>CAWUFW010011355.1:0-621170 GCA_963921515.1 Calotriton arnoldi | reverse complement strand
CCCTGTTTCGCTGAGGGTGTAACGCACAAGTTACTAACTTGTGTAACGATATATCTGTAAGAGACAGTAGTTAGTGACAGATTCCTTACCTTAGAATATCCCCAGGCGTCAGGCTGGATCCGGAAAGTTTTTGCGTAGCAGGACCCTTGCGCGTCGGTAGGCGGCGTCGTGCGGCTCCGCGTCCGTCGTCGGCGTCGTGATCGCCGGGATGACGTCGCGGGCAGTACTTAGGCGCCGCCCCTGCGCGCTGACGTCAGTTCTGTACACGACTTTCCGCGCCAGGAACGCAGAGCCATGCAAGAAGCGGACATAGGTGTCTGAAAAATACTAGGGCCCTGAAAGGGATGTCCTTAACCCTAGAAATCAGTTCGCAGAACGGGGAGGATGGGTGGGGCGGTAAGGAATCTGTCACTAACTACTGTCTCTTACAGATATATCGTTACACAAGTTAGTAACTTGTGCATCTGAAAGAGACACGTTAGTGACAGATTCCTTACCTTAGAATAGATACCCCAGCAATACCAACCCCGGTGGTGGGTCTGCGAACAGATTCAGACAAGGAAGTCCTGGAGGACAGAACGGCCAAAGAAGCCGTCCCTCCGGACCTGACTGTCAAGGCAGTAATGCTTTGTAAACGTGTGCAGCGAGGCCCACGTAGCTGCCTGACAGATAACCGGCAGCGGAACACCGCGGCCCAAGGCCGTGGTAGCAGCCGTTGCCCTGGTGGAATGGGCACGCAGCCCAACAGGAGGTTCCTTTTTAGCCAAAGAATAGCAGGTCTTGATGCACAAGGTAACCCAGCGGGAGATGGTCCTCTTGTGCACCGCCCGACCTTTTTGGCGCCCACGTAGCCAACAAAGAGCTGGTCATCCACCCGGAAGTGTTTTGTGCGGTCAATATAGAAAGAGAGCGCACGTTTTGGGTCCAGACGGTGGAGCCTCTCTTCCTCTCTGGAAGGATGCGGAGGCGGAAAGAAGGTGGGCAAAGTGATGGTCTGCCCAATGTGGAAAGCAGTAACCAACTTTGGCAAGAAGGACGGACGCGTCCGAAGAACAACCTTGTCTGGATGAACAGACAGAAAGGGAGGTTTACATGATAGAGCCTGGAGCTCACTCACCCGCCGAGCGGAGGTGATGGCCACCAGAAAGGCTGTCTTCAGAGTCAGAAGACGAAGAGGACAGTTATGTAGAGGCTCAAAGGGAGCGCACATTAAAAAGGTAAGAACCAAGTTCAAGTCCCACTGAGGCATCACAAACGGAACAGGAGGGAAGAGGTGAGTAATGCCTTTTAAGAACCTGTTAACAACAGGGGACTTGAAAAGGGAGGGCTGATCAGGGAGCCTGAGGAAGGCCGAGATAGCACAAAGATAACCCTTGATGGTACCCAGGGCAGAACCCTGTTGGGCCAGAGAGAGAAGGAACAGAAGGACCTCAGAAAGAGGGGCAGAAAGGGGATTCACAGCCTTTGCTGTGCACCATGCCACAAATTTGTTCCACCTGCAGGCGTATACCACCTTAGTGGAGGGACGCCTGGCTGCCAGAATCACATCACAAACTTCGGGAGGCAAGTCGAAAGGAATCAACTGCCGCCGCTCAATCTCCACGCAAGCAGGTGTAGACTGGACAGGTTCGGGTGGAGGACCGTCCCCTGCTGCTGCGACAGAAGATCCTCCCGAAGAGGCAGACGGATCGGGGATCTACGCTCATATTGAGTAGCTCGGGATACCAAACTCTTCGAGCCCAGTCCGGAGCCACAAGAATGACTTGGGCCCGGTCGTGCCGAATCTTCTTCAACACTCTGGGTAGAAGTGGTATAGGCGGAAAGGCGTACAATAGACCGCAACTCCACTCGTGACGAAAAGCGTCGCCGGCGAGTGCCGCCTTGAAATTCCAACGCGCAGAACTGATGACATTGCGCGTTCTCTTCGGTGGCGAATAGATCTAACCAAGGCTCTCCCCACTGTAGAAAGAGTCCTTGCGCCACTTCCGAGTGAAGACGCCATTCGTGATCCATCATGCACCTGCGGCTGAGTTCGTCCGCCCTGGCGTTCAGGGAACCTGCCAGGTGTTGAACCACCAGGAACATGCCCTGATGTTCCAGCCATGTCCAGAGGCGCAGAGCCTCCTGACAAAGGGTCCACGACCCCACCCCGCCTTGTTTGTTGCAGTACCACATGGCGGTGGTGTTGTCTGTGAACACCTGCACTACCTTCCCTTTGACAGAGGGAAGGAATGCCTTGAGTGCAAGTCGGATCGCCCGGAGCTCCAGAAGGTTGATATGGAGCCGGGACTCCGCCGGAGACCAGAGGCCTCTGATCTCCGCCTCTCCCATGTGACCGCCCCATCCCAGAAGGGACGCGTCCGTCACAACTGTGTGCTCTGGCTGGGGAAGGGAGAGGGATCTGCCCATGACCCATTGCCGGTTCGAGAGCCACCACTGCAACTGTTTTGCAGTCCCCTCCGAGATCTGGACGTGATCGGACAGGTCGCCCTGGTGCTGCGCCCACTGGAACTTCAGGTCCCACTGCAGAGCCCGCATATGCCATCTGGCATGAGTGACCAGCAGGATGCAGGAGGCCATGAGGCCCAGCAGCCTCAGGGTCATCCGTACCGAAACCCAGGATAAAGGCTGAAAGATCGGAATCATAGCCTGAATATCCCGGACTCGCCGTTCGGGAGGATAGGCCCGAAACTGCGTCGTGTCCAGAACTGCTCCGATGAAAAGGAGCTGTGGAGAAGGAATCAGATGCGACTTTGGCACATTGATGGAGAACCCCAGCGAGTGCAGGAGTTCGGCCGTAGTCTGGAGGTGGGAGACGACTGCCTGGGACGAGCCCGCCTTCAGCAGCCAGTCGTCGAGGTAGGGGAAGACTGAAACCCCTGCCCGGCGCAGATGAGCTGCGACCACCGCCATCACTTTCGTGAACACCCGAGGGGCACTGGTAAGGCCAAAGGGGAGCACGGTGAACTGAAAATGCTCGAGGCCTACCGTGAACCGAAGGTAACGCCGGTGGGCCGGCAGGACGAGGATGTGGAAATAGGCGTCCTGCAAGTCCAACGCTACCAACCAGTCTCCGGGGTCGAGGGCAGTCAAGACCTGAGCTAGGGTGAGCATCTTGAACTTCTCCTTCCGGAGGAAGCGATTGACGTTCCGGAGGTCCAAGATAGGACGCATGTCCTCCTTGTCCTTTTTGGGCACCAGAAAGTAGTGGGAGTAGCAACCACGCCCTACTTCTGGGGTCGGAACATGCTCGATGGCCCTCTTGGCCAAGAGGGCCGTGACTTCCTTCTGTAGAAGCACCAAGTGATCCCCTGACATGCGGTGGAATTGAGGTGGCATGGCTGGGGGGTGGTCTCGAAGGGGAGGGAGTAGCCCCTTCGGACAATGTCCAAGACCCACTTGTCCGAGGTGATGGGACGCCAGTGGTGAAGGTGATGGCGGACCCTGCCCCCGACTGGCGTGCTGTGCACCTGAAAGGAGGGACTAGGAGGAGCTTGGAGGCCGCGGACGGGTTGGAGGTGGTGGCCTGACCCGCACGCTGGTTGCCCGAACCGCCACGGCGGTATCCACGTCCTCGGCCACGCGAGGCGCTTGCTGCGCGGGCCGTTGGCCGGGCTGTGGACGTGACTGGGCGCCCCTTCCGTGGCCACAAAGGGGCGAAAAGCAGACGTTTGCGGAGGGCGCACAACAGCAAGGCCCAGGGACTTAGCAGTAGCCCGTGAGTCCTTGAAACGCTCCAGCGCATGGTCTGCCTTCGAACCAAAAAGACCGACTCCATCAAAGGGCATGTCCATGAGAGTATTCTGGACATCCCCTGAAAAACCAGTGGTTCTCAGCCAGGCGTGGCGACGCAGCGCCACCGTCGTTGCAAGCGATCTGCCCAGCGAGTCGGCGGTATCAAGGCCACAGCGGATGGTATATTTAGCCGCATCACGCCCTTCCGCAATAGCGCGGGTAAGCAGTGTCTGGACCTCCTCAGAACACTGCGGCAAAACATCAGCCACCGAATCCCACAGGGAGTGGGTGTATCGGCCCAAGAGGCAAGCGGTATTAACAGACCGCAAGCCAGCACTGGAGGAAGAGAAAGCCTTCTTCCCAAAGTGATCCAGGCGCTTGGATTCCCTATCCGGAGGGGCGGTAGGGAAGGCTGTTTGGGAGGCAGAGGCTTGGACAACCAAGCTCTCAGGGGTGGGGTGTTGGGAGAGAAACAGGGGGTCGCCCGGAGCCGGGCGATGGCGTCGGGCCACGTTCCTATCCACAGGAGCCCCTGTGGTGGGTTTGGACCAGGCACCCAAAAGAACGTCAGTGAGTGCATCGTTGAACGGCAGCACAGGCTCCGAAGAGGAGGCCGCCGGCTGAAGCACTTCAGTCAGGAGGTTAGTCCTGACGGCCACTGTAGGCAACTGGAGATTTAAGGCTCCAGCAGCTCTACGCAACACCGTTGCAAAATTAGCCCCCTCCTCCGTTGCCACGGGAGGAGACAGCATGCCAGAGTCGGGGAGGTATCCAGCCCACTGGCATCCCCAAGTTCCTCAACCCAGTCCGGGTCAAACTCGCACTGTTGTGTGAGAGGGTCGTCAGACCCCTCCCAGCTCTCCTGGTCCTCCTCAGGTTGAAAAGATGGAGGAGGAGGGACATAAGGGACCCAAGGTCTCATCGGCGCCGGAACCGGCGTCGGGCGACGCCGGTCCGGCTCCATGTCCGGACCCGGGGAGAACCGGGGAACGACGCCGCCCGGAGCCCCGGACGGCGTCGGAAACGGCACCGGGGACATCGGCGTCGGCGGAGGCGTGGTTAGGTCAACCGGCGTCGATGGGGGTTGCGGCACCACCGGAACCGGGGTCGAGGCCGGGGCCGGAGCCGAGGCCGGGACGAAGGCTGGTGGGACAGGCGACGCCGGGACCGGAGTCGGCGGCGGCGCCGGAGCAACCCCATTAGGGCCCGCGGGGCCCGAAGGCGCACCGGAGGGACCTTGAGGCCCGAAGAGGCAGGCCATGGCCGACAGGAATTTCTGTATTTCGGCCGGAGTCGCCCCGAACCCGGGTAGGACGGGTAATGCGGGGGCAACTCGACAGGCACGTCCGGGGCCGCGGGGACGATGCCGACAGGGACCTCAGCCGAGTCGCGCGACCGGCGAGGCGAAGTCTTAGAGCGATGACGCCGCTTAGACTTCTTGTGCTTCGACTTACCGGAGGAGCGCGAAGACTTGGATTCCGACGAACGGCGGGGACTCCGCGTCCGGCCCTCGACCTCTCCCGGGACCGGGGCTTGGTGCGGCGCGGAGCCGACTGCCGGACTTCAAGGAGCTTTCGAGACCGCTCTCGCAAAGCCTTCGGATGAAGTTTCCGGCAGTCAGGGCACGACTTCGTGTCGTGGTCTCGGCCGAGACAGAAGAGACACTCGAGGTGGGGGTCCGTGATGGACATCATACGACCACATTCCTCGCAGGGCTTAAAGCCGGGCATCCCTACGACACCTTAGGAGTCGTGAAGACTCGTTGAAGAAAACAGTGAAAAATTTCACAAAAAGATAGTCAAAAAGTGACTAGGGCACTGCTCTTCCCGGATCTGCGCTTACTGGCGCGGAAAAAGAAGAACTGACGTCAGCGCGCAGGGGCGGCGCCTAAGTACTGCCCGCGACGTCATCCCGGCGATCACGACGCCGACGACGGACGCGGAGCCGCACGACGCCGCCTACCGACGCGCAAGGGTACTGCTACGCAAAAAACTTTCCGGATCCAGCCTGACGCCTGGGGATATTCTAAGGTAAGGAATCTGTCACTAACGTGTCTCTTTCAGATAGTACAATCCTGAACCTGGGAGACCCCCCGAGTCTTGCCCCAGAACCTTAACTCTGCTAGCCGAGTACTTACCTGAAAGCCGATAACTTACATTTTCTCCATAGGGTAACATTGACTGGTTTTCACTTGGAAATTCTTCTAAGTGTCGAGTTTTGGAACTTTGAAATATTCACTTAAAATCGTCCGAATAACAAAATCGAAATTACTCACCTGTTCTCAGGAGAGATCCCAGTGCTGGATTTAGGTACCCATCACGGACTAGAAAAAGTGATTACAACTGTGATTTTCCTCCATAGGATAACATTGCCTGGTTTTTACCAGAAATTCTTCGAAGTGTCGATTTTTGCAACATACAAATATTCCTTAAAAATCGCCTGTTTAACAAAAACGATTTCTTTCAACTGTTTACAGGAAATGCACCAGGGCTGAATCCAGGATCCAGCCCTGAGTAAGAAAAACGATCGTAAAGTAATTCTATTGCAGTTTACTTAAAAATCCCATTGAGCTCCATGTTATAGTTATACCAAGTATTGTGTTGCCTATTGCAACCCCTGTACCTTATTGCATTCAAAGTCTATTGTTCATTGAAAGTATTCAACAAACCGCATCTTATCTTGAGAAAGTATTTTATGCAAACCTGTGGTTCTAAAATAAAACAGTATTTTTTTTTATACAAAACAATTGGCCTAGAGTTCAGTTCTTGAGTGTGTGCTTTCATTCGCTGACTGAGTGTGTACATCAAATGCTTTACACTGTCCTCTGATACTGCCTTACTGCTCGACCAAGCTACCACTTTAGAGAGTAAGGTTCTATCTAACTTTAACCTCTGCCAAACCTCTGGAGACCCTTGGACTCTATACACACTGTACCTCACTTTGGTGCAGTATATATAGAGCCAGTTTCTTACAGGTGCGCAGAAATAACACTCAATAATTGATTGTCCAGTCTGTACTTTCCTTTATGAAAGTAAGAGTACATTTATTAAACACACACAATATTCAATACTATGCACCCATTTACAAATATACATAAGCTGTTGGAATTACTTTGTGACATTGCATAACATCTCCACCCCTCCCCAAAAGGGGGGTGGGGTCTAGTACCACCACTCCTATGTATGCACATCATCTTGCCCCCTAATGCAGTGTGTTGAACATAACCTGGAGCGAGGGACCTGCGCACTGGCACCATCCCCGTGGCGACCCACCCCATTACCTCAACGAGCATTAAAAATAGGTACACCTGCCCTGGTGACACATACCCCTGACTGAGCATCTCATATTGTCCATACAGTATGCCCCCTTACATCTTCAGGGCTAACAGTCGGGGTTGTTCTTCACTTAAGCGCAGCAGCAAGAATACATGTTTAAGCAGCACTTTAGATTGACAGTACTCATCACATTTGTGGATCATTAGAATGCATTGCAATTACAGCCCCTAAAGGCATCACAGATGAAATCACAGGATTACGCATATACAGCCAGAAACCATAGCAGGAATGTCTGGCAACGTAACCCCACTTTGCTTACGACACCACCTTACACAGGTACTTCACATTACATATGTGACCGTCAGTCCCTCTGAAAGAAATAACCTTAATAAATGCACTACGGGTGCAATTACACCTCTTCACCTCCAGGGGATGCCCTTCTCCAGACATCCCAACTCAGCCCTTCATCCTTTGGCGCACTTCTCAATCCTCCTCCAGCTGTAGAACATAAGTTCCAGCCCAAGAGAAGTTGAAATGCTGGCTGAGCCCTTGGGGGTTATTATTTTCCAGTCCCCAAGAGACTTATGGAGGGACTTTTCCTGTTATGCTGGGGGAGACTGCGTTGCTCCTGCAGCTCCCCCTGCAAACTGGCACACATATGGTGGTGACCCCGTTCTCCTGGGACCACCACAAGCCGTGAAAACTCTGTTCTGCCCTTGCAGGCCGGTCCTGGCCTGCAAGGCATTATGGGACTTTGTGCATACTAGAGCAGCGGCTCCCCCGCTGCTCCGGGGAGAGCTGCACTGCCTTTTTGCTGGCGCTTCGCGCCTCCATCTGCGCGGTGGGGGGCCCGGTCCCACCCAGACCCCCAGGTGAGTGTACGGCTCGGGGACCCCACCCCCAGCCTATCTGCTTATTTGTCAGGGGCCCGGTCCCACCCGGGCCTCTGGCTCCTCTTCATGGTCCTGTCGGGGTCCCGGTCCCAGCCGGGACCCCCGCGTGCCTCCACGTTGGAGGTCAGCCCGGGGAGCCCACCCCCGGCTGCCCCCGCCGGCTCCCCGCCCGGCCAGCACCCTCGCGTGCAGCCGCGGGAGCCGGCAGTGCAGATTTGGTCTGCCCGCTCCGGCGGGCAGACACGGCCACTCGCGCTGGCCTCGGGGGAGCGCGACGGCACTCCCCCCTCCTCCGGGCAGCTGCGGGGGAGTGCGATGGCACTCCCCGTCCTCCTTCTGCACGGCAGGGGCCAGGAGATGGGATTCCGGGCCCCTTTGGACATTTCTTCACGGGGAGCGCAACGGAACTCCCCGGCTTGCCTTCTCCGTCGGGGCCCGGAGTTGGGATCCCGGGCTCCTTCTCTGCCTTCACGGCTTGTTTTCTTCTGCGGGGGTCAGGGTGGGCCTCCTGGCCCCGCCGTGACCACACCTTCACGGGGAGCGCGACAGCACTCCCCGGCTTTGCTTCGGGGCCCGGGGATGGGATCCCGGGCCCCTAAAGACCTCCCTGCGGGGGGCGCGACGGCGCTCCCCGCCTTCACCTCACCACACCACACGGGGCCCGGAGTTGGGATCCCGGGCCCCCGAACCTCGAGGGGGGCGCGACGGCGTTCCCCTCTATGCACAATTTGCGGGGGCCAGGGTGGGCTCCTGGCACCCCGCTTGGGGTAATTTTCACGGGGAGCGCGACGGCGCTTCCCGGCTTTCTCTTCTTGTTGGGGGCAGCCCCCAGGACCTGACCCACCCCGGGGGCACATTTAAGACCGGCGGCGGAGCCCCATGCGCTTCGTCGTCGGTCTTCTTGGAGGTCAAAGGTCGCCTACCTTCTGGGGGGCGTATCTCGGCCCCCAGGGGTCCGATCTTCGCGATCTTGGCCTCTTCTTGCTCCTGGTGGCGCTCCCCAGCCACTGGGAGCACTCTCCTTCGCCCTCTGGGTCTCTGAGAGGGGAGATTCAGCAGGGAGCTGTCTTCACTGGCTCCCTGCGCCAGCCTTTCGCCTGCTCTCCTCCTGGGCCTCTCTTCTCCCTGCGCAGAGGCCCCTGCTTCTGCGCACTGGTCATGGACTCTTCTCCTGGCGCTGTTCAGGATCCTGGGGGCAGTCAGGGGGTTCCTCCTTCCAACTGTCCATTGCGCCAGGCTCCAGCACACTCTGCCTCAGCAGACCACACCCCAGAGAGAGCTTCTCTTCCTGTACAAACACTTTTTAAGAGAATGGGGAGGGGGCTGACAGGAAGTCTCTGTTTGTCCTATCAAACAGCGACATCACTTCACTGCCCCTGCTCCCTCCTTCCTGCCCAGGCCTCTGGGTTGGTTCAAGATGGCGTCGTCCAGGGTCTCCTGCCACATGGTCTCTGAAAGCCCCTTCCCCCCAGAGCTGCCTCCCCTTCGTGCAGCTTGGTGCCTGGCACCCAGTGACAGCTGCTGATGAATTAGCCTGCAGCTCCACCCAGCTTCTCGTCGTGGAGAGGAGGTATTCGCTCTGGGAAGAAAGGTAATCAATCCAGGCTACTGAGGTCAGCCCCCATCCAGGGCCTGGTTAGGGCTGACTCAGAGAAATGACAGTTCCGGATGACCCAAAAGCAGTACAAATATGACTCTGGACTCTGCAGAATACTTCTTCTCACACCCGTTACAGTGGACTTTAGTGCGTGTCTGGAATTTGTAGGCCTTAGGAAAGTGACACTAGCCCATTGGCTCCATTTCCCCATAAGGGAATAATGAAGTGAAAAATACAGTAAAACACACTGACTTTCCCTGGCATGCTTCTTCCCAGTGTATAAAGCCTATTCCATGTCACCACCCAATTCTGCATAAGTCCTGCCACACCATTCACTTTGTAGCTGCTCCTGGACTGCGCACGCCAGGACTCTCCCCTGCGCAGCCCGTACACGTGTGCACACACATGTACACATGTGTCTGCATGTAACCAGCCCGGTGCCCCTTCCTCCTGCGGCTGCGCAGCGATCTGGTCAAGCTAGGGGGACACCAGTAAAATCCACATGCAGTCTCTTTCATTATGAGTTCACTGTGGGTGAGTCCCAACTTATGAGGCTCCCCCACAGTAAAAGCTCAACAATTAGGTGCTGAAAAAGCGAAAAATCCAGGCGGCCCATAGCGTCAGAACCACCTTCTAACACACGCCACGCCCAGCTGATTCCTACAGGGAAGAAGTAGCCACTCTACATGGGTATACTTCCCGTAGTCAGCGATAACTAGTTATAAGGGGTTCTGACCAGACCCCCCTTACTCACCAGTTATCCGCTCAGACCACCTACTCCTCCCATCCATGAAATCTCCACCCATGACAGGGATCCCAGACTACCCTAAGAACCCTCCGGGCTCTAGGTTAGATACCTCTAGGTCACTCATGGTCTACATGGACTCAGCCTAACTAGGCCCACCTTTGCCCTTGGGCATGCAACATTATGCCTACCACTTCTCTGGACAAGGGTACAGTGCCTCAGCACCGATGCGGTCTTCTGGGACAGGTCTACATCCTATCCCCTGGGTCACTAGCTGGTCTCCCTTCCGGAATTTGTTCCAACCAGTACCCTCTCTCCGTTTGGTCCTTGCACCCCAAAGATGAAACCTCTCTGGACCCTCACCCTCCCGCTGGGGTCATTCTGCTGCCACCACCCTTTTGGGATGACTGTCTTCCCTGAAGAAAGCACAGCCACTCATGCCTTTCCCACAAAGAAAAGCTCCTTTGGCCACTGGCCTGACTCCCAGAATAGGACCTCAGACCGGCCTCACTACCACACTGGCAGTGCCAGGGAGGAACACTG
The DNA here is from genome assembly GCA_963921515.1 of Calotriton arnoldi. NCBI lineage: Eukaryota > Metazoa > Chordata > Amphibia > Caudata > Salamandridae > Calotriton > Calotriton arnoldi. Next base: position 610,382 of record CAWUFW010011355.1, on the reverse strand, counting down.
AGGGTGCCTAGTCAGACAGCCTACAGCTCATTTCCCCCCCCGTCAGTAGCTCCACGCGGAAACTACCCCGGGAACCTAGACCCCTTCCTTGTTCTCCGCTGCGAGAACAGGTCCTATGCACCCTTCCCTCCGAGAGGCGCGCTCTCCTCCCAGAGTACCTTAGAGACCCTGTGGCCCTGAGTTAGCTACACCCAGGCCCACCACTCATGGCTCTCCCCGGTCTCCCTGCAGCGCCTTGGGAGACCGTCCAGGGACCCACATGATCCCTGGATGGCCTGCACCACCCCTTCTGAAGAGCAGGGTCCCTTCACTTAAGATAGGCCCCACCCGCCTTCAGGGTAGCACTACCACACTCAGCCAGGGACCCTAAAGATCCCGGTTAGGCCTGCACCACCCCTTTGGGAAACACAGGGTCCCTTCACTTAAGATGGGCCCCACCTGTGTTCAGGGTGGTACTACCTTGCAGAAGTCCACCTCCTGCCGCGAGCTAGGGGAACACCCCCATGCACCTGGTCCGAGGGTCCAAGCCCCACAGGACCTACCTGACTGGTCACCGGCTAGGCATCGCCCCGGCCACCACTTCAGGTTCACAACACCAGCTCCAGAATGACATCCTGTTGCTTCCTTGGGTAACCACCTACCCGACCCAGACACCTCAGGGTCCACCACCAACCCTTCACCTGGAATCTAGGGAGCACATCACCCCCACTCAGATCTCCACTGGGTCAGTTACCTAGCCCACCTAGTGTACCTAGGGGCTACCACTACACACCCTCACTCAAGAACTACCCTCCTTTGGGGCCACCCACTACCAGGGGCCACCCCTGGGTTGCTCACCTCCCCACCAGTTAGCCTGGGGGGCCTGCCGGACACCCAACTCTACCACACCCTCCTCCCACCGTGGGAAAAGTCTCTTGGGGTTCCCCACCATGGGAACCCCTGGGGTGTTACTACCCGGGGTAAAGAAACCTCCTGCCCCACCCTTCCAGTGGTTTTGGCCTGTGCCAATGGCAGGTAAACTTTCAGCGGGGGAAGGATACCTGGGGCCCCTTCTGTGGAAACCCTCCCTTCCCTTAAAAAGCGCTGGAATCTCCCAGGACCCCCTCAATCTCCTGTCCCCCTCAAAGGTCAATCCACCCCTACACCCCCATCTGTGATGTAGGTATCAGTTGCTGTCCCTATCTCTTGAGGAGACACCCTCCTCAGGCAGGTGTAGTGCAGGTAGTGTTAGGGTTCAAAGGTGTACAATATCGCTTAGAACATTTGTATGCACTCATTTCCTGGAAAGCACCATCCCGCTAGCACATGATAATCAACTTAACTCATTGATATCAATACAGTTTACATTTAAACCATAATATCTTCACATGACATATATGTGCGCGGGGCTTTCCTTTCCCATACTTTTAGTTCACATAACCAAAACTTTGAACCCTCATCAGAGCCTTGCGCTCTTCCATTTGCTCATTACTGCATAGGTAATGTGTGGCAAAACTGGACTTATCAAATGCAATAAATGCGCACCAGAATGGGATACTATGTTTCCCGCCGCTAGACACCAATGTTGGAAAACGAGACAGTATCTGTGAGGCCTGCACAAATAACATGACACATTTGTCCTTCACTGGGAACCAAACACCCTATTGTAGCGCTTGACTCTGAGGGTAGCGTTGCAGAGCAGTCTAAGGCTTACCCAAGGGAGGTGGTGTGGGCTAGTAATCGCCATTAAAGGTGCGCAGAAATAACACTCAATAATTGATTGTCCAGTCTGTACTTTGCTTTATGAAAGTAAGAGTACATTTATTAAACCCACACAATATTCAATACTATGCACCCATTTACAAATATACATAAGCTGTTGGAATTACTTTGTGACATTGCATAACATCTCCACCCCTCCCCAAAAGGGGGGTGGGGTCTAGTACCACCACTCCCATGTATGCACATCATCTTGCCCCCTAATGCAGTGTGTTGAACATAACCTGGAGCGAGGGACCTGCGCACTGGCACCATCCCAGTGGCGACCCATCCCATTATCTCAACGAGCATTAAAAATAGGTACACCTGCCCTGGTGACACATACCCCTGACTGAGCATCTCATATTGTCCATACAGTATGCCCCCTTACATCTTCAGGGCTAACAGTCGGGGTTGTTCTTCACTTAAGCGCAGCAGCAAGAATACATGTTTAAGCAGCACTTTAGATTGACAGTACTCATCACATTTGTGGATCATTAGAATGCATTGCAATTACAGCCCCTAAAGGCATCACAGATGAAATCACAGGATTATGCATATACAGCCAGACACCCTAGCAGGAATGTCTGGCAACATAACCCCACTTTGCTTACGACACCACCTTATACAGGTACTTCACATTACATATGTGACCGTCAGTCCCTCTGAAAGAAATAACCTTAGTAAATGCACTATGGGTGCAATTACACCTCTTCACCTCCAGGGGATGCCCTTCTCCAGACATCCCAACTCAGCCCTTCATCCTTTGGCATACTTCTCAATCCTCCTCCAGCTGTAGAACATAAGTTCCAGCCCAAGAGAAGTTAAAATGCTGGCTGAGCCCTTGGGGATTATTCTTTTCCAGTCCCCAAGACACTTAGGGAGGGACTTTTCCTGTTATGCTGGGGGAGACTGCGTTGCTCCTGCAGCTCCCCCTGCACCCTGGCACACACATGGTGGTGACCCCGTTCTCCTGGGGCCACCACAAGCCGTGAAAACGCTGTTCTGCCCTTGCAGGCCGCCTGGTCCTGGCCTGCAAGGCATTATGGGACTTTGTGCATACTAGAGCAGCGGCTCCCCCGCTGCTCCGGGGAGAGCCGCGCTGCCTTTTCTACTGGCGCTTCCCGCCTCCATCTTCGGCGGTGGGGGTCCCGGTCCCACCCGGACCCCCAGGTGAGTACGGCTCGGGGAGCCCACCCCCGGCCGATCTGCTTATTTTTCGGGGGCCCGTCCCTGGCTCCTCTTCATCGTCCTGTTGGGGTCCCGGTCCCACCTGGGACCCCCGCGTGCCTCCACGTTGGAGGGGAGCCCACCCCCGGCTCCCCGCCCGGCCAGCACCCTCGCGTGCAGCCGCAGGAGCCGGCAGTGCAGATTTGGTCTGGCGGGCAGACACGGACACTCGCGCTGGCCTCGGGGGAGCGCAACGGCACTCCCCCCTCCTCCGGGCAGCTGCGGGGGAGTGAGACGGCACTACCCAGTCCTCCTCCTGCACGGCAGGGGCCCGGAGATGGGGTCCCGGGCCCCTTTGGACATTTCTTCATGGGGAGCCCCTGCAAAAAGGACAGACAATATTTAAGTCTTCGGAGTTGGTGGATGGTTTATTCTGTAAGAGTGTGATTTTACCCACTTTGAGACCATCTGGAAGAACTCACTGAGCCAGGGATACATTAAGTAGTGTGGATGGGTGGCCATTTCTTAGAGTTGTTAGTTTAGGGTAGGTCAGTATGGTAACTGTAGGGATTCACATTAGCAAAAATATTTAAGAGTGTCCTCTGAGATCACATCAAAATGAAGTCAACGTGACTGAGTTTTTCTAATACAGTACACATGTTTCTTTGAATCAGGGATTTTGTGAAGGCAGACTTTAATCGCCTTCAATTACCCATCAAACAAGTTAGCAAATTGCACTTTAGGGCCAGGGTCTTCACAGGTATGAGAACTCGACTGGTTATTACTAGCTTTGACTATTTCAAAGAGTTGTGTGGCGAACTGTTTGCATAATCAATAGGTGGTTTTGATATATCATGCCTTCAACTTGAAAATATGACTTTTGTACTGTTTTTCTGGCATTTCTGAATGCAAGATTGGAGGCAGAGGTACGCGTTTCATAAGTAACACACTGTCTCCTTTCTGGGAACTGCAATAAACAGCTCACCTGTACTTTACAGATCATTAATGGTGGCCATTGCTGCTTACTTAACACCATTTTAATGTTTCATCCGGGAACCTCTTTGAATTTCGGAAAATGTTGGTTCTCTCTTCAGTGGGGGAATATGATGCCCCACTGTAGCTCTGCCATTCAGAAATCTTGCACCATTCCCAAGGGTGAACCCTCACATTTTCTGTCATCAAGATGGTCCGCACAGGGCCTGTTCATGGGACTCCACTCAGTGATGGTTGCTATCATTTTCTATATTTTAATCAGGTATGAATGTCCTGTCTTCCTCCCTCAGTCAGCAATGCCTAAAAAACTGACAGCTGAAGGCTTCAGTTCACCCAAGACACTGTTGGTACACCGTCATGTTATGTTGATTTGTATATTGCACGAATCACCCAAGAGGGTATCCAGGCACTTTGGCAGGTGTGTGGTGGATAGGGACTCAGATTGGTTCCTGAGGATGCCAAGAGGACCTGGGGAGGAGTCAGACCATAAGCTCACAACAGATTGTGTATCAGGGTGGTTAGAAGTTTAGGATGATTAGGTCTAGCGTACACTGCATGGGAAACAATATTGTCAAGAATTGCAATTCATTGTTTGTCTGTTATTTTACCTGTTGCAAATATATATTTTTTGTTAATAAATATGGCCCAAGATGTTTATCTCTACTCAAAGAATTCGGTCTCAAGTCACTTTTTGAGTTGGTGGTCGGCAGGTGCCACTGCTCTTTGAGCACAACCATCAGTGGTGGTTTCAGACACCACCATGCACTCTGCTGGCTTTCTCAGCTACTCCGTCATTCTCAATTCTGAAAGGTGCATAGAGGTGGTTTCTCTTACAGTCCCTGGCCTCTATAAGCCCAGAGCTAACACCTCCACCATCTTGAAGGCTTGCATTTCTATCACACCTGGTAAGTTGCAAGGACAGAGAAAGGAGGGAGAGGGGATGTGTAAGCCCCAGATGTGAACTGGTCTATATGACAACTCTAGATTTACATCTTTCTACTCACTGTGTGTAAGAAAGTGCTCCTTTTTGCATGGTTGCCCCCCACTTTTTGCCTAATGTTGATGCACTTTAACGGAGTGTGCCCTGGGTTCCTGCCAACCAGGTACCCAGGGCCTATGTTCTTTCCCTAAACTGTACTGTTGCAAAACCCAATTGGCTACTCTCTGGCCATATGTAAGTCACTTGTAAAAGGTACCATAGGTACCAAGGGCACCGTGACCAGGGAAGGCCTCTAAGGGCTGCAGCACTTATTGTGCCACCCCTAGGGGCCCTGTATCTTTACACACACTGCCATTGCAGGCTGTGTGCTTTGGTGCAGAACAAAGTGAAGAGTCGACATGGCACATACCTCTGTGTGCCATGACTACAACCCACTGCCCTGGCTTAGGTCAGTCACCCCTCTAGCTGGGTGACCTATACCAATGGTGAGGGTACAGGTGCACGCGTGCTAGACACCTACAGTGTCCAAGTCAATTCTTAAACATTGTAATTGCAGTAATGCCATAAAGAGTATATGGTGTGGGAGTTTGTCATTTCGAACTCCACAGCACCATAATGGCTTTACTGAAAACTGGGAAGTTTGGTATCAAACTTCTCAGCACATTAAACCCACACGGATGCCAGTGTGGGATTTAATGAAAAATGCAATCAGAGGGCATCTTAGAGATGCCCACTGAAAAACAACCTAACTCTAGTGTCCTGGCTGAGTGGCTGCTTGCCAGCAGCCACCACAAGACATGTTTCTGGACCCCTGGGTTGAGAGTCTGCTGCTCTCGGGGTCCTGAAACAAAGCACATCTTGGAACTAGGTGCCAAGCCTCCTTCCCCAGGATGGGCTGGATCCACGAAGGGGAAGCTTCACAGGCCTGCTGCCTTTGTGAGCTACCCCAGCCATTTGCTGCTCCTAGCAACTGGCCCCCACCGGTTCTGACCCCCACTTTGGGTGGGAGAATCGGCGGGAAAACCTGGTTAGGAGGAGAGGTGTGCCCATCTTTGCCAACCCCACCCCTCAGGTGTGGGAGGCGAGGTAAAGCACAACTCTCAGTCCCCGCCATCTTGAAGATGGAGGGACCCAGCCAACCAGAGTGAGGCTTACGGCCCCCTCCCACTGGAGGGTGGCATAATAGGGGGTGTACCCACCCCAAGGAAGGCACCCATTGGTCCCGACCTGTACCTACCTGTAACGCCCCTAAATTTAGTATTTAGGGGCAACCCTGAACCTTGAGCAGGAGGAGGAGGACCCCAACTGACTTGGTCCCAGCCCTACCGGCCTGTCCCAACCTCGACCTGCTACAGCGAAATCCTGGTGTGTCCAGCAGCCTCCAAGAACCCGGAGGACCTGCCCTCCCCTTCCAAACCAGACTTTGTCTCCTGTGAGCACTGAATTTGCTCACCCACAGACTCTGGCTCCGGCCAAGTCTGCACCACTCTGCAACCGACGCCCACGGCCAGAGTTAGAGTGGCCCAACACCAAAAGGAGCTCTCCCCAGCGATCCTGACCTGGGATCTGGGGATACCTGACCTACCTCGAATATCCAAACGATGCCTGCAGCCCCTTTCTGGAGGATCCCCCCCATCACGACTGGAGCCAATAAGAGAAACCCGACGCCAAAAGACTCCTGCACCCGACGTCCCACGGTCTTGGGTGGCCCAGCCGATGGTGTCCCGGTATCCCAAGACATTCCAACTCACCTCTCCACCCAGTGGTCGCCTCCAGAAGATCTTCGTCCAGAGCCTGTAGTGTTTGTTGCAACCGGAGAATCCCCATTGAAAATAACAGGGCACCCGACGCCAAAAAAAAGCATCCTTCACCCGGCCGCCCCTGCGCCGCTGTGGGTGCACCTTGTGTGCTAAATCGGATCCCCCTTTGCCCAGTCCAGGAGCTTTGCTCCCCCAACCTTGTGGCCTGCTCGTGAGCAGCCACCAACCGGAGCCCCCTATCCCCCATTGGATAACATTGGGCCTCAGCACTCTGCACCCTCAGCCGCCCTAGTGCTGCAAAGGGTGCTTTGAGAATGCATCGTTGACCCTGGGGGAACCCTGGTTTTAACCCCAGAAAAATCAACTCTCAAACCTCAGTACTTACCGTTAAGTCGATAACATTGTTTTCTCCCATAGGACTGCATTGACTGCTTTCTTGTGAAAATTGTCTTAAGTGTGGAGTTGGTTTGTATGAAACCTTAAAAACGGGATATGTACAAACACCGATTTACTTACCTTTCCTCTAGGAAATGATATCTAGGCATATCACACTGAGCAGAGAAAGTAACTTAAAAAAAGTAATCTGAATAGTAACTTGAAAAGTAATCTAAAAAGTAATTGAAAAGTAATTCAAACTGTTTTATAAACAAATGACTTATCTGTAACTAATCCAATTGCATTCAACTGCATTCAAACTGCATTATTCTTGCAAAGTGTTATTATACTTACCTGTACCATGCCTGGCTTGGCTCTAGAAAATAAAATACAACTTAATAATATTTTTATACAAACAAATTGGTCTGAGTTCAGTCTTTGAATGTGTGACATCATTTCTTGCCTGAGTGTGTACAATAAATGCTTAACACTACCCTCTGATAAAGCCTTACTGCTCACCCACCTACCACAAATAGAGACTAAGGTATTATCTACTTTTACCTCTGCCTACCTTTGGGGTTCCACTGGGCTCTGTGCACACTATACCTTACTTTGGTATAGTATATACAAAGCCAGCTTCCTACACTGTGTTGCCCTTACTAGCATGTGCCCTCAGACAAATGTCTCACAAAGTTCAATAATCGTGAAGTGGCCAAATGGAGGAGTTGCCTCAGAAACTCCATACAATGCTCCATCAATAAAACTGGCAAGTCCCCTAAACAAGGTTATTGGATTTATATATGTTCTTTGTAGCAGCCCTTCATATTTGAAGGTCTGTCAGCAAATAGGCAGTAGGCAGGCTGAAAGCCATAGGTTACTAAAAGCAATGGGTTATGTCAAAATTCTATAATATTCAGGGGGCGGAAGTAGCAGAACTGCCTATACTCATCAACATAGTGAATCATGAAAGGGAAGAAGGCTCGAAACACAGGAAAGATTGAAAGTAAAAGTTGGTACTGCCCGTTTAGAATGTTGTAGGAGGTCTGAATTACTTTTGAGTGTGGATAAGAACACCACTAATTCATGAAGAATATGTTAACTGATGATTTCCCACTCATATACTGAATCTACTCCTGTGAAAAGAGTGGAGCAATGTGCAAACCGCGCAAGTTCAATAAAGGTGTTTCAGTAGTGCACAGCAATGGACAGATGTGCCATACACATAAGCTGCTGTGCAATGAACTATCTGCAGGATAAAGAAAACTTGAAGAATAGGGCATACAGAAGAGAAAAAACATGTACCTTAAAACACTTACAAAAAGCACTAACTACCTGAACCCAGGACCAAACTGCTCCTTGCCTAATTTCCTTTTGTCTTGGTTGACAAAGAAATTAAATGATGCGTGAGGCATGCAGGAACCAATGGGAGGAACACCTTATCGCAATAGGAAGGGTCACACTTACAACTGTGCCTGTTACTCAGTAGCACAAACTAAATAGTGGCCGAGCCTGTAGTAACAGTGTCATACTAGCAACTTTAGCAGAGTGGTTGGATTGGACTCAAAACCAAACATTCTAAAGATGCATTCAAAAGCCGCATCGCAGACAATCAAATAGTATGGTCTGCCCTGAACTATAATATTGCATAAACAAACAAAGAAGGAGTCAATAGTAAGCACAGCACCTTGAAATAAAGTATTTCAAGCTCAACTGTACCTTTTTTACCTTGAGCGGAAATTACCATATCTTGCACTTTCTTATATCTGTTCAGGCACTGCCGTAGATCTTCTATCTTTCGATCCTGAAAAAAAGCAAATAACAAATGTCCGTGAGGTAAGATTAAACTATTAAATTACTATCTTATGGAACAGATCACATCGTAAAGTTTTATTTAACTAATGTGCTTGCATTTAACTTTATCAGTAATGAAACTAAACAAATGGATATAGGTTACCAAACTTTAGTTAGATCTTTTCTAGGACTCTCCGGCAAACGTGAACCTGACCAAGGCTTAGCTGTAACAGAAAGCTAGTCTGACTCGGGGCAAGGTTTTTCCTTAAAAACACTCTCCTCAACTTACTCGTCCTCATGCAAAATCAAAGTGAGGCAAGATGTAGTTCTCCCAAAAAGATACGATAAAAAATAAAAATCAATCCATGTACAATTTAATTTGGAAAGTCAACTGCCACTGGAATCAAGCTACACCAGACTGAAGAGCTCAATCAGGCTGATAACAGTCTTAAGTTGCTTGCGTTGTGGTTCAGAGAGGACCTGGCTTGGCACTTCGGGCTGGCACAGACGCTAGTTTCTTTCCTGACTCTGCCCGCTCCCTCTGATGTGGAGCCCAACAATAATCAGAAGTACAAGCTTGAAGATTCAGAAATTGGGACCTTCTTATATTGGAAAAGAGACCATTCCACAGAATGGGGAAGAGGGAGGGCAGTCGCACATCTGCAGTTAGATGGAGCATTCACAAGAAAGAGAGTTTACAAAGGTAAGTGAGATAGATCATTCTAACTGCAGATACCTCAGCTTTAGAATAGATAGCAAAGTAGTACCTCCCAAGGTGATGGGTCTGTGCATTGGCTCAGATCTAAAGTCATGCAGAACCAAACAGGTGAAATGCCCTTCGCGTCATACCTGGCTGTCAAGGTAATAGTGCTTTGTGAATCTGTGCACCAATGCCTAAGATGCAGCCTAACAGATATCAAGAACAGGCCCTTAGCGTACCAACACAGTGATAGCAGCCTTGGCCCTGGAGGAATGGACAATTCACCTTGACAAAGTCCTTTGGTTGACTGCCTTGCCTTTCTTTTCCACAGAGAAACCCACAAAAAGCTGATGGTCACCATGATAGCCTTTAGCAGGATCAATCTAAAAGCTCAAGGTTCTCTTGGGATCCAGCCAATGGAGCTGCACCAAGAGAGTTTAGAGCTCCCTCATGTGATGAGCTGAAGGTATTAAAAGGAATACAGTCTTCAAAGTCGGGAGACTTAGTGGACAGCTGTGCATTAGCTCAAAGGGAGTGCATATGAAAAAATTGAGGAATAAACTGAGATCCCACTGTGGCATAACAAAGGGTTTGGAGGGAAAGGTTTATGTCAAACCTTTTATAAACTTCAACAGGTAATTTAAACAAGGACGGCTGGTTCTGCAAATGCAAAGGATCGAAAGGGCTCACAAATAACCTTTAATGGTGTCCACTGTAAGTCCTTGTTTGACCGGATATCAAACAAGCAAGACAGACAGTTTAGACTGTAATGGCACCACATTACTGCTGCCACACCAGGTCACACACTTGTCCCAATGCCCAAAGTACGTTGACTTTGTAAAGGAACGCCTGACAGCAAAGATGACATCCACAACATTTGAGAGGACGACTGAACGCAGTTAACTTCCGCCACTCAATCGGCACCATTGGAGGTGTAGATTGCGCAGATTCGGGTGGAGGACACTGATATGCTACTGAAACAGAAGATCGTCCTGAAGTGGTAGCCTGACTGGAAGACAGATGCTCATGCCCAAAACTTTTGAGTACCGCAATCTACTGGCCCAACACGGAGCCAATTAGGACAACTTGGGCCTGGTCATTCCTGATCTTCTGAACTCGCGGTCTGAGTGCACCATGCAGGTAAGTACCACAAAAGAAAGTAGCTCTACTTTTACCACGCATGTAATCATTTTTCTTTTCTATAACAATTTTTATGTTATATGAAAAAATAGGTGGTTTAGGTGTGGGTAGAGGTTAAAGGAGGTATGGGTGATTTTAGGGTTTAGGGATGGGTACAGGTAAAGGAAGGGAAGGGTGATATTAGGGTTTAGGAGTGGTTAGAGATAAAGGGATTATTTATGGTTTAGGAGTAGGTAGAGAAAGGGAGGTAAGGGAAATTTTAGGGTTCAGGGTTCGGTAAAGGGAGGTAAGGGTGAATTTAAGGATGGGCGACACACTATACTGTACACTGAAAAAACAAAGGTTGAAGGGACGTTATAGTTACATGAAAATGTCAGTTAAAACATACAGTTTTAAACCTACAAAACCACTGAATTATACCAGCTATAGTTATTTCAAGTAACTATAACTCATGCCCCAGGAGGTCTATGACTGACTGACAGCCAGATTTCGAGGTAGGGGGAAAAATGGAATCCCAGCCTCTGAAGGTGTGCTGTGGCCACCTCCATCACTTTCGAGAACACAAGAGGGGCACCAATGAGGCCGAAGGGTTACACAGCAAATTGAAAATGCTCTTGGCATACCCTGAACCGCAAGTAGATTCTGAGGGACTGAAGGATGAGTACATGAAAGCAGGTTTCCTGCAAGTCCAAAGCACCATTCAGTCACCTGGAACCAGGGCAAACAGAACCTGGGCCAATGGATTCCCAGGGCAGCTATGGCTCACACAACCATACACCAATGTCGGCCCCACAGTTTCAAAGTTGGTGGTCTTCCCAAAACAGCACCTAGCTGTTAAAGATGCTGCTGCCACAAAAGCAGAAATACAAATAATTTTGTATTGGGGCAATCAATAGATCCTGATCAAATAGACCACAGTTGTCAAATCAATCAGTTTGTACAACAATTTGTTCTAGAATGTCCATCAAAACATTAAGAAACGGGTTAAGAGATTGGAACAATGTACTTGCCATGCAAAATAAGATTTATGCAAATCATTTACAGATTCTAGCTGATAGACCATGATAGCTGCATAAACAGATTGTCTTGTGATACTTCACTCTAACAGATGTCATTTTCATTCTGAAGAATTTCAATGAACATTGGCTGTTTTGAAGAATCTGAGATGAATCTGAAAGAAGCAATTTGACAACTTAAGGACTACTGTGATCTAACTGATCAGGATCTATAGAGTGCCTTCACTCCCAAATTTTTAGAACCTGGGCCAATGTGAGCATCTTGAATTTGACCTTCCACAAGAAGACATTTAGAGGGCGGAGGTCTAAAACGGGACAAAGGCCTCAGTACTTCTGCACAAGAAAATAACCGGAGAAGCATCCAATCCTTATTTTCGAGGCCAGAACTCTTTCAAAGGCTCCTTTGGCCAAAAAGCCTACACCTTTTGAGGCAAGATGGACAGGTGCTCCTCTGAAACCTGCTCTGATGTGGGTGGAAGACGTAGCGGGTCGGAAAGGAATGGGTGAGTATAGTACCATTGAACAATCTGAAGGATCCATCTCTCGGTTGTTATATTTTGCCACCTTTGGAGGATATGTCTGAACCTAGCTTCCACAGGTATGCCAAATCTCTGAAGTAGTCTAAAAAAAAAAAAAAAAACTGCTGAGGAAATTCCCTAGCAGGAGTCGAGGAGTCAAAGGAATGCACCGTGGCCGACTTTCTTTAAAGAATTCCAGGACAGAATCAGCCTTCTCGTGAAAGGGCGAGACCCACTAAAAGGCATAATCATGAGTGATGCCTGCACATCTCCAGAGCAGAGAAGCCTGTGGATTTCATCTATGCGTGATATTGAAGCACGACACTAGTTCCAATTGCCCTGCCCAAGCAGTTAGTAGTGTCCAGATCAGATATAGACTTATTTTTCTACATCCTGACCATGCTGGATGCCTTGAGCCAGGGAGGCCTGAAATTTGTTAGGACTGCAGGCAAAGAACTCACTACCCACGCCCTAGGGAGCATGCAAATATCCTAATCAACAGCTGGCATTGACTGAACCGCAAAGCTAGGCTGGCGGACAAAAACAATTTTCTGAATGCCTCAATTCTCCAAGACTCTTGGTCAAGGGGGGTGGCGGGGTGGGGAGAAGGTTTTCGGTCATCATATGGAACTAATTGCGTTTTACCATGCTGGTGGTATCTTGGACCACTAGAAGTGTTGTTTCTGGAGTGGGGGTCGCCTAGTACGGTCTGTGGGGCTGACTCCCTGCCTGTTCACCAGTGAGCAAGAACAAGGATTATCTCAGGTATCCAGTAATGTGTCAGTCAGGGTCTCATAGAATGGCTCTATACCTTGAGTGCAAACATTTGTCTTCACTTTCATAGTGTATCACCATAGAGAAGGAAGCACTGCCCTCCGCCAATGGCCTTGGGATGGAGAGTTTACCAAACTAGTATCTGGGAAGTCTCCAACCCACTGGCCTCCTTTAAATCCATGAAAAGATTGTCTTCATCACAGTATGGGAGTAAATCATTTTCATCCTCTTCATCTTCTCTTCAAAGGCTGGTTGACTTTGGTCAGAGTCAGAACTGAAAAGTTGGAGTGCTGGAGAACCACTCTGTGGTAAAGGTATTATTCTATCCGAATCAGATTGTATGGGGACCGGGGGCGGAATCAGGACGGGACTAGGGTCGAGGCGGAGATAAGATCGGCTCACAGTCAGACATGACTTTTGGTACTAATCCTCCTAGGGCAAGGTGAAAGGGACCAGCGTGGATTACGGTGCCAATGCGTAAGTCGGCACCGAAGCTAGGGCAGGAACAGCGACGAATTCTGGAGGCACAGATAGCACGGAGGATATACTGGAGGCCTCTGCAGATCCCAGGGCCCAAAACCGTGCCTGAGGGACAAGGAAGATTGCCTTTTTAAAGGCCTCAATCTGTTGCAACATTACCCATAGCACGGGCAACTGGGCATGCAACAGGATCGGCTGAGGAGTCACCTTCTCTAAGGGGCATCAGGAGCGAGACAGAGGCTCCATGACCTCCTTGTGACTTCTCTGGTAGTGAGTGGAGGGACTGGGATGAATCCCACTTAGCCTTTTTTTGCTTCTGCTTCAACTTCCAGGAAGCCTTGGACCACATCGAGGATCTGATGCAGAAACAGCCATAAGAGGGGGGAGCAGGTCAACACCCTCAACTTCAAGCAGGACTTGCAAAATTTCTGACAATGTTCAGTGATACACAACTTGCTGCATGTTCCCAAATCATCTTCATGAGGGCACACTTCATACGACTAGGGAGATGGGCCCCAAATACAAACACCAGGGGAGGGGGACATACAGGTGTACTTGACTCGGAATGCAGATTTCCCTGACGATCAAGCAGTGAAACTTTCTCTTGAACATATGGGAGGAAGAGATCCCATCAAAAAAAAATTAAGATACTGTGTAGTCTGAGACTCACAGTGGCGAAAATGAACACTGGCAGTCTCTGTGGCCAGCTCCTCCATCTTAGATAAGGAAGTGAAGGAAAATGTGGACTGGTGTATGCGGACCAAAAGCACATATAAAAGGGCAGAGGGTGTCATAAAAAAAGGAGAAATATGGTTAACATGACAACAATTTAGAGGCATGGCATGAGGTAAACCAAGGTTGGCAATCATCGTGAAGATGTCTTATGTAGATTGTGGTCTGCTAGAGATGAAATCTTAACAGTTGCTATACTGTGTTATAGATTAAACTTCCTTGGGTTTGACCACCTACATGATGCGATGCTTGGCGACACAGTTTAATATTGTAAAACTTTAATAAAAAGATTGGGAAAAATGCTTTTAAAACTTTAGAGTTATCAAACACATTCTGTCTGTAGAAAAGATTGCTAAAGCTGTTCCCTTTAAGGTGCAGCTACAAATGGGCACTGTTGGGAAAGTAGACTATTTAGATTTTGTTTATCTTGCACAAATGGATTGTTCATAAAATGGACAATAATCGGGGCCAGTGGAATTATGCAGTGCTGTGGCGTTTATAGTACAATTCTGGTGTTACTGACATTGCCACATAATTTGATGCATATTTCGACAAAAAATGTTTCAACTCAATTTACCAGACAACATGCTACATAATTTCCTTTTTTAATGTCTCATAATTAGATAACACTGCTACATACTTTGGACATCATAACCCTAGTGGCACTGATCAAGCCACAGAATTAAAATACATAAATCTTCATTGAGTGTCGAGCAGGAAGTTTATTCACAACACCAAGGGGTTCTTCCTTTGCACAGCATCAGCTCTTTTCACTAACTGCCAAATGGCCTCAACCACACAACATTCTAAACAAAGGGAGGAACCAAGGAGAAGATGAAGGGGTACAGGTTTTGTATTGAGAAGGGATAAGAAATGGGATGAACAAATAGATAATACAACACATAGCTTAGTCTCAAAGGAGGAAAAACACCAAAAGAAAAATCTGAAAGCCTGTTTGTGTCTGATGAAAAGACCCATTGAGAGGTCTTTTGCTACTCCCACCTGTTTCACAAATCATATTTTGAAACCAAATCCTTTTAGTTTCCTTAAAATGATGCAGTCAAGAATGCGCCTCCTGGCAAAATAGTAAAGCAGCGTCAAAAAACAATCAATATTCACACAATGTTTAGCATTTATGTTTTTCTACCTTTTCTTCATTTGCAGCCATTAGAGATTCCATAGCCCTCTTCATTTTTAATACCTCAAGATCTAAAGGAATAATATCACAAAACAAACAAAATTACTTTCTTCTGACAATATGGCTCATTGTTCTTGTCAGTGACAACATAATGACAGCTTAATATGAAGCAATGAATTACACTTACCTTTAAATTCTCATTTAGAGCTCTTTATATTTGTGTGTTATTATCTGGAGCTTTTCTTGCAACAACGGGGGGCCTACGTTTTCCAAAAAAGTCATCTAGGATGTCTGTCTGAAGCTTGCGTTCCTGTTATCTGTGCCCAATACCCACACTTCCAAGTGCGTAGAAAATGCCGCCAAACACAGCCAATGCACAAAGTACTAGACTCAAATACACTGAAGTATGCTTAAAGAAAAATATAAAGGTCTTTGTCTCACTTATTTAATGAGGGCCAAGCTGACTTGGTGAGAGACCTAACAGAATAGCAGATGAGAAGAACAGTACTTAAGGCTCATAAATTCACATAGTGTGGGCCCTGTAACTACCACTGACAGCACAGGTGTAGTGGGGAGTTGTCCCTAAACCATCCACACTCACATCTTCTTTCAAGGAGTACCTCATGTAGTTGGGACAACCCAAGAACTTGGACATCTTAACTACTCCATATCACTACCGTACTGATGCAATAACTACCACCTTAGACATTACGGCATCAATGGTTTTCTGGCAATTTTCCCAAGGGCAAGTATAGGCTCAGCAGCGACTTGAGAACTAGCAATTCTGTGATATCAATAAATCAACAAGGCATGGGGTCCTCATAATTTTTTTTTAATGCTTTCCTTAATACATAGATAAAAGTGAGTTGTGCAGGATTACACAGTTTTCCCTACTGTGGTTGTGGCAAAATCCTAATGCAGTGGATACAGTACTTATAAGATCAGAAATGTATTAATGGGGGCGTGGTCTGGCCACGAATGGAGATGGCCGCTTAGCAGGAGAGCTCCGCTCCGAACGAGTCTCAGAGTGGGGGCTGCAGCGTCCTGGAGGCGGCAGAGGACCTGCATCTCTCCGATCCTTGGCGGGGGAGCACTCCGGATGGCGACCGTCATGCGGGGGAGATTTCACGAGGGGTGAACGCCGGGCCTTGAGGCATAACAGAAGCCTCGGCCTTGAGTAGCTGTTCAGCCCCGCCCTCCGCTGCTGAGTTGCGGCCCCGCCGGGCCGATCTTGATCTTCACGCCCTGCTGGGCGCCTGTCGTGCATTTGGGACAAACCCTGTGCGCAGAAGAGTGTGCCCTACTCCCGGGGGGCCAATCGGGAGACGCCCACATCGACGGCGCCGTATCCGGACACCCAGCTGATACGGGGCCACGAACGGTCTTCCACCGAGCCCCCCCAGATGTCGGGGGGCCAGCACTGAGTACCGAGGCAGCACAATAGAGGAATGGGGAAAGTACCCCCCCCCTTCAGATGGCAAGGGGCCACTAGCCGCCTGCTCTAATCACGACGGCGGGGCACGAACCCTGGAAAGCCCATAGATTCTGATCCTGGTGCACAAGACCATAACTGTGGAGGTGAGGGAGCACAGTAGCATTAACACAGGGATCCCTTTTCTGCGCAACGGGTGGGGAAGCCCACCATAGGGGTGCCAACGCCAGGGGTACCGTCGTATATTCTTTCCTCTTCGACCTGGGGAAGCTGCGAAACGGCCCACTGCCAGACGGCGAGCCTTATAGGGAGTGACCTATACGCTGCCCTCCCGCCTGGACCACGGGGATACCCTCTCTGTGTGCTGGCCCGTACTCTGTCCCAGCCCCGGACAGTGAGTGAATCTATATAATAGCACTGGGACCAGCATCGCAAAACGGTGCGGATGTCCACGGCGAAGCCCGGGAGTAAGGCCTCCAGACAGCTTCTCTTCACAGAGGCACTCAAGCAACCACGCACATGGCTTCGAAAAACACCGACACCTCGGCGTGCGGTCCCCCGCACCCCCAAAGGCCCCTGCACCAGATGTGACCATGGACCGCATTCTTCAGGAAATCTCCTCGGTCAGTCGAAGGCTGGAGCGGATGGACTCCCAACATATCCAAGCTGGCAGAGGAAGCCAAATCGATCCGAGCAGACATAGCCGGGTTCCATGGCCAAGCTGAGGGACTGGACCAGAGGCTGACGGTAGTAGAGGACCGCTTGGACTCAGTGCAAGATAGGGACCAGGAACTACTCTTCCTCTGCAGCAAACTCGTCAATTTAGAGGACCGCAGCCGTAGGTACAACATCTGCTTTTTTGGCTTCCCCGAGTCCATTGAGGGCCCTAATGCCGGGATATTTTAAAAGATACCTTTCCGAAAGTCATTGGGGCCGCCTTTGACCCTTCTCTGGAAATACAGCGTGCTCATCGCATAGGACCCCTAGGCAAGGACTCTAACACACGCCCGCGCCCACTCATCGCCTGCTTTCTGCGCCATGAACAGACGAGGCAAATTCTGTCCGCAGCCCGCACCCACGGGTCGTTCACCCATGATGGCCACAGCATTCGGATGGCTGCAGACTTTTCTAAAGAGACTAACGAATGCCGTAAGGCCTTCCTCTCCCTCAGGCCCAGGCTCCGTTAGCTAAACATCAAATACGGTCTTTTTGAACCCACGAGGCTTCCCATAACCAGGGACGGTAACTCCAGGGACTTTTATGATCCAGAGGACCTGCGCAGGTTCTTGGATGACATGGGGCAACAGGAAATGGACGTTCAACATGGAAACACTGAACTTTCCCACCCACCCGGCCCCTCCCAGTCATCGGACGGCAGGAGACGGACCACCCGTGGGACTTGGCACCAAGGCAGGGACCAGAACAGGGTAACCCGCACCCACAAGGACAAAGCCTCTGCCCTCCAAACGGCAGCCGCTTTTATACACGATCAGCCGAGAGATAAATCCCGTTCACCCCTGAAGCCCACAACGGAGGCTGACCAGGGGCGGAGGGGGCGGCCCGGGCTGATGGCCCCCTCATGAAGTTGGACATATACCTGTACGACCAGAGAGATGGCAACCAGACGTAGGGCAGCGGAGTATAATCCACCCTGTATTGACTAATAGAGTGGTGTGCAAGTTATAAGTTACCTATGTTGTATACACCACTTACTGGTGATTTTCGTTTTGCTCCTCAAATGTTAACTGTTTTATTGCCTGTCTGATAATCCTGACTAGCTGTAACACCCACATGCGCTTGTCTCTTCCCCCCCTCCCCCCGTGCTCCGGCCGTGCCGCTGGCCTTGAATCTGGCACAGATAGAAGGCACCCCGTGTATCACCATATACACAAGTCTAGCAGGGCGCGCCTGTGCTCTACTCCTCCATGCGCTGCCATTCCTTCTTCCTCCTCTAGACCGTCTTGTCGCCCGCCCCACTTTCTAGTGTTATCTAATGCAATGCCTGCCCCCCACTTGGTAGGCTAGACCAACCCTAGGGGCAGTGCCCTGCTGAGTTTAGACCCACGGCAGAAAGTTTAGTGTTCCTTGCGCTCTTTAGCGCCCGGAAGACCTCTCCCGCATCCCGTGTCCTATTGGTTTTCTCCCCTCCCTTCACCTCAATCTATTTTGCTTGGACACCGCGCACTTTCACCGCACCGACCCAGTACACTCACTCATCCCCTTTCCCACTGCCTAATTTGGCAACACAGCACCTTTACCATAACAAGGCCCCTCTCTGACCACCAGAGGTCTTGACGACTTAGCAGAGCTCTAACCCGCCCGGGAAGTGCCAGGGGGTAACCAGATATCAGCACCCTCTCCCTCCCCCCCTGTACCCTTCCTCCCAGCCCCTACACCTCTTCTCTTCTCTTCCCCCAACTAGTGCCTCTCACCCCCCTTACCTCTCCTCCCGACATAGGTTCTTTATATTCTTCCTCCTGTGGACCCGCACATTTCTTCTATCAGGACAACTTATCCTCTTTCAGGGCTCTGATGGAGGACGTGATGCAGGATAACGGCCTGGTGGACACTGGCATCTGAGCCATCCCACAGATGCAGACAACACCTTACCACACCTTTACCTCCCCGACACACGGCACGCTCTCTCGGTTGGACTATTTCCTCATTTCCCACAGAATGGTGCAGCTCACTCAGGAATCCCAAATCCAGGAGGCGGCCCTCTCCGATCACTCCCCGGCCCTCCTCTCCCTGGAACTGGGGCTGGCCAGTCCTGGTCGCAAGCCCTGGCGGATAAACATCTAGCGATACCGGACCCCTACCGGTAAATCTCAATTGCAGACACATATCAATGAATATCTCTTCCATAACCGCGGTTCAGTTGAAACTGCAAGGACCCTATGGGCCACTGCAAAGGCCACCTTATGCGGCCGACTCATGCGAGACACGGCACAAGCTAAACCTAGATAAGCAAAAGGCGCTGGAAGCCGACATTAGGGCATATACTCGATTAAATTCCGCGCATCCTTCCCCACAACACTGCAAATCATTCGAGCAGGCCAAGATGGCTCTAAATAGTCTCTTCACAACCAAAGCGGAGTATGCCTTGCAGAGGATGAAGGGGAGACATTATGAGCAGGGAGAGAAGGCAGGAAGGCATCTCGCAGCACAACTCTGCCAGCGTGAAGCGACCATGGCCATACTGGCCATAAAGTCGGCGTCGGGCGAGATCCTCACCCGCCCCGAGGACATTACAAATGAATTTGCTTCATTTTACAAGGCCCTATACACCCCAGGGCAGTCTGCTGAGGCGGAAAAACTGGACACCTTCCTACAGGAGGCGAAACTCCCCCGCCTCTCAGATAAGGGTAGAGTGTTACTGGACGGGGAGTTCAGCAAAGAAGAGATCGCTTCGGCGATAGCGAAACTACCCTATCATAAGACCCCTGTAGAGGATGGCTTCCCGGCAGAATTCTATCGCTGGGAGGGTGGGGGGGGTGGGGAGAGAGGTGGTTAACTCACTATAGGCGGCATTCTCAGAAGCAGAACAGACTGCCTCCCTGGGCTTCCTCTCCAATAGTGCGGTAATAGCTGTCCTGCCTAAACCCGGGAAAGACCCGCTGTTGTGTGGCAGTTACCAGCCCATCTCGCTGTTAAACTGCGACATTAAAACCTTGGCCAGCATCCTGGCATCTCTCCTCCGAAAAGTTCTCCCCTCTCTGGTGCACGCCTCGCAAGTGGGCTTCGTGCCGGGCCGATCCTCTAGGAACCATTTACGTACTCTCTCACACACACTCTGGACAGCTAAAGACCTCCCCTCGACGCACTCGCCCTTTCACTCGACGCAGAGAAGGCATTCGATCCTATTGAGTGGGACTACCTATTCAGAGTGATGGAACATTTCGGTCTCGGCGACCAATTTATCGCCAAGGTGCACCTACTATACGGTAATCCCACCGCACAGGTGAACTGTGGGAGATTCCTATCGGGTCCGTTCTCAATTCGCAGAGGAACGCACCAGGGTTGCCCCCTCTCGCCACTCCTCTTTCTACTGGCCATGGAACCCCTGTTTGCCACCAAGCGTAACTCGGCCAACATCAAGGGCGTACGCCTTCTGGTTGGCGAATCCAAACTGTACCTCTATGTGGACAACATCCTGCTCACCCTCACAGACCTGCACCACTCATTACCGTCTCTGCTCCAAATCATTGACGACTTCTCCTCCCTCTCTGGATATAAAATCAATTGGGGTAAGAGTGAAGCACTTCCCATTTCAGATGGGACCACGAAGGCGGCTATCCTTGGTTTTCCATTCCACTGGCAACACTTGCGCCTAAAATATCTGGGTATCCTAGTGAATAAAGGCCTAGCAGGAATGGTTCAGGACAACCTAAACCCACTGATCACTCTGATGCACTGTGATTTTGAGAAATGAAAGATATTGGGACTCTCTATGTGGGGCAGAGTGCAGGCCGTCCGCATGGGAACGCTCCTGCGCTTCAACTATACACTGGGGATGCTCCCTATGCAGATACCCCTCACCACCCTGCGACAGATAGACTCCAGGATTAGATCATTTGTATGGGGCTCCTCGAAACCCTGCATAGCTGCGTCCAAGCTGCAAGCCCGCCGCACTAACGGGGGACTGAGTCTCCCCTCGGTAGAACTCTATGCCCTGGCTTTGCACCTCTCCCAGCTTGCGTACTTACTGCCAGAGACTCCGGACATGCCACAATGAGTGCCATTGGAGCGTCACTTGCTTTCAGTTGAGACGAGGCTATCCGCCCTCTACGTGACAGGGCCCCAGACACGACACACCATCCATCCTATATCATCCACTATGTGCAAGGCCTGGTATCGAGTGCACCGACTACTGGGTTCGCACCCCCGGCTACACGAGAAAGCTCCCCTATGGGGAACCGCCCCCATATGCATAGGCGAAAGAGACCTGTCGTTGCCCGCATGGCAGGCGGCGGGCATCCACACACTCAATCAGCTTATCAGCTGATCAGCAATGGCTCCCTGAAAACACTGACGCAACTGGGAGAAGAGTTTGGTCTCCCCGCGGCGCAGTACTGGAAACATTCCCAACTGCAGCACTGTCTGAGGCAATGCCTGGGGCCCCACCCATGGTCCCTACCCACGTCGCCGGTGGTAACAATCCTTTGCACGTGGGGGACACAAAAAGGGGTAATGTCTGGCCTGTACGGAGTACTCTTGTCCCAGCTCTTCTCGAAACCTCTGTCGCATACGCTATGTACCAGGTGGCAATCACGGCAATCTGTTTCATATGAGGAAGACAAATGGGCGGACATTTTAGAAGCGCTAGACAAGGGCACCAGGGAGGCGCAGATGAAATTTTGCCTTTTCAAAGTCCTACAGGACTGGTACTGGACTCCCATGAAACTCCACAGAGTGGATCTTCTAGGGCACGCCAACTGTTGGAGACGCACGAACACCCGCTGCAACACAACACATGTCATATGTGAATGCCCCTCAGTACTGTCCTTCTGGGAGTACGTGGGTCGGACCTTGAGCGCCTCCATGCCTCTCCACTTGCCGCTCAACACCCCCCCGCCCCCCACCCCTGAGATCCTCCTGCATGATCTGCAGCAATCGCCAGAATTATCGAGACCTCAACGCCCCCTCTTCCATACGGCAATGGCCACGGCCAAACTCTGCACATTGCGCCAATGGAGGGCTCCGGCCCCACTGATGCAGGAGTCGTGGCTGGTAGCCATGATCCAAACCGCCTCCTACGAATGGGTCATCTACAATCTGCAGGACCAATCTGACCTATTCCTACAGACTTGGAGTCCCTTCTTGTGCACAGAGGTAACCGATGAAGAACCTCAACACCACGTAGGGAGGCCAGAGTCTCCTTCTGCCCCAGGCTGAGGGCCTGCACCATAGCCGCCTCCTATCGCCATCATCCGCAATGTAGCACCTCAGTTAATTAAGTATTTATTTTGCTGCAGCTCCTCTACCCCTTACGCCCCCTCACACACACAAAACCACAACACCATAACATCTTTGCACAGCTGTGGACTCATGGTCCCCACTTCCACACACTCTTCAATAAGCAATCCTCACGATTATTGACTCTGCAGCTCCTTTACACACACCAATCTCACCCCTCCACAATAACCGGTGACACAGACATGAAAATCTCGGACACTACTCCTACTCCTCCACTTATTTACTATCTTCCCCCTACCCTCCTCCCTCTTCTCTCTTCTCTCCCCCTGCCTCCTTCCTATCCCCACCCTTCCCCGCCCCTCTCGACCCCCCCATAGACTCCCAGGCACACCGACAGGACCCTGCGGGCTTCTGCCTTCCCCCCCACTCACAGTTCCTCTACTTTAGATGCCGACCAGATCGCTCTCACCCACCTCCAAAAACTGAAGGAGATTGCTGAGGGTACAGAGATTACTGTGGCAATACGGTTGACGTGCACATCTAGGGATAATAGGGGAACAGTGGCAGAGACAGGGGGGCATGCTCCCCCCGACCCCTCCCCCCCCACTCCAGACAACCCTTCTTCCCGGCGGGCAAAACCAACTCAGCCCAGTCCCACGGAGTCTAGCCTTTTCTGCGACAGCCAAACCCCAGATCTGCTCACAGCAGCCCCTGTAATACTCGCAAGACACCATACTCAAGCAAGCCCCCCCCCCCCCTATCATACTCGTCCCTTCTTGGATGATGTTCCCTCTCTTCTTGGATCCCGATAGGATGCTAACGGCCTGGATAGGACTTACGCGAACAACCCACCTGATTTGATATCATGACCCCAAAGGCACCAAGAAGCACCCAACTACTCCGACACGTGACCCTATGCCTGCAGAGATGAGCCCCGCAGATGAAGGATTCACACAGCGCAGCCTAGAAGGTACAAAAGCACCCTAGGCATACCCCCCTCCCCCCAGCGTACTAATGCCCCTCCCCCACCACCCTTCTCCCCCCTCCCATCCCCCACACCAGGTTAGCATTGTTTGTTGTTCATATGAGCCAGTCACCAAACATCTGAGGTTTCTCCTCACTAATGAAGATTGGATAAAATGCACCTATGACTGAAATCTATTACTATGTATGTATCCACCTCTTCTGTGGACATGTTGTAAAAATTTTATAATGAATTACGACACACAAGAAATGTATTAATATAGCACTGTTTTCATTAGATAAAACACTAACATAAAAACAAAGGACAGCACACTGTGAACATTAAAGGGCTTCAAAATGAAACTGTCTGGACAATGGACCTTTAGTAAATTAGAATACTGCACTTCCTGGGAATATTTTGGAGTTTTATGATACTTTACTCAACGCATATCCATCTGCCATCTGATCCAGAGGCAGTGGCAGTCAATCAGCCACTCCATTACTTCCAGGTTTAGATGACTAACACATTGAGTGAACGCACTATCCATCAGCCCATTGCACAGAAGCCTATTAACCTTTCAGCTGTAGCCTCCACACTGTTCTCACCCAGGGTAAAAAAAAATTTTTGGCCTGAGCATGAACTTTACTTTTCTACATACTCCGGATAAGGGAGTGTTTTCTTTCCCCAATTCTTTTTTTTTTTTTTTTTTTAAACATCAGATTTCAGCAGCTATGCTTGGGAGACAGAGTGGCAAATTCGTCAATATTTTTTCATACCTGAATACACCAGCTCATGCTGAACTAACCAAGCAAGCAAAACCATCTATTTTCTGCCGCGGGATCCGACTCTTTATCCCTAAAACATTTTACAGATTTTTTTTGTCAGCCATTCAGCCAAGTTCTCACTGACTACCACTCAAGTCAAGCGAATGTGCTGCACTTCTGTTGGAAAGATTTAAAGATTCTACTTAAAAGCACCGTCTTTTGAACGGCAGCCCTGCATAGAAACACTACAAGCTGTGTCCAGTGGCGGCTAGCCACAAAGAGCATCTGGGTGGTACCCCACCACCTATCAGCCACTATGCACTGCCCCATATTTGTTTTATTTCTATATTATAATTCGAAACACTTTAACTGCACCCAAGGAAGTCACTTGATGTGAGTTATGTCAGTATAAAGTCAATGCACGTCGCACTAGAAATGTATAGCAGCAGGGCTGCACAGAGAGGAGATGGTGTGGCCCTCAAGGAACAAAGCTGCAAAGTACTCAGATGAGAAGCAGGATGCTCTCCGGTGCTGTGAATTAAAACTGTACATGTTCATATCCATTTGGCCGACAAGCTCAGCAGGGGCAGCTAGATGTACATACGCTACACATCTTGTGTGTGAAGTAATCCATGCTCGATCAGCGAGCTGGATGACAGAGACCACAGCCCCCACCATGTATCTGAAGGACTGCTTAATTGCCTCACAGTGAGACACTGAGATGGACTTCCTGGGTTGGCACTGGCAGCAACCTCCATAGGCTGGCTTACGGCCACTTCCATGTAAATGAGAGCATTATGGATGCAGGAGTTACAACAGGGCCAATCGCTCATTGGCATTATTTTAAACCACTGAGTGATTGACCATATCTCCTGCCTCTCGACTCGCCTTGTATTTTGTTTACACTCATTCTAGTCAGTGTGTGCACACATGCAATATGGAAGAGCGTGAGGTGAGCCGTGACGATTTCTTTCAAGTAATTTACTATTTCAGATACTCCAGAACTGCCTGTCTTAACCTATTGCGTTTAGGTTTGAAAATAATTTTCTTGAGACAAGAAACTATCGAAATGTTGCAAGCATGCTGTGTGCATCATAGATTCATATTGTGCCTTAGCTCATTTAACTAATCCCCCCCACCCCATAACATACCTTCTTCTGAGTGTATTTCCCAGCTAGTCCAATAGCTGAATGAGAGCCAAAAATCAGCTAAATCTCTTGTTTCCATGAACTTTATAACGGGCTGCATAGCAAAATGCTCTACCCGAGCATATGTCAATCAATCTAGTTCTGTACGTACAAACTCCACTTTGCACAGCTGTAAGGATTTAAACTCTCCTCTGTGAAATAGATTGCTTAGCATGTAGCATTCTCTGTCTTGACATCTTCGAATAGGCTTGTCCCAGCATAGCTAGAGTAAAGTTGGGGTTATGATGGATATGTGTCGAGGGGGATGGGAAAGTATTCAATCCCAGTTTTCCTACTTCATCTCAGGTCCTCATCAGTGTACCCACTATATCACTCATATATGCATTTGTGTGCGTAAATCATTTGGGCATCCACAATACATCCCAAAGAGACCGTCCATCAACGTTCTGTTGATAATCTCGCAGAAATACACAACCTTGGAGAATCTTTATGTGTGATGACTAATATCTCCAACTGTCCGAAAAAGCCCCTTTGGCTAGAGGTGCTGCCATGAGTATTTAGAGGTTTATAGCTTATTTGCCCCCCCCATACATAGGCCACTATTTTCTCTTCTGCAAGGACATGACTTCCTCTTTTAAGGTCGGGATTGGCATTCCCCAAAAGAGACAGAAGAGGTCCAGCAAAACATAAATTTTTACTGTGGTTATTTTCCCCAGCCAGGAAAGAGGAAAAGCACTCCATCTATCTAGGTCAGTCAGGAGCTCCTTCTTTAAAAGGTGGCCAGTTTGCTTTGAACATTGTGTGTAATCTAGGGGTGACATTTATGTGAAGACGACGGATATGCTGCTTTGCCCATCTAAGGGGAAATTTACCTTGCAGCCATCTAGTCTCCCCAGAAGGTATTCAGCATTTTGGATTTAGATGTGTTTATTCTGAATAAAGCTGCTCACTCCAGCACCTCCAAGTTATCACTCCCAATGATCTCTCAGGCTTTGTGAGGGTCAGAAGTACATCAACAGTGAAAAAGCATATTTTATGCTGATCTCCCCAAATGTTAAGTCTTGAATATCAGGGGCATCCCGTATTGTTGCATCTAACGATCCAAGAGACAGAGCAAATAAAAGAGACAAGAGGGAAGCATTGGCCATATCCCCCTTTGTAGCTGTCTTCGTCTGGCTTGTTTGCATTCATCAGGACTCCTGCTATCAGGCATTTATAACTAGCAAGCACCTAGCTGCAGAATCTTGTACCAAGCCCCAATTTATGCACTGCCATTTCCATAAAGATACAACTGACAACATCAAACACCTTTTCGACATCCAGAGTGACCTCAAAACCTGGTATATTCTTTTAATTCACCTCTTCTATTGGATGGGTGGCTCTCAGAACATTATTATGGGTCTGGCATCTCCTAATAAACCCAGATTGGTTTTAAGCAATAAGGCCTGGCATATAGTTATCAAGCCGGTTTGCTCATATTTTAGTGAACAGTTTGGTGTTTAATTTTAAAACCAGGCAATGATCCTGAGGAGTGAAAATCCAATAAGCAGACTGCCCTTAAACCGGAGTGATGTCAGGCCCTCTCATCAATGGTGGGACTCCTGATTCCGGCCTAAACATGTTAAAAATTCAGTCAGTACTGTCAGCAGTGCTTCTCCTAGGGCTCTGTACAGCATTGCTTAAAATCCATCTGATCCATGGCTTTCCCTTATTTTAAGGTTTTCATGGCAAACTGAGATTCTTCCTTTTCTATGGACTATTCTAAATACTCTTTTTGCTCCGTTGGTCGAAGTAGTGAGCATTTATGTAAATATGCTTTTCCCTCTGCGTTGTCTTCTTGTCCCTTACTGTAAAGCTGCTGATAGAAATGCAAGAAGGCTTCCCCTTTCCCCTCCTCACCCTTTATGATTTCTTTCACTGTATTGCAAATGTGTGTCCCCTGCCTGGTTTTAAGTTGTAGGGAGGACCACAAGGAAGGAGACACTTGAGTCCAAAATGTGCATCAGTAACAGAAGCATATACGATGAGTACAACTGCGATTAATTATTTTCTCACATGCCACTCCCAGGTGAGACTTCCATGGAGACGACTTTGCTTACCTGGTGTATACTCTATTTTTTGGTAGATCATTAGCTTTACATAATGCATCAACATCTATGTGCTTTTCGCCACGATGATGAGCCAGCCATGTTCAGTCCTTGAACTGGAAAAGACCATCTGCCTGGTTTTAAATTGTAGGGTCAGCAATCTATCTGTTTTACTGCTTTTAGCATGGAATTTGTGTTTTAGTCTTAGAAGCGTTCTCTCAGCTTTATTAGTTTCAAATATAGTTAAATGAACCTGTTGCGGCCTTCTTATTTGCCTTACTTTCTGCAGAGTAGTATGGGTTTTATTTGATTTTTCTTGGACTCACAATTCCCAAACTCTTATCACATTCTACTTGCTGCTCTCTAGTTTTTTGAGCATCCATGGCTTTCAAGAACCCGGTGATGTAGGCCCTCAGTGCACCCAACTTCATGAACTGTTAGGTTTCCTCCCTTGTATATATAGGAATTATTCTTTCTTGGTATGGAGTTCTGAAAGATTCACCGGCTCCCTAAGAAGGTATTGAGTCTGCATCTGCCTGCTCTCCATCAATGGGCCCTCACCTTCCCTCTACCAGCATGTGCGCATGGTCTGATAGGGCAATAGCTCCTAACTTTTCCATCCACTCTTCTCCAAGTTATTTTTTAGACATAAAAACAATCTATACTCGTATATGTTCTGTGAGAGATGGAGAAGAAGAAGTCCCTTTCAGTCCTGTGCATGTATCTCCAGGGATCCACTAGGCCTATTTCAGCAAGTATGAATTGTAGGAATTTACTGGTGGCTCTCTGAACTTTGTCTTGGTTGTTGGAGCAGTCAAGGCAACCGTCCCACACCAGATTTAGGTCTCTTTTCGCTACAATGCTTCCCTTTAGGAGTTGTGCAATGGACCACATGCACTGCGTAGCAAAGGTTTCCTGTTTCGTGTTCACCTATTGTTTCTTTAACTAGTTTCTTGAGCAAAATGCGCTCTAAAATACACCTTTTGAACTTCTATTTTTCAAACGCATGACTCTAGCTCTCATCCACGCCATCACAAACCCCTACTTACCCTCCAATAATCGCAGGGAATCAATCTTTAGAGGGTTGGCTTTCGCTCGTTTTCTTCAAATTCGGATAGGGGTTTAGATCCCATGATTTTGAGTCACTAGCAGCAACTGAACAGACTATCCTTTATGTCTTTACTATTCATGATTTAAGCACTGGTAAATTCAAATCATCTCGCTAGCAATCGTGGGTCTAGAGGTGAGCACACAGGAAAAAGTTTTTAGAGGCCTTTGCAGCACATTCTACGAATGTATTTTTAATGCCCCCTGAGAATTATGAGGCAAAGATTTGCTCACTCAGATGTCTATGGTAAGTAAAGAGGGGACTGGAAAAATCTACTCAGAACACATTAAGTTCACATATTTGGTTTTCATTTTTATTCTTCCGAAATATCTTCATTTTGACAAATTCTGTTCCAGTAACTTTCCCTTTACCTGGCACTGCAGGAAGACAAATAGGTAAAGAACATGGAAAACACACTATTATGTTTCCCCAATAAGCTCTGCCTAGGCGTGCTTCAGAAACCTTTGGTCATAGAAGAAGCTGTTATGACAATGGTGAAATGCCTTTACACAAAGAATACATCAGTTCTAATTTGATAGTCTGTCATTTTGAAAATATCAAAGTAAACAGGCACAGAGACAGCTGAGAAATGTTAACTAAATGGCATCCAAGTGTGTCACTGGTAACATTTGTGGATATATTACGAAAAATAGAGAGGTTCTTACCCATTTGTCCTGGATATAAACACAACATGTTGCTTTAAAAATGGAGACTGTGAAAGTGACATATTCGATAAAACAAGGGTATTAAAACCAGAAGCAACATTTACATGCCACTATACACCATACCAAGTGTGCTGGAAGGAATCAAAATTACTTTACTCATAGGCTGCAACAGCCAACAAAACAGACTGCATCCTTTTAAACACAGCCATACTGAAGCAATGGTAAATGCAATATGGTGAATATGGTGCAGCACATAATGCAACGATGCTCCATGTCAGAATCCAGATGAGTTGCATGAATGAGTGGAGAAGAGCAGTCATGCCAGTTTAAGCACTAGATGTAACAAAATAATCGGCAGTGAGGTCCGCTTCATCTATAATCCTTAGTTTCAAGGTAGGTCAAGTGGCAAAGGCCTGAGAGCTCAGACAACCTTTTAATCTGTATGTTTGAAAAATCCTATACAACTCAATTATCCTCAAAACACGCTTCTCCTCAAACTAATATTCAGAGCATTTTAGACATCATAAAAATAAATCACAATGATAACTTGACCCAGCCAAGTTACTCATAGAAAACAGATTGTAATAAAAATTAAATGTATAAAGAGACAAATACCTACTAAAAATGAAAAAAAAGAGTAGTCGCTTTTTGCTTTGCTACCATTGGTATGAGTACTCAACACCCTCCTTCAACTTGAACCAGTGGACCTCTAGGAGTGGAGGTACATTCTTTTTCTATACCACTATGAGAGCGGCCCCTCCAACAGCAACCTGAATTGGCAATGCCAACAGGTCTGGCTTTAAGAAATGTTCTTTAAAGTGAACAACATAGGAACAGAATGTAGAATAATATTTGTGTAAGTTAAAAGGTCAAGTGACAGTTGCACTGTCAAGCCAGACCTAAAAGTCCATGTTGGTTAATTACTGCCCTCCTCCCATCTGCGCTGCTGCAAGAGAAAAACATACATTTTTTAGTTACCTAAGACACTTTAATAGCCTTCCAATGTCATGTGTGTACCCTTGAAATTTCAAGCTTAGCTAGCTGAAAAAATAAACAAAATGATCACAGCTGTGTAGAAGGCAAGCACTTTGTTCGAGAAGCACACGTACTCCTGATTCCCAAATGTGTGTTAAGCCATGGTCCCTCTCTAGTGATGCTCACATAACTGTCTGGTGACACATGCACTTTCAAGCCAAGCCATAAAAATGAGTCGAATAACTATGCAACGCAGAATCTCAAACAACTCCTAACGTCTGAACTGGATGACCACAACTGCTTATATGTCCGTAACATTTACAACTATCATGAAAGTAGGTTTCTAATGGGATGAATGCCCATGATCAAAAAGAATCGCATTCATGCTCATGCCCAGCACAAACATCCAGGTGTTGCTGCTAGGTAGAGGCACATGACCATTTTCAATTCTTCTACTCAAACAAATGAAAAGTAACACTCAAGCCTTGAGGCTTTGGAATAATAGGGACCCTGCAGATAGCTGGAAATTATACCCTTGGAAATTATTATTAAGTGGTTAGCTTCCCTACACATTCAAGCACCACGACCATACATAAGGAAGAACTTGAGCGAAGGTAATGATAAAGACGGTCTCTAAAACTGCTAAATTATAGTGGGATTCAGCATCAGCAGATACTTCAGGGTCAGGCTTACCTTCCAGATTGTATATTCGTATAAGTCAATGGAAGGCAAAACAAATATTACTACTTCAAGTCTCAATTGAAACTAAAAATGCAAACCTCTTCTCCGTTTGATTTTATAAAGTTCTTTGTTCGCAACCAACTGAGTTTCAGCACTGAATAAGATTGGCCTGTGAACAAATGGAGAAAGGTTAATGTTTGACCCTGCCCACCTATTTATAAGCCTGGCCTTCAGCACACAAATGTTAATCTTTTCTTTCTGCAGTTCTTGTTTCTCAAAAGCAAGTGAAACTTCTCGGAATGTTACGCAATACCACCATTTTTTGGCAGCCAGGTCAGCCCAGTTGTAAAAGCCTCTCACTTTCAAGTTGATAAGTTTAAGATCTTCTCTATATCCATCCACATGCTTGAGTCACTAGGTCTGGTATCCAGTGGTGCTCACGGTTTCCATGTTTTTCCAAGGATGTACCAGGATTCATGCTCTGCAATACGTTGAAGATTCATTATACAGCCTGCATAATAATACATTGCCTTCTATATCGCTTCCATCAATCGACAGTCACTCGATTGTGCTGTCCACAGAAATGTGCTACAGAGTAGGTCTAACTGATCGGTCTTTTGCTGTGGATTGCCCAGCTAAGAAACTCTGGTTCATTACCAACTATCATATCTACGAAGGTGACAATTCGTATTGCATCAGTAATTGTTAGTCTAAATGTGGTATGCTTTAATTCTCACTAGCCTTATATTGCCACACCCTTACATGTATGCAGAACTGAATACAAAAAAAATTAAAGCTGAAGGAGGATCTCGGCTTGAAAGTAAACTTGTAAAATGGCCTCTGTCACCACAGTAGAATGACTGTTACTGGTATTTGCCTCAACATGATACTGTTGCCTGCAAATCCAACCATAACACACTGAAAATGGAGTGGATTGCGGGTCAATGTTCCAAAATACTTCCCCAGAGACATATCAGATGAAAATTCACCATCTAACACAATAATTACTGGTAATGATCTCTCCTGGGATCTTTTCTTCACATCAGCGTCTAGAGAAGAAGGGGTTGGTACAAGTTTCAGACCATGAGCCAACAGCCTTTTGACCAGGCTGAACTCTGAAGACTCTGGATGGGAACCCTTACTCACTTGTCTACATCAAACAAGCAGAGCTGGTCTTTGAAAGGCAACGTCTTAGGGAAATACTCAAGCTGTACAAAGGATTTGCACTTCATAGCCAATGCCCTCCCCAGATATACCCTTGTCCATTTGACCCAGAGGTAAGACAAACATACAGTTGTCAATGCTTACCTTGCTCTTCACAAGGGCCAATAAAATCAGTTTGTTTTATTATATTCACTACAACTGTACTGAACAAATTTCACAAATAAGGCAATATACAACTAACAAAGGTATCTAGGATACAACAGCATTAAAATCCAGACAAGGATCATGTGTTCGCTGGGCCACAGGACTGGAGCTGCACCTGACTGATGAGGGCCACAAGGCCAATACCAGGCTGGCGTTGCTTTTGCTCCTATTCAAAGGGGATATGGCCTGGCAGTTCAAGTTATGCTGTTCCTATAGGAGCGAGACCACAGCCCAGTTGTAAAAAAAATGGTTAGTCTAAAGTGACACAGGTGAGCAAGGAACACAAATGAATTAAAAACTGCCCAGCATACTTTAATTCAAGAATTCCACCCATCATTTTTTGCATTGCTAAATGAAATGCCTCAAGTGCGACCGGTATGCCTATGTCTGGGTACCCAGTTTATTGTGCATCAAACTGGACCTCACAGAAAAGACCCAGCAATGAAGAAAATTGTCTGGTATTAGTTTTAATATTGTTCAGGGAGGACGTGGACTAACAGTACGAGCTGGACTGCTCATTTTGGGGCAGGACCAAGTCTATTTTCTGAACGATAGTTTCTGTCCATAGTGGCACACTGAGCAAAACAAAATGGACTGGAATACTATTCAGAGAGATTATCACTCAAAACCTTTTTTTTCTCACTCTTGAATGCAAGGCATGCTTGCTGGTAAACAGCATTGGGAGATGGGTGAAATTAAACTTCAACTGTGCAAAAGGCTCTCACCAAACCATCAGCAAGAAACAGTGTTGAAGTGTAACTTGTCAGTAGACTGGTAATGTAACATGTCAACAGTTCGTTGCGTTGTGTTTAGTAAAATGTCCCATGTGTTCTGTGCTGGCTTCCCCATTTGACATGGTGAGCCTAGAGTAGAAGTGCAACTTGTCAGTACGAATATTAAAAAGGAAAAAATATATCCAAAGAATCTGAAGAATGAGTGAAGAGAGATCAATGGGGATCAAATCACTTCCTGCAGTTCTTCACCAGTGAAAAATAATAAAAGTGAGCATAATGCTATCCAGTGGCATAACAGACATCTGATGGGGTGAGCATTTTTCATTTACACCAGAACGTAATGTTTGAAGAGTGTGAATCCATTCACAATACCTCATTGACTAGAATTTCATATCAATGGGGAGAATTAGTGAAACTATCTGCTCGAATGGCATAGCCGGCAACACAAGGCCTGATGAGCAATGGAGACTGGATATAGCTCATAGATGCCCAACATACACTTGTCAGGGTGGCAAAAAAGTTTTAAAGTAGTAATAAAATATTTTTTTAAACGTGCTGTGTATATGTACACTTAAAGAACCAGTATTCAAGGTTTCTTTAGAGATATTCGATAATACAACATGAGATCATGAAAATATGCAATTATAAGTATGCGGATAATTGCAGACTTGACATGTTTTAGTGACCTGCAACAGAAAAGGATCTAGGGGACCATAAGGAATTGCAGCTGTATTTAGAACTGTAATGGGTTTTTCAAAAACTAGATGTAGTAATATCTTTAGTACAGGACTCCAACAAAATAGTATGTTGGCAATAGTAATAATTTTAGTCAAATACTAATCTAAGCTTAAGCAAATACAATGCAAGATGAGGTACGTGTACTTGAAAGGTGCAGAGGGATCAGTTAGTGCAGCTCTTTGTGCGTTGTAAGAGGACTAAAATCTAGGAAAAAAACGGTGTCCTAGCAGCTCCCACTAATAACTAACTGCTGTGAAAAGGATACACAGTAAAGTTTGTACTTTAATTAAAATAAGGCCTTAACTGCAAATCTGGAATTGAAATAAGCCACAACTCATATATACTGCAGATTTTTATAACCAGCAGAGTAACGTCAAGTTTGCAGCATTTGTCAGCACATCAAACCATGAAAAATGAGACATCATTTTCTTTCGGATGTGGAACTAAAACGCATTTATATTTTTCAATTACTTCACAAATGATATATCCGATAGGTTACATCCACTAAATGCATGTTTCTGCCTTTAGAGAAAACAACTAAGGTTTATAGATGAGCTTGACTCACAGCCTTTGTTAAGCAGTTTAACACATGCAGACATATGAAGTGAAAGCACTTCTGAAGAACGAATGTTGGTGGGAAAACATTAAGGGTCTTACTTTTTTCTTTGAACTTCTTTTTAAAATGGTCATCTGTGCAGGAAAATCCATCAATTTCATAATTAGCAAAAAGAATTACAAAATTGAAGCTTATTATCAATATACTCTACAACAGTGATCCCTTGTGAACCCCAAATATATATTTCATCATAAACGTCCCCATTAGAAAAAAGACCAGCCCGAGTAGTTCAGACCTGTAGGTTCGGAGTTGAAGGGAGTTTTGCTTACATTTGAAATACAACTTACCTGGGAATATGGGGTCGAAGAAGGCAAGCATGCTACAATGAATTAGCTTAGTTACTGTCAAGACATGCCACATCATCAGCCATTGAGAACTGACAGCTCTCTATTTGTTGCATGAGGAAGTCGGGATTATGGAGGATATGCTTGTGCACTTAGGGAGTGGGGGGAAATGTTCAAAATGGAGAAAAAGCTCAGAGTCACCCATGTCTAACTTGTGATCCATGGGTGTTCCAACATCACATAATGGTTATGGACAATGGAGATGTAGCTAGATGGCTTTTGAATTCCAAAGAACAAAGAAGGATAAATTCAGGAACAGTAGGTTATGCTAGTTTGCATATGAATAGCGGCAACCTCTATTTGTTATGGCACGACAATTTATTCTCGCTTATGGCAGGCCATCAACACATTTGAGAACTCAATTTTTCATACTGTATATAGTTTTGGTGATGTGTTGGTTTTTGTGGTAAGTAGAATGTCTGTTCAATTTTACTTTCTGAAACGCTTTAAGAGAGTTACGGTTAAAGTAAAGTCAATTTGATCTTGGAAGAGGTGTGTGTGTGTAGGTGTACCAAAGGATTTTTCATTTTTTTCTTTCAACTGGGTGTTGACTGTCCCATTCCAGAAGATTAGAATGTCTTGTGTGTGTGTGTATATATATATATATTTTCGATTAAATAAAGCATTTTAAAAGAAGCACCAACTTGGGTCCCTGTTCGTACTGTGGAGAAATCCTTGTAATACAGCGGCGACTACGTGTGAGAGACACACACACACACACACACACACACACACACACACTTCAGGTCGATATGTTATGATGCAGTGTTGTTCGCATGACAGTGAGCTGCGTTTATGCTAGAATTATATGGATGTTCTTATGGCATATGGTAGTGTGGCGTGTGGCAACAACATTGATTCTGCTGTGATTTACCAACTTTGGAGCCCAGTTATGCGAAAGATTGCGAGAGGGTTCTTCATAGTGTGCGATTTATTTGAGGACCATTTGTAACTAAGATGGTAACAAAAGTGTGTGGTAGGTGGTGTTGACTATAGCATGCTATTGGATGTCTAAAGAAGCCCAAATATAGTGTATTAGAAGGGTGTTAAACGTATGCTTTACTGATTGCCTACAAGGTACTAATTCAGATGATGTGTGGTAAATCTCGGGTTGGGTGGAATGTGCATCCTGACACAGCTGTTCTCTAAACTAGCGCTTTTGTCTATGCATGTGTGATGTTTAACACAATCTCCTGGAGTGGCCTCCTAATCTGTCCCATCAAGGTGCCCTCACTGCAATCTTTGTCAAGCACTCAACAGCAAATGACCTAAACTCACTGTCTGGCACACAGAGTTCTGATACCCAGGGTCCAGACCCACACCCAACCTCAACCCCACCCCCAACACTACCACTTACCACCAATGCCCGGTAGGCACCCCCAGCAACGAATATGGCTACAATCCTGAGACACAAAAACCTTTCACCGTTGCAAGTCCACCTAATGCAAAGCAACTCTCATCCACAACCTCACCACACTAGGTTGTATATGTGGGCATTTCAATTAATCTCACCATTGTCAGCTGGCAATGAAACAGAACCAAGCATAATTATATGAAAGAAGCTGTGATTCAATCTGAGCAGATCCCAAATTAATTAGTAATTTAAGTTTGTTGGGAAACTGCTGAATGCAAAATGTAAGGCACCCAAGGAATTCACTAGAGTATGAATCGGTATAAGAAAACCCCAGATGACACTAGACCTTCAACCACCCCTCAAGAAGGCCACAGAAATTTGTCACAGTCAGATGGAAGGTGCATTAATTTCCATCAGGTGTTCATATTGCTGGTGAAAAGGATTCTCTCATGCAAGATAGAATAGGTTTCCATAAGTAGAAGAAGGGGAGAAGCTAGGTGAAGAATCCTATTGCTATTTCAAAGACCAAAAACATTCACGTAGAGTAGAGTTATGATACCACATTACATGTATATGAATAGGGCCAGTGAAATGAGGCTTGTCAAAAAATAGAGGTTTGGAATGCAAGATTCCAAAAGACGCCAACAGACTAAATCTGAGTTGCTAAAATTCTTGTACAGACTGATTTCTGACATTGCATACATTCACATCTCATTTATACTATCAATTTCACATCATGACTAATACTGAATCTTGGATGAAAGCACTTATAAAAACTGCACTTCTAAAGCTCACTTAAACACGTAGGACCTTATTACGAGTTTGGTGGTCCTCTTGTCTGCGTTCCATTGCCATGCTGTCAGGAGGACCGCCAAACCTTTCAAGTGCCCACCTGCCAGATTACAACTATAATCCATAGCAGTCGGGCGGAGCTGCGGCGGTCTCATGGCGGCGACTGTATAAGGCTTAAAGGTGAACCTCAACTGCAGATGCCGCCGTGACAGTGCTTGCAGCACGTTCCTGCATGGTGTGGCAGGAACTGGGGTGCAAATCCAGGGGAGCGCTTCATGGTCGAGATTGAGGCACCAGAGGC
The DNA here is from genome assembly GCA_963921515.1 of Calotriton arnoldi. Lineage (NCBI taxonomy): Eukaryota > Metazoa > Chordata > Amphibia > Caudata > Salamandridae > Calotriton > Calotriton arnoldi. Next base: position 573,131 of record CAWUFW010011355.1, on the reverse strand, counting down.
AAACAAGGTGTGGGTCTGTCACCGACATCTGCCAGTAACAGGTGCCGCAGGGCTAGAAGCCAGCTTTCCTAATTGACATCCTGCTACACCAGGAGAAAAATCTCAAAAAACTTTGAAAAGAAGTAGAAAAAGGTCAGTCAAAAATTCACTGGGGGGTAGCTCTCTCTAGATCTGCACTGACTGACAGGGTAAGAAAAGAACTGACTTCAGCGTGCTGGTGTTGCGCCTATATAGGCACCGCACACATCACTTCTGGTATGGACGATACCAGTGGAGCCGAACAATGCCACCTACTGGTGTGCAGGGGTACTGCTCACGAAACATTTCCGGATTCAGTCTGACGCCTGGGAAAATTCTAAGGTAAGGAATCTGCGGCTACAAGTCTATCAGATGTGTTCACCAATCTGCACTAGTTTGTAACAACTGGTCAGGAATGGAGGAAACAAACTCAAGACTAGGTCATGAACGCCTATATGGTTTTCTAGGGTGTACAGACACTTGCAATGGTTAACTGCACCAAAGGCTGCCAAGAGTCCCCATTGTACAGCATACACTAACAGCTTCTAATATTTGTAGTGTTAATGGTTCCATGCCAAAACCGAAATGAAAACTGGATAGGTGTCCAGCCAACAGATGTTTGTTGCTGATGTAGAAGATCAAAAGGTTGGGTAATCACCTCTCAATGCTTTACCCTAACCATGGAATTTTAAAACAAGGTCTGAAATTAAAGGGGAGATTAGCTTCACAGTTAGGGATTTTTTTAGTAGGCGCAATTAGCCACTTTTAAACAGGTCTGGGAAAATGGCTTGGGTTTGAGAGACTTGCTGATGTTGTGAGCAACAAAGAAAAGTTAGACCACCTATGGCACTATTCTAAGAAAAAGCACAAAGTATTAACTATGGCACTATAAAACCATTAAGTAAATTCAAAAGATCATTGAATGTTTGGGACTTGCCGCTGCTCTAGAAAAATACAGCGGCATAGGATCATTTCAATAATGAGGTAGGGACTTAAGAATAATATCACAACTATGTCACAGTCCCACAGATATAGGAGTGATCATCTATGTGTTTACCATATTCAAGGCTGATGATCCGCGCAAATGTATTAAGTGACTGGGGCAAGCAGAATCAGGAAGGCCTATCTTAAATAGAAAAACAACTCCGTGGGAAGGTTAGGGCTGGGCGACTTCCCAAAACAACAACTCTAACTCGAGGTGACTGGAACCATGCATTACTAGACAGAAAAATGGCCTAAAGGATACCAGAAGTGGTAAATATACAGTATGGAGGCTAACCTGTTGTTTATAAATAGATGTGAATCGCCAAGACATACTGCAGCACTGACAATTAGACCTAAAGAGAGAAGGAAAAGTACTTTTGCTGGGCTTACAAAAGAACACAACAGACCACTCACTGCATAAGGCTACGAGAGGGCTTATACCCCTAAACTGCAATATTTATTGACTTTTAGGCCAAGTTAAATGGCATTGTGACCAGGTACAGCATCACTTTAAAATTTAACTGTGGCTTACTCAATGAGGAGATAAATTAACAGTTGTGCCAAAATGTGAAGAAGAAAATGAGATATGGTCAGAAACTATGAAATCACTCAGTCAACTAGAGTGGCAAACGTCCATCGTATAAGAGTAATATCAAAGATGAACTCCTATTGTAAAGTTTGTGTTTCCTAGCGAGGCCACATAGAATGGTGCCTTTGGTTGCCACTAGATCAATGGAGACATAGCAAATGCAGGTTTCATGCATAGTTCGAAGCCTATAGTCACTGGTATTCATCTAGGCTTCTTTCTGAAGCCAAGATGGCAGCACTGTCATTAAGCAGGAATGCATTCTTCTCTTTCTTCAATGACGCCTAGATTTCAGACAGTAACTACCAAAAGACCAGCAGTGGTAGCATATTCTTCAGCGTCTGGTAACTGTGTGCTTGCTGATGTTTCTCTGCATCCCATTTCACACCCAGCCTACCTTTGTATGCATCTGTTTTATTTGTTGTTCCTTTGGGTACTTACCTTCTTTGAAACTCTTGGCTAACATTTTAGTCCTTCTGTCTCAAGTCTTCAGACTATTTCTGGTTCTTCCATTCTACTTTTCGGCTTATACTTGCTTTTTGTTTATCACGTGGAGATTATACATCTAACCCTCTGGGTCACACTGTTCCACTAACCTACAGTCGTGAGCATATATAGTTATTGTTATACTATACGTTTATAAGATCTAAAAGTGTTCCAATTCATGTAACAGACAAAAATGATTGCAAAGCTGCATACCAAGATGTTGGTATTGATGCACAAGTTACTAACTTGTGTAACGATATATCTGTAAGAGACAGTAGTTAGTGACAGATTCCTTACCTTAGAATATCCCCAGGCGTCAGGCTGGATCCGGAAAGTTTTTGCGTAGCAGTACCCTTGCGCGTCGGTAGGCGGCGTCGTGCGGCTCCGCGTCCGTCGTCGGCATCGCCGGGATGAAGTCGCGGGCAGTACTTAGACGCCGCCCCTGCGCGCTGACGTCAGTTCTGTACACGACTTTCCGCGCCAGGAACGCAGAGCCACGCAAGAAGCTGACATAGGTGTCTGAAAAAAGTCTAGGGCCCTGAAAGGGATGTCCTTAACCCTAGAAATCAGTTCGCAGAACGGGGAGGATGGGTGGGGCGGTAAGGAATCGGTCACTAACTACTGTCTCTTACAGATATATCGTTACACAAGTTAGTAATTTGTGCATCTGAAAGAGACACGTTAGTGACAGATTCCTTACCTTAGAATAGATACCCCAGCAATACCAACCCCGGTGGTGGGTCTGCGAACAGATTCAGACAAGGAAGTCCTGGAGGACAGAACGGCCAAAGAAGCCGTCCCTCCGGACCTGGATGTCAAGGCAGTAATGTTTGGTAAACGTGTGCAGCGAGGCCCATGTAGCTGCCTGACATATATCCTGCAGCGGAACACCGCGGCCTAAGGCCGTGGTAGCAGCCGTTGCCCTGGTGGAATGGGCACGCAGCCCAACAGGAGGCTCCTTCTTAGCCAAAGAATAGCAGGCTTTGATACACAAGATGACCCAGCGGGAGATGGTCCTCTTGTGTACCGCCCAACCTTTTTTGGCGCCCACGTAGCCAACAAAGAGCTGGTCATCCACCCGGAACTGTTGTGTGCGGTTGATGTAAAAGGCAAGGGCACGTTGTGGGTCCAGACGGTGGAGCCTCTTCCTCTCTGGAAGGATGCGGAGGCGGAAAGAAGGTGGGCAAAGTGATGGTCTGCCCAATGTGGAAGGCAGTAACCACCTTTGGCAAGAAGAACAACCTTGTCTGGATGAACAGACAGAAAGGGGGGTTTGCATGAAAGAGCCTGGCGCTCACTCACCCGCCAAGCGGAGGTGATGGCTACCAGAAAGGCCGTCTTCAGAGTAAGAAGACGAAGAGGACAGTTATGCAGAGGCTCAAAGGGAGCGCACATTAAAAAGATAAGAACCAAGTTTAAGTCCCACTGAGGCATTATAAACGGAACAGGAGGAAAGAGGTGTGTAATGCCTTTAAGAAACCTGTTAACAGGGGACTTAAAAAGAGAGGGCTGATCAGGAAGCCTGAGGAACGCCGAGATTGCACAAAGATAGCCCTTGATGGTACCCAGGGCAGAACCCTGCTGGGCCAGAGAAAGAAGGAACAAAAGAACCTCAGAAAGAGGGGCAGAGAGGGGATTCACAGCCTTTGCTGTGCACCATGCCACAAACTTGTTCCACCTGCAGGCGTATACCACCTTAGTGGAGGGACGCCTGGCTGCCAGAATCACATCACAAACTTCGGGAGGCAAGTCGAAAGGAATCAACTGCCGCCGCTCAATCTCCAAGCAAGCAAGTGTAGACTGGACAGGTTCAGGTGGAGGACCGTCCCCTGCTGCTGCGACAGAAGATCCTTCCGAAGAGGCAGACGGATCGGGGGATCGACGCTCATACTGAGTAGCTCGGGATACCAAACTCTTCGAGCCCAGTCCGGAGCCACAAGGATGACTTGGGCCCGGTCGCGCCGAATCTTCTTCAACACTCTGGGTAGAAGTGGTATAGGCGGAAAGGCGTACAACAGACCGCAACTCCACTCGCGACGAAAAGCGTCGCCGAGCGAGTGCCGCCTTGGAAATTCCAACGCGCAGAACTGCTGACATTGTGCGTTCTCTTCGGTGGCGAACAGATCTAACCAAGGCTCTCCCCCACTGCTGAAAGAGACCTTGCGCCACCTCCGAGTGAAGACGCCATTCGTGATCCATCATGCACCTGCGGCTGAGTTCGTCCGCCCTGGCGTTCAAAGAACCTGCTGAACCATCAGGAAAATGCCCTGATGTTCCAGCCATGTCCAGAGGCGCAGAGCCTCCTGACATAGGGTCCACGACCCCACCCCGCCCTGTTTGTTGCAGTACCACATGGCGGTGGTGTTGTCTGAACACCTGCACTACCTTCCCCTTGACAGAGGGAAGGAATGCCTTGAGTGCAAGTCGGATCGCCCGTAGCTCCAGAAGGTTGATATGGAGACGGGACTCCGCCGGAGACCAGAGGCCTCTGATCTCCGCCTCTCCCATGTGACCGCCCCATCCTAGAAGGGACGCGTCCGTCACGACTGTGTGCTCTGGCTGGGGAAGGGAGAGGGATCTGCCCATGACCCATTGCCGGTTCGAGAGCCACCACTGCAACTGTTTTGCAGTGCCCTCCGAGATCTGGACGTGATCGGACAGGTTGCCCTGGTGCTGCGCCCACTGGAACTTCAGGTCCCACTGCAGAGCCCGCATATGCCATCTGGCATGATCGACCAGCAGGATGCAGGAGGCCATGAGGCCCAGCAGCCTCAGGGTCATCCGTGCACGAAACCCAGGATAGAGGCTGAAAGATCGGAATCATAGCCTGAATATACCGGACTCGCCGTTCGGGAGGATAGGCCCGAAACTGCGTCGTGTCCAGAACTGCTCCGATGAAAAGGAGCTGTGGAGAAGGAATGAGGTGCGACTTCGGCACATTGATGGAGAACCCCAGCGAGTGCAGGAGTTCAGCCGTAGTCTGGAGGTGGGAGACGACTGCCTGGGACGAGCCCGCCTTCAGCAGCCAGTCGTCGAGGTAGGGGAAGACTGGAACCCCTGCCCGGCGCAGATGAGCTGCGACCACCGCCATCACTTACGTGAACACCCGAGGGGCACTTGTGAGGCCAAAGGGGAGCACGGTGAATTGAAAGTGCTCGAGGCCCACCATGAACCGCAGGTAACGCCGGCAGGACGGGGATGTGGAAATAAGCGTCCTGCAAGTCCAACGCTACCATCCAGTCTCCAGGGTCGAGGGCAGTCAAGACCTGAGCTAAGGTGAGCATCTTGAACTTTTCCTTCCGGAGGAAGCGATTGACGTTCCGGAGGTCCAAGATAGGACGCATGTCCTCCTTGTCCTTTTGGGCACCAGAAAGTAGTGGGAGTAGCAACCACGTCCTACTTCTGGGGTCGGAACGCGCTCGATGGCCCTCTTGGCCAAGAGGGCCGCAACTTCCTTCTGAAGAAGCACCAAGTGATCCCCTGACATGCGGTGGAATTGAGGTGGCATGGCTGGGGGGATGGTCTCGAAGGGGAGGGAGTAGCCCCTTCGGACAATGTCCAAGACCCACTTGTCCGAGGGTGATGGCACGCCAGTGGTGAAGGTGATGGCGGACTCTGCCCCCTACTGGCGTGCTGTGCACCTGAAAGGAAGGACTAGGAGGGCTTGGAGGCCGCGGACGGGGCGGAGTTGGTGGCCTGACCCGCACGCTGGTGGCCTGACGCGCACGCTGGTTGCCTGACCCGCCACAGCGGGAGCCACGTCCTCGGCCACGCGAAGACGCTTGCTGCGCGGGCCGGTGGCTGGGCAGCGGACGTGACTGGGCGCCCCTTCCGTGGCCACGAAAGGGGCGAAAAGCAGATGGTAGCGGAGGGCGTACAGCAGAAAGGCCCAGGGACTTGGCCGTAGCCCGCGAGTCCTCAAAGCGCTCCAGCGCATGGTCTGCTTTGTTTCCAAAAAGACCGACCCCATCAAAGGGCATGTCCATAAGGGTGTTTTGGACATCACTCGAGAAACCAGTGGTCCTCAGCCAGGCGTGACGGCGCAGCGCCACTGTCGTCGCAAGCGATCTGCCTAGCGAGTCGGCGGTATCAAGGCCACATCTAATGGTGTATTTAGCCGCATCTCTTCCGTCCGCAATGGCGCGGGAAAGCAGTGTCTGGACCTCCTCAGGACACTGGGGCAGAACTTGCGCCACCGAGTCCCACAGAGCGTGGGAATATCGGCCCAAAAGGCAAGCGGTGTTGATGGACCGCAAGCCAGCACTGGAGGAAGAAAAGACCTTCTTCCCAAATTGATCCAGGCGTTTGGATTCCCTATCCGGAGGAGCGGTAGGGAAGGCGGTTTGGGAAGCAGAGGCTTGGACAACCAAGCTCTCAGGAGTGGGGTGTTGGGAGAGGAACAGGGGGTCGCCCGGAGCGGGGCGATGGCGTCGGGCCACGTTCCTATCCACAGGAGCCCCTGTGGCGGGCTTGGACCAGGTGCCCAAAAGAACGTCAGAAAGTGCATCATTAAACGGCAGCAATGGCTCCGAGGAGGTAGCTGCCGGCTGAAGCACTTCCATCAGGAGGTTAGTCCTGACAGCCACCGTAGGCAATTGGAGGTGTAAGGCCCCAGCTGCTCTACGCAACACCGTTGCAAAGTTTGCTCCCTCCTCCGTTGCCACGGAAGGAGGAGACAGCATGCCAGAGTCAGGGGAGGTGTCCAGACCACTGGCATCCCCAAGCTCCTCAGCCCAGTCCTGATCGAACTCACACTGCTGTGTGAGAGGGTCATCCGACCCCTCCCAGTTCTCTTCGTCCTCCTCTGGTTCAAAATAAGGAGGAGGGACATGCGGGACCCAAGGTCTCATCGGCGTCGGAGCCGGCGTCGAGCGACGCCGGTCCGGCGCCGTGTCCGGATCCGGAGAGAACCGGGGAACGACGCCTCCCGGAGCCCCGGACGGCGTCGGGAACGGCACCGGAGAGATCGGCGCCGGTGGAGGTGTCGTCAGGTCAACCGGCGCGATCGGGGTTGTGGCAGCACCGGAGCCGGGGTCGAGGCCGGGGCCAGGACCGAGGCTGGTGTGACAGGCGGCGCCGGGACCGGAGTCGCCGGCGGCGCCGGAGAAACCCCATCAGCGCCCACAGGGCCCGAAGGCACACCGGGGGGACCTTGAGGCCCGAAGAGGCGGGCCATGGCCGACAGGAACTCCTGTATCTCGGCCGGAGTCGCCGCCGAACCCGGATAAGGGGGGTAATGCGGCGGCGGCCCCACAGGCACTCCCCGAGCCGCGGGGACGGTGCCGACAGAAACCACAGCCGAGTCGCGAGACCGGCGAGGGGAAGTCGTCGAGCGATGACGCTTCTTCGACTTCTTATGCTTCGACTTACCGGAGGATTGCGAAGACTTGGACCCCGACGACCGATGAGGACTCCGCGACCGGCCCCTCGACCTCTCACGTGACCGGGGCTTGGTGTGGCGCGGAGCCGACTGCCGAACCTCGAGGAGCTTTCGAGACCGCTCTCGCAAAGCCTTCGGATGCAAGGCCCGGCAGTCGGGGCACGACTTTGTGTCGTGGTCGAGGCAGTAGAGACATTCCTGATGCGGGTCTGTGATCGACATCATCCGACCACAGGCGTCGCATGGCTTGAAGCCGGGCATCCCTACCGACACCTTCGGAGTCGAGAGACTCGTTTAGAAAAACAGTGAAAAATCACCAAAAAAACGTAGTCAAAAAATGACTAGGGCACTGCTCTTCCCGGATCTGCGCTTACTGGCGCGGAAAAAGAAGAACTGACGTTAGCGCGCAGGGGCGGCGTCTAATTACTGCCCGCGACGTCATCCAGGCGATCCCGACGCCGACGACGGACGCGGAGCCACACGACGCCGCCTACTGACGCGCAAGGGTACTGCTACGCAAAAACTTTCCGGATCCAGCCTGACGCCTGGGGATATTCTAAGGTAAGGAATCTGTCACTAACGTGTCTCTTTCAGATTGAGGGGCACTGGGGTACAGGATGATGTCATATCAGGACCCGTGGTTCTATTACCTACCCAATTTCCCTAGGGTCAGGTACTTTTGTGCTTGCCCAACATTCCAGCATCTATATACTCAAGCTCTTGGAAGACAAGGGGCTTGGATGCTAGCATTCACCTATCTAATGTTTGTGAAATATGATAGATATTTTGCTTCAAATGATATAACATTTTTAAAATCTGTACACTTATCACCACAAATATACTTAGAATGGGCGAAAACGCAACTCAGCAGGAAGCTGATCTTTGCAAAATGTTTTTATCAGGCATTGCACAGGCAACATTTCAGGTTCTGAATCTAGCCTGGACAGGACCAATAGTCTCAATCGCCCTGTCCCCTACCTCACCAGGACTACACAGCTAGTGGGATTTTGCCAATGATGAACGTTTAAAGTCATAAATCAGATGGCATGGATTCTTTCTGACAGTGTTTTTCTCTGCCCACTTTCCTCCAAATCATTTCTCTGCCAACACACTGAGCTGTAACAGGGAGCACAAAGACTCTTTTGGACTAGAAGACACGGAGGTCTAATAAAGACTTGAATGTCTTTCACCACAGTGTTTGCTTTCTTCAACCAGGTGATGTAAAATACCAACTCTATACTAGTGCATAGTGCATATGAAAGACAATTACCGTTAGGCAGCCATAGCAGATACCAGAATGAGATAATAAAAATAGCCACATTTTTATCTTGCTGCCCACCTAACTGATTGAGCTTTCACTTGACCAGCAGGTCGACCGTACTATGACTACCTGTTTCTGCATCATCAGAATGTAGAAGAAAATATTTCATTCCGTTTTCAGCACAGAAACAAGTAGCCTTGGCGTTGGTCTCCTCAAGGATCTATTATTATTACAATGCGCTTTACCTTCAGACCAAAATAACACTTGAGCCAAACTGCAATTAGTGCAGAATGTGCTGGCAAGGCTCACCTTGGATATTCCGAAAAGGCAGTCGGTGTCCAAGGAACTACACGACCTGCACTAGCTCCCAATAAAAAAGCGTATAATGTTTAAGGGACTTTACATTGAATTAAGGCTATGTTTCATTGGTATGCCCTGAGGAGAAATCTCAGTTTAGCACACAACTTGGTATCTATGCCCCGAGTTCAGAAGAAAAGATGAGAAGGCAGAGCTTTCTCGGTCACAGCTGCAAGGCCCTGGAACTCGCTTCCTCATCATCTGACTTGTATTAAATTGCACTCTTCCTTTAGGAAAGTCTTAAAGACCTGGATCTTTACCCTGTAGGGATAATTAGTTCGTCTTCCATCTCTGCCAACCAGCTGGGCGGCCGAGCGATTCTCTGAGGCTACAGCGCCTTGACACCTACAGGCATTTGTTGCGCTTTATTAATTTTGCTCATATCACCTTCCAATAGCTTGCACCAATAGATTAGTGAAACTGCATAAATGCTGTAGAGGGCTTCTGGGTATATAATATCAATACACATCCCATCACAATTATAACTATCAAGCATAAATGTGTGAACTGGTCCTAGACAGTAGCAAGGCCTGGGTGCTCAGTGGACTATTGCATCCAACTCCGTGATCTGTGTTTCACCTCATGGTCACAGGTCCCAAACCTGGCAGGTCCACTCAGACTTACACCCTTCAATATATCCTCAAGGTTGATAAAATGAGTAACACCAAGTTGGGGGAACTATAACTATGTTATTTCAGTGGTACAATGCTCTGCTGTGTGAACTTGTACTTTACAAATGCACAAGTTAAGTTCTTTCCACCAATATGTAACAGAAGGAACAAAGACTCAGCTGGCTAGAATTCAGCTGAAAATGCGATGCAAATATTTTCAAATTAAAGGATGGATTTGTTGCAACTTAATGCTGAAGAGCTCCAATTATCTACATATCAACAGATACTTCCAGTGTCTGGACGCCATTCATTTAGTTTTAATAGTAAAAAAGTAGTCAAATGGTAAAGGGCGATACTTCACAGTGTGAAAATGGTTACCATCTGTAAACATAACTTGCAAAACAAATGACCTGATCAACTCAAAAAGTCATGAAAAAAAGGGAAAAGAACCAGAAATTAATTGAAGTGTTCTCACCTTTCTCGATTAGATCTCCCCCTTCAACTTTGCCAGTTATCCTTTCTTGTAGCCTCTTCACCTCCGCTTCTTTCATCTCAAGTTGGTCTTTTAGTGAAGCAAGTTCATCCTATATGTAAATAAATTTCATTAAACACAATTTGGGGAAACAGCATTTAATTTAACATAACAAAATGAATGAGAAATAAACATGCTGAGTGGTGCCAAAAGAAATTTACCTTACCAATTAACAATACATTTTGGTCTACAAATGGCAAGAAAGATTCAAACATTTTTCAAGCAGGAATAGCATGTCGCGGAACCAAGGGAAAGGTCATTGCAAAGCATTCAGCAGTGCACACCTTCCATGCGACATCATCTAGTCGTCAAACTTAATGGTGGTGCAGCAAGAATAAATGTTGGGGAGGTCAATGCAGAACTTAAAAAAGGATAATCTTTAAATAAGAAAGAAATAGTGTAACAGAAAAGAGGGTGTTAGACACGTTACAAAACTATTAAGTACCTGGTCAAATATCCTTACTCATATACAATCAAGGTGAAAGGTCGGTATCAATGTACTTATAAAGATATTTTGTATGTTCCCTACTCACTATATCCCACTCTGATGCGAATTGCTCGAAATGTTTGAGACTAAAACATGGTTCTGCTGCTGTTTTAAGTACACAAATTACCTGGTCGATGGGTTGCGGGGGGCACCCTTTACAGGTAGAACTTTAATAAAACTACATCGAAAAGTGAGCTCTCCCAAAGTAAAAACAAAAATGCATTGCAGAATTGGTAATTTTGTTTTAAAGGAGATGTTTCTTGAAGTAAGCAAATATCCTCAGGTACACATTTCTTCGAGGGATCAACTGAAATTGAATACATTTGCATGCTTATGTCATGCCAAGATGAATACTGGTATCAAAAACTTAAAACAGGCATTGTTTTCTGCAAACACAAAATTCCATATGCACAAAACCCAAGCAAACTTCCCATTCGGAATTTAAAACGTATGTACATGAATTCATGAGCAAAACGTAAGCATATTTAGATGGTCACTGGACATGCACACCAACAGAAGAAATCACTAGTTGGCACCATGCAATGTCACAGTAACCAAAAGGCACGCGTTAGCCAGGGCTCTACTACACCTTCAAGGACTGCGATTTTTGTTCCATCCGTTGCTTCTCATACTGCATCTGACCCAGTTTGATTTTCATGCTAGAAAGTTTGGCCATTAAAGGCTGGTAACAGAGAAGGAAGAGTTGAAGAAAACTAAAGAGAAAAGAAATAAGACTAGAAACATAAGAAATGCAAAGAAGGTGTTCATAATCATAAGGCATGCAGGATTTCAATGTGCGGATAGGTAAATGTTGCAGTTAGAGTTCAAGGGCAAATATAAGGTCATCCTTTCTAATTATGTTACAATATTTTTAGTGGTGATATTTTTAAGGCTGTGTGCAGACTAGAATCCATACAGTGCTATACCTTTCCCCATACTTTGAAGTAATTACATGATGGCATCAATATTGTAAAATGTTTATTACGTGTATCTTGTTTTACCGTAAAGTCTGCACACCTACCATATAGTGCTCTGATACTTCTAGAAATTAGGGTAGGATTAAATAAAATGAAACAACCCTATCTCTTGTTATATCTGTTTAGGTTGTATGGCAAATATGCGTATAAGGTCTGCTCTCCAGAGCTGGAACAAGGTCTTGTAAATAAAAATGAGGAAAGAGATTCCGCCATTTATGCCCAAAGTCTGAAAAACACATTAGTGATGAGTAAGTAGTTACTGATGTTTGTGAAATGTAATGCTATCGCTCAGAAGCAGCGGGTGAGATGTCAGGGAAGGAAGAAACAATCCACACGTTCCAAGGGGTTTAAAAATGACTGTAGTCAAATATTCAGAATCGGATGATTAATATCCCATTGTGCTACCAGTCTGCCTATGGAGCAGTGATGCCTTATTGAATTAACATGTTTTACGTTTAGTTATCAAACAAGGATGTGTCGAGAGTATTTTTGGAAGCTCCTGTGGTAGACATTTTATGCAGGAAAAAATGTGAATGCATGGTTCTCCTAAGTAAGAGCCACAAAGAATAAAATGGTACGAGTGAATCTCCTGCCCAGTACCAACAACTCGCACATGTAGATCTTTCAATCCAGCAGTTAGAAGAGCATGCCTTTATCTTCCTGCAACTTTAACATGGTCTTGAGGAAGATCAAGAATTAAGACCTCGGCCAGAGTAAGGAGGACGACTAAAATCAGGATGAATGAAAGAATCAATATGGCCAAGACAAGTCTAATTGGAGATAAGGAGGTCACGGCTGAGCCACTGCAGTAATTTGGGAATAAATGAAACTGGGTTATGGCTTACATATCACATCTAAACAAAAATTAGGGCCCTCCTATACAAAGACTCCTGTTAAGGAATTGTAAATTGTGACATTTAATGATTCCCAACTTGCGATTCCTTAATAGGAATGTACAACAAGCATTTGCAATGCAATAGGTCTCGCATTTATGCAAGTTTGAGCTATTGGCATTGTAAATGACAATGCCTTTTATTTATGTTTTGGTTTTTAAAACATAAATAAAAGACATTGTCATTTACAATGCCAATAGCTTCAACTTGCGTAAATGAGAGACCTATTGCATTGCAAATGCTTGTTTCATCCCAGCTACTTGGCGCTGCCCTGCATGGAAATTCCTACCTGGAGAATGACTATGCTGTCCAGAACTGCCCATTCCTTCCTGACTTCAGTGACCTTGCATGGCCTCCACTTTTACCCTTACTTTATCAGTACCACAGAATCAGTACTTCGCGGTTATTTTTTGCCCAAATATTCTTCTGGGGGACAGTTCCATGGATTTACAACACACAGTAAATCAAGGCCATTACACTACAAGTCTTTGCTCATAGTCACGACCACTGGAATAACGTAATATTGTGGCCGCCTCGTTCTCAGGGTATTTACATATTTTCCACACTTGCCGCATGATTCAGATCTTCTGTATCAGTTGCAAACATTGATTCTAACTCGGATGGATCAAAAGAGGCTTTAAAAAGCATCAGCCATGGTCCCCCGGGGGGACAGACGCTTTGCAAAGATTAACTGTCACCATTTCTTTGCGGACGGCTGTATTCGGGTGTTAGAGTGCTGCTAACGAGGAGAAACGTTTGCCCCGACAGTACTACTGTGTTGTAAAATGACAAAAATGGCAAACTATTGCGACAGAATGTGCCATATTACGCTGCATCATTGCACCTCTTCTGTATCTGATTACGTTTGTACCTCTCCTGTCCCTGCAGCACCTGTTCTGACCTGGGTCTCCGGCTCGACAACAGCTCTGCTGACCTGGTTCTCTGGCTCTACAGAAGCTCTGCTGACCTGGTTCTCTGGCCCTACAGCAGCTCTGCTGACCTGGTTCTCTGGCTCTACAGCAGCTCTGCTGACCCTGTTCTCTGACTCTAGAGATGCTCTGCTGACCTGGTTCTCTGGCTCCACAGCAGCTCTGCTGACCTGGTTCTCTGGCTCCACAGCAGCTCTGCTGATCTGGTTCTCTGGCTCCACAGCAGCTCTGCTGACCTAGTTCTCTGGCTCTGCTGACCTGGCTCTAGAACGGCTCTGCTGACCTGGCTCTCTGGCTCTACAGCAGCTCTGCTGACCTGGTTCTCTGGCTCTACAGCAGCTCTGCTGACCTGGTTCTCTGGCTCTACAGCAGCTCTGCTGACCTGGTTCTCTGGCTCTACAGCAGCTCTGCTGACCTGGTTCTCTGGCTCTACAGCAGCTCTGCTGACCTGGTTCTCAGGCTCTACAGCAGCTTGCTGACCAGGTTCTCTGGCTCTAGAGTGGCTCTGCTGACCTGGTTCTCTGGCTCTAGAGCGGCTCTGCTGAACTGGTTCTCTGGCTCTAGAGCGTGTCTGCTGACCTGGTTCTCTAGCTCTATAGCAGCTCTGCTGACCTGGGTCTCAGGCTCTACAATGGCTCTGCTGACCTGGGTCTCAGGCTCTACAACGGCTCTGCTGACCTGGGTCTCAGGCTCTACAACGGCTCTGCTGACCTGGGTCTCAGGCTCTACAACGGCTCTGCTGACCTGGTTCTCTGGCTCTACAGCGGCTCTGCTGACCTGGTTCTCTGGCTCTACAGCAGCTCTGCTGACCTGGTTCTCTGGCTCTACAGCAGCTCTGCTGACCTGGTTCTCTGGCTCTACAGCAGCTCTGCTGACCTGGTTCTCTGGCTCTACAGCAGCTCTGCTGACCGGGGTCCCAGACTCTACTACGGCTCTGCTGACCTGGGCCCCAGGCTCTACAACGGCTCTGCTGACCTGGTTCTCTGGCTCTGCTGACCTGGTCCTCTGGCTCTACAGCAGCTCTGCTGACCTGGGTCCCAGACTCTACAGCAGCTCTGCTGACCTGGGTCCCAGACTCTACAGCAGCTCTGCTGACCTGGGTCCCAGGCTCTACTACGGCTCTGCTGACCTGGGTCCCAGGCTCTACAACGGCTCTGCTGACCTGGTTCTCAGGCTCTACTGACCTAGTTCTCTGGCTCTACAGAAGATCTGCTGACCTGGTTCTCTGGATCTACAGCAGCTCTGCTGACCTGGTTCTCTGGCTCTACAGCAGCTCTGCTGACCTGGTTCTCTGGCTCTACAGCAGCTCTGCTGACCTGGTTCTCTGGCTCTACAGCAGCTCTGCTGACCTGGTTCTCTGGCTCTACAGCAGCTCTGCAGCAGCTCTGCTGACCTGGTTCTCTGGCTCTACAGCAGCTCTGCTGACCTGGTTCTCTGGCTCTACAGCAGCTCTGCTGATCTGGTTCTCTGGCTCTACAGCAGCTCTGCTGACCTGGTTCTCTGGCTCTACAGCAGCTCTACTGACCTAGTTCTCTGGCTCTACAGCAGCTCTGCTGACCTGGCTCTAGAGCGGCTCTGCTGACCTGGCTCTAGAGCGGCTCTGCTGACCTGGCTCTAGAGCGGCTCTGCTGACCTGGCTCTAGAACGGCTCTGCTGACCTGGCTCTCTGGCTCTAGAGCGGCTCTGCTGACCTGGCTCTCTGGCTCTAGAGCGGCTCTGCTGACCTGGCTCTAGAGCGGCTCTGCTGACCTGGGTCTCGGGTTGTACAGCAGCTCTGTTGAACCGGTTCTCTGGCTCTAGAGCGGCTCTGCGGACCTGGTTCTCTGGCTCTACAGCAGCTCTGCTGACCTGGTTCTCTGGCTCTACAGCAGCTCTGCGGACCTGGTTCTCTGGCTCTACAGCAGCTCTGCGGACCTGGTTCTCTGGCTCTACAGCAGCTCTGCGGACCTGGTTCTCTGGCTCTACAGCAGCTCTGCGGACCTGGTTCTCTGGCTCTACAGCAGCTCTGCGGACCTGGTTCTCTGGCTCTACAGCAGCTCTGCTGACCTGGTTCTCTGGCTCTACAGCAGCTCTGCTGACCTGGTTCTCTGGCTCTACAGCAGCTCTGCTGACCTGGTTCTCTGGCTCTACAGCAGCTCTGCTGACCTGGTTCTCTGGCTCTACAGCAGCTCTGCTGACCTGGTTCTCTGGCTCTACAGCAGCTCTGCTGACCTGGTTCTCTGGCTCTACAGCAGCTCTGCTGACCTGGTTCTCTGGCTCTACAGCGGCTCTACTGACCTGGTTCTCTGGCTCTACTGACCTGGTTCTCTGGCTCTACAGCAGCTCTGCTGACCTGGTTCTCTGGCTCTAGAGCGGCTCTGCTGTCCTGGCTCTAGAGCGGCTCGGCTGACCTGGCTCTCTGGCTCTAGAGCGGCTCTGCTGACCCGGTTCTCTGGCTCTAGAGCGGCTCTGCTGATCTGGGTCTCAGGCTCTACAGCAGCTCTGCGGAGCTGGTTCTCTGGCTCTACAGCAGCTCTGCGGACCTGGTTCTCTGGCTCTACAGCAGCTCTGCGGACCTGGTTCTCTGGCTCTACAGCAGCTCTGCGTGACCTGGTTCTCTGGCTCTACAGCAGCTCTGCGGACCTGGTTCTCTGGCTCTACAGCAGCTCTGCGGACCTGGTTCTCTGGCTCTACAGCAGCTCTGCGGACCTGGTTCTCTGGCTCTACAGCAGCTCTGCGGAACTGGTTCTCTGGCTCTACAGCAGCTCTGCTGACCTGGTTCTCTGGCTCTACAGCAGCTCTGCTGACCTGGTTCTCTGGCTCTACAGCAGCTCTGCGGACCTGGTTCTCTGGCTCTACAGCAGCTCTGCGGACCTGGTTCTCTGGCTCTACAGCAGCTCTGCGGACCTGGTTCTCTGGCTCTACAGCAGCTCTGCGGACCTGGTTCTCTGGCTCTACAGCAGCTCTGCTGACCTGGTTCTCTGGCTCTACAATGGCTCTGCTGACCTGGTTCACTGGCTCTACAATGGCTCTGCTGACCTGGTTCACTGGCTCTACAGCAGCTCTGCTGACCTGGTTCTCTGGCTCTACAGCAGCTCTGCTGACCTGGTTCTCTGGCTCTACAACGGCTCTGCTGACCTGGTTCTCTGGCTCTACAACGGCTCTGCTGACCTGGTTCTCTGGCTCTACAACGGCTCTGGTGACCTGGTTCTCTGGCTCTAGAGCGGCTCTGCTAACCTGGGTCTCAGGCTCTAGAGCGGCTCTGCTGACCTGGTTCTCTGGCTCTAGAGCGGCTCTGCTGACCTGGTTCTCTGGATCTAGAGCGGCTCTGCTGACCTGGTTCTCTGGCTCTAGAGCAGCTCTGCTGACCTGGTTCTCTGGCTCTGCTGACCTGGTTCTCTGGCTCTACAACAGCTCTGCTGACCTGGGTCTCAGGCTCTACAACGGCTCTGCTGACCTGGTTCTCTGGCTCTACTGACCTAGTTCTCTGGCTCTACAGCAGCTCTGCTGATCTGGTTCTCTGGCTCTACAGCAGCTCTGCTGACCTGGTTCTCTGGCTCTACAGCAGCTCTGCTGACCTGGTTCTCTGGCTCTACAGCAGCTCTGCTGACCTGGTCCTCTGGCTCTACAGCAGCTCTGCTGACCTGGTCCTCTGGCTCTACAGCAGCTCTGCTGACCTGGGTCCCAGACTCTACTACGGCTCTGCTGACCTGGGTCCCAGGCTCTACAACGGCTCTGCTGACCTGGTTCTCTGGCTCTACTGACCTAGTTCTCTGGCTCTACAGCAGCTCTGCTGACCTGGTTCTCTAGCTCTACAGCAGCTCTGCTGACCTGGTTCTCTGGCTCTACAACGGCTCTGCTGACCTGGTTCTCTGGCTCTACAACGGCTCTGCTGACCTGGTTCTCTGGCTCTACAACGGCTCTGGTGACCTGGTTCTCTGGCTCTAGAGCGGCTCTGCTAACCTGGGTCTCAGGCTCTACAACGGCTCTACTGACCTGGTTCTCTGGCTCTAGAGCGGCTCTGCTGACCTGGTTCTCTGGCTCTAGAGCAGCTCTGCTGACCTGGTTCTCTGGCTCTGCTGACCTGGTTCTCTGGCTCTACAACAGCTCTGCTGACCTGGGTCTCAGGCTCTACAACGGCTCTGCTGACCTGGTTCTCTGGCTCTACTGACCTAGTTCTCTGGCTCTACAGCAGCTCTGCTGATCTGGTTCTCTGGCTCTACAGCAGCTCTGCTGACCTGGTTCTCTGGCTCTACAACGGCTCTGGTGACCTGGTTCTCTGGCTCTAGAGCGGCTCTGCTAACCTGGGTCTCAGGCTCTACAACGGCTCTGCTGACCTGGTTCTCTGGCTCTAGAGCGGCTCTGCTGACCTGGTTCTCTGGCTCTAGAGCGGCTCTGCTGACCTGGTTCTCTGGCTCTAGAGCAGCTCTGCTGACCTGGTTCTCTGGCTCTACAACAGCTCTGCTGACCTGGGTCTCAGGCTCTACAACAGCTCTGCTGACCTGGGTCTCAGGCTCTACAACAGCTCTGCTGACCTGGTTCTCTGGCTCTACTGACCTAGTTCTCTGGCTCTACAGCAGCTCTGCTGATCTGGTTCTCTGGCTCTACAGCAGCTCTGCTGACCTGGTTCTCTGGCTCTACAGCAGCTCTGCTGACCTGGTTCTCTGGCTCTACAGCAGCTCTGCTGACCTGGTCCTCTGGCTCTACAGCAGCTCTGCTGACCTGGGTCCCAGACTCTACTACGGCTCTGCTGACCTGGGTCCCAGGCTCTACAACGGCTCTGCTGACCTGGTTCTCTGGCTCTACTGACCTAGTTCTCTGGCTCTACAGCAGCTCTGCTGACCTGGTTCTCTAGCTCTACAGCAGCTCTGCTGACCTGGCTCTAGAGCGGCTCTGCTGACCTGGCTCTAGAGCGGCTCTGCTGACCTGGTTCTCTGGCTCTACAGCAGCTCTGATGACCTGGTTCTCTGGCTCTACAGCAGCTCTGCTGACCTGGTTCTCTGGCTCTACAGCAGCTCTGCTGACCTGGTTCTCTGGCTCTACAGCAGCTCTGCTGACCTGGTTCTCTGGCTCTACAGCAGCTCTGCTGACCTGGTTCTCTGGCTCTACAGCAGCTCTGCTGACCTGGTTCTCTGGCTCTACAGCAGCTCTGCTGACCTGGTTCTCTGGCTCTACAGCAGCTCTGCTGACCTGGTTCTCTGGCTCTACAGCAGCTCTGCTGACCTGGTTCTCTGGCTCTACAGCAGCTCTGCTGACCTGGTTCTCTGGCTCTACTGACCTAGTTCTCTGGCTCTACAGCAGCTCTGCTGACCTAGTTCTCTGGCTCTACAGCAGCTCTGCTGACCTAGTTCTCTGGCTCTACAGCAGCTCTGCTGACCTGGCTCTAGAGCGGCTCTGCTGACCTGGCTCTAGAGCGGCTCTGCTGACCTGGCTCTAGAGCGGCTCTGCTGACCTGGCTCTAGAGCGGCTCTGCTGACCTGGCTCTCTGGCTCTAGAGCGGCTCTGCTGACCTGGCTCTCTGGCTCTAGAGCGGCTCTGCTGACCCGGTTCTCTGGCTCTAGAGCGGCTCTGCTGACCTGGGTCTCGGGTTGTACAGCAGCTCTGTTGACCTGGTTCTCTGGCTCTACAGCAGCTCTGCTGACCTGGTTCTCTGGCTCTACAGCAGCTCTGCTGACCTGGTTCTCTGGCTCTACAGCAGCTCTGCTGGCCTGGTTCTCTGGCTCTACAGCAGCTCTGCTGGCCTGGTTCTCTGGCTCTACAGCAGCTCTGCTGGCCTGGTTCTCTGGCTCTACAGCAGCTCTGCTGACCTGGTTCTCTGGCTCTACAGCAGCTCTGCTGACCTGGTTCTCTGGCTCTACAGCAGCTCTGCTGACCTGGTTCTCTGGCTCTACAGCAGCTCTGCTGACCTGGTTCTCTGGCTCTACAGCAGCTCTGCTGACCTGGTTCTCTGGCTCTACAGCAGCTCTGCTGACCTGGTTCTCTGGCTCTACAGCAGCTCTGCTGACCTGGTTCTCTGGTTCTACAGCAGCTCTGCTGACCTGGTTCTCTGGCTCTACAGCAGCTCTGCGGACCTGGTTCTCTGGCTCTACAGCAGCTCTGCGGACCTGGTTCTCTGGCTCTACAGCAGCTCTGCGGACCTGGTTCTCTGGCTCTACAGCAGCTCTGCTGACCTGGTTCTCTGGCTCTACAGCAGCTCTGCTGACCTGGTTCTCTGGCTCTACAGCAGCTCTGCTGACCTGGTTCTCTGGCTCTACAGCAGCTCTGCCGACCTGGTTCTCTGGCTCTACTGCAGCTCTGCTGACCTGGTTCTCTGGCTCTACTGCAGCTCTGCTGACCTGGTTCTCTGGCTCTACAGCAGCTCTGCTGACCTGGTTCTCTGGCTCTACAACGGCTCTGCTGACCTGGTTCTCTGGCTCTACAACGGCTCTGCTGACCTGGTTCTCTGGCTCTAGAGGAGCTCTGCTGACCTGGTTCTCTGGCTCTACAATGGCTCAGCTGACCTGGTTCCCAGGCTCTACAGCTGCGCGCTAAAACCCCGAATACAAATACCAGACAAGCTGTCGCCATTGTGAAAAAAATATAGTGCTTACCGACTAAGGAGACAGTGTAACGCCGCAAGTAAAAGATCCAGTCCTGATGGGCGGTCCCAAAAGGACACAGGGCGGTAAGAAGGAGGGACTAAGAAGCCTCATTATCAATTGGACGCCAGCATTTACCATGGACGATGACGCCAGCCAATGAAAAATATGGGCGGGGCTTCCACACCACTTCCAAAACATACTCTAATACAGCATGCCTCGCAAAGCGAGCAGCGCATGTGCTGCAACGCTAGGCTCGACCTAAAAATGGATTCGGCAAAAGCACACCGACTTTTACTTAATGCACTCTCATTTTGTGAATCGAACTATGCACTAATATGTCGGTTGTCAAAATACAGACTCTTAGTGTGTCGCAATGCGACCTACTTCATTAATATGCATGAGGTACGTCGTACATTGTGTCCCACTACGACAGGCTACATTCACAGTCATGGTGGACTGTGATTGCTCTTAAATGAAGGATTTTTTAAATGTATTTATTTTAAATGCAGGCATTTTCCTTAAAAGGAAACGGGATGAGTTTAAAACATTTTTTTTTTTTTTTTTTTTTTTAAAAGGCACACCTTTTTATGAGCAGGCAGTGGTCTCACGGACCACTGCCTGCTCATAAATATCCCATGGACCTCTGAGAAAGTTGTAAAGTATTAATGTTTTGAGACCGGATTTAAGTCGCAAACCAGTACAGATTATAATAAATGTGGAGAAAGTTGAAGTCTGGGTAAGTGGTTTGCTACGGATTTAAAACTGACAGAACACAGACAGTGGATCTGGATGGCAATATGTCTAAACCATTCTCCCTTCCATGCGGGGTGCCACAGGGTTTGTCGCTTAGTCCGACGCTTTTCAATATCTATGTGGCACCCCTGGCAGAAGTTATTAGATCCTTTGGCTTCCAGCTCACTTCATACGCTGACGACACTCAAATAGTGTTGTCATTGACGGAGGGGGTGGAAAAAAAAACAGGGGCACGCTTCCACAACTGTATGGGTGCCATTTCTTGTTGGATGTCCTCCAATTGTCTAAAACTTAATTCCAGCAAGACCGAGGTCATAAAGTTTGGCAATAATCCACGTGTGTGGACACCAGAATGGTGGCCGAAGGCCCTTGGATCCTGCCCCTTACCTACTAGGAAGGCAAAAAACCTAGGGGTATTGGTGGATAACAAACTCACCATGGGGGATCAAATAGGTAAGGTGATCTCGGCCTGCTTTCTAGCCCTAAGAAACATAAGAAAAATCAAGTTTTTTCTTACTGAAAACAGCCTAAAGACAGTAGTAACAGCCCTAATAATGTCGCGCCTCGACTACTGCAATGGCTTATATCTTAACACCCAAAAGCAACACATAAATCGGCTCCAACTCGCCCAAAATGCTGCGGCCAGATTGGTGTCAGGAATCCCGAAATTTGTCTCAGTAAAGGAGGAACTAAGGCAACTTCATCGGCTTCCGGTCAAACAAAGAGTACGCTTTAAGGCCCTTTGCACTGTCTTTAAAGCTATCAACGGAACAGGACCTGACTTCCTTGTGCGTAAATTCCAATGGTATGTGCCTGGTAGAATGTTACGCTCCTCTGGATCTAAACAAGTTATTGTGCCCTTATTTAAAAAAGTCAACTGGGGAGGCAGGAGCTTTATCACTTGTGCCTCTCGGGCATGGAATGAGCTTCCCTTTCATCTCAGGAATGCTCCGGATCTCCTCTCCTTCAGGAAGGGGTTGAAGACTTGGCTCTTCTCCCAGTAGAACAATTTTCCACGTCTCCCCAGCAGGCAGTGCTTAGCGCCAGGACACCCCAGGGTAACCGTGCGCTCTATAAGTGCGATTAACATAACATAACAGAAAAGAGACTACAACAAGAAAACTGGAGTGTGACATACTCAAACCCTAAATTTTAATAGCCAACTGTTAGTGTGAGCCCCTAACTGTATTTAATATAGTGGTCTGTGCAAACCAGGCAACATTGGACAAAATCAGCAAATATTTAGAAATGCTTTGCTATGGTACTGTGGGACAAATAAAACAAGGAAATAGAGATTTGCACAGCATTGAACATTTCATGCATATTTTTACTAAAAGGGCCATTGTAGAGCCTTAGTGATGACCTGGGACCCCCATTTCGTTAGGTAAATAGGATTCATTACAAGAGTTGTAGAACGAGACAACTGGTCTTACCAGGCCATTTTCAGCTGAAGTAAACAATAGCTGTGTACAAAACCTCAGACTGGAAGCCTCAGGATTGGAGTACGTCTCCACTTTCAACCAAGTCTTTAAATATCTAGTGGAATAGTGGTTCCCTGTGCTGGTTCACTGCTTTCAGTGTCACCATACAACAGCAATTCAGACCTTCCTGGGTCAATAGTGTGGCGGTTCTACAATAAAATAAGGGTCCCACTGACTTAGTGAGACCCCACAAGCCAAAATGATATTAAGAGCAAACAATCATCCCAACAGCCATGGAAAACATGGTGAGAACACAATTCTGCATCTAATGCAGGGGGCTGGGTTTAGCCAAGGCTCTTGATGACTGACTAGCTATTTGTAATCTTCTGTATCTTGCAATAATACAATCAGTTTAAGCTGCGTTTTCAGACCTCACATCTGTGTGAGCCAGTATTGAGAGAAGCTATAGAGAATCTTTGCAATGATAAATCAGGCGAACAAGTAACTTACCTTCGCTAATGTCTATACTGGTGGATATTCTATATAAAGCAGATTCCTCACCTGATGAATTTCCCTCAGGTGCTAGACTAGATCCAGAAAACTCAAAAGCAGTGCTCCTGTATGTTGTAGTTGGCACCGTCTGACTGTCAGTCATTTTGACCCTGTGTCAATGCCATTCTGTTACAAAAATAACACATGGAGCCACATTTAAGAGTCACCTATGCATGCGGACGTTCGTTTCTATTGTTATTTCATCCTCTTGCTTTCTCATCCTGTGTCTGCTCAGAAAAATCTTCAAATGGCTCCCCTTCAACATCAGAAGCACCATCACCCAGGCCCTCATCACCAGTCATCTAGACTACGGCAACTCCCTCTACGTGGGAATCACTGCTCAGCTTCTTAACAGACTCCAAACCATCCATTATTAACTTTACTGCGCCTTCAGGTGCAGATCCCATCAGCAGATTCAACAAACCTGTGTGCAGATTCTTAGATTGGGCTCTTCTATCTAAAAATATCCCATACCATAGAAGGGGGAGGTGGGAGGGCATTGAGGAATCTGCAGTTAGATAAGAGTATCCATAGAAAGAGCGTTACCCAAGTTAAGTAACCTGCTCTTCTGATGGATACTTCTAACTGGAGAGACCTTACCTTGTCAATCGATACCAAACCAGTACCTCCCAGTGTGGCGGGTCTGTGGAATGGCTTAAACAAAAAAGTCCTGCAGGACCAAGACTTTAAAATGCCCATCTTGACAGCCCCGACAGTCAAGGTAATAGAGCTTTGTGAACATGTGCAACAATGCCCATGTAGCTGACAAATTATCAGGACAGGCACTCCGCGTGCCAAAGCAGTGGTAGCAGCCTTGGCCGTGGTGGCATAGCACCCAAGACCACAGCCTGTTTGATGCAACACCACATGGTGATAATCAGTCGTGACTTGTAGAGCGCTGCTTATCCCCGTGAGGGCATCCAGGAGCTTGGTCGCAGGACTTAGTCGAGCAGCCAGGTCTTGAGTCTCTTCCTGAAGTCCAACAGTGTTAGTGATGTTCTGAGGGGGAGGGCATTCCAGGACTTGTCAGTGAGGTGGGAGAAGGAACAGCCTGCACTGTGGATACGGCAGATGCGTGGAGTCTGTGCGCGGACGAGGGAAGTGGAGCAAAGGTTTCTGGATAGTTGGTGGAAGTTCAGGCAGTGGTTCATGGATGCTGGTCCTTGAGCGTGGAGGGCTTTCTAGGGTGAGTCAGTAACTTGAATAGCCATTTTTTCTGGACGGGGAGCCAGTGGAGGTTCCTCAGGTGTTGGGTGATGTGGGTCCGTTTGGGCAGGTTGAGGATCAGTCTGGCCGCTGAGTTCTGTATTATCTGGAGCACTCTCATGAGTTCGGTGGTGGTTCCTATGTACAGTGCGTTGCCATAGTCCAACCGGCTGGTGATCAAGGCCTGCGTGACCGTCTTTCTCGCACTGATGGGGAGCCATTTGAAGACTCTTCTGATCATGCATTGTGTGTGGAAGCAGGTGGAGGAGATGCGTTGATCTGACGTTTCATAGTGAGTTTGCTGTCTAGGATGATACCTAGGGTGAGTGCGTGGTTTTTAGGTCGAGCCTAGCGGCAGCGCGCATGCACTGCTCGCTCTGCGAGGCATGCAGTAGTCGAGTATGCTGTGGAAGCCTCGCCTTCTCTCCGCCCATATTTTTGATTGGCTGGTGTCATTGTCCTTGGTTAATGCTGGCTTCCGATTGATAATGAGGCTTGTTAGTCCCTCCTTGTTACCGCCCTGTCGCCATTTGTTACCTCCCATGAGGACTGGATCTTTTACCTGTGGTGTTACACGGTCTCCTTCATAAGTCGGTAAGCACAATTTTTTTATTTTTTTATTTGCAGAGCTGTCCGCTTTCTTTTTAGCGGCCGCGCTTGTTTATTTAACTAACTTGCCACGCGGGCCGAAATAGAGCGTTTCTACTCACTAATCTAACAAGTATTTGCAATGCAATAGGTCTCGCATTTACACGAGTTTGAGCTAATGACATTGCAAATAACAATGCCTTTTATTTTTGTTTTCGTTTTTAAAACATAAATAAGAGGCATTGTCATTTACAATGCCAATAGCTTAAACTTGCGTAAATGCGAGACCTATTGCATTGCAAATGCTTGTTTGGTTCCGAATTCGGCTGGCCACCAGGTGCATTTCCAGAGCAGAGAGAGGCGTGGTTACTAAAACTCAGCACTTCGGTCTTGTGGATGTAGAGTTTCAAACAGTTGTTTTTCATCCAGTCTGCGATGTTCTTCATGCAGTTGTGAAAGTTAGTCTTGCTGGTGTCTGCTGAGAGCGAGAGGATGAGCTTGGTATCGTCAGTGTAGCTATGATGTTGAGATCTTGGGCTCCGACGAGGTCGTCTAGAGGAGTCATGTAGGTGTTGAAGAGGGTGGGGCTGAGGGATGAACGTTGAGGGATGCCGCAGATGGTACTCATGGGTTCCGAAGTGAAGGGATGTAGGCGGATTCTCTGCGTTCGTCCCGTGAGGAATGATGCGATTCATCGGAGTGCGTCTCCTTTGATCTTTGGTGTAGTCTCTTGAGGAGTGTGTGGTGGGATAAGGTGTTGAAGGCTGCAGAGAGGTCAAGGAGGATCATGGCCATCGATTTTCCCCTGTCGAGTAGGGTGCGGATGTTGTCCGTGGGGACGATCAGGACCGTCTCTGTGCTGTGGTTGGCAAGGAAACTGGATTGGGAGGCATCTGGCAGGTTGTTTCTCGCCGGGTGTTCGGTGAGCTGCCAGCTAATGGCCTTCTCCAGGACTTTGGTGGGGAAAGGGAGCAGCAAGATGGAGCCATAGTTCTGGGGTTCGCTCAGGGCACCAGAGGGTTTCTAGAGGAGGGGGTCTGACTTCTGCGTGTTTCCATGCGTCGGGAAAGGTGCCTGTGGCGAAGGATGCATTGAAGATGGTGGGAAGTTGGAGGCTGATCTTGTTGCTTCCTACATTGAAGAGACGGTGGGGGCAGGGGTCCGTGTGGGCTCCCAAGTGGATGGAATTCATGATGGTTGTGGTGTCCGGTGTGGTGAGCTGTTCGTATGCAGCGAGATGCTGGTTGGGGGAGGCTTCCGTTGGAGTGAGGTCGGTGGGTTGGGGCTCGAAGTTCCTGTAGATGGTGAATATATTGTTGTGGAAGTGGTTCGCTAGAGCTTTGCAGAGTTCCTATGAGGGAGGAATCGTGTTCTCTGTGGCTGTGTGGCCAGAGAACTCTCTGAGCATGGTGAAGAGTTTCTTGGCGCTTGCCTCAATGCGGTTTGCAAGGGCGTCCTTTTTCACGTCTTTGAGTCATCTGGGGTATTCGTTGAGGGCTAACTTCAAGGTGGCTCGCTCTGTAGCATCTCTGCTGGAGCGCAATCTTCTCTCCAGTTGTTCGAAGGTACGTTTCATTGTACCGAGTTCTGGTGCGTACCAGCTGCCTAGTTTAGTGGATCTGCGGATTTTGGCTGGTTTGATGGGGACGACTCGGTCGGCAGTGTTGTGGAACTAGGTGTTGAAGTTCTGGACCACTTGTTCTAATTTGCTAGCTGCGTCGGGCTGGGTGGTGTTGATGGGGTCCATCCACTGGGTCTGTGTTACTTTGCTCCAGCTGCAGAAGGTGGTGTTGAGGGGATTGGTGCCGGTGCGCGAGATCCTGCGATGGTTAAGTGGATGATGGAGTGGTCGGCCCGTTGAGTTCTGAGGCGTGGCTGTATTTGACTGTTGCTGGACATTAAGCTAGGGTCCAGTGTGTGTCCCGCTTTGAGAGTGGGGTCTGTAACCAGTTGTTAAGGCCGATGTTGTCCATGGGTTCCCCTAAGGTTGGTGGAGTTCGAGCCGGTGGGGTCGTCCAGGTGGAATTTGTGGTCTCAGAGGGAGAGGTAGTGCTCGGACACAATGGTGAGTGGGGCAATAAAGTCTATGATAGTATTGCAGAGGCTGGTGCGTGTTCCTCGGGGTCTGTAGGTGAGGGTGCCTTTGATGTTTATTCTGGCATCAGTGTGGTGTTGGAATTTGAGGTTTTCCATTATCGCTGTGGTGTTGACTTTGGTGGTGGTGCAGCAGATAGTTTTTGTGGATGATGGCTGTAGGAAACAGGCTCTGTATATACTATACCAAAGTAAGGTATAGTGTGCACAGAGTCCAGTGGAACCCCAAAGGTAGGCAGAGGTAAAAGTAGATAATACCTTACTCTCCATTTGTGGTAGTGTGGGCGAGCAGTAAGGCTTTATCAGAGGGTAGTGTTAAGCATTTATTGTACACACAGGGGCAAGAAATGATGTCACAGACTCAAAGACTGAACTCAGATCAATTTGTTTGTATAAAAACATTATTTAGTTGTATTTCATTTTCTAGAACCAAGCCAGGCCTGGTACAGGTAAGTGCAATATCACTTTGCAAGAATAATGCAGTTAAATACAGTTTGAATGCAGTTGGATGCAATTAG
Organism: Calotriton arnoldi; assembly: GCA_963921515.1. Classification (NCBI taxonomy): domain Eukaryota; kingdom Metazoa; phylum Chordata; class Amphibia; order Caudata; family Salamandridae; genus Calotriton; species Calotriton arnoldi. The sequence continues at coordinate 545,938 of CAWUFW010011355.1, read as the reverse complement.
AGTGGTTACAGGGAAGTCATTTGTTTGTAAAACAATTGGAATTACTTTTCAGATTACTTTTTAAGTTACTTTTTCTACTCAGTGTGATATGCCTAGATATCACACTGGGACATCTCCTAGAGAAAAGGTAAGTAAATCAGCTTTTGTACATTTGCAGTTTTAGGGTTTTATAAAAACCAACTCCACACTTAGAACAATTTTCACAGAAAATCAGTCAATGCAATCCTATGGGAGGAAATGAAGTTATCAGCTTAAAGGTAAGTACTTGGTTTTGGGAGATGGTTTTCTGGGGTTAGAACCAGCGTTCCCCCAGGGTCAGGGATGCACTCTCAAAGCACCTTCAGCTGCACTAGGGCGGCCGGGTGCAGAGTGCTGAGGCCCAATGTTATCCAATTGGGGATTGGGGCCTCTGGTTGGTGGCTGCTGATGAGCAGGCCAAAAGGTTGTGGGAGGCTCAGGGCAAAGGGGGATCCGGTTTAGCACACACAGTGCACCCACAGCGGCACAGGAGCGGCCAGGTGCAGGGTGCCGTTTTGGCGTCGGGTGCTCTGCTGGTTTTAATGGGGATTCTCCGGTTGCAACAAACACTGCAGGCTCAGGGACGAAGATCTTCTGGAGGCGACCACCGGTTGGAGAGATAAGTTGGGATGTCTTGGGATGCCGGGACACCGTTGGTTGGGCCACCCAAGGCCGTGGGACATAGGGTGCAGGAGTGTCTTTTGGCATCGGGTTTCTCTTATTGGCTGCAGTCGGGGGGATCCTCCAGAAAGGGGCTGCAGGCATCTGTTGGAGACTTGAGGCAAGTCAGGGATCACCAGGTCAGGATCGACGGGGAGACCTCCTCGGGGTGTTGGGCCACTCTAACTCGGGCCAGGGGTGTCAGGTGCAGAGTGGTGCAGACTCGTGGATTTGGCCGGAGCCAGGGTCTGTTGGTGAGCAAATCAGGTGCTCACGGCAGACAAAGTCTGGTTTGGGAAGACAGGGCAAGTCCTCTGGGTTGTTAGTTGCAGAACACACCAGGATTTCGCTGTAGCACGTTGAGGTAGGGACAGGCCGGTAGGGCTGGGGCCAAGTCAGTTGGTGTTCTCTTCATCAGCACGGAATTCTGTCCTTGTTTCTTCTTGTCTGAAGAGGCAAGGTTCAGGGTTGCCCCTAAATACTACATTTATGGGTGTTACAGGTAGGTAAAGGTCGGGACCAATGGGTCCCTTCCCTGGGGTGGGTACAGCCCCTATTATGCCACCCTCCAGTGGGAGGTGGGCATAAGCCTCACTCTGGTTGACTGGGTCCCACCATCTGCAAGCTGGCGGGGACTGAAAGTTGTACTCAACCTCGCCCCCCCCCCCCCACCTGAGGGGTGGGGTTAGCAAAGGTGGGCACACCTCTCCTCCTAACTTGGTTTTCCCGCTGATTCTCCCACCCAAAAGTGGGGGTCAGAACCGGTGGGGGCCAGTAGCTGGGAGCAGCAAATGGCAGAGGTAGCTCACAAAGGCGGCAAGCCTTTGAAGCTTCCCCTTCGTGGACCATGCCCATCCTGGGGGAGGAGGCTTGGCACCTCGTCCCAGGATGTGCTTTGTTTCAGGACCCCGAGAGCGGCAGGCTCTCGACCCAGGAGTCCAGAAACATGTCTGGTGGTGGCAGCTGGCGAGCAGCCACTCAGCCAGGACACGAGTTAGGTCGTTTTTCAGGGGGCATCTCTAAGATGCCCTCTGAGTGCATTTTTCATTAAATCCCACACTGGCATCAGTGTGGGTTTAAAGTGCTGATAAGTTTGATCCAAACTTCCCAGTTTTCAGAAATGCCATTATGGAGCTGTGGAGTGTGTAATGACAAACTCCCAGACCATACACTTTTTTTGGCATTACTACACTTACAATGTCTAAGAATGGACTTCGACACTGTAGGGGTACAGGGCTCATGCACCTGTACCCTCACCACTGGTATAGTGCACCCAGCAAGAGTGGTGGCATACCTATGCCAGGGCAGTGGATTGTAGGCTTGGCACACACGGGTCTGTGCCATGTCGTCTCATCACTTTGTTCTGCACCAAAACATGCAGCCTGCAAAGGCAGTGTGTGTGGGTAAAGGTACAGGGCCTCTAAGCATGGCACAGTAAGTGCTGTAGCCCTGAGAGGCCTTCCGTGGTCACAGTGTCCTTGGTACCTATGGTACCTCTTACAAGGGACTTACATATGACCAGACAGTTGCCAATTGGGTTTTGCAACAGTACAGTTTAGCGCAAGAACATTGGCCCTGGGTACCTGGTTGGCAGGAGCCCAGGGCACACTCAAATTACATCAACATTAGGCAAAACGTGGGGGGCGAAGGAGGCATTGAGCCAGGTTTCTGTGATGGTCACATCAGGGCAGGGGTGGAGATGGTGTCCTAGAACTGTGTGGCGTTTTTGCAGAGAAATCTAGTTTTGTTCAGGAGGCATCGGAGTGTTTCAGTGGGATGTCTCAGTTGGCAGGGAGTGGTGTGGGTTTCAGTGAGGGCCCTATGTGGCAGGTGAAGAGACAGCGGTGGCAGGTGAAACATCTGGCTGTAAGGCAACGCGAGGCAGCAGTTGTTGCAGCATCTGGGGTTCAGAGGTCTGCGGTGGAGTACATGTGGGTGCTCAGAGGGCCAGGGTTCATGTCGCTGGGCACGGTCCAGGCGCAGACGGGCTTGCCTTTGGCACATCTTCGGCAATGATTTTGTCCATGAAGAAAACTGAACCAGCTTGTCCTTCGTGGTCGGCAGAAAGGCCTTTAACACAAAGTGCATCACCCACAGCTCCAACAGATTTATGCAGATGTGACACTCTGCCAGAGAACAGAGTTTTCTGATGTCCCTCTCTCCCAGATGGCTCCTCAATCCAGAAGTGATGTGTCAGTCATCACTGTCAACTCTGGATGGGGAACGGGGAGGTTCCTGCCGCTGGTCCAATTGTGGTCTAGCAGGCACAACTGCAGATCTCCTGCAGACTACTCCAACACCTGGATGCAATACAATAGGTACCACCAGTGTTGGGCTAAATGAGACTTCAGATCCCACTGCGAATCCTGTATATGCCATTGGGCACAGTCGGCAAGCAGGATGCAGGAGACAAGCAGGCAAAAAGGTCTCAGAGCTAGCCTCATTGACCCAGGACAGAGGCTGAAACATCAGAAAAATAGCCCAAATGTTCTGGACTCATAGGTCCGGAGGATAGGCTTGAAAGTGCACCATATCCAGGATGCCTCCAATCAAGTCGAGCCTCTGCGAAGAAGTCAGGTGTGACTTCAGTAGGTTGACTGAGAACCCCAAAGATGTGAAGACGTTTGCGGTCATCTGGAGGTGGTCGACTACGAACAGTGGTGAGCCCTCTTCAATAGCCTCTTGTCAATGTAAGGAAAGACTGTTAACCCTGACCTTTAAGGATGGACAGCAACATCTGCCATCACTTTTGTTAACATCAGAGGGGTACTGGTGAGGCTGAAATGGAACAGGGAAAACAAAGTGCTTGTGGCCCACTGTGAACCACCGGTATGGTCTGTGGGACTGCAGGACGGGGATGTGAAAATAAGCATCCTGTAGGCCCATCGCCACCACATCCAGTCTCTGGGATCCCAGGCAAAGAGAACATGAGCCAGGGAGAGCATTTTCAATTTGCCCTTGCACAGAAAGATATTGAGCGAGTTAAGATAGTTCTTCGGCACAACGAAGTAGTGGGAATAACACCCAGTTCATACTACAGAGGCTGAAACCCTCTCTATGGCTCCTTTGGCCAAAAGAGCCTGCACTGTCTGGCGAAAATCATACAAGTCATCCTCCGATAAATGGTCTTAAGGTCTTATTGGTCTGAAAAGCAATGGCAGGGCATTGCCCCATTAGATAATCTGCAGGATCCATATCTCTGATGTGAATATTTACACCCCTGCAGAAGAGGCTGGTCCGGACTCCTACTAAATAGAAGTGTGCTGGCAAGGGCGCACTAAAGGGTCTTGGAGGCTATGACGGAGTGGTAGAAGATTGAGATGAACAATGCTCCTGATGGCCAGGTCTTTGTCTGTTAGGCCCATAGCCCCAACCTCGAAAGGGCTGAGAGATCTGTTGTGCGGACTGAGGTTACTGACATTGCCAATAAATACACCACGCCCTTGGTATATCCCTGAAAAGGATTAAATTGTTGGCAGAATTGACTGACTAAACTAAAACCCAAGGCATGTGTCGTGACCCGGCTCTCCTTAAAGTACTCTCGGACAGAATTCATTTAATGAATCACGAAACCGGATTGACTCCCAGGGGCAGTTAGATGGCTGAGCTTTTGATATCAAGGACCACCGAGTCCTACTTATGACATCTCACCGTTTTTATTCTTGCCCTAGACCTTATTCATTAAATCACAGTTTTAGAATATATGAGGCAATTTTAACTCGCTCTTATAATCCCCTGCCTTTTGCTTTTAAAATGCACCATTTAGAAACGCGCAGAGCCCACCCACTCACACTAGGTGAAGTGGGTCCAATGATGAAGCAGGCTAGAGGTGCAGAAGAAAAACGAATCCACAGATCCAATGGAGACAAGGTTTTTATTGGCTGATGATCTTTACTGTAAAGCATCTGTTCCCCCCACAGATAAAGTTTGTTTGTGGTTAGGGGTAAGTACATTTGGGGCTTTCTCAAGTCATCTCTTAACATTTTATGACAGTTTTCGTCCTCTAACTTGGTAGTAAGTGTACTTTTGTTTGAAGTCCCACATAAATGTTCAACGCAATGAACTATTTTTTCTAGCCCAAATTCTTCCTGCAGAATGAATGCAATGGTTAGTATTGCAGCTGGAGCTTGTTTATTTGCAATCAACACCAAGAAATGATAAGTGTTCTTTGTAACAAAAAACTGTTGATGGTTGTAATGGAATTTGTAGACCCCAGGGGGATATATGGTGTTTCCTCCATTCTGCTTGTAGCTAAGAATACTTAAATCACCATCCCATTAACTTGTTTTCCCAGCGATCACTGGGAACACACAATCTAGACTTGTGTTTCTGTGGTGGCATAATGGACATCTCGATACTGAACATGTGCTTGCTCCTACGAAAGCTATGCATGTCCACTAGTAACTTGGACCTGTATGAGTAGAAGCAAACACAAAAAGCCAACTGAATAGGACAGGACTAGCATTATTCCTCTTGAAGCACAGATCTTATGTAGATTGGGACAAAGTCGGTGCAGCCTTAGCGTGCCAAGGGAGATTTAAAAGAGGTTGTACTCGCCGAAAAAGCATTTCAACACCTCATCAGGGGTAGCAAGCGCTATATAAACGCAAACCTTTTTACCTCTTCTACCCCTTCGCTATCCTTCTCAATCCAGATAACTGACTAACATATCCACCACTCCAATTACTTTCATATTTTCACTATACTAATTCACCACTAATCCTTTATGGGTTCCGGAGTGGCGTGCTACTCGCAGAAAAAGCACTTTGACGCCTCGCCCGGGGTAGTAACCGCTATATAAATGCAATAACAATACAATACCTTCGGGTGAGGACCCAACAAATATATCCAAGAAATGTAGTGAGAGCACTAATTTACGTGGGTGCAAATCGCTCACTCACTTGAAATATTTGAACAGTCACCAAATACGAGACGCGATTTAAGAGAGTTGGGTTAACTCTTTGTGTACATTCTAGATAACAGTTCAGGAAGCGGAGGGTTTACCCCAAAAAAATACTTCTCACTACTCCTTAGTCTTGATGTCTAAATTCAATCCAATCATGAGTGCCAAAACAGGACAGACTGCTAACAAACTTGGTCGCCAGATGAGGGCTGCCAGGCCTATCTTAATCTGTACTATTTCCCATCTACCGTGAATACCCTCAGATGCCATTTGGCCTTCGGTTTTCACTTTTTCTCTACAAACACTCTGTCCATTTTTCATTTTATAAGTTTCAGCTGCATCTTTCACAGAAACAAATGGAAGGAGAGAACATGCTTCTTACATAAACTATACCTGGCCTGCATTCTAACAGGAAGACTAAGTGGGGAGGTGCTAGAAGGTGTAGATTTGTGAATGAAGCATGCTCTGGCCTCGTAGGTTCCAGGTAATACTACAGAGGATGAGCAGTGATGATGAATGGGCATATGTTGGCTACCTTAGCAATGGTGTGTGTTTATTTAATCTCAGTCCCCTAGACATCGGACATGCATGAATAGCGGTGCTAGGCATCCCTCTTGCAGGTGTATACAACATGTTCGGGATCTTGGACATGAAGGCTTTGGTATCCTGGAATGGGTGAGGCACTGCCACTCCCGCTGCACCCCAATATGCTGTTTCGATTACACAAACTCCTCTTTCCACCTCCCACTCTCTGTTTAGGGGTATGTCTGCATGGGCGCTTTTTCTTTTCTAATGCTCACACTGTACAGAAGCGTCAGCGGGGAGGCCAATACAGAGACCACTAACAACTTCCATTAATCTAGGCCTGGTGGTTCTCAGAGATACCTACACAGTGCATATGTTCAAACAAACACTGAACATCTAGGCTTGCTTCTCAAACGTTTGGTGTAAGGCAAGACGAGCATTAGTAACCAACTCCAAGCCAGATTTTATGGCAGACATCGGAACCACTTTTAATAAATAAATAAGTAAATCTGCATCCATAACGTGCGGCAGTTCAGCCACTCATGTACTGTTTTTTGCCACATACGAATCAAGTACAGTTGGTCTAACATTTCTCTAACCTACGCCCGAAGAGCACCCAAGCTCCCCCGATTAAACATACTTCTATTTATCCATGCCTGGGTTCGACAAATATCCAAGAGATTATGTGCAATGAGACATTAAAATCAGATCTTCTGTTGTTCTGTAGTGCAGATAAGAAGGATAAAACACATTAGAGACACCTGAACAGGAGACAAAAATGTCTATTTATGCGATTTCATGTCAACTGCAATGTCTGATGACTTGCAGAGCTGTGGTACAACGAAGAACTGACTTCTACTGGGATTTAAAGAGGGATGTCCAGAGTGGACTGGAGCCATGTCTATTGTCAGGATATTCACATGAAATAAATGTACTTAAAATGAGTTTCAATGTGAGTCATTAACATGGTCAGTGGCTGCTCTGAAAACTGGTCTTACTTATGCCGACATCGGACAAGGCTGGTTTCAAAGACAGGGTGGCGAAGGTACCAAGTCACGTATTCCCTTTGCACGCTACAAATGGGTGGCCATTAATGTCACAAGTAAATGGATAATTTATTCATCTGTTGGCAACGTATCGCCGAGAGTTAGGCCCACGCGACTGACATCTGTACATGACCTGCAGTACACAAGTTGAAAACCTTGTGGGACTTTCATCCTTATGAGTATAATACAATAAGAACCATTATATTTGGCATTAGCAGAACATCAGTTATCTGCACTTTAAGATTTTGCTCAATTAAGATGACCGACAAATCCAATTATGAGTTACAACTACTGCATATTTTGAAACCTGTTGGTTATCCTAGGAAGCCCTTTGAACGAACAGCAATTCTCTTGGCGTCTTACCTTGGTGTATTTAAGCTTCTTTTCACACTGAGTTCTTTCGTTCTCCATTTCTGACACTCTTAACCTCAGGCCATTTATTTCCTGTATTAAACCCTGTTTAAAAAGAGATGCAATGAGAAATTAGGAGGCAGTCATCGACTGGAACCCAAGGACACCGGACAACAGATTAAGTCGAAATTCCACAACAGAGTGCATCGCTGACAGAGCTGATTCGAACGTGTGAAATCACCTCACTCGGAATACGTGCTAAACCACACTCATGGCACGGGTGTGACGTGCGCTCACTCCAGCAAGCAGGAACATGCATTCGCCAAGCAGACGAGGTATCCCTGCTGAAGAAGGCCCTTAAAATGGCACAGAAAAATTACCTATTTAGGCCCACGGTACGAGTGGCTCGGCCATCGGGCCATTACAACTTGCTCGGTTGTCTCTAGGCCTGGAATTACCGAGACTCGAACTATTGGTCGCGGTAAAGCCAAACCAGAGATAAATGAACCGGGGTCTCAGTGGCGCAACATTGGCTCCCGCGGTGCGGGGGGCAGGGGGAACATGGGGGGGGTTGGGGCCAAGCTCCTGGTGGCTCCCTCAGCACAGTACCCTTGCCGGAGAGCTCCTGATTGAGTCCGGATGGGGCCTGACCACGTACCTCACAGGGGGGCCCCTCGAGGTTTTTTTATGCCACTGCAAGGTCTTAAGTGTGGGCAGCTGCCGTGTTAGCCCCCACCACTTCTTTTGCAGAGGGGTGGGAAGAGGAGAGAAGCAGAACTCGTTCAGCACAGCCTTCTCAACTCTGCCCTCCAGCCCCCTGCTTGACCGCCACCTCACCACGGGCCTCAAAAAAGCTCATGCACCCATTTACTACCTGCTCCCAGCAGACAACAAATAGATGGGAATGTGGGCATGTCACATTCTCCGAAAGGGGAAACACCACAGAGAATTAGACCCAGTATTCCCGAGTTCATACATCATCCCTATTCTGAGGAACAGAACTTGTAACCCCTGTATTCTATGTGGGGATACAGCCGGAATTAGTAATTCTTGCCTCCAATACCCAGACACTATAATAAATAAAAAAAATAAAAAAAAAAATAAAAAAAAGAAGGAGGGGGGCTCTTGTAATGAGGGCCTTTTGTAGGGAGGATATGATTTGCGGTCCAGGTCCGCGGGGCCAGTTCTAAATGGCAGAGATACGGATGTGTCTAAGGAGCAACTTATTTTGGACAACACACTTTCTGCTAAATAAAACTCCTTCCTGCCCGTTTATAATTATGTTCTTATTTTGTGGAGGTGTGACGGACAAGATCTTGAAACAATGACAGCACAGCTCCATAGAAAATGGGCAACGTCGATAAATAAACAGAGACTCGGTTTTTAAGGAGTACCTGTAATGTCTTCCAGGCCACAAAGTCTAATGCCCACAGCCAACAGGATGAATATGGTCACTAGCCACTTATTGCACACTGGCTTTTTAGGTAGTGCTAAAATCCTGGCCAACGACTATATTAGCATTACCACAATGACAAGGTTAGCAAATGGGCAGAATGCAAAAGTATAAACTGATAGATAGGCTTATTTCACATTTTCACATTAAACAGCCTACAGCCAGACAGGAGAAAAGATAGGATTCCTGATTGCCTCAAGATGGGGCAAGTTACTCCCATCCCATTGCCAATATCATGACTTTAGCTATGTTGCTCTAAAAATGCGTTCAAACACAGCTCTGCAACCACATCGAGTAATTTCAGGTCTTTGACCACTACCAGCCAGGTGTCAGAGCGGGTCACAGTACTGAAACAGCCCTAACTCACATCGTTGATGATGCCTTGAGATCTCTTGACCAGAATGTTCCTGGTCTATTGACCCTTCTTGATTTGGCCTCAGCATTTGACACCGTCAAACATGAAAACCTGATTGCTCTTCTTCAAAAAAGGATGGGGCTATTGGGCCCAGTCTTAAATTGGTTTACCTCTTTCCTACATAACCGAACGCAAAGAATCAAAGTTAACCACTCCCTTACAACCAGTAACCCGGTCACAATTTGAGTGCCTCAAGGTTTCACACTCTCATCCAAGCTTTTCAACCTTTTCATGGAACCACTCTCTGAAATTCTGAACCGCTCTAACATTCAATACCATATGTATACTGATGACACTCAATTGTATTTGAAAATCTCTTCGCCAGATGACATGAAAACTCTAAATTGTGCGCTTCTAAAAACTCAACAATGGCTCAATCATCTTTTGCTAAATACCCTCAAAACAGAATTCCTCCTGATTACCCCCCGCAATCACTCTGCACCCACTCAAGTCTGGCTCAAACAACTTACTGTGCTCAACTGCACCCCTCATGTTGTTGACTCTGCGAGATCTTTGGGTAGAACTCTGGACAAATACCTGAATATGCAAGATCACATCAGTGCAACTATTACGGGAGCCAATCATCAGCTCAACACTCTAAGGAAAATCAAGCCATTCTTGCCTTCTGAGGACATCCAGACTGCAGTCCAATCCTTAGTTATCTCACGCTTGGAATATGGATTGGGGACCCTAGCTGGGTTACCTAAAGCTAGATTGGCACCTCTTAGAGCCACTCGGAACTCTTCGGCCAGACATCACGGGCTACAGAAAACATGACCACATCATACCAGATCTAATTCAACTAAACTGGCTATTCATCGAAGCAAGGATCTGTTTCAAGACAGCTTGCCTGACGCACAAAGCTATTCATTGCAACACCCCCGTTTACCCGGCAAAAAAACTTTAACTATCGGGTTCGAGTCGGAACCTAAGAAGCTCTAATACCCTACTGTTGAAACCTCCCAAATTCAATACGAAAAGAGCATACAATTGTGCTTTCTCTGGTCTTGCTCCAAGAATATGGAACGCTCTTCCTCCCGAGATCAGATCAAACCCCTCTACCGCCTCATTCAAAAAACACATCAAATGGCTTCTCCTGAATGACCATCTACAACAATAGTCCAGGAGCCATCTTAATCTACTTCCATCTCCTGTTTGACATTCTTTTATAGTTTTGTTCAAAAGCTCTATTTTTGTCTCCACACGTCCCCAATTAAATGTATTGCTCTTCTGGAACTTTAAATATCCCACAAGATGGGCTGATTACCTTGGGTCAACATTGTAATTGTTTTTCCCCGTGCTCCCCTATGACTTTGTTACTTTTCATGTACCTCACATGTTCCGCTATGATGTTGTACTCATGCTTTTACCTCATTCCACTTCCGCTCCTTTGTACAGCGCTCTGATACCCGTGTTGGTTATGTTCGCGCTTTATAAAACTTTTCAAATAAATAAATAAGGTCTCACACCATTCACTATGGCACAGTAGCCTGTTCAGGCAAATATTAGTGTGCGATGTCTGTGAATGGCTTAAAGACTGGGGTTAAAATAACCCCAAACTGTAATGCATTAGCTCAAACAAACATTCCACTTTTTTGCTGGGATGATTCTAGAGAAGTGGACATTTGTACAGATCTGAAGGAAAAATATGGTTAACAAGCTATCCATGCAGAGATTCAATTCCAGAATGGGCACATTCCTCACCATTTACAATTTTGAACAAGGGAGCATATTTCCACACAACAATTTGACTAACGATAACTTTAAGATCAGAGCAAATGAAAACGTCTGCTTTCACAAGCAGAAGCCTAGTTGGTCTCGATAAAGCTACATAATCAGTAAAGGGAAATTGGGGAGAGATGCTTTGACAACAGTATTGGATATGTGCTAGAATGTACTAAAGTCAGTGATGCTGTAGTTATGGACCAACTGCACTTTGCACTGAAGATGCATTTTTTAGATTTTTTTTAATTTGGCGCGGTTTGACTAATCTGATCGAAATTCAGCACACCCACTAGCAACACTAGCTAGTGCGCCACAAGCCAAGTTTCATGCAGTTCATATAGTGGGAAAAAGGTAAGAGGGTGGTAAATAAAGTTTCATTTCCCATTTTAGCTCCAATAGGACATTTTGTTGTCCGTTAGAGCAAAAAGTTCAAAATGGAGTTATAAAACACTTGACATAAAAAACAAACTTCACTCAGAAAGCGTGTGTTCTTTTATGTGGTTGTAATTTGTTCAGTAGCTTTTTGAGACATTAGCCTTTGAAAACTGTCAGGAGGGCATCAAACTTCAAAAATTGGAGATATCTGCATTGCACTGATTTAATGGATGAAGTGACCCACACATTTCTGCAGGGCTCTTCAGGCGTTAGATCTCAGACTAAGGAGCCAACTGAAAAGCAGCAACTCAAGACCAGCCCCACCTTTTCAATTAAGAAAGACTTCATTCACAAAAACAAAACTTTTACATTCAGTGGTTGATTAGATCTAGGCATTTCCAATGCACACTGTCTCCTCTGTGCGATTCTCCAGACAGATGTGAATTTTGGTGTCATTAACATACCTTTGGAGCTGTACATGCAAAAGTTCAAGTAGCTGTGCCGGAGTAGCATGTGCATACTGAAGGGGAGAGAGAACGACCATGCCAGTGCTCCATACTGCACTTTGTGGGAGGATGAAGCAGAAGGTCTTATTTGCATCTGCTGGCTTCAGTTATGGGAGAATGATCAAACCCCATACGGAACCTATTCCTTAAGTCTCTATAATAGTATTATCTATGTCAGGCGTCTCCAAAGAGTAGCTCATAGGTACCGGTATCTCTCCAGCTGCCTGGGAGTAGCTCGCCTGTGTGCATCTCAGACTACTAAAATGAAAACCTTTGCTTGGTTATATTATTATTTGTATGCCAAAATTAAAAAGCATGTATGAGAGACGAAAATGTGTGTATTTTCAAAACTCATAAGCTGATTTTGGAGAAAAATTATTCAATTTCCAAAATAAATGTAATGCTATTATTTGAGTTGGAGAAATGTTTTACTCCTATTACCTTGGTGCCGTGGAATAGCAGCTATGGCCGTTATGTATTACCCAAATACATGCATTCCAAATTGAGTGATTTTTACTTTACTGCTGGCAACCCTGCCTAATGTACTAATGTGATCACTGCTGGCAGTCTTGAATACACTATCACATCACCTACAGAAGCTTGGGATAATTTTCATTGAACGCAAGTAACTCTTATTATTACAGAAAAGGTTGGAGACCCCTGGTCTATGTCGAAGGCTGGCAAGAGGTATAGTAGAATTAAAGCCTCTTCTCTGCCTTTTCTCTGCCTTCATCAAGCTGATCTTCTCCAACATCTTCTATGATTAAATTCCCTTCCCTGTTGAACAATTTCCAACCCCCCCCTGTGGGGGGGGGGGGGGGAGGCTATGGTTTCCTTGTGAGATAGGAGGCTTCTATTTTTTGGGCTACCATTTTTTAAGTTCCTCCTCAGTCGTTTTGGTTCAAGAAATTCAGGACCCGAGAATTGGTAAACACAAAGGGCAATTTTAAGACCTCTGTGGCACAAAAAGCCAGTGCAAACTAGCCAAATGTGTTGCAGTTCGACTGCCAGTCTCAATAACAATTCAGCATGCAGCTGTATTGTGCGGCAACTGCAGTCTTTGCAACTACAGGGCAAGGCTATAATCAATATTAACCGATAATAACAGTGGTTCCTGTATATTTAGTATTGTGTAAGTAGAGGAAGAATCTTCAACACTTTCAAAGTTATAAAAAAAAATGAAAAAAACAGTTCCAACTTAACTAACCCGGAAACCGGGGAAGGGGTAGAATCTAAAAGGATGCCCCGGCTCCAAACTGAAGAGGCTCTATGCACTCAGGCCATCAATTGTTGCTTCATACTAGGTCTTGGCGAAATTCAAATTATAGCAGTGTTATTTCGACAATTTCGTTAAATGGTTGTTATACAACATTCCAAAAATTATGGCATTATGCCACCTCGTAGGAGCATGGGAACAACGTGAAGAACCAGTGTTAGTGTTGATCACAGCACTTAGGTTTTTAATTTTTTTTTAATTTTTTTTTTTTTATTTTAAACACAGAAAATGTGTCACGTCCAAAATGGACCCAGGATTAGCATTTAGCAAATATGATTAATTTTGCGTCATTTTCCAATTTTTACAGAATTACATACAAGCTAATTATACCGATTTTGCAGACTCCTAAACACACAGCAAATACTGAAAGTGTGAACAATCCTTACATCTAGTACTAAAGCCGTTAACAGACTGAGAACAGCTAACAAGACCCAAAAGAAAAGATGAAATGGAAAAAAATTAAAATATATACACTAGAACAGAACTGGAAATGGATACTCCGGATTTAAGAATGTAGTTTATCAACGTGATGCTAAAATCAGTCACATAATCATGAGCTATAGAATGACAAGTGCGTCAGCAACCTACAAGCCCAATTGACCCGGTCCTTCATTTTGCCATAAAAAATGTGTTCTAGCCCACTCCAAGACATTCAGAGTATCACGTTTTAAAACCTGTGACATGCGGTTGTATGTAAAAATATTAAAAGCTTTGCAATCTAGTTGAATTAGACTGTAAAAAAAATGCTAAGGAGGATAGCCCCTCATCCTTAAAGGTAAATTAGGACATTTTATGTGCAGAATATACAAACTATCGAACAAATGCAAACCTAAACCAAACATGTAAGCGCTTCAGAAAGTACCATTAGAATATTCATGTTAATTGCCAGTTTGATTTAACCAGATTAAACAAAATTGCCAAGAAAAGGCCAGCCAATATTGCACATTATGGCAAATTAGAGCAGTTGTTACAGAATAGCCTTCTAAGGGTAATTTGCTCTCAAAATCAAGCAAACCTTCACAAATTTTCACAAACGGCCAACTTTCTCCGAAGAGGGCAAAAAAAACACAGATAATGGACGGAATAATGAACAAATAAAACTTTCACTCCCACTCACAGATCTGGGTTAAATCCAACGTTTTTTTGCTCGCCACACCATTCCAGTTTGGACCCAGCCATACGCAAATCAGTCTTGAGTTTCTCCCCATGGGAACAGTCCAGCTTGGACTGCCAGACCAGGCCCTCCCTGGAATGGAAACAAACATGCTGTGACCGGTTTCGGGTATCACCCCTCATCAGCCAGGCTAGTTTGAATCCAGTGGCACAGCGAGCACAGGACCCATGTCTAGGCACACCCCTCCCACTTAGGGTGACAAATGCAGTCCAGCCTGAACTGCCAGGCCAGGTCCTCCCTGGACTGAAACAAGCATCCTTGAACCGGTTTCAAGCATTCATTCCATCACCTTTTGTATACTTTCATATGTCGCCCTATGTGGGACGGGTATGCCCAGACGTGGGCCCCGTGCACACGGTCACTGGAACCAAGCTATATCTGGTACTGACCCCATAACAAGGGCAAAACTGGTCCTGGCTTGCTTGTGTTCCAGTTCAGGGAGGGCCTGGCTTGGCAGCTGGGTCTTAACTGCTTCCATTGGAGCACAGTCAAGACTGATTTGCATACGGCTGGGTCGAAATGGAGGTGGCATGGTATGCAAAATAACAATGGACTGGAATGCCACCCGAGTAATTACCAGTGGCTGAGATTAATTCAACCATTCTATCCATCACCTTTTGTATACTTTAATATGTCGTCCTAAGTGGGACGAGTATTCCCAGATTTGGTTCCAGTGGCAGTGTGCACGGGACCCACACTATATCCGGCTGATGAGCCCACAACAAGGGCCAAACCGGTACTGGATTGCTTGTGTTCTAGTTCAGGCAGGTTATAGAATCTGAGAGGGACCCCTTATGCCAAAGGAATAGGGTACCATATAAATATGTAATCACAAAGATTTCCTTTGGACAGCAACACACACCCAATGTCTATTACAGCACCCAAGTCTCCAACTTCATCACTCAATCACATCCATTGCACTGAGAATAGGAGAATATGTCTGTATACCCAAGACTACTATTATATACAAGACTAAAAAAAGGAAATTTAAAATTATTTTATTCGTCACGAGACACACAATCAAATAAAACAAGTCTGAACAATTAATAATACTGCATGATGAAATATAAGAAACAGAACAAATTCCATAAATTCATTCGGAAAACACACTCAAAGACAATAAGCAGCATAAATTTAAAATGTATTCGAGAGTACAAGTAGTAGACCAGAAAACTTTGCCTTAAACTGATCACATCGGTAGTAATTGTTCCTCAATGACTGAGACTGGGTGCCATACACTATAGGCACTCAAAAGTCTCAGTGATAATGCGGATTGTGTTCCTAACAACTCGGGCGTCGACGCGTTTCGATGGGAATATTATAATGCCATCTTTATCAAGACCAACGTTTAATGACTCTCAAGCTGATAAAAGCAGGAACAGTTAAAATCACCTCGTTTACAATAGAGGTTTAGATTGATATATTTGTATATCTCTTGAATACCAGTATATTACTATCTCTGGACTTCAGGGGCAAACACCTCCTGTTCTCAAAGTTGCAGGTCCGTAAATTAACCAAAGGATGTATCTTTCTCAGATCTTCCAAGACACCAGAGCATAAAAATGAAATCTGGGGCTAAATAGTGTAGAAATCCTGTCGATAGCGGACGCTATACTTCTCACGTTCGTGGTACAAAGATTCTGCGGAGAATATCCTCAACTTTCACCCTTCTATCAATGGATTATTCTTCCTACAATTCTATTTTCCCTTTATAGTGGAGATGCAAGGATCACGGAACTTCTTGCAGCAGTCCTATAATAATTAGGATTTGCTAACGGGCGGCAGCCTCACACCCTCCTTTCGGTAGCTTCTGTATCTCGCGAAGTTCAGGGAGGTCCTGGCTTTGTAATTCGGGCTGGAATGTTCCCATTACAGCAGGGTCAAGACTTATTTGCATATGACTGGGTCCAACTGGTGTGCAAAATAATGAAGAACTAGAATGCAGCCCGAGTAATCTGCAGTAGCTGAAATTAATTCAAGCATTCCATCCATCACCTTTTGCATACTTTCGTACTCCGAGGTGGGGGCCTTTCCTAAAATGGTGAATACAATTTTGGCCGTATGAGAAAAATGTGACGAAACTTCTGACTGTGCTTTATACACATTATGACAACAAATTATGTCCAGAGGAAGCGATTATGAAGAATCCACACAAGGAAAAATGAGTCAGTGCAATGAATGGTAATTTGAGAAGTACTTTAGGTAAAGTAATTTGTTAAATATAAAACTAAGTGCTAGATTAAGGGTTAAGGATAGGTTCTGGGGCCTGGAGGGATTTCAGTTCGTTCAGGGCTATGTTGAGGGTTAACATTAAGGTAAATTAAAGAGTCTAATGTTAAATTTAGGATTACATTTAGAGTTACAATATGGTGTACAATAAGATATGATTCTTTAAGGGCTACATATAAGATGAAGTTTAGATTACAGTGAGTCTGAGCAAATAAAAAAAACATTAGAGGAATTCATTATGTTATGTTAAGTGTACTTGTAAAGCACACATCTTACCCAGGAATGTGAGATTGGGGTTAAGTGGGAGGTTGCTTGTCGCCATGTCTGCCCCTTTTATGAAGAGCCAAGTTTACAGTTTTGTTCTGAATTCTAGGGCTGCGCTGGGGGCCTAATGTGAGGGGGGGATTACATTCCAGGCTTTAGGAGTCAGGTACGAGAAGGCGTAGCCACCAGCTCTGGCTTTTCAGATGCAGGGGACTGTGGCGAGCAGGAGGTTTGCAGAGTGGAGGTGTCTGTGAGTTGGGTCAACTGATGCAGTTGTTCAGGTAGGTGGGGCCTAAATTGCGCAGTGCTTTGTACGTGTGAGCAATTTGAAGAGTGCACATTTGTGTGTAGGAAGTTACTAGATGTTTCATTGATGGGGAAGATGTGGGTGCATGAGAGAGGTTGAGTGCGAGTCAAGGTGCTGCATTCTGAATGGATGGAACCGCATCAATAGTTTGTTGTCTACCACACCTCTCAGGTTCCTGGCCTGACTGAAAGGAGTTGGAGAAGGGCCATGGTCTGATGGCCACACGGATGAGGACAATAGAGTCGGGTCTTTATCAAAGAATGTTACCGCAGTCTGGTTTGAGTTGGAGGTAGTTGGATTTCATTCAGAGGACTACTTCTAACATGCACTCAATGAACTTTGTTTGGGTGTTTGTGGTGTCCTTGGAGAGGATGATTTTCGTGTCCTCGGTGTAAAATATTACGTTGATTTCGAAAGTTCACACAATGTTGGTGAGTGGCGCTATGTAAATATTGAAGAGCATGGGACTGAGTGATGATCAATGGGGGACTCTGCAGACCAGCTAGGTGGGTTTGGAGGAGTAGGGAGGTAGGCGGACTTTCTTTGCACATCCTGTGAGGAAAGAGTTGATTCAGTGAAGAGTTGTCCCACGAATTCCTGACTGTTGGAAGCGTTGGATGAGAATCAGGTGGGAGACTGTATGGAATTAAGCATAGAGGTCAAGGAGGATGAGGGCCGCAGTATCACCTTGGGCCATGACGGTCCAGATATCAGCTGCGGCGATGAGGGCGATTTCGGTGCTGTGATTAGGCCTGAAGCGTGACTGGAATGGGTCCAGGAGGTGGTTGTTGTCCAGGTGGTTAGCTAATCTCCTGTTGATCAGTTGATCAGGTAGGGAAGCAGTGAGCAGGCTGGAGAGAATGGGTCTGCAGTGGGTTCCTTCAGAAGTGGTAAGATGGTGGCATGTTTCCAGGGGTCCAGGAAGGTAGCCATGGTAAGGCAGCTGTTAAAGATTGGGTGATGGTGGGCAGATGGGCTGAGTCCTCTTCTGAAGGTGAAGTGCAGGCAAAAGTCTGATAGGGCTCCTGATTAGACTGACTGCATGACTGAGGCGATTTTCTGAGAGGGTGATGGTGGGCCAGCATGTCAGGGTCGTTCCTGGAAGGCTGTCGTCATCTCAGAGGAGGACTGCCTGGGTGAAAGGTTTTGGTTGGGGTTCAAAGTTGCCACAGAAAGTGCTTATCTTATCATGGAAGAAAAGTGTGAGCTGGAAGCAGAGTTCATGGGGGGGAGGGGATCAATGGTTGTGCAGCTGGCGGGGTGGCGGTGAATTCCTTTACATCGGAGAAGAGTTCTTTTGCACTGTTGGTGCTGTTATCTACCATTCTGTTAGGGTTACGCATTTGGTGGTTTTCAATTGTTGGTGGTATTGTCAGAGGGATATTTGTAGGCTTGTTTGTCACAGTCATTGTCGGTGAGTCTCCATCAACACCTCCTGCTGCTTGCAGTAGCGCTTAGTGTACCAAAGGTAATCATTGTACCAGCTTCCTTGAGCAATGGCCCTAGTAGTGGTCTTGGTTTTGAGAGGTGCCAAGGCATCAGCCAGATGGTGATGCAAAGCATGAAATGTTCAATAGAGCTGGCAAGGTCATCTTGGTGTGTCGGGCAGTGGTTTGAACTAGCTAACTTCAGAGATGGTGTTCCAGTTGCACCAGGTGATCATTGGGGAGAGGAGTGGGGGGTTGATGGTGGTAAATGAAGCAAAGTGAAGTTCAAAGCAGGTGAGCATTAGGTCTGTCTAGGACAGAGGGGTGGGTTTGTCCACAGAGATGTTGTTGAAGTTGGTAAAGATGGGAGCTACTAGATGGCCTTCAATGTGGATGTCGTCTTTTGGCCATTGTGAGAGTCCAAATGTGTTAAGGCTGCTCAAAAGGTTAGTGGTGTTTGGGTCAATGGAGTCTTCTAGGTGGAAATTGGGGTCGCCGAGCACAATGAAGGAGCTGGAGTGGAGTATGAGGGAGGACGATGTCTGCAATTGTGTGCTAACACCGATCTGCTGTCCCCTTAGGCCCTCTAACCTCAGATACAACGTGCCAGCTGAACGCCCATAGGCATAAAGTTGACCCTCTTGTGTGGATGGTGCACAGGTTGGGGTCTTCAAAAAGCCCAACCAGATAGGCCTCTTGCAGGGCCAGGATTGCGTAGCTCTAGAAGCACAGATCGGTCTTGAAGTCCTGAGCAATCTGGCAGGGTAGTTTGAAGATGAGCAGCTTAGTGGACTTCTGGCATCAATGGATCTCAGAGAGAGCCATGGACACGGGTCGGTAGCAGTGAGGCTTCTCGTCTCCACTGGTGGCAGGGCCACGCTCTTGCGGGCAGCCTTGGTAGCCAGCTGTTTGCAAGGCAACTTACCTCCGGTAGACTTGTGGGTGGTCTGCTTGGTATGGGCCATAGCAAGAGTGCAAGTTGTCTTTGTATGATGTATATATAGAGTTTGCAAACTCAGCTTTTGGTCCTGGTGGTGGACAAAGCAGGGCTCCTCTCAGGGTTGTAGTGTTGGAGATGCGGAGTTTGAACACCGGTGTTGGAGGTGCTGAGTTTGAACACCAGGTATTGAACTTTGTCCCTGGTATTGGCTTTGGTGAGGGCGCAGCGGAT
Source organism: Calotriton arnoldi (assembly GCA_963921515.1). Lineage (NCBI taxonomy): Eukaryota > Metazoa > Chordata > Amphibia > Caudata > Salamandridae > Calotriton > Calotriton arnoldi. Next base: position 526,113 of record CAWUFW010011355.1, on the reverse strand, counting down.
ATTTTCCTTGTGGATAACTGTGGTTCCTCCTCTGGTTTTGATGGGCCTGTCCTGTCTTGTGATATTGTATACTGGGGGAATGCCAGTCAAGATGTCGGGAGTTGATGTAGGTTTGAGCTAGCTCTCTGTGAGGAAGAGAAGGTCCAGGGATAGGTCATGAAGTAGCTCCCAGATTTCAACAGAGTGTTTTGTGAGAGAGCAGGTATTTAGTAAGGCGCATGCCAGTGAGGCTGCCGTTGTGGTGTGCATCTGCGTTACTAGGTGAGGGAGTGGAAGTGTAGCGACGCGGGTGGAGAATGCTGGCAGGGGTTGCAGGAGAACTGACAAGCGGTGCAAAAGAAAACATCTTCGGTATTGGCGAGGAGATGAGTCCTGGATTCAGGGAGTGGAAGGGCGAGGTATGTAGGACGGTAGGATCTGACTGCATAGTTACCCCCACTTTTTCCCTGGTGTTTTGCTGGTTTTTGACTAGTCTGACTGGAGTCCTGCTAAACAGGACCCCAGTCTATCTGCTTTCTCCTTAAAATGTTATGCCATGTACTTTGGTACACTCCAGATTGGATACTGGGGTACCCTTATAAGTCCCTAGTATATGGTATCCATGTACCCAGGACATAGGTACCCCAGAGGCCTCCCATGGGCTAAAGCATGCATTATGCCACCCATGAGAGGCCATGCAAAATGGAACTACAGGTCTGCCACTGCAGCCTGTGTAAGCTGGTGCTTGCACCATTTACTTTAGATATAGGTTGACTATATCTATAGGTCACTACACTTAAAACTTATAAGTCACCCCTAGAGCAGGCCTTAACAATCCTGAAGGCAGGGTGTTGGGTTTTAAATGAGGGTGCCCCTGCATGAGCAGAGCCCCTCTGCAGCCTTCGGAGACCATTCTCCCGGGTTGTCTGTGACTCAGCCAGACATATAGGTAGAGGTGCATTATAACCTCGCGGTAAATGCCATCTCGAAAACGGCTGAAACAAAACATGTCGCGTTTGGTATCAAACACCTTGGAATTATACCTCCACACCGGTAACCGGTGTGGGAGGTATGATTCCACCTTTCTGAAGCGAGCTTCGTGGGGTCACTGGTCTTTTCGGTGCCAGCCTTCTAGACCCGGACAGCACAAAATGGATGCTGCCGACCAGAGACATTTCTGCCCTCCTGCTGCTGAGCCAAGCTCGAGCAGAGGAAGGCAGCACAATAGGCATCCTGTCACAGGGAGGTGTGACCACCTCCCAGACAGGATTTAGTGTATTGGGGCTGGGTGGGTGCACTTCCAAAGTGCTTGAAAGTCTGCACCTGGGGCACATTTGGTGTCCCTGTGCATAGTCCAGCTCAAACCAGTTCTGGGAGCCGTTGGCTCCTGCTCTGGCGCGAAACTGGACTAAGGACATGGGAGTAACCGCCCCTCTGTCCTGACCCTCCCCTAGGAGGGTCCCCCGAATATGTCCAACCCTCTCCCGTGGGTACATAAGGGAGAGGGCTCCCTGGCTGTAAGACTCTAGATTTTACGTGGACAAGATTCTGCAACAAGAAACCACTGACCTTCGAATGTCTGGACACTCTGGACTTCGCTGGACTTCGACTGGGCCCGACTTAGTCTCCCTCTCCGTCCAAAGCATCGTCTGTGCCCTTGCACCATAAAGGCTCCGTGCAGGACTTGTGGAGCACTAAGGACAACTGAAGAATCTCCCTTGGGGTGAAGGAGTCACTCCCCTGCATTCACAGGCACCGTAACGCAACTGACCGGTCTGCTGATCCTGAGCTCCTGGGGACTCCGAAGGCTCCAGCAACACAGGAGGTGGGTTCCGAAGTTCCTTGAGGTCGAGCTGCCCTCTCACCGAGTTTGAGGCCAGTATCCCTCGTGGGGACCGCATAACCCGAACCCCTGTGCACCGCGTACTTTTGCAAGTGCATACGCTTGTTGGCGATTCCCGAGCTTGTGCATTGGACTCCGTGTAGTCCTGAGCAGTATTTCCACCAAAGAACTCCGGCCTCCTCGCACCGAGTGCTCCGTGGGCTGGTACTTTGTGATCTTGCTCGAGGTCCCCATGCGACTCCTGGTCATTCGACCTGTGGGTCCTCTTGAGGGTCATCTTGAATTCTGTTGGGCCTCCCTGGTTGCTCCAGACGTGCCCCGACTCCCCATTACTTGGTGAGTCCCCTGGACCTTGCTGGTCGACACCGTAACCTGCTTGACCTTCCTGCGTGGGTTGCTGTTGCTCCAGCCGGACACTGACCCCCTCAGCACTCGACATCTTTCATGGGACAGCTCGCATCCGGCTCCTGGTCGTCCTCGACGTTTCCTGGACCTTGTGGCTGCAGACTCAAGCATCCCTTCTTCTCACCTGAAGCACCCGACATTGGTGGGCATTCGTCTACCGAGCCCCTGGTCACCCTGAAGTGACCCAGACTCTGTCCCCTCTGCTTTCAGGTTACTTCCATCACGGATCCAACCTTGGATTCCTACGGACACTTTCTTCCTTCCCGGCAGCAGCTCTTCTTTGAAGCCCTCCATTGAGAACGACTGCGGTTTCCGACACCACCCCAGACCAATGCACCTGGGTCCTCTGGGATAGGTAACTCGGGTGTTCCGGTATCCACGGGTGGGGTGGCTCTCCAACCTCCTAAGTTCCAAAGGGTTTCCTCGAAGTCCACCGAGAAGGGTCCTTAAACTTTAAAATTATAACTGCGACTTCCCCATAGAATTGTACAGATCCCGCGGTCGTGTTAGCACACTGCACCCATCCTCCATGGGGTCCCTTTCTACTCACCGTGGGTGGTTCCTTGGGGTCCCAGCTATTCTACGTGTACTAGACACTGTCTCGACTCCAGTCGTGGTTCTTATACCACTATTTTAGTATATGGTTTGACTCCCCCTGGAGCTCTCTGCGTATAGTGCTACTTACAACTGTTTATTTGCTAAAGTATTGTGCGCTTTGTGTCGTATCCTCGTGTAGAGGATACTAGAGAGTGTTATATAAATAAATACATATTTTTATAACTACTGTGTGGTTCTCCTTTCATTTGATTGATACTAAAGGTGATATTCTGGTAAAACAAGCCGCTTTACATTCCTTCAAGATTAAGCCTGAAGAGGCGCGCGGCGGCGGTGATTCAAGATGGCCGCTCCGTAGAACAGCTCTGTGACGCCGAGGAACGGCCGGAGTCGAAGGGCTTTTTTCCGCAATTGGTACGGGATAATAATTATGGATTTCGTCGTCGGAAGTGGTGTGGAGCACTGGGGCAAGTTTTTTAGGCCTTAAAACGGTCTATTTGGATACTTTAATTCTTTTTCTTCTGCCTCACTGATGCCTTGCATTGTGTCAGCCATTTTGTGCGCTTGTTTCCCGCACTTTTCATGGCAGACAACGCAGCGGTAATGCCTCTGTGTTCAGTCTTTTTTGCCCTTTTTTGCTCTTTTCAGCATGATTATTGCTTCTCTTCAATGTGAATACATTATTCTCAACGGATGTCTTTTATCCTCATTACGTGCCTTCATTTTCTCCTCACATGATATTGAGGCTACGTTTGCTAACGCCTTCAGTCAGGTCCTCTTCTGGTTTGTTAGCGCAACCGCCATCTATATTGTGGTGTGTGTGGACTTGGTCTCTTGCGCCTGAGTGAGGTTTATCTTCTTGTGGACATTCACTGTCTCGAAACATGGATGCATCCAAACAAGCCTCATGGGGCTGCTGGACCCAATAACAGTGGTCGCAAGGATTCGGCCGGCAATACCAACAAAAGAGTCAAGAAAGACCCGTCCTCCCCAACAAAATTACCTCGTCCTTTGACTTTGGAGGACATCATGGATGAACTGCGCAACATTCGACCTTTTATGTCGGAAATTACCGCAACACTTCAAAGAATCGAGGAGAAATGGCCTGGTTTGGACGCAAGCCTTTCGGACGTAGAACAAAAAATTAGTGACGCACAAGATGTTGCTGCCAAAGTGAATTTTCTTTCTCGTGATGTAGCGCAACTGAAGAAAACTACGGAAGATTTAGAAAATCAAAACAGGCGCAACAACCTACGAGTTTATGGAATTCCGGAAGGCTCCGAAGGCTCGGACATGATCTCCTTTTTGAAGACTCACGTTCCTCAGATAGTTGGTCTGCCGAAATCTACTGATCTCAATATTCAAAGGGCGCACAGGATCGGTCCTCAAACAAACCGAGGGGAATCATTGCATATTTCTTATTATACTCCGATCTCATGGTAATCCTCAACGCAGCTAAGCAACATAAACAGATGCTTTGGTCCGGCCAAAAAATCTTCTTCAGTCAAGATGTTTCCAAGCCTACTGCTAATCGCAGAAAAGAGTTTCTGGACCTCAGACCATCACTGAGATCCATGAATGCCCGCTACGGCCTTATTCATCCATGTTTCTTCAAAGTTACCTACAAGGGCATAACTTTCACTTTTGAGGATCCTGTAGAGCTTAGGAAATGTATTCATGTTCATAAAGGAGAAGCTATGGAACTGAGCAAAACTTAATTTTTTTCTTATATGTTCTCTCTTTTGTTCAACAGGTTCCCCCTACGTAACTTGTTAGATGCTGATGTCCTTCCCTGCGTTGCCCTTCTGTTTTGTTGTGCATGTTTCACTCCATTGCGTTGTCTCCCCCATTGTTCGGTAAGTTCCCTTCCATTTTGTTGCCTATGTTTACGTTCCTAGATTACAGTTTTTTTATTCTTTTTTTTGTTGTCAGTTAACTTGTTCTTTCTCGGTGTCCTTCTCCGGGGTGACCTCTGTCCTTTTCGCCCCCCCTCGCCAATTTTAATGTTCTTTTTGTTTTTACATACTATGACTAAAGTCTTTTGGCTTTTTGCCATCCTCTCTTCGGCTACATTTCAAGGGAGACTGTTCTCCTCTTTCTTCTCCTTCCTATCCCCTCTATCCCTTCCTTTTCTTCCACTTTTTTCCTTCCTCTATTCTATTGCAGCTTCTTTGTCTATGTGTTCGTTTTTATGGTCTTTTTTCATTTTTTATCTTGCATGTTTAATTGGGGACATTTGGCTTACTGTTCTACTTTCCCTTCTATCTCTTAACTCGTCCTATCTTTTTTTCCCCTGCCTTTACCGGTTTTTCTCCTTTCTGGAGTTACTTACTTTCTAGACTGGTACCGCTTAATGTGACTCTACCTTTTTCAGCTCATCTATTATATTATTTTTAAGTTTCATGTATTTTCGTGCTTAATTTTGAATAAGTTCTTCCGATGAGTGGACTACGTATTATTTCATGGAATGTTAAAGGTATCCGTAACCCAGTTAAAAAACAACGTGCATTATCTCACCTTGCTAAATTGAAATGTCATGTAGCGTTATTGCAAAAAACACACCTTAAAGCAAACTTTGGGTTGGAGATGTTTTTTGTTCCCCAGCTGTTAATAACAAAAATGGTGTAGTAATTTTGTTGCATAAATCTCTAAATGTTCTTTTGCAAAATGAAGTTAAAGATAATAACGGAAGATGGCTTTTATTGAATGCTAAAGTTAACAATACTCAATTCTCCATTTGTAATGTATACGGCCCTAATGGTATTAATTTAGTTTTTTGGAATGATTTCTCTACTCTACTTTCTTCTCATGCTTCCGATAACTTGATTTTGGGAGGTGACTGCAATCAACTTATGGATCCCTTTTTAGATATGAAATCTCAAACCAAATTCATCCCCAACAAAATGCAAAAGACTTTCCACAAGGCTATTTCATCCAGAGGGTTGTTGGATACATGGAGAATCTCTCATCCCGATGTCTTGGAATTTTCCTTCTTCTCCCCTGTTCATAGGTCTCATTCCCGAATAGATTACATATTTCCCACACAGTCATCTCTTCAATTTATGACAAATGTGGAGATTGGCTCCATCCTCATTTCTGATCACACCCCAGTCATTTTAGATATGGACTATCCCACTTCTGCTCCTACCTCACGCCGATGGCGTTTTAACAATGCCTTTCTTTTGCACACTCAATTTGTTGAACAATTTACACAGGAATTTTTCAATAATCTTTCCTCTGTTTCACAATTTCACTTTGTTTGGGACGCTTTCAAAGCCACCACTAGAGGATTTATAATAGATTTTGTTTCTCGGAAAAAGAAGCACTTGCAGAAGCAACATTAATTCTAAAACACATCAAGGTCTTAGAGCACGAATACTTTACCACAAAATGTTCTGATACTTTGTCCAAACTCATTGAAGCTAAAATGCACTATAATAAACAATCCTGGGATAACGCCTGCAACAATCTCCTTAAATTTAACGCTAAGATGTATGGTGGCCGGAATAAAGCTGGCAAATCCCTAGCCAATTATCTTAAAATTAAAAAACAAAAATCCAAGATTGCTGCCGTCACAAATAGTGCAGGAATTAAACACATTACAGATACTAAGATTCTCAAATGCTTCACTGATTATTATACTTCCCTCTACACCCCCGAATCGACCCCTACCGCTGATCAAATTGATTCATTCTTTCAGACCATTCCCAAGCCCTCTGATAACCACACTGATCTCACATCCCTCGATAATCCAATATTAAAACAAGAAATCACAAACGCTATCAATCAACTTCCCAAGTATAAAACACCTGGTCCGGATGGTTTTACTGTACGTTTTTTCCTCCATTTTAAACAATTTCTGGTCCCGCAGTTGTTAGTCCTCAAATCATTTCCTAGCCTCCGGTGAATCTCGGGGCTCTTGCACTCAAGCGATGCTGTGTTTAATCCCTAAAAAAGACAAAGACCCCTCTTACTGTAAAAATTACAGACCCACTTCCTTAATTAATACGGACTGTAAGATCTTCGCCAGATAACTAGCCCTTCGTATCAATGAGGTCATTCCGGACCTTATTAACATTTATCAATCAGGGTTTGTAAAGGGGCGTTCTATTACAGATAACTCCAGGACTTTCCTTAATATTATTCATTTAGCATCCAAGGTAGATTCACCGGTTGCTGCAATTACGTTAGATGCTGAAAAAGCCTTCGGCAGAGTAAATTGGGAATTTATTTTCGGAGCATTGAAGTGGCATTGCTTCAGTCCCCCTATACTTGGGTACATCCAATTGTTATATTCTGCACCTTCTACCTCCATTTGGGTGAACAGACGTCAATCCAAATACTTTCCACTCCACAGAGGAACGAGACAAGGGTGCCCTTTATCTCCACTTTTTATTCTTGCCCTAGAACCCTTTTTGGAAAAACTTTGATGCTCTCCACAATATATGGGATTCCAATCTAAACATATTGATATTAAGTTTACTGCGTATGCAGACGACATTCTATTATACATCTCTAAACCCACTACCTCTTTGCCGGCGTTTCTCTCTTTGCTAAAAGAATATTCTCTAGTCTCTGGTTACAAACTTAATATTGATAAATTCGAAGTTATGCCATTGAATAAACATTGCTTTTCTCATATGTTTCAAGATAAAGGCTTTAAATGGAACTCCAGGAGTATTAAATGCTTAGGTATCCTCTATACTAGTAGTATCGAGGAAACCATTAAAATAAACCTTGCTGATATACTTAAAAAACTTTCGGTACTCATTGACAGTTGATCCCCACTTTATTTGTCTTGGTGGGGTAGACTAGCTACAATTAAAATGATGCTACTCCAGATTATCAATTTTTATCTCTCCATGCTCTCAATCACTCTCCCGCTCTTTCTTTAATATTATAAACCGCTCCTTGACCAAATTCCTATGGAATAACCGTAAGGCTAGGATTTCACTTATTCGACTTCAACAGCCCAAAGAATTAGGTGGGGTTAATTTTCCTAATCTTAGACGTTATCATTCTGCATTCACCCTGAAACAAGTTTGGACCTTTCTATCGGACTCCTCACATACACCTTTAACAGACTGGAGCTCATTAGAACAATCCCAATATGCATTGTTCTCTTTTTCTGCTGCCACTCGGTTATCTCAGCCCCCCAAACGTTTCTTATCACCCACTTTCACGCACTCTACTGCAGCCGTAACTTCTTTATTTAAAACTCATTTTTCTCACTCAGAAAACTTTGCACACACTCCTGTTTGGTACAACAAACATTTAAAGATTAAAAACAGAGCTCTCTTTTGGAAAGAATGGATTGATAAAGGCATTATCACATTTGAGCACTTGATTGATGGGTCTCCCATGGACTTCACGGAGATCCAAGAAAAGTATGGCATATCTCTTTTACATGCTCCTCACCACTCTCACCTCAGTTTATCTATAATTCAACTCCACTCCCAGAACTCTTCCTTAGCCTCACACAATCAGACATCCACTCTTTCGTTAGATTTCTCTACTCAGTTCAAGGCATCCGATATATACAAGATATTATCTCACCCCACTGATCCTAAAACCAAATCCAGTATAGAACTTCTTTGGGAAAAAGTTTTGGCACAGGAATTTGCGTTTCAAACTTGGGGTTCCATTTGGGCAAAAATCCATACCTCCTCACACTCCGCAAGTACAACGCAGACTCTATTACTTTTATGATGGGCTTTTTCTCACTCCTACAGATCTCCACAAATTTAACTTGTTGGATTCTACGAAATGCTGGTCAAGCACTCATGTAAACAGTGATTTACTTCATATGTTCTCTCTCTGCCCTCTGGTTAAGAATTTTTGGTCACTTATTTGGAAGAAATTGAATGAAATCTTATCTACCAATGTTCCTTCCGATATTGCTCACGTCTTTTTGGGTGGCACCGCTCCTGTTTGGGGTACTCAGGGAAGCGTGGGTAAATTTATAGACTTGTTTATAGCTATTACCGTTCAGATCATCACTACCAACTGGAAGGATGTTACTAGAATCTCGTACCAAGCTTGGTGGAACCGGTTATGCCATCATCGTAGACTAGATCGCGCACATGCTACCTCTATGCCTTTATTGATTAAAAAAGATTTACTTTGGTTACCACTCACCACATTTCTTTCCAGGATGGCCGTTTGATCTATGCTGTGTGTATATGGTCATGTACCTTCTTAATATTATTTTCATTTAATTCTTATTACTATTTCTACTTTACCGTTTAGCTGCCTTGTACTATCTCCCCTTTCCCTCCCCTCCTCACTTACTTCCTTCCCTTTCCTCCCTTTCAAAATTCTAAATTGTATTGGTCTTAATACAGGTTTTAGAAGGTTCAAAGTGGTTTTGACTATATACTTCCTTATATGGTTTTCACCCTTTTGCGGATCAAGTTATTTCTCCTTTTCGCTTATTCTTTTTTCAATTTGATAATATTACTGCTTGATCCTTGTCTATAATTTATACTGATGTTTTACTTTGTATATTATTTCAATGAAGCATTCTAAACTTTAAAAAAAAAAAAAAAAAAATTAAGCCTGAAGGTTGCTCTCCATAGCTACCACTAGGATAACTTTCTAAAGGTCATCTTTGACCTCATACATCATAAGGGTTGTTTGGACTGGTGCAAGGTGCCCACTTTAATTAGTGGACAGCATATACCAGGCCAACTTCTCACATTGGTGTGCAGCGGTTGGGATTCAAGCTTGCAATTGTTTTACCAGATAAATCTTTGTATTGATTAACTGAAAACCACTAAAGTACTAGGTACATATAATACCAGCTTTGAATAAGTAAGTTCTACTGAACTTGGGGTTGGGTAGTCAAGGGTCTAGCACACCCTTTATCCAACCTAAGAGAGTTTAGTTTCCCACTAGGTTAGGTAGGCGCACACCCCACCACACTTAGTAGGTCTTCTTAAGGAGAAGCCACCAGTGGCTCTATGCCTTCTAGGTACAATGAGTCTACATTCCAGGAATTGAAAGCCATGTTTGTCTCTAGAAAGCTGAAGACAGGGAGAAATGCCAACACCCAACGCCTCATTGAGGTGTTACTGTTAGATGACCTTAAGAAAACCCCTGGGTCAGATGAACAGGAAAGAGTGGTTGGGGCAGGGAATGAAGACAGGTCAGGAGGTGACACCTTCTATGACCTAGATTCAAACCCTGGCCAGGAGGATCAAGATGATTCCCACCTGGACAACTCAGATCTTCAGGGAGATGGTGGAGAAGGCCAAAATGGTCCTCTCTTCACCCCTCCTGGAAGAGTGCAGGGTTTACCAAGGAGATCTAGATCTCCCTCTGCAGAGTCACATCACTCAGCACAGTCTGTAGGGACCTCTGTATCTAGCAAGAGGGACCATTCCTTAGACAGGGAGTATCAACTGCTTGAACTTGAGAAAGCTAGATTTTGGCTCAGGCAAGAGCAGTTGACCCTAGACAAGGAATCCCTAGAAGTCCAGAGAGCTAGAAAGAAATTGGGACTAGAGTCCCATGGTGGCAGCAACAGTGTCCCTAGAGTTAAGGAACATCCTTTTCGCAATAGGAACCTGAGCAACTTTGTCCCTCCCTACCATGTTGGAGATGACACCCATAAATGGATAACTGCTTTGGAGAGGGCCTGTAAAGTTCAGAGGGTCCCTCAAGAGCAGTGGGCAGCTATCATGTGGCTCTCCTTTGCTGACAAAGGTAGAGATAAGCTCCTCACTGTTAGAGAAGAGGATGCGGACAATTACTCAGTACTGAAGAGTGCTCTCATTGATGAGTTTGGCTTAACCACTGAACAGTATAGGATTAAGTTCAGAGACACCCAGAAGTCACAGAATCAGGACTGGGTAGACTTTGTAGATTGTGCTACAAAGGCACTGGAAGGTTGGATACTTGGCAGCAAGGTGCATGACTATCTAGGATTGTACAATTTGATTATGAGGGAGCAGATCCTTAATTGTCAAAAACAGCTTTTGCACCAGTACCTGGTGGACTCAGATCTGACTTCTCTCCAAGAATTTGGAAAGAAGGCATATAAATGGGTCAGAACCAGGGTGAAACAAAAGAACCAGGGTGGTGACCAAAAGAAAGATTCTTCCAAGACCCAAGAGAAAGGTGGGGATAACTCAAAAGATAAGTCCTCTGAAGGGCCCCAGAAATCCTCTTCTGGGGGTGGATCCCAAACTCCATCCTCCCCTGAAAAGAAATCTTATTGCTTTGTCTGTAAGAAGCCCGGCCACAGGAAAAATGATGCCATTTGCCCCAAGGTCAGCAATAAGGAAAATATTCCTCCAAACGCTACTTCTACACCTCCTGGTACTACAGGTAGTAATCCCCCAGGTGGTGGTAGTGCACCCAAACATTTAGTTGGGTTTTCTTGGGGAACTGAGGTGGACCCTGGCCTAGCCAGATCCCCCACACAGGCCACTTTAGTCTGTGATGGTGGCATGAGGGTTGCCACTTTTACTGTCAGTCCCAATTCCTTGGGCAAATACAGACAAGAGCCTCTGATCAATGGTCAGAAAGCTGTAGCCTATAGGGACACAGGGGCTAGTGTCACCATGGTGACAGGAACCCTAGTGCCCCCCAGCCCAGCTTTTACCTGAGTTCAAGTACCAGGTGACCAATACTGTTGGTGTGAGGACAGATCATCCCAAGGTTATAGTCAATTTCAGCTGGGGAGGGGTCACTGGTCCAAAGAGAGTGGCAGTGTCCCCAAACTTGCCTGTAGATTGCCTCTTGGGTAGTGATTTAGAAACTTCAGCCTGGGCTGAAGTAAAGCTGAAGGCCCATTTACAGATGTTAGGCCTCCCTGGGAGAGTTGGTGGGACCCCAAAGGCCTCAGTCCAACCCCAGGAAACTTTTGGAGTAGTGGAGCCTGAAACAATGGTCCACTCTGCTCCACCAGAGAGCACAGGGAATGAAGAAAAGTCTTCTTCCCCCCAGACTATAGGCAAGGGTCAGCTTTCTCAGGGAACTGATCCTACCCCTTGTGAAGGAACTGCCCCAGAGTTGGTCAGGCCTGTCCTGGGAGAACCACTGAGGGCAGGGGACCCTTCCAAGGAGGTGCCCAGTCTGGAGCAGCTATCCTGCCCCTCTCTACCCAGCCTCAGTCAGCCTAGGGCTGCAGAGGTCAGGGATCTCAGAGGACCCCTAGGGGCCCACTGTCCAGAGGAACCCCCTCATCATCAGATTAGGGACACCAGTCTAGTAGCACTAGCCAGGTGAATATTCCTCAAGATTCTGAGGGATCCCTCTTACCCTTAGGTAGTGACATCCCCCAGATGGACTCTGATGGGCAAAGGAAAACCTGGGACAAAGCTGTCCCAAACCTGTCCCAAACCTTCCCTGGCCCTCCATTGTTCCAACCAGAGGGACTCAACCCCCAGCTGTAAGCAGCCAGAGGTTGTCCCCTAGGGCCAGATATAACTCAGTCATGGAAAGAAAGGCCTCTATGGTGACCAGTGGGGGGGGGGAAGAGGGGGTTATGTAGGAAGGTAGGATCTGACTGCATAGTTACCCCCACTTTTTGCCTGGTGTTTTGCTGGTTTTGGACTAGTCTGACTGCGATCCTGCTAATCAGGACCCCAGTCTATCTGCTGTCTCCTTAAAAGTATATGGTACCCATGTACCCAGGGCATAGGTACCCCAGAGGACTCCCATGGGCTGAAGCATGTATTATGCCACCCATGAGAGGCCATGCAAAATTGAACTACAGGTCTGCCACTGCAGCCTGTGTAAGCTGGTGCTTGCACCATTTACTTTAGATATAGGTTCACTATATCTATAGGTCACTACACTTAAAACTTATAAGTCACCCCTAGAGCAGGCCTTAACAATCCTGAAGGCAGGGTGTTGGGTTTTAAATGAGGGTGCCCCTGCATGAGCAGAGCCCCTCAGCAGCCTTCGGAGACCATTCTCCCGGGTTGTCTGTGACTCAGCCAGACATATAGGTAGAGGTGCATTATAACCTCGTGGTAAATGCCATCTCGAAAACGGCTGAAACAAAACATGTCGTGTTTGGTATCAAACACCTTGGAATCATACCTTCACATCGGTAACCGGTGTGGGCGGTATAATTCCACCCTTCTGAAGCAAGCTTCGTGGGGTCACTGGTCTTTCCGGTGCCAGCCTTCTCGACCCGGACAGCACAAAATGGATGCTGCCGACCAGAGACACATTTCTGCCGTCCTGCTGCTGAGCCAAGCTGGAGCAGAGGAAGGCAGCACAATAGGCATCCTCTCACATGGAGGTGTGACCACCTCCCAGACAGGATTTAGTGTATTGAGGCTGGGTGGGTGCACTTCCAAAGTGCCTGAAAGTCTGCACCTGGGGCACATTTGGTGTCCCTGTGCATAGTCCAGCTCAAACCAGTTCGATGAGCTGTTGGCTTCTGCTCTGGCGCGAAACTGGACAAAGGACATGGGAGTAACCTCCCCTCTGTCCTGACCATCCCCTAGGCGGGTCCCCCGAATATGTCCAACCCTCTCCCGTGGGTACATAAGGGCTTACCTGGCTGTAAGACTCTAGATTTTACTTGGAAAAGATTCTGCAACAAGAAACCACTTTCGTACGTACGTCGTACGTCGTACGTCTGGACACTCTGGACTTCGCTGGACTTCGACTGGGCCCGACTTAGTCTCCCTCTCCGTCCAAAGCATTGTCTGTGCCCTTGCACCATACAGGCTCTGTGCAGGACCTGTGGAGCACTAAGGACAACTGAAGAATCTCTCTTGGGGTGAAGGAGTCACTCCCCTGTATCTGCAGGCATCGTAACACAACTGACCGGTCTGCTGATCCTGAGCTCCTGCGGAATCCGAAGGCTCCAGCAACACAGGAGGTGGGTTCCGAAGTTCCTTGAGGTCGAGTTGCCTTCTCACTGAGTTTGAGGCCAGTATCCCTCGTGGGGACCGCATAACCCGAACCCCTGTGCACCGCGTACTTTTGCAAGTACATATGCTTGTTGGCGATTCCCGAGCTTGTGCATAGGACTCCGTGTAGTCCTGACCCTGAGCAGTATTTCCACCAAAGAACTCGGGCCTCCTCGCACCGAGTGCTCCGTGGGCTGGTACTTTGTGATCTTGCTAGAGGTCCCCTCGCGACTCCTGGTCATTTGACCTGTGGGTCCTCTTGAGGGTCATCTTGAATTCTGTTGGGCTTCCCTGGTTGCTCCAGACGTGCCCCGACTCCCCATTGCTTGGTGAGTCCCCTGGACCTTGCTGGTTCACACCGTAACCTGCTTGACCTTCCTGCGTGGGTTCCTGTTGCCAAGGCTTGTTGGTGCTCCAGCCGGACACTGACCCCTCAGCACTCGACATCCTTCGTGGGACAGCTCGCATCCGGCTCCTGGTCGTCCTTGACGTTTCCTGGACCTTGTGGCTGCAGAGTCAAGCATCCCTTCGCACCAGACATCGGTGGGCATTCGTCTACCGAGCCCCTGGTCACCCTGAAGTGACCCAGACTCTTGTCCCCTCTGCTTTCAGGTTCCTTCCATCACGAATCCACCCTTGGATTCCTACGGACACTTTCTTCCTTCCCAGCATCAGCTCTTCTTTGAAGCCCTCCATTGAGAACACCGGCGGTTTCCGACACCACTCCAGACCTATGCACCCGGCTCCTCTGGGATAGGTAACTCGGGTATTCCGGTATCCACGGGTGGGGTGGCTCTCCAACCTCCTAAGTTCCAAAGGGTTTCCTCGAAGTCCACCAAGAAGGGTCCTTAAACTTTAAAATTGTAACTGCGACTTCCCCATAGAATTGTACAGAGCCCACGGTCGTGTTAGCACACTGCACCCGTCCTCCGTGGGGTCCTTTCTACTCATCGTGGGTGGTTCCTTGGGGTCCCAGAGATTCTACGTGTTCTAGACACTGTCTCGACTCCAGTCGTGGTTCTTATACCACTATTTTAGTATATGGTTTGGTCTCCCCCTGGAGCCCACTGTGTATTGTGCTACTTACAACGGTTTCTTTGCTAAAGTATTGTGTGCTTTGTGTCGTATCCTCGTGTAGAGGATACTAGAGAGTGTTATATAAATAAATACATATTTTTATACCTACTGTGTGGTTCTCCTTTCATTTGATTGATACTAAAGGTGATATTCTGGTAAAACAAGCTGCTTAACATTCCTTCAAGATTAAGCCTGAAGGTTGCTCTCCACAGCTACCACTAGGATAGCTTTCTAAAGGTTATCTTTGACTTCATACATCATAAGGGTCGTTTGGACTGGTGCAAGGTGCCCACTTTAATTAGTGGACAGCATATACCAGGCCAACTTCTCACAAGGTACAGTCTGGGACTAAATCTGGGCTGGCATGGGACCTTTGGCGCTTCTGCGCTGTGGCCACCATTAAAGTGGTGTTGGTGGGAAAAGGATGACCTGGGAGCAGTGGCCCAGGCGGGCCCAAAGCAAGCAGCGGGAAAAATGTGTGAGGCAGTGGGTGGGAAGAAGCAGGTGAGAGCAAGGTACAGAGGCAGGGGGCAACAAGGTGGGAAAGCAGAAGGAGGAGGTAAAAGTGACAGGTAAAACGCAAAGAAAAAGTGGCAAAAGTGAGGCAAGGAGGAGTAACAGAATGCAGCAAAAGTCACAAAGAAAAGAAAGAAAAAGGGACAAAGAGGCAACAGGTGTGAAAGAGCGCATGAAAAAAGGCATAGTGAGGCTGGGCCTCAGGATGAGCAGTAGCAGAGATCAGAGTTCTGAAAGGGCAGAGGACCAAGGCAATCGGGTATGGTGATCAGGCAGCGCCAGGTAACACCTTCTCAATCTTTGCAGCAGGTTTGTTGTACCAGGCAAAGTAATGCGGATTCAAAATTAGTCAGAGGGGTTTCATTGTGAAGGATGCACTGAAGTGACTTGTATAATGAAACAGACTGCTCCATTCAAAATACACTAAATGAAAAGGTATTTCAATTTTAACTCCATGAAACAATACCGAATAGGGTGGGTAGCACTATGGAAAAACGATAATTACACATCGCTGTTCTAGCACTGGACAGTGACATGTGGAAGTAACTATTTGGGGCATCCACACAATATTATTTTGGGAGTTATATAAAGTAGGCTGCTGCTGAAATATCAATTTCAAAAGTGTTTTGTGTATTTGTTTATAATGTCCAAAGGACACTGTCACAAAACCAAGCAACAAAAAGGTATGGAAATGAGAACCACTATACCTGTGAGGTTGATTCTGGACCAATTCTCCTTTTCTATGCTACAACACCAACAGACAGACATCATAGACACTCCTTTGCCTTTCCAGGCTGTACGTAATTGAGGTATCCTGCTCAAATATGCATTGTTCTTAAATAACCAGGTCAATCAAATTATGAAATCCTCCAAGTACTAGGTAAGCATTGCCAAGAATCTTATTCCTTTCCTAACCACACTACTCTTTTCCTAGGCCAGCCCTCTTGTCCAAACTTGGGTATGCTAATGTCCCTAAAAAGGCCTCCTTTAATGTCTTAAGAGTAACTCACCCAAAATAAAGCAGCCAACTGTGTCTACAATGTAAAGCCAATAACTACAAGAACGCTTACACTGAGAACCAGATGAAGTCCATGACAAACCAAACACCTCATAAATTAACAATATCCTAACCAGTGTTGGTCCTACAAACCTGTACAGTCTAGTCATAGCTGAAAAAGGCCTAACCCAAATTAGAATAACTCAAGGGAAAGGTCCATGTGGCTCATCTGTATTTACAATTCCATGCTGCCCAGATGAACAAAAGCATACACAGATTGGTCTTTCCTGCCTGTAGTGCAAGTAAGCCATGGGCACCACTTGCTTAACAGACGACTAAAAATCATACCACACATATTTGTTTTGCCTGCTCTTGTCAAAGTATTTCTAAAGCGCACGTTCATGTAAATTTCTTGATGCCAATGGAAATTACCATTTACCAACTGGATTATGACAAATTAAAAGTAGCTTTAAAAAGCCATGTTTTAGCTGTTGCCAGAACAGGCAAAGAGGTTAATAAGTGTAATCCCACCGAAAGAGGATTTCATTTTATAGCTGCTGCGACAACAAAAGCCTATTAGCCAAAGGTAATTATACATACTTTTGAAATGTTAAGCAAAAATGTGGCAGACCAGGGCTTGAGACTGTGTACAGAGTCACAATTTAGATACTAAGAAAGAGGGTGCGTGCCCATGCAAGATGTTATGAAGGATAGCTATGGACTTAAAAAGAATCCTCTAATCGATTGGTATCCAGCGCAGCTGGTGGACGGCATAAATAAAGTGATCCCTAGTGGTTGAAATTAAGCGAGCAGCAGAATTTTGAAACAATAGGAGTCTGCAGAGTAGTGTATTTGGTAGAGCTAGGTAAGCAAGTGTCTGCGCACTACACGCACGATTAAATCAGCATGGTCACCACTTGCTTATAGTGGGTTGTTGGAATGAAGGGGGAAATCTTTTTTAAAAGCTTGAATTTCCAGACGAATATCCATAATACCTTTGCAATTTGCGGTTCCAAAAACAAATTTGCATCCATAATAACACCCAAGTTTCTGACAGTGCTGAGAGGGGTAACTGAGGCCAAACTATGAGAGTCCCAATAGTTAGCACTATTTCTGGAAACAATTCTGTCTTAGAAGGATTTAGTTTAAATAAGTTTGCTGCTATCGAAAAGAGGACAAAACTCAAGATTTTCTGAATGTTTATGCTTGATTTGATGGATTCCTCTGTTGCAGAGACCAATGTAAACAGTATCATCAGCATACATTAGTTTGCCCGCCATACTCTGTAATGCATAGGTCTGATGTAAGCCAAGACCTTTTTTAAAAAAACGAAACGTAACAAACACAAATCTGTGGCTAGAAGTATCCATCAGAAATAAGCATACAAGCCAAAATCTACGAACGTCAATAATAAAGATTTTGGGGAAGAAACAGAGGCAACTGTATTTTTCTACTGATCTGCAGTAAAATTAGCTACATTTTAACAATCATACATTAAAAAAGGGGGTGGGGACTGATTTTAAAAATCAGTCTCCGAGCTGGAGAAGAGTTGACATTCCTGAGGGAGGGCTGGACATGGAGATTCGTCTAGAGATCAATGAATGAACTGACAAGAAAACTGTACAAACGGCCTTCGGGATAAGGTCATAGAACGAACCAAAGATTTCGAGTTTTGTTACGCACTGATGTCAGAAATTAAAGAATTACTGATTTCATATATCACATGATTGGATATGTCACGCATTCTATATGTGAAATCATCAGTGCCATGGTTTACTTCAGCGGAAGTTTTACAATGAATTACATTTATGTTCCTTCAGTGATTCACAAACAGTTGGCGTGGGGCCAAGACTGACTTAGAAATGGTTGGTTCCGGTCTGCGATGGATGATCCTTACCGTGGCAACATGACCAAAAAAACAACAAACAAAAAGAAGGGACCGGAAGGTAGCCTAGAGAAATTACCAGTGGCTGAAATTAATACAAGCATCCCACCCAGCACTCTCTTTTTCTCACTAAGACAACTGTTCAGCACTTGTAACCCCAATGTTGCATTCGGGAGCGTTTGCAGTTGATGGAGCAGGGGAAACGAAATAATTTTGTACCCCTTGGAAGTTAATGACCCCATAATAATTAATGATACTAACCATTTGAAACGCATGAACTAATCAACAAATACACCTTTTTAGTAGACATTACACGTGGGCAATTGCTAAATGTTGCAAAATCTAATTTATTTACAAAAATGAAGCTAAATAACATTAGTATTGTGATTTGCGTAGTAAATAGAGTGAATTGCATGATTTGTGTTGCGTAATAGAATTGTATTGTGGCAAAGAATGCAGATGGTAAGTAAAATGGCTTTAAATGTCGCTTCTGCTAGGTAATATCTAACACAGGTCTTTAGAATGGCGGGTGGTAAACAGAAAGGCTTATTTTCCATATTTTAATTTCTATTGTGTTTATTCTTATATTAGTTTCGTTCGGGCCTGCTAGGCCATGCTTCTAAAATGGCCGCTGGAAAGGACGAGATCGCGTGCGCTGAATAAGATGGCCCCCGCGCAGACTCGGCATGAATGCTCCAGTCACGTGTATGCGGCCTGTGCTTGGAGTGAGATGTCAAGGCCAATCTGACCTGCAACGAGGAGCGTGCCAAGCGTTCAGCATATATGCCTGGGAACGGATGGGAAAATCGAGCGACAGGGAATGAACTAATGTGTGACCATCAAAGATTGTTACAAAACGGATGAACAAAATGGACTACTTTGGATACCGTGATCATGAGACTTATTGTGTGCTTTATTGTCCCCAAACCGGCTCGAACAAGGAGGGCGATGAGGTGACCATCACCACCCATCCAATGGACCAATTAGCGTGATTCTTGCCCCTAAGGATTGCAACTTTTAAGTGTAGTGAGCCAGAGAATAGGGTATAAGAGAGTCTGCTCTTACGTTGTGAAAAAAGCTTGCTTTGCATTTTTCCACCTTGATGCTGCGAGAGACTGTCATTTTGGACTTTGAACTTTGACTGGGGAAGGAACGAGATCGGTGCGGGAATTTGCCCGGGAGGTGATTGCGTCCGAGGAGGTTAGCGGGACAGTCAGTCAGTTTGGGAGTCCTATCCTGTGATCTTGACCCTTGACCTTGCCAGGTAGGTCGCTCCCCCACCACACAGCTCTGCCTGTGTTGTCTGCCCGCTGCTTCTGCAGGTAAGATCGCCCTCCGCTTGTGGCCCCGGTGCCCGTTTTTTTCTGCCTGTCTCCCCTTTTCCTTTCTGTGCCCCTCGCTGCCCCATTGTCGTTGTGCCCGTGATTCTGTCTGCTTTCTCCCCTGTTTTCCTTTTTGTGCCCCTCGCTGCCCCATTGTCGCTGTGCCCGTGATTTTGTCTGCTCTCTCCCCTGTTTTCCTTTTTGTGCCCCTCGCTGCCCCATTGTCGCTGTGCCCGTGATTTTATCTGCTTTCTCCCGTTTTCCTTTTTGTGCCCCTCGCTGCCCCATTGTCGCTGTGCCCGTGATTTTGTCTGCTCTCTCCCCTGTTTTCCTTTCTGTGCCCCTCGCTGCCCCATTGTCGTTGTGCCTGTGATTTTGTCTGCTCTCTCCCCTTTTCCTTTCTGTGCCCCTCGCTGCCCCATTGTCGCTGTGCCCGTGATTTTATCTGCTTTCTCCCGTTTTCCTTTTTGTGCCCCTCGCTGCCCCATTGTCGCTGTGCCCGTGATTTTGTCTGCTCTCTCCCCTGTTTTCCTTTCTGTGCCCCTCGCTGCCCCATTGTCGTTGTGCCCGTGATTTTGTCTGCTCTCTCCCCTTTTCCTTTCTGTGCCCCTCGCTGCCCCATTGTCGCTGTGCCCGTGATTTTATCTGCTTTCTCCCCTGTTTTCCTTTTTGTGCCCCTCGCTGCCCCATTGTCGCTGTGCCCGTGATTTTGTCTGCTCTCCCCTGTTTTCCTTTTTGTGCCCCTCGCTGCCCCATTGTCGCTGTGCCCGTGATTTTGTCTGCTCTCCCCTGTTTTCCTTTTTGTGCCCCTCGCTGCCCCATTGTCGCTGTGCCCGTGATTTTGTCTGCTCTCTCCCCTGTTTTCCTTTCTGTGCCCCCGCTGCCTCTCGCCATTCCCGCCGCTGCGTCCCCTGCGGCCCCGCCCCCCTGACCGCCCATTCGCTGCCCCTGCCTCCCGCCTCCCAGCTGCTCCTCCCTCCCACCTCCCCATAAATGGCGGCCGCTGCGTGCCGAAGGCGCGCCTAAGGCAAGCCCGTCTGCGCCCGTCCGCGACTGGACCGCGCCCAGCGCCAGAACCCCTGGATCCCACCGATGCATCACCACTCGACGGACCTACGACGCCGCCACACTCACCGCACTCAATGCCGGCCGGAACCCTGCCTGCTACCGAGCCTCACCGAGACGCACCCACGGACCCTTCACCTGCCAAACCTGCCGATTCACCTGCCCCCGGACGTGCACCACCTCCGCCAAGTCGAGCACCAGCAGCAACCACCTGAAATGCATCCTGCTGAACACCCGCTCCGTCCACAGGCACGCCGTGGAACTCTGGGACCTGCTCGACGCAACAGCACCGGACATCGCCTTCCTCACCGAGACCTGGATGAACGCCTCCTCAGCGCCCGACATCGCCATAGCCATCCCGGACGGATACAAGATCACCCGGAAGGACCGCGTCAACCAGACGGGAGGAGGCATCGCCATCGTACACAAGAACACCATCCGCATCTCGACTAACTCCGACGAGACCTTCACCGCCGCCGAACACCTACACTTCCAGATACACACTGACCCCAAGACCACCCTCCGAGGCACCCTCATCTACAGACCCCCGGGACCACGCACACTATTCAGCGAAGACATCGCAGACTTCATCAGCCCGCACGCCATGCCCTCCGCCGACTACATCCTCCTAGGGGACCTCAACTTCCACCTGGAGAACAACAACGACAGAAACACCACCGCCCTGCTGGACAACCTCGCCAACCTCGGACTCAAGCAACTGGTGAACACGCCCACCCACTACGCCGGCCACACGCTTGACCCCGTCTTCTCGTCCAGCAAGCACATCTCCTTCAGCCACGCCACCGGACTCCACTGGACCGACCACAGCTGCGTCCACTTCAGCTTCAGAAAGACTACGACCCACCACCACCCGCAACAGGCTCCCCGCCGGAGCTGGAGCAAGATCACCACCGAGCAGCTCACCGCCTCCCTCAGCCAGAACACACCCACCAACACAACGGACCCAAACGAAGCAGCCAGCAACCTCGCCAAGTGGCTGACCGCCTGCGCCGACGACCTCGCACCACTAAAAACCCTCCCAGCAGACCCGGAAGCAAGAAAACCCCTTGGTTCACCAACGAACTCAAGGAATCCAAGAAGAACTGCCGCACTCTCGAGAAAACCTGGCGACTCGACCAGACCACAGACAACAGGACCGCCCTCAAGCACGCCACCCGCAAACACCACCAGCTGATCCGTGCCACCAAGAAGTCGGCACTCAAAGAACGACTGGACAACAACGCCCATGACAGCAAGGAACTTTTCAGCATCGTCAAAGAGTTCTCCAACCCCAGCGCCGGAAACAACGACATCACCCCCTCGCAAGACCTCTGCAACTCACTCTCCGCGTTCTTCCACCGCAAGATCACCGACATACATAACAGCTTCGACGCACAAACAACGCACCCTACCGCCGAACCAACGCCCGCCACCACCACCCTCTGCAACTGGACCCCGATCAGCACCGAAGACACCACCCGCACGATGAACTCCATCCACTCCGGATCACCAACCGACCCCTGCCCACACCACGTCTTCAACAAAGCCGACGCCACCATCGCACCCCATCTCCGGGACATCATCAACTCCTCCTTCCACACCGCCACCTTCCCGGAGAGCTGGAAGCACGCCAAGCTTACCGCCCTCCTGAAGAAACCAACGGCGGACCCCACCGACCTTAAGAACTACCGTCCCATCTCGCTCCTTCCGTTTCCGGCCAAAGTCATCGAGAAGACCGTCAACAGACAGCTTGCCGCCTTCCTCGAGACGAATGGATCCCTCGACCCCTCGCAGTCCGGGTTTCGGGCCAACCACAGCACCGAGACCGCCCTTATCGCAGCCACCGACGACATCAGAACCCTAACCGACAACGGGGAAACAGCTGCCCTCATCCTCTTGGACCTCTCCGCGGCGTTCGACACCGTCTGCCACCGCACCCTAGTGAAGCGCCTCAGCAACATCGGAATCCGAGAGAAAGCACTGGAATGGATCATCTCGTTCCTCGCCGGAAGAACCCAGAGAGTCCGCCTCCCCCGTTCAGATCCGAAGCCACCGAAGTCATCTGCGGCGTTCCACAGGGATCCTCACTCAGCCCAACCCTCTTCAACGTCTACATGAGCCCCCTCGCAGCCATCGCACGCCGACACAACCTCAACATCATCTCCTACGCCGACGACACCCAACTGATCCTCTCCCTCACCAACGACCCCACCACCGCCAGAGCCAACCTACACGACGGGATGAGAGACGTCGCCGACTGGATGAGGAACAGCCGCCTTAAACTGAACTCAGACAAGACGGAAGTCCTCATCCTGGGCTCATCACCCTCCGCCTGGGACGACTCCTGGTGGCCCCCGGCCCTGGGCACCGCGCCCAAGCCAACGGACCACGCACGCAACCTGGGCTTCATCCTGGACTCCTCCCTGTCGATGACCAGACAAGTCAACGCCGTCTCATCTTCATGCTTCAACACCCTGCGCATGCTCCGCAAGATCTTCAGATGGATCCCCACTGAAACCAGGAAGACCGTCACCCAGGCACTCGTCACCAGCCGACTGGACTATGGGAACACCCTCTACGCCGGAACCACAGCCAAACTTCAAAAAAGACTCCAGCGCATCCAGAACGCCTCCGCACGACTCATCCTGGACATCCCCCGACACAGCCACATCACCGGACACCTGAAAGACCTGCACTGGCTCCCCGTCAGCAAGAGAATAACGTTCAGACTCCTCACCCACGCACACAAGGCCCTCCACGACCTGGGCCCAAAGTACCTCAACGACCGCATGACCTTCTACACGCCCACACGCCAGCTACGATCAACCAGCCACGCCCTCGCCACCGTACCACGCATCCGCAGAACCACCGCCGGAGGAAGATCCTTCTCCTACCTGGCAGCCAAGACCTGGAACTCCTCCCCACTCACCTTCGGCGAACCCAGGACCATCTCTCCTTCAGGAAGCAGCTCAAGACCTGGCTGTTCGAGCAGTAACTTACCCCCTCCCCCAGCGCCTTGAGACCCTCCCGGGTGAGTAGCGCGCTCTATAAATGCCGTGATTGATTGATCTGCGGTTCATCTTCCTTTGGTGAACCATTTTTGTCATCGCCCTATGGCCAAGGGTAATGAGTAATTTTATCTTTTCCTAAAATCTTTCTTAAAATGTTTATTGATATTTCTAAATGTTTTACTTAATAAAGAATTTCTTAGTTGCTCGAAGAATTTTAGATAAAAATATATTCTAACTTAAAAATGAGTCTGTGGTTCTTTAAAACAAAGTTTATGATTTAATAAATGTTGAAGGTTTTAATTGTGATTGACCTGGTCTTAATCTCCATCAACTGATTCTACTAGTTTGTTCATCGACCGAATAGCGGAGTACCTTGATGTTTAGAACCGACAGGATCCTCAGTTAATGTATATTATGTATAGGTTATTATTCTGTCAATTTTAACAAGGTATCCAGTTTGTCCAGCAGCTCATTTTCCTTAGCGTTTAATCCAGAAATTGAATGAATGTACGTACGTATGCGGTGTCATGGGCCCCACCGACATAAGTTTTGTGTAGGTGTTTTTCTGGATTGGTGTCATAAGGAGAAATTTATATTAGCCGCGCTGCATCAGATTTCTTGGTAGCAGAGTTATGGTTACTATAGATTAGTTTGGTGATTATTGATTTTTCGTGTCTAACACTCTATGTTGAGTTTGTATTACGTTATGTGTAAGTCGAAATTTTGAAGCTTCCGGGAAGTAGGGAGTGGACACGTGTGGCAAAAGAAGTCACACAGAAATGTGCAATGTCTGATTTCAAAATTGGTGATAACACAGGACTGTGTTATGTTAGGAAATTTCACACATGAATTGCATTTGAGTGAAATAGCAACAGGTTTTCTTGTGAAACTCTGGCCTTAATTCTCAGGAGCAGTGTAGTCTCCACATGTATTTTAGCCCCAGAGAAACAGGTTTACCTCTTGCATGAGAGAAGGGTAAGGTAGAGAGAAGTGCTACACTTATCGAACGAAACAGTATTCTTGTAAGTGGGAATAAACTATCTCTTTTGTTTAGAGAAAACAGACAATGGTATTGTGTTTTACGTTCTAGCTAATCGATTTAGTTGAAAAGAAAAGCTAAGAAAACTGCCGATAATTTTTGTAAAGGAGGGGTCAGTAGAAGCAGGAGTAGAACTGACGTCAACAAAAACCGCACTGGTATTGGCCAGTTGTGGAAGAACGAAGAGCTTCCTGATTGGTGCGTTAGTGTGAGACGCGCTGGGATAGGTTAGTGTGAGAATGACGTAAAAGCTTTCTGATTGGTGCGTTGGTGTGAGACGCGCTGGGATAGGTCTGAATAGCCGAGCAGTAGAAAGAACAGAGTGGTAAAGAATTGCGTGAATTTGTTCTGGGAAATAGAACAGTGAAATATGGCTTATTATAATGAGTATGGTAGAGAGAAACCGTCATGGTTTGCGAAGCTTAAAAACTTTTTCAAGAAAGATAAGAAGGTTGTGACTAGGGAAGGAGAAGTACTTCCTCCGCCGAAAATGCCAGCATCTCATATAATGTTGAAATATGGCTATCATACTCGCATTTGGTTGGAAAATTGGGCGAAGTATACCAAAGATGATGGAGTATTGGCATTTCCAGAAAATGGATCGTTTAGCACAGCAGTACTTCGAAATTTGAGAGAAAAGATGATGAAACTTGAACCGAGACCTAGACGACACAGTTCGAAGCCTTAGGTGAATGGGAAGATGAGATGTATGAAAGGGAAAGACACAGGAGGTGCAAAGAATTATAGTTTAGTTCATGGAAGAGTATGGGGTTTGAATCATGAAGACAGGATGAGACGATGGCGGTATGCTAACATGACGGATGGCTTGTTTCCCGTCAGAACAGTTGAAAAATTTACAGGGAGAAAGTGTACGGAGAAAAAGAAGCATGCAGTAACAGAGAGCTATGGGTATGGAGTTAGCGACACAGAGGATGAGTTGCTGGAGGACATATTAAATAAAAGACCCCCTCCATATCAACAGGATTCTGTGGTGGTGACACCAAATGCACCGCCAATGAGAACTGTAATAAATCAAAGCCCTGAACAAATGTCTGAAATAAATAGTCCATTTAATAAGCTAGAAACACCACAGACTGTGAAACATGATAATGGTAATACAGCTGAATTAGCCAGAACCACAAGAGAGTTGACTGAAAAGATAAGAGAACTGACAAAGAATATGGAAGCCGTGACTGTGCCAGTAACTATAGGGCCAGTAATCCCAGTATTTGAAAATCAAAAGATAGATGAACACTCCTTAACAATTCCATTAAATTGCAGTATGCAAAGAGTAAGAGAAGGGATGATTACAGAAAATAGAGAGAAAGAAGATTCTGTTGGTCCATCTAGGTCAAGTCCACCTGTAAATTTGACAATTAATGAGTCAGATAAATAGGATTCCTATGGGAACCGAGTCAGCAACTGAAACCCCAGAGAGAAGTGCAAATTGGATAGAATTAAATAAAACCCCTGTGGGTCCGACTGCAGAAGAATTAAATGATTGGGTGAGGAGCCTGCAGAAAAAAGATGCAGAGCCACAACTTTTGGATGTGGTCAGATTAAAAATAGACATGGAGGAATTAATTCTAGGAACTATTGGTACAGATCGATTGAAGTCCTATCAAGATGATGAATTAATGTTTATGTGTAAAAGCGTCACATGGAGAGCTAGAAACTTGCATGAAAAATTGGAAGAAACAGCGAACGAACTAGGAGTAGATTTTGGAAAAATTAGAGGATTACAGAAACCGTACAGGGTAGATTTTAGTGAAAAGGACATAGAAAATCTGAACACTTCAGGACAACTAACACAGATAAAAGAACTGATTGTATTATTGAGAAAATGGGGAGATGTAGACAAGTGGAGAAGTAGGTGGATAAGAAGAAAGGAGGGAACAACTGAAAGCCTCATTGGCTTTCCCAGTAAAAGAATCAACGGTAATGGAATGTCCAATGAGAGAAACTCCAGGAGGAAGTTATGTACAGGTCCCATGGTCCAGACAAGATATATTGTCATTTACAAATGACTTTCCAAGATTGAGAGAAAAACCTGTACAATGGTATAGACAGGTAGAAAGGTTTGTAAAAGTTTCAAAAGTGTTGTGGGAAGATCTGGATGGATTGTTTGATATTGTTGTTCCTGCAGATTTATGGACAGAATGTAAAATTACAATTGACTGGCCTAAGGAAGAATATCCTAGAGATGCAAAAACAGGAGCCCCAGGGGCAGAAGTAATGAGAAAATATGAACAGGCAATCACGTTTTTGAAAAATAAAATCCCACCAAAAGAAACGAACTGGGTAAAGATTGATAGAACTCAGGAGAGTAAGGAATCTGTACATGCCTATTACGAGAGATTGCTTTTGGTCTTTAAACAGTATAGTAGATACGAGAATTTGAGTGAAAAGGACAGGAGTCATTTTGTGTATAGATTTGTATATGGTCTGAGACCTGAAATAAGTGAAATGATTAAGCAGCATATGTTATTTTGGCAGAATAGCACAGTAGATGAGGTACTACGGTATGCAAAATATTGGTGATGATATTGAGTGTAGACAGCGTAAACTCAAGGAAAAGGCAATGTGGGCACAAGTAAAGGTTGCAGAAAAGCAGGAAGCTCAGATGAAGTCAGTCTAGTGATGTAGGACAGACCAAGTCCAAACCGAATATTGGTAAGGGAAAAGGTCAGATGAGTATAGAAGAAGCTAAAAAGAAATGGCCATGTCATAATTGCGGAAAATTAGGGCACTGGAGAAACGTGTAAATTTCCTCCGAAAGTTAATGCCGAAAATCAATCATTGAATCCACAGGTGCAGAATGAGGTGAGTTACCAACAGCTGCAACAGCCGCAGGTAGTTACTCAACAGTGTCAGGTGCCGCAACCACCTCTTCCAAAGAGTGTAAATCCTCAAAGATACAGTACAGAGGCAGGATTCTACGGAGGAGAGCAGGTAACAAAATTGCCGCGCGCAGCTGCAGTTTCGCAGTATTGGTTACGGCAGGATGGAGATGAGTCGGATGAAAGCTTACGACGGTGCCTAGGAGAGGAAGGAGAGTGCGTGCTTGGCGCAACTCTAGAGGTAGATCAGTCAGGTCCATTTGTGGATGGAAAAGTGAATGGTGTAAGTGTTACATTCCTTGTGGACACTGGTGCTACCCGTTCTACTGTTAGATCAGTGGAAACTCCAAAACTTCTTCTCAGGAGAATATATCCAAGTTGTAGGTGTTTCAAACAGGCAGATTAAAACCCCTCTTACAAAACCAATAGAGGTGGAAATTGGACCATTCAAAGAGATGCATCCCTTTGTGGTGTGTGATTGTAGTCCTGTAAATCTATTGGGACGCGATCCGCTTTGCAAAATGAATTGTACTATTTACTGTACCCCAGATGGTATTGCTTTTCAGACACCAGATGAGGATGTTCTGTATAAAATGACAATGGCAGAACTAGAACCAGGAGTGAATGATATGTTTCCTGTGTTTGATGCGGAGAAAATCCCTATTGAGTTGAAAGGAATAGTCAGGTCTGATGTATGGGATTTCACAGGTGAAGATATCGGACTAATGGGAGAAGTTGATCCTGTAAAAATCACTGTAAAAGAAGGAACGAATTACCCAAACACCCCGCAGTACAAATTGACGCCAGAAATTATTGAAGGAATAACACCTGTAATTAATAAGATGATTGAACAAGGGATTTTGAGAGAAATGAGCAGCCCATCTAATTCTCCTATAATGGGATTAAAAAAGCCAAATGGAACATATAGGATAGTGCAAGACTTGAGAAAGGTAAACAAAATTGTTATCCCTTGCTGCCCAATTGTGCCAAACCCTGCTGTAATACTGTATCAAATCCCAGATGATGCAGAATGGTACACAGTCATTGATTTGTGCCATGCATTCTTTTCTATTCCATTGCACCCTGACAGCCAGCCATTATTTGCGTTCCAGTTCGGAGAGCGTATTTTGGCATGGTGCCGAATTCCTCAAGGGTATACTGAAAGTCCTTCTATTTTTAATCAAATTCTGAAGAAATCCTTAGAAGATTTAAAAATGCCTGAAAAATCTGTGATGGTCCAATATATTGATGACCTATTAGTGGCATCAAAGACCAGAGAAGCATGGGTTACGGACACCATTGCTTTACTGAATCATTTGGCAGAAGGACACAAGGTGTCCATCAAAACTGCAATTCTGTCAACAGGAAGTACAGTACTCAGGTCATGAGACTGAGAAAGGGATGCGAAAAGTGACAACAGAAAGGATAAGGATTATCAAAGGAATGAGAGCCCCAATGACACAGAGAGGTGAGAATGTTCCTTGGAATGGTTGGTTATTGCCGACAATCGATAAGTGGGTTTTCATTGATTGCGAAACATTTACAGCGATTGACAAAGAAGGATGTCAAAGATCCGATTGCATTGGATGAGGAGGAAATGAAGGCTTTCGAGGAACTGAGAACAAGTTTGTGTGAGGCACCAGCATTGGGAATGCCTGATTATGAGAAAGAATTTGAGCTGTATTGTAGCGAGAGAGATGGATGTGCACTTTCAGTATTAGTGCAAAGGCATGGAAAAACGAAACGACCAATAGCCTATTTTTCAGCTGTTTTAGACCCGGTAGCAAAGGCATTGCCTGGATGTCTGAAAGCAGTAGTCTGGAACAGAGTGAAGGTATTGTGATGGGATTTCCTTTGAGAGTATATGTCCCACATTCAGTTGAAATCCTTCTGACCCGAACAAAAACCCAATTCATGACACATAGTCGGGTGACTAGGTATGAAAAAGTGATCTTGGGTGCAGACAATGTAACCATTGTAAGATGCAAGAGTGTGAATCCTTCCACTTCACTGCCAGATGAAGTAAATGCAGAAGTCAGAGATGATGTTGATCATAAGTGTTTGGATGTGCTTGAATTTTGCACAAAGCCTCGCCCTGATATCAGGGATGAACCTCTAAAAGAGTCAGATTATGTAATGTTTGTGGACGGGTCATGCCTGAGGACAGATGAGGGAGTTTTAAGTGCTGCGTATGCTGTATGTAAGGTGGCAACCATAATAGAAGCATCCTGTTTGAGAGGAATACGTTCAGCCCAAGTTGCTGAGCTGATTGCTCCGATTAGAGCGTGCAAACTGGGAAAGAATTTCCGAATCACTGTGATCACAGATAGCCAGTACGGCTTCGGAGTGGTCCATGATTTTGGACAGATCTGGTCCCAGAGGGGATTCCTGACTTCCTCAGGGTCTCCCATTAGGAATGGTGAGTTTGTGAAGAAGTTGCTTGAGGAGATACAGCTGCCTAAACAGATTGCGGTGGTAAAATGCACTGCTCACAAAAATGGAACTGATTACATTGCAGTGGGTAACAAATTTGCTGACGAATTAGCTCAATATTGTGCCAGAAATATGACCTCAATGAATCGGAGAAGGGAAAAAGAAAATGTTTCATATCCCTTGCTATTTACTAACCCAGTTGAAACATGGGATGAGGTGAAATAATTGCAGGAAGAGGCAAGTGATGAGGAAAAAGATGTTTGGATAAAAGCAGGTTGCAGACGGAGAGAGGAAGATGAAGTCTGGGTTTACAGGGATGAAAGACCAGTTATGCCTGATAGCATGATCTCTAACATGGCACGATGTACCATGGACAGGCACACATAGGTAGAGATGCCATGATCAGACTTTTCAAACAGACCTGGTATAACCCAAAATTTAGGGCTATAGCTGAAAGCCTTTGCCAAAAATGCCTTATATGCCAACAGATAAATCCTGGAAGGAAGACAGTAGTGAGTTTGGGAGTAATAGGACGTGAAGGAGGTCCTTTTACCAGAATGCAGCTAGATTTCATTGAAATGCCCCCAAGTAACAGATTGAGGTATGTCCTGGTGGTCGTCTGTTTGTTTTCTCGTTGGGTGGAGGCCTATCCGACAAGGAATGATGGAGTTACTGTAGCTAAGCTCCTACTGGGAGAATTCATTCCTAGATATGGCTTTCCAGTAATGATAGAAACAGATAGAGGAACGCATTTCCAGAATGAAATTATCCAACTGATTTGCGAAGCACTAGACATTCGACAAAAGCTGCACTGTGCCTACAGACCAGAGGCTTCTGGAGTGGTAGAGCAAGTAAATGGCACCATAAAGAATAGGTTGGGTAAAATGTGACAAGCCACAGGACTCAAATGGCCCGATGCCTTACCATTGGTGCTAATGAGCATAAGAAGCATACCTGACAGAAAAACAGGTCTGAGTCCTCATGAAATAATCATGGGACGAGCAATGAGACAAGCATATGTACCTGTCAACAAACTGCTGACTATAACTGATGATCTCATACTGGACTATTGCAAAGGATTGGCTGATGTGGTGCATTCTGTGTTTCATCAGGTTGGACCGGATGCGACCACTCTTGAAAGAAAACCAGCTCATGATCTGAGTCCAGGAGACTGGGTCAGCATAAAAGTGCACAGAAGAAGAAATTGCTTGGTTCCACGCTGGGACAAGCCACATCAAGTGATTCTGGTGACAACGACTGCAGTAAAGTGTGCAGGTGTGAAAAATTGGATTCATGCCAGCCATACAATCAGAGTTCCAGATCTTGAAGCTCGACCTGTAAGTCGACATCTGGAAGAATCAGGTACCAGTTTGTCAACTGAAGGAGAAGCTGAAACAATCAGAGTTCCAGATCCTGAAGCTCGACCTGCAAGTCGACATCTGGAAATATCAGATACCAGTTCGGCATCTGAAGCAGACCAACCTGAATCCAGTGAAAGACAAAAGGAAGAAACCGAAAACAAAAGAACTGATCTTGAAACAGGAGAAACCGAACTAATAAACAGTGACAATGAACAGCCAAGTACAAGCTTTGGGGAAATCCCTCCAGAAATTGTAGAGGTAACTCAAGAAAATTTAGATTCAGATCGAGAGATTGGGGAAATTGCGGAAGATCCACGAGGAGGATTAGACTCAAAATTACAAGCAGAAGGAACACAAGAAGATTCGGATTCGGACAAAGAGACTGAGATCATAAAGTTCAAAGTTAGAGGAAGTGAAATCTGAGACAGAATCTGAAGAAAGTGAAGAAGAACGAAGGCAAAGAATAGGACCAAGAAAGAGAACTTGGAGAGCAGAACGAGGAGAAAAAGAAAGTGAACTGAAAAGGCCAAGAAAAGGAGACAATTGGCCCAACGAAATTAAAAGACAGATATAAACTAATAAATTTGAACAAAGACAATGCATAACAAGTAAATGAAATAAGTCAGGAAAGAAAGAAATACAGATAAGACAATTGCCGAGACCCAAAAGAGTGAAAAGACCTAACTTGAAATATAAGTCACCTGAATGGGTATACATAGCACTGTCTGACATTAAAGAAGTGGATAGCAGTCACGAGAACCCAGACAAAGACTGTGAACAAGTGGGTGAGAGTGAACTGCGCCAACCCTGAAAAGGCAAAGAAAGAAAACCGGACTAGACACACCAACTGATAAAGGCAAAGAAAGAAAACCGGACTGGACACACAAACTGATAAGTCATTTGAGGTGTGGAAACACATTTCTGTACATATAATTAGATAATATTTCAACATGGTAGACACTGAGAATAGAAGATCTAGATGTGGGTTTTTCCGTAGATGGTGTAAGATGTGTTTCTATTGTACAGGCTTTCTAATGCTCATTTGGTTCATTTTAGCAATAATAATTCCACTTAGATTAGTTGGAGAAAATACATTTGTAATCATGAATGACACGAATAGTGACAAGAAATCTAACAAAGAACACTGCAACACTGGTAGATAGTACTGATTTTCATAGGGATAAGTCAATAACTGATTTCTCCAAGAATGTCTTCACGAAACTCTTGTACGAATATGTGGAGACAATGGATGTGAGAGATTGTTATGTTTGTATGCAGTTACCTGAGTCTGTAACAGAAGGTGTGACGTATCATCACCTTCCTTTGACGTATGGAATAACTTGTAGTGTTTTAGCTAGCTTATTTTACAAAACAGGTAAATTAGAGTATTACTACACTGACACAGATGCTGTTTTTGCTAAAGTTCCCGCAATCCCTGAACTAAATTAGGTGAAGTTTGCAAAGATTTTTGGAGAATTTTTCTTAGAAACAAAAGAATTAACATTAGAATATGCATTTAGACAATCTTACTTGTGGGTTAAGAAAGGAAGAAAAGGTTTTCTTAGACATGGTAGAAGACAGAAGGGTTAAGTTTCAAAGAAAGGCAGCAGGAGAAAAGACAAAAACCCCACCTTGGGCGTTTGAAGAGGGAAGTTATGACAAAGGCGAAACAAATGCAGCTATGGTTCTAGATTGGCCCCAACATGGAAAATTGTGTATTAGTAGAGATAACACTATGTATGATAACTATTTCGTGGGTTCTAGTGAGTGCCGAGATGCATACAAAATTTTAGGGGGATGGGGATTTAAAGGAGGAAAAGATCCAGGATTTCCAGGGATCTATTATGTTTGCGGAAATAGAGCTTATTATAGGTTGCCGGACCATTGGTACGGAACATGCTATCTAGGCCTGGTCTTTCCAAAGATTTTTCACGTGGAAAGAGGAACGAAAGGAATTCACGAGATAGGTAAACCGTTAACCCGTAGGAGAAGGGAAAGCTTCTCAGAGATAATAGGTGACATTTTTGGAGCATTGATACCAGCAGTGGGTATATCTTTGAATGCATACAAAATTCGGAAATTGTCTACAGTAGTAGATCGTTTATCAACGAATACTGCTGGAGGGTTCTTGATGGTAAATACCGAAATGCTTGCCATGAGAGCTATGGTAATGCAAAATCGACTTGCCCTTGACATTCTTTTGGCAAAAGAGGGTGGAGTCTGTGGAATGCTGAAAGTACAACATTGTTGCACTTACATTCCAGACAAAAGTCAGAATATACAGAAGTATATAAAGAACATTACTGATTTGCATAAAGAAATTGCCCCACTGGAGGTTGAAGGTGCTTGGGAGAGACTTGGCAAGAGTTATTCCTCAATGAAGAAATGGTTCACCGAAATAGGTAATTCTCTTATTGGGAAAATACTAATTCCAGTGACCTTAGTAATAGTGATAATGTCAATAATGAGATTAGCCTATGTGTGTGTTAAAAGAAGAAAAAGACAAAATAACGTACAAAGAGAAAATGAGAAAAATAAAGAAAGAACGGGAGATGGGAGAGATCGAATTGGAAGAGTTTAAAGAGAACATGTACAAAAGGTCTAAAAGACAAGATGAAAAGAACACGATTGTCTAAATTAACAAATGCAAGTGGACAAGAAACATTTATCTGATAAAATTTTGTAGGGATAGGTTTTAGTGGTGGTTAAAATTCACCAAAGGGGGGAATTGATGGAGCAGGGGAAACGAAATAATTTTGTACCCCTTGGAAGTTAATGACCCCAAAATAATTAATGATACTAACCATTTGAAACGCATGAACTAATCAACAAATACATCTAATGTATAAACTTAAGGCAACATTGACATAAACAATACAATAATTGAAACAAACTTTATAG
The DNA here is from genome assembly GCA_963921515.1 of Calotriton arnoldi. Taxonomy (NCBI): domain Eukaryota; kingdom Metazoa; phylum Chordata; class Amphibia; order Caudata; family Salamandridae; genus Calotriton; species Calotriton arnoldi. The sequence continues at coordinate 492,007 of CAWUFW010011355.1, read as the reverse complement.
AAACAAAGGACTGAACCAACCGTATCTGTATTTTTATACAAAAATAATTTTTATTGATACACAATAGCAAAAATGATTTTATATTAAAATAGCACCCCATTTATACCCATTCATTCCTCTTCATTCATACAACCTTGTAAATGACAATCAGTTTAAAAATATTTTTCATCATTTTTAATTAAATGTTAAATGACAATAGGTTTCTGAAGATCTTAGGAAACAATGTGGCAAGATTTTAATAATCACAACAAATGATGAAAAATATTTTTAAACTGATTGTCATTTACAAGGTTGTATGAATGAAGAGGAATGAATGGGTATAAATGGGGTGCTACTTTAATATAAAATCATTTTTGCTATTGTGTATCAATAAAAATTATTTTTGTATAAAAATACAGATACGGTTGGTTCTTCTTTCAATTATTGTAGTGTTTATGTCAATGTTGCCTTAAGTTTATACATTAGATTAATTAGCCCTGCCTTAAGGAACTTTACCCTACTAGCAGGGGGCCTCTATCTTCACAACTAATCAACAAATACACCTTTTTAGTAGACATTACACGTGGGCAATTGCTAAATGTTGCAAAATCTAATTTATTTACAAAAATGAAGCTAAATAACATTAGTATTGTGATTTGCGTAGTAAATAGAGTGAATTGCATGATTTGTGTTGCGTAATAGAATTGTATTGTGGCAAAGAATGCAGATGGTAAGTAAAATGGCTTTAAATGTCGCTTCTGCTAGGTAATATCTAACACGGGTCTTTAGAATGGCGGGTGGTAAACAAAGGCTTATTTTCCATATTTTAATTTCTATTGTGTTTGTTCTTATATTAGTTTTGTTCGGGCCTGCTAGGCCATGCTTCTAAAATGGCCGCTGGAAAGGACGAGATCGCGTGCGCTGAATAAGATGGCCGCCGCACAGACTCGGCATGAATGCTCCAGTCACGTGTATGCGGCCTGTGCTCGGAGTGAGAGATGTCAAGGCCAATCTGACCTGCAATGAGGAGCGTGCCAAGTGTTCAGCATATATGCCTGGGAACGGATGGGAAAATCGAGCGACAGGGAATGAACTAATGTGTGACCATCAAAGATTGTTACAAAATGGATGAACAAATTGGACTACTTTGGATACCGTGATCATGAGAGTTATTGTGTGCTTTATTGTCCCCAAACCGGTTCGAACAAGGAGGGCGACAAGGTGACCATCACCACCCCTCCAATGGACCAATTAGCGTGATTCTTGCCCCTAAGGATTGCAACTTTTAAGTGTAGTGAGCCAGAGAATAGGGTATAAGAGAGTCTGCTCTTACGTTGTGAAAAAAGCTTGCTTTTCATTTTTCCACCTTGATGCTGCGAGAGACTGTCATTTTGGACTTTGAACTTTGACTGGGGAAGGAACGAGATCGGTGCGGGAATTTGCCCGGGAGGTGATTGAGTCCGAGGAGGTTAGCGGGACAGTCAGTCAGTTTGGGAGTCCTATCCTGTGATCTGCGGTTCATCTTCCTTTGGTGAACCATTTTTGTCATCGCCCTATGGCCAAGGGTAATGAGTAATTTTATCTTTTCCTAAAATCTTTCTTAAAATGTTTATTGATATTTCTAAATGTTTTACTTAATAAAGAATTTTACTTAGTTGCTCGAAGAATTTTAGATAAAAATATATTCCAACTTAAAAATGAGTCTGGTTCTTTAAAACAAAGTTTATGATTTAATAAATGTTGAAGGTTTTAATTGTGATTGAGCTGGTCTTAATCTCCATCAACTGATTCTACTAGTTGGTCCATCGACCGAATAGCGGAGTACCTTGATGTTTAGAACCAACAGGATCCTCAGTTAATGTATATAACGTATAGGTTATTATTCTGTCAATTTTAACAAGGTATCCCGTTTGTCCAGCAGCTAATTTTCCTTAGCGTTTAATCCAGAAATTGAATGAATGTATGTATGCGGTGTCATGGGCCCCACCGACATAAGTTTTGTGTAGGTGTTTTTCTGGATTGGTGTCATAAGGAGAAATGTATATTAGACGCGCTGGATCACAGTAAAGACTCGCATATTTGTTATACATGTGCATTGTTGTACAGTGGCTTGTTTCAAGTGACTCGGGTTTGTGCATGCACCTACTACACTGGTACTGCTTTGCACTTCAGAGTTGGCCTTTACCCTCACTTTTGGCCGCATACAATTAAGTTTGGGTTCGTGTACTAGTGTGCAGAACAGCTACACTCTCTCACCATCAGCAATTGTTTATTTTTGGTTCCATTCATTTTCCCAGAGGTAACTTTCTAAAACATCCATGGGTGGAACACGTGTAGAATTCCAGCAGGACTATCTGCACAGACTTCGACTGGAGTCCGAAGACAGATTGGAGGACTTCAAATTATACACAGAAAGGAAAAAAATACACTGACAGATCTCCTGCCAAGCACACATTTCTGCAGCCAATTGTATTTACCTTAACATATTGGAATGACACAGCAGAGCCAAAGAAGCTGGAGCTGGAGGAGACTTCCGAAACATGATCAACTACGTGGAAACCTACCACTCTCGGGGCTTCCAGAAACCAACAAGAGCACAGACAATTTCTGCCCATGCCGCATTGTATAGAAGGTTGGAAACAGGAGTCTGCATTTTAATTTTTCATAGTAATTGTGCACACAAAACCACTGCATGCTAGTCTTATGAAACTCCGGAGATGCAGCATTCCAGACAAACCCAATTCAAAGCATGAGAGAGGCACTGTACGGATTAGTGGCTGGCATGCAGATTCACTGGCAGCAAGTCACCTCTTGGTCCCCATACTGCACTCGCTTCTCTTGGAACAAGGCAAGTTCCACTTCCACCTTCTCCATCTGCTGTCTGAGTTCAGCTATTAAGGTATGGAGGGACTGGAGCACGCAAAGAGATGACAGGGAAAACAGGGGGAGATTGGAAAAACAGGAAATGACAAGCATCAGGCTGAAAGTTACAATGAAGTCACAATCTTCAAACGCTCGCATCATATTTTGTATGGAGAGCTGCGCCAGGATTTCAACGTCTGTGGTAGGTGGACTGCTATGGAAATGGCACCCTCTATAATACATCAAGGCTATACATACATTCCGGTCTGTTTTCAAAGGGGCGGTTATTATCCCGAGTATGATCACCGCATGATTTATTTTAGGAAGGGGGACTGAGCAATGGATGCAAGGGCATCCGAGGTGATGATTTGTGTGTGTGTCGGGGGGGGTGTGGGGGGGGTGGATTACACGCCCTTCCAGGGCTGCACTGCCTTCACAAGAACACTTGACAACAGCTCCATTGAATAAAGTTATCCTAAGACACCGAACCGTCCTGCCTCACGGGGTTTTACACTGAGCAGCAGGAAAGAGCATCTCGGGGAAGTCTCCGATTTTAGTTGGGAGCTCGCGTCTGAAGTAAATGACGACTCCAATAATTCAGCCGTGATTGTTCTATTGTTTTTGGGTCATAACATATGAACATATTTAAATCCCCTCAAAAGAGGGCTTTCTGCACAGCAGCAAGTATAAAGCACGCACCTTTTTAAAGTTAAAAACAATACATTCTAGATCAATATTGAGACCAAGTGATGGAGCATGAATGGTGAGAGGATCTAAAAAACATTCAAGAGGATAAACAGTGTGCTGTAGAAAACACGACAACGCTGTAAAACAGCGTGGCAATTATTACGTAGATATTTTTATAGAAGCAGTGCCACCTTCCCTGCGCTACAACAGCTACAGAAAAGTGGTGCACATACATGTTTCGGCCTCCAGCACGGCAGTGTGGGTAGGAGAGGGTTTGTTGATGTAATGATGAATAACGCATACTAACGAGTACGAAGGTGTGGCTGGCTAAAACACACGCCTACGATTTGATGAAGGAGCTTTAATTTTATCAGAGAGAATATGGCATGTGGCAAACGAACTTTAAGGGCAAAGACAGACACTCAAACCCATTCATGCAGGAGGAAGGAATTTTGGTGGGGCACCTGCCTAAACAAGTCCACTTTAGATGCGAACAGGAGTTCTGTTGATCAGCATCACCCGATTGAGAAAGTTTAAGTAGCCATAACAAACGTGCTTTGGTATTTTCCACGTAAGCCCTAAAGATGGCAAGTGTGACAGGAGTGTATTATTAACCAGAGACTAAAATACACAGACCTTTTGGTAATGGCCTTTACCAGTGGGTGCTGTATACTGCTTCCAACTGTCTTTCACCCTTCCCTTTGAAATGAATATTTCAGTCGTCATATGGAAATCAGATGTCCCTAGTAATTGACAAGCCTTCTGTGGGATTTACCAATAAAGAACAGAAAATTACAGAGTGGGGAACTGTGTTTTTTCTTCTTAGGAAGTGACTGATGGAAGGTTGGATATTGGTTGAAGGAAAGGAATGGCAATGGCACTCGAAGGGCATCAGTCGAGCTAAAATTTTCAATTTCAGGACAGCTGGAGATGAGTTTCAGGGACAGTGCTGGTTGTCCTGAGGGGATGGGCAGGCGTGGAAACCTGACTGTCGGATATTTTTTATTTTCCTTAATTCTTTACAGTAATATTTAAGGTACAGAAAGGACAACTGAATGACGCTGTCAAAAATTCTTGGAGTACATTTCCTTTCTTCATATCCTATTAGCCTTCTAAAAAAAAAAAAAAAATTACACTTTCAACTCACTCAGAACATCAGTGGGGGCCGGACCCAATTTTGTTTTTTAACTCCTGGGGAGCTTGATACCGAAAAGTTTGAAGACAACTGCCTTAGAGTCTTGTAGGTGCATGCTTTGTTTTGAAGTTCCATTATCCCACTCCATAACAAGAGTTTATACAGCCAGAAAGACAGCATTCGCTGCTTCCTTTGAGTCTTGTGGGCAAGTGCTTTGCTATGAAGTCCCAGTATCCCACCCCGTGATAAGAGTGTGTGCAATCTTAAAGAGACCGCATTCATCGTCTGCTTAGATTTTTGAGAGAGTTTGTGCGAGACTACAAGTACAGAAGCTACCAATAGTTCAGTAACTGGACTGCAATATACTCTGGCTATCCTGTTTTAGGTTTAAACCTATAATAAAATTCTACCAAAAGGGAAACAGCCCTCATCAGTGTAAACATATGTAGATCGGCAAAGCCACAAATTAAAATGCCATCCAAGGAAAAGAAAGTAAGAGAGAATTAATCATTTTTATGTCTTTCTGAAGGGACCAACACAATAAAATTTTGTTATAGTAGGTAGGGGCATGAAAGGCCGGTTTAAGATTATTCTGCTTAAGTTTTGTTGTTTAGGGATGTCACTAAAATATTGTTTCTTCTTTCTTTTGTTTCCTCCTGTTTTGTGTGTTTGGATAAAAGGTGCTGGGTTTAGAAGCATGGTTAAGGTCTGAACTAATTATTTTATACACTGTAGAGAATCTGAGATTAAAATAATATTCATTCTTCTGGAAGTTTTAATTCTTTCACTGATTGGTGAAATGGCTTGATCTTAAGAATATTGGCCAATATTTGCTATCGCATTTAGCCACAGACGCAGAATGGATAAAATCCTTTGATAGATCAGCCCCCTTTCCTAACAAGTCAGTGTTGATAGCAAGACATCTGCCAAACAACCCAGGCTTTAAACATTCAATGCAAGGTGTAATGACAGGTACCTGTGAAAAGAGTGCTGTCGGAATAGTGATGAAAACATGACACAAGACCTCCCATATACCAATAAAATTCATAGCTGCAAGGTGTTCTATTATGTGTGATATCTTCACCTAATCTTGGCTTTTTACCCAACCACAGTTTACTCCTGGGGTTTATGAGCCCATGGTTACAATGATAGCAAAATTTCAAGTTCTAAAATACAATGTGATGCCTGGTAAAAGGTCACGACTGACAAAGTGAGACATTTGTCACAGGGACATTTGGCAGCTATGAATGTCCACACAACAGCAATACCACTTTAATGTAGTCAGGCAAAGAGTACATAAAAGCAGTGGCGAGCATGCTTAATGCATCAAGTTTTATGTGCGCTAGGATGCAGGGCTACAAATTAATCATATGAAATTTAAGATTGTAAACATTTCACAAGGTACTGTGCTGTTGGCAGGGTTAGCCAACCCTACAATGTCATATTATTCAGTAAGGAGTAGGTGAATAACCCCACTGGATCCAGGAATTTGCTTATTGAAACATTTGAATATAGCACTCTTACTTTTTCAATTAATTTATAGTCCTGTAAACCAGGCAGACTCCTGACAGTTTGTGAGACAGGGTAAAGAGGTCAGTGAGAGTGAAATATACAAACCTATGCTTAAAACAAATATAAATCCACTGGACAGTATGCCAATGGGAAGAAATGAAATACCCTACCTTACTTCTCCTTTAAATTAAATATGTGCTTTGTAACAATCACTTAAAAAACATGCTTTGTAAACGCTGGGAAAACAGTTGCTGTCCATTTTGAGGGTTAGGCAGCTGAAAATACCCACTGAAATCCACAAAAAATAAACACTGACAACAGGGCAGCTTATATATACTCTATATTCCACACAACTGTTTACCATTCTTTTCCATTATCCACATGTCCCAGCCATTACACAACTTGACTATATTTAACACTTGGTCATCAGAATAACAAAACAGTAGTGGGTGTGTGTATACACTGCATAATCTTACTCTCCTAGAATGACAGATTGGGACATGACAGATCAGAAATGACGCTGCCAGATGTTCAGAAGGCGTCTGGGCACTCCTACGTAATGTTACATTCTGATACTGGGGTGGTGGAACGACTTACAAGAGCAGGTGGACAACATCCCCTTTAATAGTCTGAGGTACGGAGCATAAAAAGATTGATTTTCTGAAGCACCTTGATTTGATCATGGACTTTGCCACTCAAAATGGACTTTAAACTAGGATGAGAGAGTAGCAAGAACACCTGCTAATACCGTGCACTGTTCACCGGGTTTATGCCTATACCCTATTAAATCATTCAACGTATACAATAATTATACTTCTTTGTAAACAAAATTCATCCAGAAATAAAATATTCAATCTGCGCATGTATTTTACATATCATAAACAATAAATCATTTGATATGAACACAAAGATGCAATACAGTCTTCTATACATAATTCTGTGTGGTACAAATCAATCTGCATATATTTTAAAGCAGACAAAAAAACAATTCATCCATATTTCGAAAAAGGCCCGATGCATTTCGGGACTATAGAGTCCCTTCTTCAGGGGCAACCTATAAAAAAATCCTGAAATTACTCATTTGGTTATAATCATTACAAACACATCAATGGTGGAATACATTACCCACTCGGGTGTATACATTTATGAATACGAAATATAAATGAGGAAACTCCATATTTTCAAGTGTGTAAGCATAAAAAAATGTAAGATTTATAAATGATGTCACCCAGTGATGTACACATGCAAACAAAATAAAAATAAAAACCACCAATCCATGAATCACAACAAAAACTCCGTGATTTACTAAGTACCCCCTAAGACAGATACCAACACAATAATGCAAAGCACTACTAAACAGTGACTCAGAATCAAAAAAGCCATGTGACCACTCCTAATTGTGAAAAAGATGATGGTAGCTCACCATATGAATATCGAAGAATAATCTATGAAGTTGTACTAAGCAAAAGCACGTCACTGCGTGTAAAAACTACAACAACCAAAGACACGACAAAAAAACAGTCCGTGAGTAGCCAAATAAAGAGATATATTATAAGTGCTGTACCCTAATAGCCCACAGTCTCACCTCACTATATGAGACTATGCAGAAGAAAGTCAACGAAGGTTCTGCTGTAAAAAATCCAGTGCGAGAACTTCAATAATAAAGATACATAATGCTGGTTCAAGACAACACATTACTATGGGCAACATAACATGCATCTCATCCGCTACAGACTTACCTAAAAATAAGATGATATATAAGCCAAGTTTTCAATGTGGCAAAAGTTGATAACGACAATAACACGCTGGAAGTCGAGTCCGTGATAGTAAAATAAGAACGCCATAGAGCAGAAACGCACTAGATCACGTGAGTCTAATAAATAGTGATGATGGACAAAGGGTAGTTCGAAGGGTGGTTCCTAAGAACTACAAAAATTAACCAATGACGGGTCGGAAAAAGAAAACGCCGTGGGGCAGAAATAAGTCGAGTCCATAACTAAGAAGTAAAAAACGCCATGGAGCGAAAACAATCTGAATAACGTGCGACTAATGATAATAACGATGAACAAAGGGTAATTCAAATGATGATTCCTAGGAACTACTAAAATTAATTACGAGTCAAAACCATAACTAAAAAATGAAAACGCCGTGAGGCGAAAATGAACCTAATCACACGATACTGATAAATAGTGACGGTGGACAAAAGGTAGTTTCTAGGAACTGCCGTGATTGGCCAATAAGATAAAATCTCAAACATGGACATATAAAGTGAACCATACTGGACGAATACAGACATGGACTGAAAGTGCAAAAAACGGAACCACTTGAGCACAAAAACGAAACAATCAAAATGGTAAAGAATAATAAAAATGAATAATCCAAACGAAACTTGTTAAACCCAGAAAGTTAAATGTTCTAAGATGTATGCAATATTAAAGGAACTAACCGAATGAATATAAAATCACCTATGTGTACTCAAAGACAGAAAACAACCACTGATTATGGAATGACAATGAGGCAACAATATATAAAACACCTTGGGAGAAAATCGCGCTGGTGGTATACTTCAGAAAATGTCAATATCTACTGAGATACCAATACCTGTTACTCAAAAACCCACTCAACAACAAATTATAAAAGATTAGGCCCACCACCATAAAAAAAGTGTTGTAAAAAATGTTGTAAAAACGTAGTATTATGTTGAAAATGTAATGTAATGTAATTTATATTTATCAAGCGCATTATCACCAGCAGGTCTCTAAGCGCTACCAGAGGGGGCACCTATCCATGTTAGTAGAGGAGTAGCAGATGTTAAATGATGCCCCAGGCTTCTAAGAAAAGTACTGTCTTCAGCTTCTTTCTAAAGGGGAGGCGGTTCACTTCCTTGCGTAGATTTACCGGGAGATTATTCCAAAGCTGAGGGATTGATGTTGAGAAGGCTCTTCCTCCTACGGAAGACAGGCTGAAACGGGGGCAGACCAATAGGCAGGCCTCAGCTGACCGGAGCACCCTACTAGGGACATAGTTAGCTAGACGGTCTTTGATATAACTTGGGGCTTGACCATACATGGTTTTATGAGCAATGCAGAGACCTTTAAACTTAATTCTCTGCCTAACCGGGAGCCAATGTAGCTCATGTAGCAGAGAGGTGGCGTGTGCTCGTCTCGGCATTCTGAAAATTAATCTACCCGCGTCATTCATAACAACCTGTAGTCTGGCCAACAGTTTTTGCGGGAGGCCGATATACAGGGAGTTACCATAGTCCAGACGCAACAGTATCATTGCTGATACCGCCTGTCTGAGTGTGGAGAAGGTGAGAAGAGGGGCCAGTTTCCGCAACTGTCTCAGCAGGCCGACACAGGTTCCCACTACTGCCGACACTAGTTGTATCATGGATAGCTTGGCATCAATTTTGATGCCCAGGCTTTTCACGGCCACGGCCGGTTCCCGAAAAGGGCCAAGTTCTTGAGGCCAAAAGAGATCGTTCCATGGATTGGATGCTGTGGTGACGGCCAGAACCTCAGTCTTGTCTGGATTAATTTTAAGGGAATTGGCCGTCATCCAATTAACAGTGAATTTTAGAATATTTTGCATCCTTAGATGGGCCGTCGGCGAGCTGTCGATCTGGATGATGATTTGGGTGTCATCGGCATAGTTAAAGATCCGGCACTCCATCTGGTTTAGTGCGGATATCAAGGGCTGGAGGTAGGCGTTAAAAAGGAGGGGTGACAATGCCGAGCCCTGAGGTACCCCACAGGAGAGTGTGCCTGGGTCTGATACCAGATCAGCTAGCTGAACTCTCTGTGAGCGATCCTTAAGAAAGGATGAAAGCCAGGCCAGGGCCGTACCCTGGATTCCCAGATCCGAGATCCGCGACAATAATTGGTCATGATTGACCGTGTCAAATGCCGCGGATAAGTCCAGTAAACCCAGGGCACATGGCCTTTTCTTGTCTGCCCTTAGTCTTAATTCATCCAGCACGGATAGCATAACCAATTCCGTGCTGTGGTGAGCCCTGAACCCTGCCTGATTAAATTCAAGGAGGTGATTGTTTTCAAGATGGCATGAAAAGGAATGTAGTACATGCTGTTCTAGTACTTTAGCAAGGAAAGGTAGCTGCGAGATTGGCCTAAAATTTTTTAGATTCTTGGTGTCTGCCCCAGGTTTTTTTAGGAGCCGAATGACCCGGGCCTCCTTAAAGCTAGCAGGGACAAGCCCTGCTTCCAGGGACCCATTGAGAAGCGAGAGCACCTCGCTATCAATTCCGGGGAGGGCCATCTTAAAGATCTTTGGCGGGCAAGGGTCTGCCGGTGAGCCTGATTTCACCCGGCCAATTAAAAGTGTCAGACTCCTTCGTGAGTAGTGGCAAAGAGATTAGTGGGTCCGAGAATGAAGGGGATGGGCAGGTGAGTCCTGCGAAGCAGGGAAAGGTCGGGTTGCGATGAATTTCCGTCAGGAGGTCCTCTATTTTCTTAATAAAAAAGGACTGGAATTTGTGACAGTCTTCCTGACAGAAGAAGGGCTTCTGTCCCTTCTCCTTTCTTAACTCGTTCAGGATCCGGAAGGTCTCCTTCTGAGGATTGATTGCTGCAGCACTCTTAGCTTCATAGTATTCTGCCTTCCTTGACAGAATAGCCTTCTTGTAGGAGGCCAACATTAAGACATATTCTGTCCGGGTGCTGGATTCATACGCTTTGCCAGGCTCTCTCACACTGGCGAAGTGTTTGTTTCAAATTCCGAAGTGCATCATTGAACCAAGGGGCCCCTTTGTCCCTAGTTCTTACTCTATGCGCTGGAGCTACCACGTCAATGGCATTCCTAAGCCTTAACGATAAGGTATAACTAATACCATCAAGGTCTCCTTGTAGAGTCGTTGATGAGGCAGAGAGTCATAAGGTGGTTACCAGATCATCTGCTCTGATCTTGTTCCAGCTCCGCAGTATTTTCCACTCTGGAGGAGGATTTGCTATTAGGTTGGTACAGGAGATTCGGCCATGGATTAAATAATGGTCCGACCAGGGGCAGGGAGTAGTAACTATAGGACTGGGCAGCGGGTGAGACGACCAGATCCAGTGTATGGCCCTTCTCATGCGTAGGCCCAACCACTAGTTGGCAGAGTTCTAAGGAGATCAGGGCCTCTTCTAGCTGTTTTGCCTGGCTATCTTTGGGAGTTTGCTCCCAGTGGAAGTTAAAATCCCCCATCACCACCAGCCTTAGGTAACGTGAGCGAAGATCGTGGACTAATTCCAGAAAGAGTTCCACGAACCTGGGTGGCATACGTGGTGGGCGATATACTAACAGAATTACCAGACAGTCCATGGGGGAACAGAACTTGACCCCCAGTACATCAGCACCCTCGATGCTTTCAGCACAGAGAGTTTGTCTTTAGTAGACAATTATAGAGCATTGCAACACCCCCCCCTCTGGAACTGCCGGGTCTGTTATGATGGAGAGCCGCATAATTCGGGGGAAGCGTGGCAACCAGATCCAGGGTTGAGGACTCCTCCAACCAGGTTTCAGTGACACCTAAAATGTCCAGGTTATCCTCTTGGAGGAGCGAGAAAACCTCAAAGCAGTGTTTCTGCAATGAACGGGTGTTAAGAGTGGCGAAACTAAGTCCACGGTTGCTAGAAGGCCGGGAAGGCCTGGGGAGGGGTAAGGTGTGGCATAGCCTCCTCGTACTTGCTAGTGGCTTCAGCAGCCCTTCCAGCCTAAGGGTGGATGTAACTTTGTTGTGCAGAGGCCGCATACCTTGATTTAGGGACATGAGCTCCTTCCTTGAATACATGAAACGGGGACCAGGGCTCTTGGCCCCTGGTCCCGGCTGGGCGCGGACGGGCGCAGACGGGCTTGCCTTAGGCGCTTGCTCCAGCTTTGTTTTAAGGCCAGGGACTCCTCCCACCCACCACTCAGCCCTGCTGTGCAGCGGCTGCCTATTCCAAGCACTAGACCGTGACGATCCCCGGAAGTGCAAAATGCGGAAGTAAGGGGGCGCTGGGAGCGAGAGGCAGCAATTACGAGTGCAAAATAACAATGACAAATACACAAGTAAAATTTTAAAACTTTTAAAAATTATCCACAGTTAGAAAAGTCTCTTGATGTCACTAAGAACTCGTTTTTTATACATGATGTATGTTTACAGAAAGCAACTCATATCCAGCCGATCATTTAGCCCGAACGGCATCATTGTATTTAGATTTTTAATCCAATATATTTCTCTTTGAAGAAGCTTTCTGGTTGTGTCTACCCCGGGCGTACCGTTAAAGTCTCAATAACTTGAAACCTTAACTGAGAAATTGCATGTCTAGCCTCATCCCAATGTGATGCCAAAGTTGATGTAGTGCTTTTATTTCTGATTTTACTTTTGTGTTCCGTGATCCTAATTTTTAATTTCCTTTCTGTTTTCCCTACATAAGCTTTACCGCAGGGACATTTAATACAGTATATCAAATTTTTAGAATTACAATCACTAGTATGCAAAAGTTTTATTTTCTTCCCTGTCAATGGGTGAGTTAACTCATTACCAGTAATAACATTATTACAATGTATGCAGTTGTTACATTTGGTAGTGCCTTTATATTCAGTAACTTCTTTATGTTGTAACGGAGTTGATAACAATGATCGTAGATTTCTTGCCCTTGTGTATGCGTAGAGTGGTTTTTTGTGAAAATGCCATTGAAATCGGTCTCATTCTCTAACATCTCCCATCTGGAGTTGATAATTCTTTTTATCGCTTGTGATGACGTGGAAAATTGCGACACGAATACTGGTCTATCTTCTTTTTGTCTGTTTTGAGACAATAATAGATCATTACGCTCTTTATTTTGTGCGCATTTCAAACATTCTTCAAGGATATTATCAGGATAACCTCGCGCAGTATATCGTTGTTTATATTCCTGTTCCTTCCTTGCTGTTGTATTTGGATCTGAGCATATTCTTCTGATACGAATAAATTGAGAAAATGGAAGGTTTTTTAATAGACTTTTTGGATGAAAACTAGTATAAGCAAGAGCATTATTGCGATCAGTTGGTTTTTGATATACTTCCGTTTCAAATTTGTGTTTTACCACTGACTTTGTGACTAGAACATCCAAAAAATGAATACTCCGTTCCTCTATGTGATGAGTAAATTGAATCCTTGGATCAATGGAGTTTATTGTCTCAATCATGGATGTCAATTTTATTCTGGACTCTGACCATAAAATAAAGATGTCATCAATGTACCTACAGTACATTTTGATATTTTGCCACCATTCAGGGTGCGTCATGATGTTTTCATATTCAAAAAGAGCCATGAATATATTTGCATACGCTGGGGCCCCTGAAAAACCCATAGTGGTCCCAGTAAGTTGTGCATAGAATTGGCCCTGCCATTCAAAGTGACTGTGATTTAAACAAAATTTCAGTAATTTAATGATGAAGATTTTTTCCATGTCGATGTCCTCTAATTGTAGCAGTGCCCATTCAACTGCCTCAAGGCCTGCTTAGTGTGGAATTGAAGTGTAGAATGCCGTTACATCTATAGTACAAAGCATTGTTGTTGAGATGTCTACTCCATCTATAACTTCTAGTTTCTGAAGGAAATGTGTTGTATCCTTTGTGTATGAGCTCCAGTTCTGAACAAATAACTGCAAATAATGATCCAAAAATTTTCCTATAGGATCAAACAGTGAACCGCATGCTGAGACAATTGGACGGAATGGTGGACCCAGTGCATTCTTATGTATCTTTGGGATCATATATAACTTCGGTCTTCTAGGATTAGTAGTTGTTAAATATACTCTGGTTTGATCATTAATCCAATTATGCTCAGTAGCCTCATCCAAAATCTCCGCCAGAATCTGCTGAAGTTGTGTAGTAGGATCATGCATAAGTTGCATGTATGTTTGATCATCAGCTACATGTTCATTCACCTTGGAGATATAGTACGATGTGTCCATAACAACGATTGCACCTCCCTTATCAGCTGGTTGCATTGTAATTTCCAAATTGTTGGCTAGAGATTTAATTGTCAATCTGTCTTGTCTAGTGAGATTGTTTAATCCCCGGAATTGATAATTGACTTAAGATCTTTAAGAACCAAGAGAGTCCAAAATTGTGTGTGAAACTGGTGGAACAAAAGTACTCCGTGGTTTAAAAATAGTCGTGGTAGTTTTTGGTTGTTTTTGTTCAGAGGGAACCACGTTGGTAAAGAAGTGCCGTAGTCTTAACAACCTCATAAATCTATAGAAATCAGCTTCAATTTGCAAAAGAGTAGATGTAACTGAAGGGACAAATGACATTCCTCGTCCTAAAATAGTTTTTATGTCTGCTTTAAAATATATGCAGATTGAATTGTACCACACAGAATTATGTATAGAAGACTGTATTGCATCTTTATGTGTTCATATCAAATGATTTATTGTTTATATGTAAAATACATGCGCAGATTGAATATTTTATTTCTGGATGAATTTTGTTTACAAAGAAGTATAATTATTGTATACGTTGAATGATTTAATAGGGTTTAGGCATAAACCCGGTGAACAGTGCACGGTACTAGCAGGTGTTCTTGCTACTCTCTCATTCTTTGATGCATAGGCACCCGGTTAGACAGCGGGTGTAGTACCGTAGCACCATTGAATAATCAAAAACAGTTCTTGAATTAAGTTTTGACTAATATTGGAGTGCACCCTCATTAGTTTCCATTGTATCTTTAAACTAGGAAACATATCAGTCTGGTATGAAGCGCCAAAAATTTGAACAAGAAAGAGGACATTGCTGCATGTTTGTAATTGACAAAAGAAACCGAAACTGGTATGAGTGACAGGCTTCAAGACAAAGGAAATGAAGTGCCTCACATCAAATACGTGTAAGCTTTTACTGCTGCACAAGTTTTATTTGTGTGAGCTCTTAGGTCGAAGGAATGGATTCATCACCAAAAGAGGGTTCAGGATACGCAAGTTACGGTCATAATGGTTTTCATATTTATAGCCAGTAATGTTGTTTGATGTCATACTCATGACACCGCCTTTGGAGATGGCACTGGATCGAAGATGCAGGCTACAGAAAAAAAGACTTAAAGAACTTCAAAATAACTTACCTCCGTGTCTCTAAATCGATCCTCGTAGTCAATTCTGTCCTTTTCTACAGCAGTCAGCTTTAGCTTCAAGTTGGAAATTTCAGCCATTAGATCCAATTTCTGAGTTTCGAGGGATGTTCTACTTAATAGTTCCTAGCAGAGGAAAGAGATGAATCATTTATTTTGAAGAACACTGCCATTGATTTAAAGTGACATCACTGGTTTACAATGTGCTTTGCTGTCTGAGCTCTTTGGCCTCGGAGCAAAAGAGTAATAAACAGTAACACCCCGAGTTTTTGATCGTCCATTTTTAAGAAACTTTTAAACCAGATCAGGTGGGCCGTTTAAAATGAGCTTAGCCCTCAGATATTAAGATCAGTGGCAGGCCTTTATTTAAGGCTTACAAGCCACCTATTGCTCCCAGACTCTGCTATCCACCTTGTTCTGCTGCCACCTGATTGCTTCCATCAGATTAGCAAAAAACGCTAATAGCCCATTGAAACAAGACTGAACAACCTTAACTCAGAACTCACAAATTAAGAATGAGCCTTAGAAAGAAAAAAGCAAACATCCGAATGACCGACACAAAAACAGCATTAAAAACAGAGGAACTACGACGTTCATTAAGGCAATCACAACTGCAGTGGATATCAATTTTACAAGAAACAGTTTGGTTAGTGTAAGTTTAATATGTGCCAACTAAGTCTCATAACTCCGAAGACACTTTCAAAAGGACTTTCAGAATAGACGCACAGGTTCCTGCTTTATCCGAGACGGGTCTACAAGTTTTTCTTTTTTAAATGAAGAAACCAATAGAGATGTAGCCTAGGTCCTGCAGGATCCGTATTCTGCCGAGAGCTTCGCACCCAGGAGCAGAAAGTTTAAATTGTCCCTATGCCCTGCCCCTCCTGCAGCAGTACCTGCTGTAGCATCTCTTCTGTGGCATTCAGCTTTTCCCGGTGCTCTTCGAGGCAGAACTCCAGGTCTCGGATCTTCTCGCCTTGTGCCTCCACTTGGTCTGTCAGAACACTAACCTGGAAGAGATGGGGGGAGGGGGGGGGGGTTACTTCAGGTGAAGTCTGCTGCAGAAAACCACACTGAGGCTTGCAGGAACACCCACCTGCAGCACAAGAGATTCCTTGTCGTTCTCCAAACGCAGCAGCCTTTCTTGGTACATATCGCCATTCCCAGAAATGTGTCCGTTCGTCTGAAAAACAATAAAGTGGCAGCTGCGTGAACGAGAAGCGGAACTTTCAGAACACAGGTTCTCTAGCCTGGAAAGTAAGAAAAGCGGCATTTTGGGCGTTTGGACACATACCATTTTCCACGGTGTGTCACAGGCTATAAAAAGAAAAATATGATCTCAGCCCTGCGGCACAACTACAGAAATTATGGGTTTGCAACACACTGCGGCAGACTCTTTCAGCAGACCCACAACAGTAACATCTGAACGGGCAGCTTCTTATAGCGCCCGATTTCTCCTGCACCCGCCTTGCACTGTATATCTAGAGTGACCACATGGCAAGAAGGCACATTCTGGGCAGTGACAGTAAAATTTCAGGTCGAAGAGTCAAAATTCAGTACAAAAGGTCATTTTTAGGGACAGATCTGAGGACGCTGCATGATTATAAAATAGACATCTGACAGAAGTACAAGCCAAAATAGATTTATGTTCTTTAGTGTATTACACAGTGGAGTGTTAAGCAAACATTCACAAATACCTGGACAGATTTAAAGATGAAAAAACTAGAAAACATACACACTCCAAGCAGAATTTGACAGCCGACATAAGAGGCAGATTGCACAATTGTACTCCCGTTCCATGAATAATAGTGCCAGAAGCTTTGCTCTATTGCTGAACATAGACTTACAGAAGGTTGGATCAGTGAGAGTAAACCGTGAGAAGAGGAAAGCAAGCAAGAGCCTGCCGGGTGAGAGAAAGAACAGATGGTTAAAAGACGACAACAGAAGAACATGGAGTAGAGAAAAGACAAAAAAATGGTGAGGGTGACAGATAGAAGGATGAAAGAGAGAAAAAGGTATAGGGGGCACATAAAAGGCAAAGTAGGGGGAACCGAGAGAAAGCATGGGGGAGGGGGGACGGGGGGAGGCAGAGACGAATGGCTAGGAGGGGAGAGGAGGGAATCAGATAAAGAAAAGAGAACCGAGAAATGCAGAGGTTGAATAGGGAGTGAACAGAGATTATGTGAGGGTTCACATTGTTACTCGCATGTCAGACATTTCAATCCCAATTCTAATACACCATATCTTCGAAAATATAGTGCTACACTACTCTGTCCCTTTCACACAACACAACACAGCACAGTAACTTCACCTACTGTGCAAAATGTTAGGAAATATATCCCTCAAAGATTTGGCACAGGCGTCCAGACTTACATTTTGTCTTGGACCTTATACAGAGCTCCGCTGCCTTTTGGGTGGGGTTGCGCTACTGAAATTACATACATACAGGCAGAAAATCACAGTTTGTTAAGAAAAGGACATTTTTCAAGTAACGAAAGAAATCCAGCCAAGGTCCAGCCTGGTGCATCTGTCTGGCAGTTTACAGTGTGGCACTGGAAGATATTGGGATTAGCGCACATCGGTCATGTTATGTAGGCATCTACCTGTGCTCTTCGTTTTCCATTAACTGGAAATGTTGAAATAAAAACTTTATAGAAACAATGATTACAATAAAAGTATATACCTTCATTCATAGACTATGCCTTCCTACCAGCCGTCCCATAATCAGCTGCTGCAGTGCTTTTACCTCAGGGCCTGGGGCACTCTACAGGCTGCAGGAATTATAGCTACGCCCCTGACAGGGCTAGCTGTAGTGCTGGTGCCAGATGGTGTGAGAATATTTGTTGTTGCCCACCCTCCCGCAAGATCTCCTTCTCCAAGGATTCAATCAGTAACGCCCTCCAATGGTGCCCCTCATCTCTACATAGAACCGCTCACATGTGTAGTTAACTTCTTTTACACTGCTACTCATTCCAAGTATGTAGAGTAAGGTGCTGCAGTGTGTTAGATCACACACATTATACAGAAACAAGGGTTTGTATGTGTGTAAGCCAATGTATAGGAAATGTTACTTGAGACCAGAGCCACTGGAATTATTCAATTGTCTGGCTGCTAGGATTTTCACACAATTATAGATTTGTTGCATTTGCCACATAATCCATCATCTGCTGCATATTCTATTTTAGCACATATGATTCAAAAGTTACTAAAAAACGCAGCAACACATTTTTCTGTCCAGTGGAAGGCTCCTTGCAAAGGGTGACTGGTCACCTTTCTGTTGCTTATTGCTATATTTGGACGTTAAACTGGTACTAATGAGGTGCAACCTATGCCCAGACAGTTAACAAGCTTAGAAAAGACAAAATAATGAAGTAATACTATTACAAAATGTGCAGCATTACGCCACATAATTTGCCTTTTCTTGCTGCATAATTTACTCAACCTTGCAGCATAATTTGGCTCTCCCTGGATGCATAATTCCAGTGGACCTGCTTATGGCAATGAGGACTACAAGGTGTAGGAGCCACATGGCATTCATACTGGTAGGCATTAAATGTTAAGACTGCGTAGTTTTGTTGTCTACAGAAATGGTAGCACACAAGGCATCTGAAGTCTGTGCCTTTGACACTGTAAGAAGTGTCAAAATGAAACACCCGTTCTTCCCCCACCCCCACCCTGCCCAGAGAGGTCCATTATCATTCTGTGATAATCGGCTAGCAAACGATAATGGGCTGGTCGGGGAGGGGCTGCTCCAGGCCCTGGAGTTCACAGCAGGAGTGCGAGCTGGCCCCTATAGTGGGAGTTACAGAACTCTGAGGCTTCTTGCCTACTCCAATGTCCAGAATTATGGACAAAAGGCTTCAGTGAAAGGGTTCATCACGGACAAGAGGCCCTAATAACGGACGGCCCGTGAAATTTACTGTCGGTTGGTCATCCTATCGGTCTCAACTGTTGGTGGTATGGAGTACTCAAACCACAGTAGAATGAAAAAAAAAGTAATCACTAAAAGGCGATCACGCGGAAGCTTTTCCAAGCAGATATAAGAAAAACATTTAGTACAAAAAACATTTAGTACGAAAAACATCTGCAATGTACCCGGAGATACATGGCACTCGTGTTGAATATATACTTTTAACCACTGAAATGTTTTCTATCTACTATATGAATCCTAGTACAAATAACGGGTGGTACGTGCAGAAACTCAAAGGGCTTCATTAAAACATTTTGCCATTCTTCTAACATTTAATGCAGAAAAATGTAGGCTGTTATTGCAACCTTATGCCTACATCAAATGTTATTCACGTAGATGTACTGAATGGATTGACTTTCATTAATAAGTCATTTAAAATGCTTTGTTGGCCCATGTACTGAAAGCATAGTCACGTTTTAAATTGCTCTTATCAAGAGCAACCGGTACAGGTTCAAGGTTGAGTTTGTTGTAGTAAAAAGTCAAAAGCAATCATCTGGAATGGCAAATATTACATTATGCAGAAGTTGAATTTGTTGAATGACAATTACAGAACTGTAATAATCAAGTTGAAAGAGAAAAACTGGGATGAAAGTAAAGAAATAGAGTATAGTAGAGCATAAGTATACTATTAAAAAAAAAAAAAAAAAATCACAGCATGAATCAATACAAGGTGCTACATAATCAAACATAGGTGATAGGGCACAGTGCTTCGGTGGGAACATGTGCCAATGTTTCGATCCCCAAAGCAATATTTATTCAGAGTCTTCATAGGGACAAGGTCAGGGACCAGGAGGCGGCTCCTCCACTAAGGCGGAGGAGCGTCGCCCCACTGCTCTGAGGGTTGAAAAAAATACAAATAAAATGATAACTTCTTTATCATCATTTTATTTTTCTTTGCTACGGAGCTGGGTTAGGGCGGGGCTTGTCTGGGTTCGAGCCTGGGAGGAGTGGTGAGTGCACACTCTCAAAGTGCACATGACTGCTTGGCTGGCCGTCTTGGCCAGGCCAAAGCGTTATGCACACTTCGCATGTTGCCCACCAGACTGCATTACACAGCCTGGTGGGGAACATGCCCAGGCCCCATCTGAACACCGAACCAGGGAGCTCAGACCAATCGCATTGGCTTAGCGGAACCGATCATAACACTGCATTGCACTGCAGCATTGTGATTGGATTAGGGGAGTCAGGGTGCTTCCTTGTTCCGGACTTGCCAGGAAGAGAAGGAACGACAGACGTTGGCCATGGAAAAAGGTGGGTTTTTTTGTTGTCGTTTTTTTCCCAACTCTTCCCCCCCCCCCCTTTGCCCGCCAGCCCCGCCTGTCAGGGGCATTTTATTTTAGCAACCCTTTAAGACAGCATCTAAATTGAGGGAAGACTGATGCACATTAGGCGAAACAGCTCTGCAATCAATAAGGAATTAATCTGTGTAGGTGATATGTGCACAAAGAATATTAGTCGCACTGCCAAACGCACAAGTTACTTACCTTCGGTAACGATATATCTGTAAGAAACATTAGTTAGTGATAGATTCCTTACCTTAGAATATCCCCAGGCGTCAGACTGGATCCGGAAAGTTTTCGTCAGCAGTACCCCTGCGCGTCGGAAGGTGGCGTCGTGCGGCTCCGCGTCAGTCGTTGGCGTTGTGGCCGCCGAGATGATGTAGCGGCAGCTACTTAGACGCCGCCCTCGCGCGCTGACGTCAGTTCTGTACACGACTTTCCGCACCAGGAACACAGAGCCATGCAAGATACTGACCACTGGTGCATTGAAACTAGGGCCCTGAAAGGGATGACCTTAACCCTAGAAATCAGTTCGCAGAACGGGGAGGATGGGGGGGGGCGGTAAGGAATCTATCACTAACTAATGTTTCTTACAGATATATTGTTACCGAAGGTAAGTAACTTGTGCATCTGAAAGAAACACGTTAGTGATAGATTCCTTACCTTAGAATAGATACCCCAGCAATACCAACCCCGGTGGTGGGTCTGCGAACCAAGATCACACCAGAAAGTCCCGGAGAACAGAACGGCCAAAGAAGCCGTCTCTCCAGACTTGGCTGTCCAGGCAATAGTGCTTAGTAAAAGTGTGCAGCGAGGCCCACGTAGCTGCCTGACAGATGTCTTGTAAGGGGACACCACGTCCCAACGCCGTAGTGGCAGCTGTCGCCCTGGTGGAATGGGAGTGCAGCTCCAACGGAGGCTCCTTCTTTTCCAGAGAATAACAGGCTTTAATACACAAGACAACCCATCGGGAGATAGTCCGCTTGTGTACGGCCCGACCTTTCTTGGCGCCAACGTAGCCAACAAAGAGCTGGTCATCCACCCGGAACGGTTGTGTGCGACTCAGGTAAAATGAGAGTGCACGTTTTGGGTCCAGACGGTGGAGCCTCTTCCTCTCTGGAAGGATGCAGAGGCGGAAAGAAGGTGGGCAAAGTGATGGTCTGCCCGATGTGAAAGGCAGTAACAACCTTTGGCAGAAAGGATGGACGTGTCCTGAGGACAACCTTGTCCGGATGCACAGACAGAAAAGGAGGTTTACAAGAAAGAGCCTGGAGCTCACTCACTCTCCTAGCAGAGGTGATGGCAACCAGGAAAGCAGTCTTCAAAGTTAACAAGCGAAGAGGACAGTTGTGAAGCGGCTCAAAGGGAGCGCACATTAAAAATGTGAGAACCAGGTTCAAGTCCCACTGTGGCATTACAAAGGGAACAGGAGGAAAAAGGTGAGTAATGCCTTTGAGGAATCTGTTAACAACAGGGGACTTAAAAAGAGAGGGCTGATCAGGGAGCCTGAGAAAGGCCGCGATATCAGAAAGGTAGCCCTTGATAGTGCCCAGAGCAGAGCCCTGCTGGGCCAAAGAAAGGAGGAACAGTAGGACCTCAGAAAGAGGGGCAGAAAGGGGATCCACAGCCTTTGCTGTGCACCATGCCACAAACTTGTTCCACCTGCAGGCACATACCAACTTACTGGAGGGACGCCTGGCTGCCAGAATGACATCACAGACTTCAGGAGGCAAGTCGAAGGGAATCAACTGACGCAAAGAGGTGGAGACTGGACAGGTTCGGGTGGAGGAGCGTCCCCTGCTGCTGCGACAGAAGATCCTCCCGAAGAGGCAGTCGGATCGGGGGATCGACGGTTATACTGAGTAGCTCGGGATACCAAACTCTTCGAGCCCAGTCCGGAGCCACAAGAATGACTTGGGCCCGGTCGCGCCTGATCTTCTTCAGTACTCTGGGCAGAAGTGGTATACACGGAAAGGCGTACAACAGACCGCAACTCCACTCCTCCACTCCCGACGAAAAGCGTCGCCGAGCGTCGCCTTGGAAATTCCAACGAGCAGAACTGCTGACATTGAGCGTTCTCTTCGGTGGCGAATAGATCTAACCAAGGCTCTCCCCACTGTTGAAAGAGTCCTTGCGCCACGTCCGAGTGAAGACGCCATTCGTGATCCATCATGCACCTGTGGCTGAGCTCGTCCGCCCTGGCGTTCAGTGAACCTGCCAGGTGTTGAATCCCCAGGGAAATGCCCTGATGTTCCAGCCATGTCCAGAGGCGCAGAGCCTCCTGACATAGGGTCCACGACCCCACCCCGCCCTGTTTGTTGCAGTTCCACATGGCGGTGGTGTTGTCCGTGAACACCTGCACTACTCTCCCCTTGACAGCGGGAAGGAATGCCTTCAGTGCAAGTTGGATCACCCGAAGCTGCAGAAGATTGATATGGAGCTTGGACTCCGCCGGAGACCAGAGGACTCAGATCTCCGCCTCTCCCATATGGCCGCCCCATCCCAGGAGGGACGCGTCCGTCACCACTGTGTGCTCCGGTTGGGAAAGGGAGAGGGATCTGCCATTGACCCAATGCCCGTTTGTGAGCTACCACTGCAATTGTTGTGCAGTGCCCTCCGAGATCTGGACGTAATCGGACACGTTCCCCTGATGCTGCGCCCACTGGAACCTCAGGTCCCACTGCAGAGCCCGCATATGCCATCTGGCATGATCGACCAGCAGGATGCAGGAGGCCATGAGGCCTAGCAGCCTCAGGGTCATCCTGACCGAAACCCAGGATAGAGGCTGAAAGATCGGAATCATAGCCTGAATATCCTGGACTCGCCGTTCGGGAGGATAGACCCGAAAGTGCGTCGTATCCAGAACCGCTCCGATGAAGAGGAGCTTCTGAGAGGGAATCAGGTGCAACTTCGGCATGTTGATGGAGAACCCCAGCGAATGCAGGAGGTCCGCCGTAGTCTGGAGGTGGGAGACGACTGCCTGGAGCGAGCCCGCCTTCAACAGACAATCGTCGAGATAGGGGAAGACTCGAACCCCTGATCTGCGCAGATGAGCTGCGACCACGGCCATTACTTTCGTGAACACCCGAGGGGCGCTGTTAAGGCCAAAGGGGAGCACGGTAAACTGAAAGTGCTCGTGGCCTACCGTAAACGCCGGTGGGCCGGCAGGACGGGAATGTGGAAATATGAGTCCTGCAAGTCCAACGCTACCATCCAGTCTCCAGGGTCAAGGTCAGACAAGACCTGAGCCAGAGTTAACATCTTGAACTTCTCCTTCCGGAGGAAGCGATTGACGTCCCTGAGGTCCAAGATAGGACGCAGGCCCTTTTCCTTCTTGGGCACCAGAAAGTAGTGGGAATAACAACCACGTCCTACTTCTGGCGCAGGAACGCGCTCGATGGCCCCCTTGGCCAGAAGGGCCGCAACTTCCTGCTGGAGAAGTGCCAAGTGATCCCCCGACATGCGGTGGTACTGGGGTGGCATGGCTGGAGGGGTAGCCTCGAAGGGGAGGGAGTAGCCCCTTCGGACTATTTGTAAAACCCACCTGTCCGAAGTGATGGTGCGCCAGTGGTGGAGGTGACAGCGAATCCTGCCGCCCACTGGCGTTTGATGGGCCTGAAAGACCGGACTACGAAGGTTTGGAGGCAGTGGTGGCCGGGGTGGAGGTGGACTGACCCGCCCGCTGGCCCTCTGACCCGCCTCGACGGGTCCCACGTCCGCGCTGAGACTGGTGCTGCGCAGGCCTGTGGCTCTGAAGCGAACGTGTTGGGGCGCCCCTTCCGTGGCCACGAAAGGAGCGAAAAGCAGAAGGCGGAGGAGGGCGCGTGGCGGAAAGGCCCAGGGATTTGGCCGTAGCCCGCGAGTCCTTAAAGCGCTCCAACGCACTATCTGCCTTGTTGCCAAAAAGGCGAATGCCATCAAAGGGCATGTCCATCAGGGTGTTCTGGACATCCCCCGAGAAACCAGTAGTCCTCAGCCAGGCGTGGCGACGGAGCACCACTGTCGTGGAAATAGCCCTGCCCAGCAAGTCGGCGGTGTCAAGGCCACATCGAATTGTGAACTTTGCCGCGTCTCTCCCCTCTGCAATAGCCTGAGAGAGCACCGTCAGGGCCTCCTCCGGACAGTGAGGCAGCACTTGCGCCACCGTATCCCACAGAGAGTGGGCATAACGGCCCAAGAGGCATGCGGTGTTCACAGCCCGCAGCCCTGAACTGGCGGAAGAGAAAATCTTCTTCCCAAATTGTTCCAGTTTCTTGGATGCCCTATCCGGAGGTGGGGTAGGGAAGGGGGTAGGAAAGGCGCTCGGGGACGCAGAGGCTTGGACAACCAAGCTCTCAGGGGTAGAGTGTAGGGAGAGGAAAAGGGGGTCGCCCGGAGCCGGGCGATGGCTTAGGGCCACGTTCCTATCCACAGGAGCCCCTGTGGTGGGCCTGGACCAGGTGCCCAAAAGAACGTCAGAAAGGGCCTCATTAAAAGGCAGCAGTGGCTCCGCAGAGGTAACTGCCAGCTGAAGCACTTCTGTCAGGAGGTTAGTCCTGACAGCCACTGTAGGGAGCTCGAGGGGGAGGGCCTCGGCTGCCCTACGCAACACCACGGCGCAACTTGCCCCTTCCTCCGTAGCCACGGAAGGAGGAGTGAGCATGCCAAGGTCAGGAGAGGTGTCAAGACCACTGGCATCCCCCAGTTCCTCTGCCCAATCCGGGTCTAACTCACACTGAGCGGTGAGAGGGTCCTCAGACCCCTCCCAGTCCTCCCCTTCCTCCGAAGGCTGATGAACAGGCCTGAAATAAGGAGGATGGACATAGGGATAGAAGGGTCCCATCGCCGTCGGAATCGGCATCGAGCGACACCGTTCCGGTGCAGTGTCCACTTGGGGCTGAAACCGGGGACGACGTCGTCCAGCGGGACGGGCGACATCGGAAGTGGTGCCGGAGGGGTCGACGCCGGTGGAGGTGTTACGAGGTCAACCGGCGTCGACCGGGATCCAGGCCTGGATCCATGGGGGCTCTGCGGCGCCGGGGCCGGAGCCGACAGCGATGCCGGAGCCGACAGCGATGCCGGAGCCAGAGCCTGAAATAAGGAGGATGGACATAGGGATAGAAGGGTCCCATCGCCGTCGGAATCGGCATCGAGCGACACCGCTCCGGAGCCGACTGCCGGACTTCAGGCAACTTTCGGGACCGCTCCCGCAAAGGCTTCGGCGCCATGGCCCGGCAGTCGGGGCACGACTTGGGGTCGTGGTCGCGCCGCAGGCAGTAGAGACACACTCAGTGCGGGTCCGTCACCGACATCATGCGATGACATTCCTCGCAGGACTTGAAACCGGGCATCCCTACGGCACCAGAAGTCGATCGACTCGAAAAATAGACAAAAAGCCTCAAAAACTCAGTCAAAAAATGACTGGGGGTACCGCTCTCTCCGGATCTGCGCTTGCTGGCGCGGAAAAAGAAAGAACTGACGTCAGCGCGCGAGGGCGGCGTTTAAGTAGCTGCCGCGACGTTATCTCGGCGACGACGCCAACCATGGACGCGGAGCCGCACAACGCCACCTTCCGACGCACAGGGGTACTGCTGACGAAAACTTTCCGGATCCAGTCTGACGCCTGGGGATATTCTAAGGTAAGGAATCTATCACCAACGTGTTTCTTTCAGATATGCCCTGCACAATAATACCTACTTCTACCACTACCCACATGTCAAGTTGGTATTTGCAGAATGAAAAAATTGTTATACCCCTATACTCTCACATGCTGCCTTTCTAAAAAAGGGGATGTTGGAAGCTGGCTCTTTATATAGTGGAACAAAAAGATGTCCACTGTTTAAAGAGCCCAGGCAAACCCAAATTGGGTTACATAGGCACAAATGAGAACCCAAATGCCCTTTTGTGGTAGTGTGGGCGAGCATATCGGAGGGTAGTGAAAAGCATTTGTTGACACACAAAGGCAATAAATAAGACACACACTTAAGAATACATCCGAGACCCATTTAGAAAAATAAGTAATCGTTTTATATACATTTTGATACCAAGAACTTCGTAATCAAGTAAGTACTTTTAAAAATATCTATTTTAGCAGGTAAGTAAAATGTTCACTTAAATGCGTCTTTACGCACAATGCTTTCCATACAGTTATTTGCGTTCAGTTTCTGGGGGTCTCCTTCGGGACTTCATGTTGTAGGAGGTCAAGGTCCAAAGTACCACCAGCAGTCACTCGTTAACTGCCCTGGAGCGCCCGGTTGCAGAGGTGCTGGTTGGGTTGGTAGCTGTGCGATATACACCGGTAGAATGAAGGGGGCCACCTAGAACAGGCTGCAGAGGGGGGACTTGGGGACAAGTCCAGGAGCTTCAAAGGGGGGGCTCAGGCCACAAGGGTCCTGGGAACAAAGGGAACATAGTCGGTTCATTGGTACCCGGGCTGGGGTGCTCGGGTGCAGAGTAGAAAGGTCGACTGGTCTCTGTGCGTCCTGAAGCCTTGCAGTCGTCGGTTTTTCCGGTTGAGGGTGAGAAATCAGGACAGCTGGACCACTCTGGAAATTGGTCTCTGCGGTGCTGATGTCCCTTAACGGCTGCTTTGTCTTGGAGTCATTGGAGTCCCGCCTGGACTCTGATGGTCTCCGCTTGCTGCAAGGGGTCTGGTCCTGCACGGATCTGGTTGGTCTTGGTGTCCTATCACTTGGTGGGGGAAACAGATCTGACTTTCAGGAGCACAGGGTCATCTTCCTGGGGGGCTGCTGCGTCGGCTGGCCGGGGAGTGGCAACTCGGTAGACCAGACTTTGACTTAGCGTTTTGGTGCCTGCGGACTGCAGGGGAGTAGCGTCTCTACTCCAAGAGAGATTGCTTGGCAATTTACAAAGTCCTGGCAACCCACCAGGGTTCTCGGCAGGGGTTAAGCTGCAGGACGAGTCGCTGGGTCACGACTGTCGAGACTTAGTGTGGCAGGCAGGTTTGGCACAAAAAGTCCAAAGCAGTCTTCAGTTCTCGCTTTTTCTTGCAGCTCTCGGTGGTCTTGTCTTCTTGATCTGTGAATCTAAGATCCTGGTGTCAGGAGTGCCATGTAAATACTCAATTTAGGGGCGTTACAGGGAGTGACAGGTAGTAGCCAATGGGCTACTTACCTTCAGGGTGTCTACACCCTCTATATGACAACTTCCTGTGGGAAATGGGCATAACCCTTACCCAGAGAGCCTACTTGATGGTGGTGTTTATAAAGTCGTATCCACCTCAGGCAGCTCACCTTACGGGTGGTACTAGCCTAAGGGAAACACGCCTCTTGACTAGCTAATTTCCCCGTCTGTCCTGGTGCCAAATGGGCCTGGGGCAGTGGGTGGCATTTCCCGTCTGGGGAAGCCTCAAGTCGCATATAAAAGGTGGCAGAGGCCTTTGAAACCTCCTGCCTTGATATGCTGATCACTTAGCCATCCTGCTTGGAGGAGGCGACAACACCTCCGGCCGAAGCAGGCACTGTCTCTGCCCTCAGAGAGCGCAGGCTCTCACCTGCAGGGGGTCACAAACCTGTATGTGGTGGCAGGCTGATCTACACCAGTCAGCCAGCACACTATTAATAGGTAGGTTTTCAGGGGGTACCTCTAAGGTGCCCTCTGGGTGCATGTATTAATAAATCCACTACTGGAATCAGTGTGGGCTTATTAATGAGACGTTTAACACCAAACATCTCTGGTTTCAGTGAAGCCATCATGTAGCTGGGGAACTCGTTTTCACCAGCGTCCAGCACGTGTACTTAAAATGGCTTCCCTGTTCACTTGCAATATCGAAGAATTGACTGACATCACAGGGGCATATATGCTCATGCAGATATGTCCACACATGTAGTATAGTGCAGTATGCCTTAGGGCTGTAAGGCCTGCTGTAGAGGTGGCTTACTTATACTGTATGCACGGTCAGTAGGCACGGCACACAGGTGGTGTGCCATGTCATGTCTTTGCTTTTCTCTGCACCATGGCATGCAGACTGCAATGGCAGTTTGCATGTGGGTGCTGAGGGGTCCCTTAGGGTGGCTCAATCCATGCTGCAACCCTTAGGGACCCTCTTTAGCCGACTTGCCTTAAGTACCAAGAGTACCACTTCCTAGAAACTTACAAGGGGTGCTAAAGGTATTGCCAACTGGGAAAACTATTGTACAGTTTTAGGGAAAGAGAGCTGGCACAGAGGGCCTGGATAGAAGGAACCTAGAGCACTTCTGTCAAAATTGCATCAGATACCAGGCAAAAAGTGGGAACGACCATGTCAAAAAGGGGCACTTTCCTACAGGGGACAAAATTGGCATGAATGCCTTGATCTCTACTACCAATACAGCAAGTTACTGTTTCAAGAACAGATATGAAAGTGGCATATATCAAACTACATAATAATTTAAAATAAATAGTTTGCTACAACAACACGACTCAAAAGGCAGTTGTGACTTGTATAGTTCAGGCACAGAGGTTACTGAGCAGTTTTAAGCTTAAACTTCAGAGTTGTTAGATTCATGGCAGAAAACACATTATATGGCAATTCACTTAAAATTGCGACTCTCAGCAACGGGAACATAACAAAACCATCTGTGATGTCAGCAAAGCAAAAAACTGTTACTATGGATCCAGCGTCTTTAAATTGCTGCTGATCTTGGCAAGCTAAGTATATTTTTAAGTATCTGATTTTTGGAGTGTTAATTCCTTTGTTTTTCAAAGTACAATGGGGTTTATGTGTTATTCTTTCTATATTTGTTCTACCTACATATGGTTCAGTCTGCAACAGGCACAGACCATTTTATAGATTTATCATGTATCATTTCTTCCCAGGCTAGATGTGCTACTACTCTAGCAAACACTTGCAATTACAACAATGTAAGCATTAATAAATCCTTTTCATAAACATGACATGAACGTTGATTAAAAGAGACCAATCCCCTGACATTACACATTTGAATAGAGGGTTAGGCGGCAACACACACTGGGGTTATATCTTTACTAGCCACCTCAATGCGAGTTACTGAGACATAAACCTCAAGGTAACCATTAGCGCTTCTAGGAGGCCAGGCTATTTGCAAATCCCACCTCAACAAGCATTGGCAAAATAACAGGCTTCGCTTATGCAAGATGGATTGGCTTTATCAATATTTTTTAGCTGTGTTGTACAGGAGCGCAACTGTTGTGCACCATTACTAAAAGTAAAAAATGTATAGTCTGGTATAGTATGGCCTGTCATTATATAACATGGTATGATATAGTATGGCCTGTCATTGTATAGTATGGTCTGTCGTTGTATAGTATCTGTCTGTAGTAGTACGGTATGGTATGGTATGGTGTAGCCTGTCATTGTATAGCATGGCATGGTATACCATTGTACAATATGGTATGGTATGGCCTGTCATTGTGTGGTATGACATGGCCCCTTATTGTTCAGTATGGTATGGCCTGTATGGCCTGTCATTGTATGGTATGCCATTGTATAGTATGGTATGCCCCGTCACTGTATAGTATGATATGGCCAGTCATTGTATAGTATGGTATGATATGGTCTGTCATTGTATAGTATGGTATGATATGATATTGTATGGTCTGTCATTGTATACTATGGTATGGCCTGTCACTATATGGTATGGCCTGTCATTCTATAAGATGGTATGGCCTATAATTGTATATTATGACATGGCTTGTCATTTTATGGTATGGTAATCATACACATTAAGCTACAGGAGAAAGAGCAGTAAAAGCTGCCACACAAGCAACAAGCATTTACAATGCGTTTGATCTCGCATTTGCAAGAGTTTAAGCTATTGGAATTGTAAATGACAATGCCTTTTATGCAGCTGTTTTGAAAATTAACACACATAAAAGGCAGTGCCATTTACAATGCTAATAGCTCAAACTCTTGTAAATGCAAGACCTCGACTGCCATTGTACCGGGCTGCTTGGAAAGTGAAAGCGTGCATGGCGCTTAAAGTTGCAGGAAAGTAAGTCATTCCTGCAGTAGGAGAAACGCATTAAAGAAAATAGTGCTTACAGACTAAATAAGACATACTGTGTAACAATTGAAGTAAATGGGCCAGTCCTCATGGGAGGTTACAAATTAAGACAGGACGGTACTAAGGAGGGACTAACCAGCCTAATAACGAATCGGAAGCCAGCACTTACAAGGGACAGTGACACAAGCCAATGAAAAATATGGGCGGAGCTTCAAGTCCATCCTCCAATACAGCATGCCTCGCAGAGCCCAGGCTCGACCTAAAAATGGAAGGGAGATGGGTATAGTGCATAGGCCTGGAGATCCACCCACTCACTCACCTGCTAAGGCAAAGTAAAACTGAGTAAAGACAGAGCTGGGGACTAGATGGTTCTAGGCTACTGCAGCAGGGAGGGTGGACGAGGCTGGAAGTGCGTGGCATGGGTGCACAAGCCATGGCAGAGCTCTCACGTTTCCCAGGTCCACACGTTAGTAGCTCATCCAGTAATTTAATTTGAATTCTGGGGCTTTTAGTCTTCATTTTCTTATGGATTAAACGAGACTCACGTCCCAGAAACAATGGAAAAAATCCCGAACTAGGCGAATTAAGCTTGGACCTGGGAATGTAGAAATGGCTGGAACTGATGCCTCTCGAGCACAGAAGGGCGCTTGGTGTGTGTGCAGGGAGAGGCCACGCAGGGTCTGCGTCCGTGTGTACGTGAGACAGGAAGGTTGAACAACAGTGAATGCATGTATGTGTCCTAAACCCAGCTAGAGGCGCTGCCGCCATAACAGGAGTAACTGCCCGGCTCTCACTTCCCTTCACATTCCAGCAGAGGCTGTGAATCCTGAGGCGTGCTCGGTGGCATAGCCATCAACTGTGCAACAGGTGCACTGGCACCTGTGCCCACTAAACTACAATTGTGGCGTATCTGCCAGCAGGGGCTGCTTCCACTGGGTCCTAGGTATGTCCTGGATGCGCTCAAATTCACCTACAGCCCAGCCAGGGCAGGTTTGCCTTTTGTTCCACGTAGCCTGCTTTGGTTTGACCATCTCATTCACCCAGTGAACCAACGAAAAGTACATATTTGCGTAGAGCAATAAAAAAGGTAATATTTCCTGCACCCCGCGCGCCTAACCAACAAACGAAGAAACTCTGTCTCCGAGACATAAGTGTGAACGATGAGGTCGGAGCAAAGGCCATCTAGTGACGAGGGAGAGCTTATTACAGACAGTGGCTGGTAAAAGGGCAGACTGGACCACCCAGAGAGGTCCTTATATCCCTTTCATATATATGTATCTGTGCATCCTGCCCACTTAGGCGAAAGACAGTGCCGATGAGAGAGCAAATATGGAGCCGGAGAGCCAGTAAAGACTAGAATGCTGCACCGTTTCGGAAAAGGCACCTGAAGCATCGCCAAAAAATGTACAAGATTTCTTGAAGTCTCTGCATATATGCATCGTGACGCTGATCGCGTGTGCGCAGTGCCTATAATTGTTTTCATCTAATTAAGCTTATTGCCATTTCGAAAACGAACCCACAATATCAGTGCTAGTGGGAATACAGTGCAGTAAAAGCCACACAATCTAATACTTGCTGCTTTTGAATTCGTCATCCCTAACAATTTAACATCATGAGTATCATTTTGCTTTCTGCCTCCAGGTTTCCAAATGAAATTCGTAATAGAATATTGTACCGACGCAGCCCATATTATCCTTACAAAGTGTAAGAGCTTCCATCTTGGCACATGTCTTCCATTTGTAGGATAGCAACGTGTTTGTATAGCAGGTCATGCCGCTATTGTCGCTTCTAAGCGCTGTAAGTACCGGAAGTTACGATGACTCAATTTATGGCACTCTATACATGTGCGCACACGTTTCAATATATCTATGCAGCTACACGAGGTCCTTTTCTTTACACAAGACTGTCTTAATGTCTGTTGAGTAGGTCTAAGTACCGACGCACTAATCCTTAAATGCCCACAGCACTCCTGTTGGCTTCTAGGAGATACGGTGAGCTGAGCGGGTATGCTGGCAGTAGCAAACAGGTTATTTTAATCAGAGTGTGCACCTGGTATTAATCCCAATTATACACTGAAGTCGATCTGCTCTTTTTCTGTACTAAAGCCCCTCCACCTTATCGCCAGAATCTCTCCCCCACCTATCTATGCAGCTCCAACACACTCCACTGCAAGTGTCCAATTCCAGACTAGATATCGGCTACCATTTCCTCTGTAGCCATCACGTAGGCGCCCACTGGCATACCACTGTATCCCTCCGCCCCCCCATCAGCTCTCTCACCATATACCCATGCGCCCCTTGGGGTAGTCCATCATTGGAATCAATGGGGTAACCCAGTGTCCCTCAGAGCCTTGGGGTAGTACAGACACTCCAGCGCCCCCCAGCTAGTAGGGCAGGGTGTGTGCAGCATTCCGGGCCAGAAGTGCAACCAGCATGGTGGGGCTCTGAGGGGCAGACTCCGGGAAGGGCCCTGCCTCTGGCAGGGACCAAGAGTAATAGGGCAGGTAGCCCCCCAGGCACAGGGCGATGAGCAGCAGCCGGGGGGGCTTCGGGGACCATGGCTCTAGGAGGGAGAGAAGCCGGCGTGTGTGAGAGGCCGAGTGGAGCTCAGAGCCGAGACTTCGGTGTAGGGAGGAGCTGTCCGTGTGAAGTAAACTGAGACCCACACTCCATCACAGACTGAGCACCGGTGAGAGGGAGGAAGGCAGGCCTTGCCAGAGGGGAGGGTGGGTGGGTGAGGGGACAGAGAGAAAGGGGGTGTAACCTGAAACCCCCTCTGTAGTGAAAACTCTGCTGGGGGGGACTAAGGGATAAAAGACGGAGCTAGGTTGGGGCACAAAGGGTTCTGTGATAGGAGTTTGCAAAAATTATTTGCAATGCAATAGGTCTCACATTTAAATGAGACCTATTGCATTTCAAAGAAGCGGCCGCCATTGCCCACGGCTGCTTGAAAAGAGAAAGCACGCATGGCGCACTGAATGTAAGCAAAGCACGTCGTGCGTGCAGTAAGAGAAACTCAATAAATAAAATAGTGCTTACAGATTTAAGAACACGTACTGTGTAACAACCGAAGTAAAAGGGCCAGTCGCCATGGGAAGTTACAAATGAAGACAAGGTGGTACAAAGAGGGACTAACAAGGCTGTTTACGAATCAGAATCCAGCCTTTACGAAGGACAAATGACAAATATGGGCGGAGAGTGGGTGGGGCTTCTATTCAATACTCTACAACAAGTCTCGCAGAGCAGCACATGCGTGCGGACTCTAGGCTAGACCTAAAAAAGGGCTTTACAATAAAATGTTATTTTCATGCGAGAATGGTATTTTCACGTTAGAATGTTCTATCCAACCCGTAAATGTACAAACACAAACCAATTTTTTTTAAAAACAATTTTGCATAAAACATTTATCATGCCCAAGACATCCTATAAATCATGAAAAATGTACCAAAAAAGCACTCTGTTACAAAGTAAACTAATGATCACTTAACAGCGATAGTACAAAGCCTTTAATGTATTTTGAAATCATTGTTAAATTGACACTAAGAACCTGTGGCCTGTTGGTTTTGTTGTGCTGCACCAACATAGAAGGGGAGAGGATGAAAACTAAATGGGAACAAACACGGGAAAAGAACTAGTGAAAGAAACAGCAAAGCAAACCAGAAGCAAGACAAGCTAAAAACGCATACACTCTTACAAAGTGCTGCAAGTAGAAGAAAAAAATAGGTCGAAATAGAAAGTTGAAGCAGCAAGACACTTCAAAGAGAAAAAGAAGAAGAAAAAAAAAAAAGTTAAGTGGTCTGGTCCATGCACCAATGATGGGAGAAACAGATGAGCAGAAAGTGAAGCCAGCGCATGTTGACCAACAGGAGCCATCAAATAAGGCACACAATGAAGCCAACCAATGGCAAGCAATGGGTGGACTCCAAGCCCCTGATAAGTAAACAAAATGACTTGCAAAGCAATAGCGCAAGCGCTGTCTGAGAACGGACATAAAAAACGCTCCTGTAACTTGGGACAACTAAACCATTTCAGGTATTGGAACTTGGAACATAACAGAGACCTTTACCCTCCACGAGTTGATGGAGCAGAATACAGTGCACTTTTTACAAATACACAGGCTGGACTACCTTCAGTCTCCTACTTTTGTAATTGTTAGTTCTCCCTATAACACGAGGCGCGTCGCTCAACAAAAGAACCCCAGAGTCCTTTTTGAGAGAGAGAAAAAAAAAAAAAAAAAAAAAAGATTGCTTGGACTGCACTCAATCAATCAGGGGAATTGTAAGCGCGCTACTCACCCGTGGGGGTCTCAAGACGCTGGGGTGGGTGGGGTCCGCTGGTTTGCTTAGCCGAAGAGCCAGGTCTTGAGGGTCTTTCTGAAGGTGTTCAGGGAGGGGGCGCGTCTGAGGTCTGCCGGTAGCTCGTTCCATGTCTTGGCTGCAATGTGAGAGAAGGATCTTCCGCCTGCTCTGGCTCTGTGGATGAGCGGGGTTTTGGCCAGTGCGAGGTTGGAGGATCGGCGGTTTCTTTTGGGTACGTGGAAGTTGACTCTGTCGTTGAGGTATTCGGGTCCGTTGTTGTGTAGGCATTTGTAGGCGTGGGTGAGGATTTTGAAGGTGATTCTTTTCTCTACGGGGAGCCAGTGGAGTCTTCTTAGGGGTTGGCTGATGTGTTCTTGTCGGGGGATGCCAAGAACGAGTCTGGCTGCGGTGTTCTGTATGGTCTGGAGTTTGTGAAGTAGGGACTTGTTGATGCCGGCGTAAAGTGCGTTTCCATAGTCCAGTCTACTGCAATTAAGTCTATTTAGGTGCCTGTAAAAAAGTAAATCCAAACACTTACAAGATCAAACATCAGGTTTCAACATCAGGTTTCAAAATCGGTCTGTGATCATTGTAAGCATTGAACTAACTACTCTCAGGGGCAGAGATTCAAATTAAAAAAATTGAACATTATAGGGGCGGTGTCCATCATATTTACAGAAACTTGCCCTGCCCTACTGCACCATTCATTTATTAGCATCCATCAACTCCAGAGAGCCAGATCTGTGCACTGTGTACTTACAGTATACAAAAAAAGTGATGGATGGAATTACTAAGGCCGCATCCCAGTCCTTTCTTACTTTGCACTCTGCCAGCAGTTCTTAAACTTTTGACTTCTGTGGACCCCTAGTGAATCATTACTGAAATCCAGGGGCCCCCCCGCGCTGTGTCATTAGTGGAAGCTGGGGACTCCTGGCTTAAGCAATATCTAGGAGTTGAACTTCATAATAATACACCAAACAAGTGTTCAAATATTGAAGTACATTGTTTAATAAACACATTTAGAAAAAGTTTACATTTTCAAAGTTGCTTCTTTATTTGCATAAACTTGGATTTAAATGAACTAATTTTACTATTTAATTTTGTAACATAGTCAGGGACCGGAACCCGACCCAGACCCCCTTCCCCCCCCCCCCCCCCCCGAGTAGAATTCATGGACCCCCACAGGTTAAGAACCACTGCTCTATGCCACCTCAGTTTGGACCCAGCCATATGCAAATCAGTCTTGGCCCAGCTCTACTGGGATCAGTTCAGCCCGAACTGACCGGCTGGTCCTCCCTGAACCGGAATACAAACAACCCAGGACCGGTTTCGCCCTCGTTAGGGCTCATCTGCCTGGTATAACTTGAGTCTAGTGACACTGTGTACGGGACCCGCGACCCACGTCTGGGTATGCCCCAATTAAGAAGCCATTACATACTACTCATGTGACAAGTGAGTTTTTAACCTACACGGCAAATTTAAGAATCACATTTTCTCTCCAGCACAAAAATGACTGACATTTCCTTACTGCACTGTAGTGCATCAGTACTTTATTTCGATACGTCTGTCCATAAAGGAACATTTTGTTGCGAATTTCCACATGTCATTTTCTGATGGGTATACCTTTACCCTACGAAGTATTTTGAAAGACATTTACTCATGGCATTGCCCTCCCCCTCACAGCACAACTAATGAGCCAGGATATGATGCCACCTAGTTAAGGCGGCTCACTTAGTTAATGCATCTGCTGCAGACGTGTGAAACCTGGAGCCCCCTCTTTTTTACAATTCCCAGCATCTTCTGACCAGCCTAGAGTTATAGCTGTGGCAGAAAGTGCTGCATAAATACAGGTTACTATTATTAGAGGTGATAGGACATAATTTACTGTGGTATCATCAATTATACAGCAAAGCTACTTCGCTTCAAGATGAGGCACTCAAATGCACCCCGGTAGACGACCAAAATCACCAGACAGAAGAACTACTAACAGCTTACTGTAAACTCCCTTCCTTCAATGACACTGCAGCTTGATGGACTGACATGGTTTAGGAAGGAAGTAAGGAAGATGAAGTACAGGCAAGTCAAGCAAGACAACTGTGCAGCAAAGCCCGGAATGCCATGATGGCCGATTCTTGCCTAGGAGACCCTGCCAGGTGAATGGTGGACTTCCTGGAAATCCGGCATGTGGCGACCACCACCGATTCCACAAGGAATTACATTTAAAAATCAAGGACAATGCAGGAGACATTTGGCCCAAAAAACAAAAAGCCACGTCATCTTACATTAATACTCCACTCTCAGTAAAGTGCCACACACGTATAGATGAGCACGTGACAGAGGACAGACAGAAACACGAACTTTAGCTATGCCAAGTGTGGTCTGGGCACAAAAATGTGATCCCGTTCAAGAAGCAATTAATTCATAGCGGGAACTTAGACACTCGCACAGCTGCACATTACTTTACATACACGTCCCGGGTAACCTAGCGGTGCCACCTTGCGAGTATCATTTGATCACTCTCTCCGAAATAACAGACTGGGTGCAGGGCCGGACTGGGAACCGAAACCGGCCCTGGCAACCCGCTGGGCCGGCCCCCCTGGGGGGAGGTGGGGGATGCGGCCGAGCTGTTTGCTAGTGCCGGTTTCGGCCGATTTTGCTACAGGGGGAGATATTGCCGGCCCCCGGTAACAAAAACTGCCCCCAGGGGCCTAAAAGCTCCCCCCACCCTAGAGGCCCACCGGGGAAATGCCCCGTGCCCGCTACAACCAGTCTGGCCCTGACTGGGTGGGCATCATTTTACACCAACAGATAGATTTGCTCGCAGGTAAAGACTTTACCTTTAGGCCCTATCATTTCTACTTCGTCATTTAACTAAACGCTACGTTTTGTTAAAGCACCTTCTATATCCACCCTATTACCATGAGTTTAAGATTATATGAAGCACATGTATGACAGACTGCTTGCACATTAAATACAATGAATAGAGAAATAAAGTGCCAGACACGCCAACTACTCACCCTTGAGTGTTGCTTTTTCTATGCTAGCTGCACCTGGATATAAGGTACTCCAAAACCTATTTCTGCACTGTACATCCCAAGTATTCCTGCTGTAAATATTAACCTGATTGATACATAGGACTTGTGCCACCGTTCTGCAGAGCTGTAAGTGACAGACTTTACTATTACTCATCTCGAGATCACTCTTTACCAACCTTCGGAAGGCTGAAAGGCCGAGTTGGCGAAGCTGCTATTTGCATCATATTACCTTGTACAGACATATTAATATTTATACAGGGCTGTCCATAACCCTAGGGAAACCTACAGTGCTTTCTTGGTGACTTGTATATTGCTCAACAGCCTGGTAATGTTGTGGAGTGCTTTCTTTTTTAGGTCGAGCCTCGAGTAGCGCGCAAGCGCTGCTAGGCGAGACTATGTTAGGGGGTTTCAAAAGCTGACCAGACGCTCGTGCGTCATGGCCTTTTTCCTGCGGTTACGCAGCGCAGGGCCGACATCTGTTTCCCATTATCGTGCCCAGACGCGGGCGTGATAATTGGAAACACATGCCGGCCTTGCGGGTAATCGCAGGCAAAGGCCATGACGCACGAGCGTCTGGTCAGCTTCCAAAGCCCAGGCTGCCGCGCTCGCTCGCCCCCGCTCCTCTCTTGTGTTTACTTCCCTTCATTTGCCATGTGCTTAAACTTTCTTCACGGCCAGTGCAACGCACATGATTAACTTTGAGGGGGCTAAAAACAACATGCACTTACGTTATTTTTAGGTTAATTTTGGCAGCATGTTTTCTGTTTTTGTATGAGATGTAAGCCAACCCGCACTCTTAATAAATTTACATGGAAAAACTTTTTTGCTGGTATGTAAAATACGCATTTTTAGTTCATTTTGTTTGTATTTTAGAAACCACTGCGTGTATCTACATTTGAGCACTATAGCGAGTCTATTGGCGTTGTTGAGCCTTTGTTTGTGCCTCTGACCCCGGGCAGCTGAAGTCTATTGGTTTTTAGGCGGCGCACAACAGCTGACATAACACAACAACCGGCGTGCTAGAAAGCTGAAGCAATGCTGCGAGCTTGGGGAAGAGCTGATGAGCTGCGGGCTCCGTGCATCCCAGGCACCGCCAGGGCCCTGTTTTCCATGGTTGTAAAATTTCGTGATTGTTTTTGAGGGAATGCCTCCTCTCTTCTGTTAGCTTATGTTGGTTTTGCCTTGCGCTTGATAGGTGTTGCGATTTTAAAGGCTTTATCAGCTGCAGCAATCTGTGGTCCTGAAGGTGAGGGTTTTGGAATAGTGTGTGCTTCTAATAAGACTACGTCAAAGGAACGTGTTTTTTCTTTTGATGTTTTTAATTTGCTTAATGACCATGACTCGTAAGGTGAAGATGTGGTCTGCTGTGTGTGTTTAGGGAGGGAGCCTGGTTGGTTTTGAGTGAATTATTCCTGTTTGGTCGTACATTATAGAATCCTCTGTTGGATAATACTGTAAAAGGCTTTGCTCATGTCGCTGCTGACTCGGAGTCCTCTTACATGGCATGACTAGATTCTCGGCCACATCCAGGGTGCATCTTGCTCACAACGGCACCCCACGACCAATCGCTTGCACTATCCCCTCACACACGCCTAACCTACTGCCACCAACATAACTAGGCACTCCAGTGTATACTATGAGTGTATATAGTTTTCTTTATGGCATTGTTCATCTCCATTCATCATTCGCCCGGAACCATCCGAAACTCAGTAAATGTACCCAACTAGCGAGTACATGTTCTTATTCTGCTGCATAATGCTACGTTTTTGTAACAACGGATTTGTATTTGTCAGCCTGTTTCTGCGATTCTTCCTGTGCCCGACTAGTGAAGTCAAGTTCTTGAAGGCTACTTTTAATTTACCCAGGTCATCCACTGGGATTCTTGTTCTAGGAGTTTTACTGCAAGCCTCTATTTATTAATTTCTTACCCCATGGCGGTGTTTTTGAGCTGTCACGGGTGGTTTATTTGTGAATGAAGTATTTGTTCCACATGTCCTTGAAAACCGTGCTCTTGGTGGCCTCCTCTATTTGATATGTTTTTATTGTAAATTAATAGACTTCCGTTTTTGTTTTATTTATTGATTTTTCTCTTGCTGTTGGCTATAGCTGTGTTTCTAGTAGGTCATCCATGAGTCCTCCATAACAATAGTTTTGCGTATTTACCGCTCTGTCAGATGAGTCTTATAGCACTACTAGGTTGAAACAAGGAAAATCAAGGATTTATTAGTTCCCATAGATTCAGCAAGATGTTTCCAGTCTAGTGTCTCTCACATGTACTGCAAGAGAGCACTACACAATGAAAACTACCCACACAGATCCACGCCACACAATACAACTCAACACATTTTCAATCCACACCACATAATTCAACACCAAACCACAAAATTCAACACTAAACCACATAATTCAACTCAACACAATTACACACCACACCACATACATCCAATCTTCACCACCAAATTCCATACCATGCAATAAAATACAATAGCACACCACATACTTAAACTCCAATACAAACCACTCCACAGCACAAAATACCATTCCACATAATTATGCTCCATAACCGACAATCCCTCTCCACATAATTCCAATACACTCAATACCACATAATTACGATCTACATAATTCCACTGCACGCCACATAATTCCACTACACAAATCAACTCCACACCATACAGTTCCACACCTAACCATTCCAATGCAATCCACATACTATACATCCACTCCACAACAAAACACATGGGTAAAAGTCATTGTCGTTTACAACGCCAATAGCTCTAACTCTCTGAAATGCGAGACCAATTGCATTGCAAATGCTTGTTCTACCAGGTTCCTGTGCACATGGCTACAAGGGTGTTGTTTAGATACTGATCTATGTGATCCTTACTTGGGGATGTGTAAAAGGCATAGCGGAAGCATGGCATGTCAGAAGAGACACCAATGCACATGCAGGTACTCCCACTGTAGGGTGGACAATATCAAATGTAGAGGCTGCCATCGATGTACATCAGTTTGGGCCACTCGAGTGTATGGAGGTCACGCAGTAGCATCTAAAGACCCATCTCACTGAAGGCGCAGTTAAATCACCACTTGAGAACTATATGGAGCTTACCCAGGACACTTGGGGGCGTTATTAAACCACAAAGGGGGCACTACAGCAGATAAATACCACAGGCGTGACAAAAACTGCAGGTGGTCCAGAAAGAATCCACAAGACATGTGCAGGCCAACATGAGTGCATGCAGCCAAGCTCCTCGAATCTTTGCACTAAATACACGTCCTTGGTGACTCGCACAGTGGAGGGCAATACAAAGCATCAACCTAAATGTGCAACAGGCCCCAATATCACAGGAAAGACAGGATAAGCTGAAATAGTCTATGGGTCTGCAGGAAGTGACCGCCGTGGCCAGAAAAGCAAAGAACCAATTCTATGTGTTGGACTAATGACAGCATTGCTCCATTTCAGGATTGAGTACAATTTCCACTGTTCTAAAATACTTACACACAGACTCACTGTGATCAAATGTCAGACTGACATGCACTGAAAAAAATCGGAGACACACATGGCAAAGAAAGGTTTGACAAAAGGAACACATTGTTACTGCGCAAGTCAAGCATCCCTTACCAACCATGTGCAACGCGTTGCATTTTATGGTGTTTGCTTAGGTTTTATTTGTCCCCAATCGACACATTCCACAGAGAAACAAACAGGGATCCCTTTAATTGGAATAACTGTTCGAACAGAAAGAAGAGAAAAGGGACATCATCTTCTGTGGCAGATTAAAATAAATTACATTTTCTTCAAATGCAATTTGTAAGATAAACCTTAAACAGCGGTTGGATATTTCCAATGGCACGTGGCACCAACCTCAACTTATCTAAAAAGCCAGCTGATACTTTTTGAAGCACATTTATTTTATACAGATTATGCCCATTCGTATTTTCACAATGAGCGAGAGGAAGACAGAGGTTTCAATCACCGAAAAAAGTTTCATATACAAACTTTAAGTGTAGAAGATTATAAAGATCAAGCATTATACAAGACGTCAAACATCTTGCATCTGCCTTAAAGACATGCAATGAAAAAAGAATCAAAAAAGAAGTTAACTATTGCAATTACTATGTAGAAGCGGTCTTAAAATACCTGGTTGTATAATTCAATAGTAAACCGTTGACACGAGAAGACGGTCAGCAAAATATAAGAGTTCTGCCTTAGTATGCCTAAATATCGTGCAGGGAAAAATACTTCAGGAAAGTTCAAGATAAGACCGATAAACATATACATTTCAAATACATGAACTCTCAAGAACGCGGCCCTCTACTCTTACTGTATATATGCAAGTTTAATCTGGGGTGAACAGACCCTTCTGCATTAGGTTCACAGTTGTACAGCTTTATTTTTCCCCCAATAGCACAGTGCAACACTTAAGGTAACAGCAGATTGTCGCTCTGAATTCTCACAAGAGGGCCCTTACCTTTAACCACGTACAGTGCTTCCGGATGCACGGACTACTCTCCGTCATGGTAATTTTCACACTGCGTGCCTCCAGGCTGCAATCACCGACCGTGAAGGGCTACCCCTTCATTTCAAGCGGTTTATGACCCCGCGTTCCAAGCAGAGCCGGCAGCGACGGCCATCTCAGCCTCTTCCACGACGCAGGCGGCTCTGATCACTTGGTTATTCGTTCGGCACAGCCCCCTCCAGAAACCCTTTACCAAACACTCTTGTCAACAACAACCCTACAGCCTCAGGAATGCAATCCCTGTCCTCAAACTTGTATGGGCACACCCCAGGAATGGCTTGAATTTAAATCGGTTGGACACAGAAAGGCTACATCAAACCATACACTTTAACTATGTATTCGCATGTACATTTTTATGTTTTTTAGTGAATCCTTCCTGTCCTACTTTAGGACCAAGAGATCATTTGCATTTTTTCAACGACTTTACTTCTACCAATTATTGAGATCCATTGCCCCTAGCTCTTATGAACTTCTCCACGTTGCTATATATTCACAAAAAACGAATCTTAAAGTTACGTTCTAGTTAGTTGAATTGTTCAGTAACAAAAGTAACGTTTCAAGTAACTATAACTTGTGCCACAAGGTAGCTATAACTCACGCCTCGGCCATGCACAATTTTCTCACTAAAATGTCATTGCAAATGTTGCTGTGATATTATCAATGAGGTCATAGAAGGTCATGAGTGATGCAATATGCGGGGTAATTAGCAGTGCATTGCAAGGGTGCAAGTTTTAGCTACCTTAGGGCACTAGTTAGTTATTTGAGATAATTAGAACTGGTGAATTTTCGTGTTTTTTTTTTTTTTTAGAGTTTAAAATGTTACGTTGTTACTGAACAATTCACCAAACTAGAACTTTACTTTAACCTTTGATTTTTGCAGTGAATTTCTATGTTTTTTGTTGTTGTAAATCTGTTCATTGGGTTTTCATATGAAAAAGCAAAGAAAAATAGTGACATATACAGAGGAACACCATGAATGGCCCCAGGAGTAAGGGGTGATTTGAATCTGTAGGACATTGCATTTCAGATACAGAAAGCAAAAATAACAATCGTGCATTATGGTGAGATACGGGCGCCAACAATAGTGTGAATACCCCTGTACATCGCATGTGTACGCATACAGTGCATGGTTATTTTTTAACAGATACTGAACAGGGGGAATGGGATACAACAAAATGAGGACAAAGAAAGCAAAATATCGGGCTGTTAGTGATATGCCACCGAGGTGCCCACCCCCCGCTCAACCCCCACCTCCCATATGCACCGTCCACTTTAGCGAATAAATGTTACCCGTGTAATCGCCGACTGGTTGTGGGAGAAGTCATGAATGATGGTTCACCCTGACTCTGTAGGGATGGGTGTGCACCCCCAATGTATGTCGCCTCAATGGCTGGCTCCTCCTCTATGGATGAACCCACTGAATCCATGTCATTGTTTCTATGCAGGTCCACTAATATTGTGTCCCAACTGGCAGCCAGTGGGAGTTTGCGGAGGCCCAGCAAATCTTCTCTGTGCAGGGCAATGCTCTTCGCTTTAGCCCATGTCAGTAAAGAGCGATGCCATGCTAGAGCCTGAGGGCACGCAGGGGACTTCCATCACCTAGTGATTAGCCGCTAAGAAGTTGCCATGCCCAGATCCAGGAAGCGGGATGTAACCTTATGTCTCTTACCTCTTCTGAAGAGGTGCAAAATATAGGCTTCCCAATGAAAGGGAATTTTGCGCTCAGTGCAGCAGGCAAGGACGCTGGCTATTGTGCTCCAGTACCTGCTGAGAGCGGGACAGTGCCACAGCATTTGTAAGAGGTCCGCGTCAACCAATTGACACCGGGGGCAGGAAGTCTGTGGAGTGGAAATACTTATTGATTTTAGCTGGGGTAAGGTACACTCTGCGTATGAGAAAAAATTGGATCTGGCGGAAGCGCCGACTGCGGGGTATTCGTGTGGGGCTCTCCAGGGCCGCCGCCCACTCAGTCTGTGAAAGGACGTTCCAGGTCCCCTTCCCAGTGGAGCTTCAAGGGTTCCAGTGTGGTTGCAGCGTGCTGTTTAAGGGAGGCGGTGAACCACCACGTCAGGTGCCCCCGGTACCCATCACATGCAAATATAGAATCGCAAGTTGTGTGGGAGGCTCAATCGTCAAGTCGACCCAGCGAGCCGTGAGAGCTGTTATAAGGGAACAGTGTAGCAAGAAGCGGCCCGGGTAAAGCCCCTCCTCTGAGATGAGCACAGTGTATGGAATGAGGATCCCGTCCCGGAAGAGATCTCCAGGGTCATGAATGTCAGCCATCTCCCAGTTGTGTAGCTCGGCCGCCGTGGTGACCTCCAGCCCCCTAGGTGTCCCCTGGAGTGGTATTGTGAGTGGGTGATAAAAAGACTTCTGCGGTAGCATTTGTGCGCTACTTTGAGCAATAGGGAGTCTATGGCTGTGGGCTTCGAACAAGGGTGGAACAAATGAAGTGGGGAGAGATGTGGTAGGGGCGGATGTAGTATGGCAGTGTCGGTAAGCTGGCGAGAGGCCAGTCATCTGGCAATCCATTGTAATTGTGCAGCTAGGTAATAATGCTCTAGATTAGGAGCGGCAAGGCCTCCACGATCTG
Source organism: Calotriton arnoldi (assembly GCA_963921515.1). Lineage (NCBI taxonomy): Eukaryota > Metazoa > Chordata > Amphibia > Caudata > Salamandridae > Calotriton > Calotriton arnoldi. The sequence continues at coordinate 447,087 of CAWUFW010011355.1, read as the reverse complement.
TAGGTAGAGAAAGTTTAATGGAAACACGGTGGCGAGAGGTACCCCAAATAAAATCTGATCGGTCTCTCCAACTCATTGAAAAAGGGGGTGGGGGGATATAAAGGGGCAGGTTCTTTAAATAATACAGGAACTGAGGTAGGCTCACCATATTCTACCAGTGCCAGATAGCGGGAGGGTACCCCAAAAGGTGGGCTGGGCACGGATAGCAGTCGTCGCTCTACCTCTGTTGCCATCAAAGAGGTCGGGATCTCGGCAATAAACGTGAATGCCTAGATATCGAAAGTAATCAGCACACCACATTAATGGGTTCCCGTTGAGGGTGTTCTTAGGGTCCTGGGTGGATCCCGAAAAGGGGTATAAAGAAGACTGATGCATTGACACGCAATCCCGATACATCGGCAAATGACTTCAAAGTGTGAGCCAATGAGGACGGAATGGAGTGAACTTCTCTCACGTACATGAGAATATCTTCCGCATACAGTGAGATCGTATGTTTCCCATCACCTAGGGGTATTGCCCACGTCGACCTGGGTGCCGACACATTCAGCAAATGGCTCCATTGCCAAGGAGAAGAGGGGCTAAGGGACAGCCTTGCCTAGTCCTGCGACCTACAGCAATGGGTTCAGATATATACGGACCCGTTTTCACACGTATAGTCGGGTGTTTATAAAGCAGCTTGACCATACCTATGAATGGGACCCCAAAATTAAACTTGGATAACACTGCAAAAAGATAATCCCACTCAAGGGAATCAAGTGCTCCGAGCGGGGACAAACCCGCTCTGGTCCGGATGGACCAAGGCAGGGATGAGGGGAAAGTGTCAACTAGCAAGTATTTGCGCCAGAATTTTATAGTCAGTGTTTAGAATGGCTAAAGGTCTATAGGAGCCCAGGGCTGTGGGGTCTTTGCCCGGCTTCAGTAAGGAGACTAGGTTGGGCTGCGTAATGAAGCTGGCAGCAGAGAATTTTCTAGTACAGAGGTATAAAGGGCGTGCAAGTGTTGGATCAGTGTGTCGGCACAAGTCTTAAAGAACTCCGCAGGGAGCTGATCAGGACCCGGCACCTTCCCAGATGCCAGTATTAGAGCTTCACGTACCTCATCAATAGTGATGGGGGGAGTCTAGCACCATGTATTGATCGAGGGATTTCGAGGGTAGTTCTATCGAGCCCAAGAAGGTACTGATCTGCGGATGATCCCTGTGGCTAGTGGATCTGTAAAGTGCTGAATAGTGTCTGGTCATGGCAGTATGAATGTCAAGCTGCATGTAGTGCATGTGGCCCAAGTCATCGCATATGGCGTGGATCGGCCGATGAGGGTGTTCCTGGCACAGCAGATGGGCAGTTTATCCGCCCTGTCAGACATGGCATATGTGCGTGCCGAGTGAGCCAGGTAATTGTGGCAACTCAGTCTGTCCAATAGTCCAGCATGCTCGCGACGTAGCTCATCTAAGCTAGCAATAGCCTCAGGATGTGTAACCGAGGTAGTTTCATAACGAAGGAGTTTGCGCTCGATGGAACAGAGAGACATCCTGCTGTTTACAGATGTTCCATGTGAGGCCAAAGCAGTGCCCTCTAATCGTGACCTTGAAGGCCTCACATTCCAGTGATAGAGAGCCCGTGGAGCCAATGTTAAGGGTGAAGTAGCCGGAGATTGCCGCACCTAGGGAACCTCAAAATGCGTTGTCTTCCAGTGCCCTCGCTGAAGGCGCCAGGTAGGGCTAGGCAGAGGTCCCACGTCCCAGCTAAGCCTCAAGAGTTGAGGATTATGGTCAGTGTGTGCGACCTAGGTATTCGGTGTCTTGAATCAAGGGGAGCAGGGGAGAAGAAGCTAGTATACGATCCAACCGCACATGAAGTTCATGGACAGGTGAAAGAAGGAGTATATGCGGGTATCGGGTTTACGAGAGCGCCATACATGTGCTAGAGACCAATGGTTGAGCCATTGTGCAGAGGTACAAGTAAGGGGTGGGAAAGAGCAATCTAGTGAGACGTCAAGGACGGAATTGAAGTCACCCCCTATAAGGCAGGGCAAACCGCTCCAGCAGGCGAATACCCTAGAAAGTCTACAAAGAAAGTAGTTCTGATCTACATTGGGAGCATAAACCAAACAGATAAGGAGGGGTTGGCCATTAAGTTTACCCTTAAGAACACATCTGCCCTCCGTATCGACCTCAGCCTCTTCCACTTCACAAGGAACCCCCGCCTTCACCCACATCAAACTGCCCCTCACCTGGGAGGAACAGTTAGTACTGTACACCTGACCTCGCCAGCGGCAGTGCAGCCGATCCACCTCAGGGTTAGTTAGATGAGTTTCCTGAAGCAAGGCAATGCCAGTGGACCTGCGCTGTAGATAGGAGTAAATGGTGTATCTGCGTGAAGGGGAATTTATTCCCCTCACGTTCCAGGTAAAGACATTAACGTGAGCCATGGGGGACAGTAGTAGTATCTGAGCTCAGTCAGCGGTGCAGACGTGAGGGAAGAGCGGGCAGCTGGGCGGCGTCCCACATCGGGTAACAAAGAATATATGGAGAAAACTAAAGAACTTGTTTCTGTGTTGTGTAACCTCATGAGAGCAAACTCGCAACGAGAGTTGACCCAAACAGGGATGCCCAACCATGGCAACTGATGCGCAAACGAACTAGTGATCGGGGGGGGGGGTGGGGGAAGAGGTACGCATGGAGCTATTACTTGTTGCCTATCCCCCTGTAGTTGGATATAAGAAAAATGAAAGAAAAATCGTGCGTTGCTAATACATTGCGGCCCGTTCACTGCTCACCCGGGCACCAGGGCGAAATCCAGGCGGGCCCAACAGTACCCAGGGCAACCCCTCGACCCCTCTAGCCACCCCAATTTGTGGAGTCGGTGGGTGAATATGAGCTAGAAAAACAAAACATTATAGGACGCAAGCCGGCCTTTCCAATGATATGCAGTACATTTACAATGTTCACATTATGGTGTCTGAGGTCTGGGGAGTGATGACAGGGGGGCGGGGAGAGCCAGAGTCCCCAGACCACGCCAGCAGAGAATCATCCACACTGAGTGACTTAGGTGGCGCTGTTTCTGATTCAGAGGGAGATTTCGTGCTGCAAAGCGTTGCTGCCACATGGAGTACCACTTGGCGCTCGGACAGGATCTGCTCTGGGTCCGGAGCGTTGATCGATGGGGTACGATGGCGTGATCCGCCCCCTCTACCCCTGCGACGGCCACTTCTGATACGTCTGGGAGCCAGAGGGTCATCAGAAGATCTAGGCATAGTGGCCAAGCCAGTTTCCTCCAGCCAGTTCCAGGCGTCTGAGGGTGTATCAAAGAAGCGGGTGGTTCCATCCTTTACAACCCGCAGGCGAGCTGGAAACGGTAAAGAGTATCGCATGTTTAGGTCACGGAGTTGGCGCTTCACTGCTCCGAAAGAGCCGCAACATTTTTGCACTTGGGCGGTGTAATCCGGGAAAAACATGACTGAAGTGTTCTGGACAGAGTCCCGATAGTTTTCGGACCTCTCTCAATATTGTGTCCCTGTCTCTGAAATTCAGTAGACGAAACAGAAATGGGCGCAGACTGGCTCCAGGTGGGGGCTTACGAGCCGGCACCCTGTGTGCACGCTCCACCACAAACTGGGGAGACCGAACCCCTGGCGGAAGCAGCTCTGTCAACCAGCGCTCAGTATAGGCGACCGGGTCCTGGCCCTCAGTGTCGTTCAGTTTGTCCTCTAGAGTGCACACCCGGTCAAGTAGATCTTGTAAGGTGGCGGTTTGATTGCGAGACTTGGGTTGCAAGTCAGTGAACATAAGTTCAGTCTTGCGTACCCTTTCAGCAAGTTTTTGGTGATCGGCTCTCAGGAGAGTAAAGTCTGATACCACTTTATCTATTTTTGTCTCCAGTGAGGTGCGCGTCTGGTTCAATGTCATTCCAATTTTCTCCATGGCCGTGAGGACCAAGTCGAGTTTGGCTGAGAGTGCGGAATGTTAAGGCTCCGGAGGCCCATCTACCTTTGAAGATGCCCCATCTCCAGACTCCTGGAACCGCATGTGGAGTAGTGGAGCAAAGGTGGCCCATGACTAATTGCTGGGCAGTGGGCATGGAAAAGTTCTTGGAGTGTGCCCCTGGTAGCTATAATGGGTCGTATAATATGAAACTGCAACTGAGTTGAGGGAGTATGTAAGGGAATTGAGATCGCCCCTACAGTGTTAATTCAGCCGGTACATCCGGCGGTGGAGTTCATGATCACTAAGAGACGTCCAGGGTAACAATTGGTAGGTTCGAGGTGCGAGAGGGGACCAGTGATACAGTCAGTGGCAGACAGTATTTGAGCGGGGAGAAGAGGAGTGCTCCACGAAGGTGGCACCCCACACCTATATTACTGCAGCAAGAGGTGGCGTCTGGTTAGTTAAAACGAGGAGGGGTACGAACTAGGTCTGACCCAACCCTGGGGCGTCGCCTCTCTCCAGGGAGCTGGGCGACTTGCCACCCCCCTCAGGCCTCGAGGACAGGCAGAAACAGAGCAGTGATGGAGAGACAATATGGGTTGCAGGAAGGGTGTCCGGTCAGAAACAGCTAGGGAGTGAGCAGGAGGCCAGTTCCAGACAAGTTCAAATATTGCGTCTAGCACCCTTGCAGCGTTTTGGGGAAATACCTGCCAAATACCAGTTTGGACCTGCAACAACCCTCAGGAGCGCTTTCACAGCACTGCGGCGAAGCAGTGTGGAGGTATATGTCTGAGTGCACCCCTATTTTGTAGGCACCATCGGGTCACCACACAGGGCCGGAGCGCCCAAGTCACGATGGCTCGAAGAACGCCCCAGGCCCTCACACGGCAGGCTTCAGGGGGATCCGGCCCAGAGCCCGGTGGCACTCACAGCCGGGTGCCTTCACGATCTCGCCAATGTGGGGATGTCACCAGGTCGCAGGCCCCGGAGGCACCAAGTTCCCGGCCGTCCAACTCGCTCTCCTCCGTCCGCAGCAGGTACGCCCCACAAGGCTATGGCGAGGAAGAAAGATGTAGGAAGGCCCCAGCATCCAGGTCAAGACTGGTCGCACCTCTAGCGTCAGCACTACCGGCGGGTCAAGCCACAGGCTGCCTCGCCGTCTGGGGTAGTAGCAGCAGGACGATGTCCACAGCCACGGATGGGCTGTCGGGTGCTACGACCGCACCGATGATGCAGGATAAATCGGGGGAAGGGTACGGAGTGGGCTCAGAGCACGTCCACCATCTTAGGCAGTTGGCCACTATGGCTTTTAACGTAAAGTAATATTTTATTACCATATGTAAAGCCAAATCGGTAGGGGGTGGGTTGCCCTGCAGCCAACCTCTTGCAGGTGGTGGGTTGCCCTGCAGCCAACCTCTTGCAGGTAGCCAACCCCATGCTGCGCACGGTCTATTGCATAGGATTCACCACCCTGCGCTGCAGGGCCCAAGTTGGCAACTTATGCTACATGTGGATGCCCCAAAAGAAACAAGCCATAATAAACTGCTTGTTATTACGAAAATGGGAACACAAGACGTGCACACATCAACAGTCACACAAAAAAGTTCGACCTACTGCCTTTGCCAATGCTTGTTGGCCCCGGTATTCAAACGCATAGCTGGCTAGCTTGGGAAATGGGAGAGAGCAAGCAAACCTATATACTCCCATGTAGTTCTCAAAAACTAGTCCCCTTAAGTACAGCATGGAAGGATACAGTTCATCAATCAGAACACTGGGAGATCGAAATGCTCCTGGGTAGGAGAACCATAAGAATAGGGACGAGCTTAATCCTACCTAGAGCACTTGCCTGAGATAGAGAACAAAAAAAAATCCAATGCCCACTCTAAGTATGTGTTAAGTATTGAAAGAATAAGCCTTCCTACAGATTTCTTGTAGCAGACACGTACTGGACACATGGTGTAGGACGATCTTTGGATCCGAAGGTGTACTTTTTTTTTTTTACTGGAATGAATATAAACAAGCACTGGCAAAACAAACAGCATTTTTGTATGGGCATTAATATGAACAAACCATGGCAAAGCCAATAGGTCTCAAACATGGAAAGGAGTTAGTCAACCCTTTGGCTTTGTTCAGACTTGGCAATAAGAAAACAATGCTTGTGGCCAATACTAAATAGCATTGGCAAATAGAAAAAAAAAGTCAATTTGGAACGTTCCAGCAGGATGAAAAACATGCATTCATGCGTCAGATCCATGTGCACATACGAGTCATGATGCAGTGCTAGCCATTTTTTAACCTTTAATTTATCACTGTAGAATGACGGGTGCCCAGCTTGGAACAGTAAATAAAAAAAAAAAAGCGCATGGCAGTGAAAGCACATTGTAGAAATGAAAAAAAAAAAAACTGACAGGTAGTGATGGGGGAACCATGAAGGTGCTGGTAGGATGAGGCAGAGAACTTCATCAAGGGATGAGTGTGGGAACAAAGGAGGAGATGGTGGGAGGGGAGAAGAAAATTGAAAGAAAATACGGAAATAATGCTGAGCAGATGGTGTAGCATGGGGGAAGCAACGGAATAGCCTTAGGGGAGCAACATGGCATTGAAAAACAACAACAACAAAAAACACAATTTCCACAAGCAACCAACACATTTTTTTAAATCACTATGCGTCAATTCAAAAATATTGTAACTGATTTGTAAATATACCTATGCCACTTAGTATGTGCAGCTTGTCGAAAGGGTTTGCTATTAATTAGATTGACTTTGAAAGGCGAGAGCGGTGAGAACCCTGGACTCTAATGGTGATCAGGACATTGTCTTACAAAAAGCGAGGCTCTGAAGTCCCTAACCTTTTGAGATTTTTATGCAGCAAAGTCACACTTTGCAATAAATTTGATATATATACATATCCATAGGAAGAGCGTTTTTTCATTTGCCAATAACTTTGGCGTCGTTTGATGAATCCTCGCGCAATTTTCAAAACTAATACGCCAGTCACTTCAGCTGCTGTCTTGAAAGTTTCGGGTTGCTCCGTAAAGCGCACAAGGAAAGGGGGGGGTCCGGGGGGGTCCCAAAAGGCTTTTTTCCCCAGGTTAATTTCCATAGGAAACTTCAAACACTACTACAGCTCGAACTGCTGAACGGAACTACACCAAATTTGCCAGAAAGGTAGCTCTTGGTCCAGAAAGCACTCTTTGTTAAATGGTGTAAATCCATTCAGTAGTTGCTGAGAAATTTAAAGATATCTAAGATATACAACTCCGGCTGCGGTGGATACACGACCCCTTCCGATCTCGTGCCTGATATCTGATTGGCTGCCAACACTTCAAACTAGGAAGTGTTGGCAGCCATCTTGTGACTCGGTTGAACGGAGTCACAAGCAAAAACGTTTAAAAAAAAAAAAAGAGGAAAAAAAAAAAAGTAAAGGGGGCAGGGTAGACACACCCTGACCCCCTAGACCCCCCCCCCCCCCCGAGCCAAAAAAGCATTTAAAAATAAAAATATTCGGCGGGAGTCGAGTTGGATTCGCGACACCTGCTGTAAATGAAAAAGAAAAAAAATGAAGTACGGACTCCCGCACTTCGGTTAATTTAGGTCCCCGGGTGGGCCACAGTCTTGGGGACAACCACCTCCATAGGGCTAAACACAAAGGAAATGCGGGGTGCCACGCGGCCCCCACGCTGCCCGCCACCTCCCCGGGGCTATAATAAACTATAGTTCGTGTGGGGGTTCCAGCCCCTCCATGCAGCCCCAGGACCGCCACCTCCTCGGAGCCAATTCACAGAAATGCAGGGGGCCACGCAGCCGCCCTGCAGCCCCGGGGACCGCCAACTCCCCAGAACAACTGCAAACTAAATTATATAAGGGCGCCGCGCGGCTCCCGCAGCCCCAGGGTCCACCACCTCCCTGTGGCTTAATTTCTGTTGGAGGGGGCTGTGTGGCCCCTCTCGTGGTGAGGTAGATGGCCCTGGGGACCGCCACCACCCAGGGTCGGCTCCCGCAATGTCCCGGGGTGCCTACACCCGGGACATTGCAGCTTGCTATGGCTTGGCGGGAGCACTGCTCCTGCCAAGCCATAGCAAACACTGCTCTGCTTCCATGAAGCAGAGCAGAATTGCTTTTGGACATATCAATCAATCACAGAATTTGTAAAGCGCACTACTTACCCGCGAGGGTCTCAAGGCGCTAGGGAAAAAAAAGGGGGGGGGGGTGCTGCTACTGGTCGAACAACCAGGTCTTGAGTAGCCTCCTGAAGGTCAGCAGGTCTTGGGTCTGTCGTAGGCTTAGTGGAAGGGTGTTCCAGGTCTTGGCGGCGAGGTGGGAGAAGGATCTGCCGCCGGTTGTAGTTCTTCGAATGCGAGGGACGGTGGCGAGGGAGAGGTCGGCGGAGCGGAGTTGGCGGTTGGGGACGTAGAAGAGGAGTCGTCTGTTGAGGTAGGCTGGGCCAGTCTTGTGGAGTGCCTTGTGTGCGTGGATGAGGAGTTTGAAGGAGATTCTCCTGTCGACGGGGAGCCAGTGCAGGTTCCTCAGGTGGGGGTGATGTGGCTGTGGCGTGGTACATCGAGGATCAGGCGTGCGGAGGCGTTTTGTATGCGTTGCAGTCGCTTGATGAGCTTGGCCGGGGCTCCCACGTAGAGGCGTTCCCATAGTCAAGTCTGCTACTGACGAGGGCCTGGGTGACTGTTCTTCTTGTGTCTGTCGGGATCCACCTGTAGATCTTGCGAAGCATGCGGAGGGTGTTGAAGCAGGAGGATGAGACTGCGTTGACTTGCTTGGCCATGGAGAGCGTTGAGTCGAGGATGACTCCCAGGTTGCGTGCGTGGTCGGTGGGTGTCGGGGCTGCTCCCAGCGTCGTTGGCCACCAGGAGTCGTCCCAGGCTGAGGGGTTGGAGCCGAGGATGAGGACCTCTGTCTTCTCCGTGTTCAGTTTTAGTCGGCTGATCTTCATCCAATCGGCGACGGCCTTCATTCCTTCATGGAGGTTGGATTTGGCGGCGAGGGGTCCTTGGTGAGGGAGAGGATCAGTTGAGTGTCGTCGGCGTAGGAGATTATGTTGAGGTCGTGCTGTCTGGCGATGCGTGCGAGCGGGGCCACGTAGATGCATGTCAGCAGCTCCCTCTGTCCACAAGCAATTACGGCTCCCGCAGGAGGCGGGGAGCTGACAGACCGCGGGGTCCTTGAGGCTCCCCGCGGTCCCAAACATGGTGGCCATGCCCCGGTGGATGGGGTCTCCGGGGCAATATCGGCTCTGAGGGGGGGGGCCACCCTAGCCCCCTCCCCATTTAAAATAAATAAATTATGAAGGCCTAGCCCGGGGCCGAAATTGGGCTCAGAAGAGGGGCAGCGCGGCCCCTCCCCTCCAGTTTATAAAACTAAAGGGCGGGCACTGGGGGATGGGGTCTCAGGGACCAAAATTGGCCCAGGGAAGGGGGGCCCGCAGCCCCCCTACTTTAAAAAAAGCCAGAGGATGTGGTCCCCGGGGTCCATAATCGGCCTGGGGAGAGAGGTTGCACGGCCTCCCTCTCCATTTCAAATAAAGAACTGGCCCAGGAGGATGAGGCCCGAGGCAGAAGGCGGCCGAGGGAAGGGAAGCTACGCAGCCCCCCTTCCCTAAAAAACAAATATATCATTAAAAAAAACTTGGCAAGTCTCAGGAGGCCACGCCCCCTTCACCACCACTCTGTAAACGTGCCTCCTGGCGCAGTGGTGGTTGAGGAATGAAATCCCCTTGAATGCGGAGGGTCTTTGGGGGCCAACAAGCCCTCGTTACCTCCAGAAAGTCCCAGACAGCGAGATTGCTGAGAGGACTTGAAGACCAAACCCCCTTTCTCTACCACTCTGCAAACACGCCTCCAGGCACGCTTCTGGTAGTGGAATTTAATTTCGCTTTACTCCGGAGGTCCTCATGACTAAAGTGGACTATTTCCACCAACCAGTAGTGCGTCAGGAGGCGCGATTGCAGAGTGGTGGAGAAAGGGGGCATAGCCTCTGACAACCTCTCAGTAACCCAGCTGTGTGGGTCTTACTGGAGGTGGCAGGTGGGGTTAGTTGGCCCCCAAGACCCTCAAGAGGCAAGGGGACATCCTCCCCCAACTAGTAGTGTGCCAGGGGGCACGTTTGCAGAGTGGTGGAGAAAGGGGGCGCGGCCACTGAACACCTTTCAGTAAACCTTACAACTTGGTTGGTAGTAATGGTTCCCAATCAATGAGAAAAACCGCACAATCAAGAAGATGAAACAAGTATAACACCTTACAATGTACTAAAGTGTGAACAAATATTTTTTAGCTTGTTAATTGTTTTTGGGGTGCTAGCTTGGCTCAATTGCATCTACTACCGAAAGATGCTAATTACACAAGTGAAAACAAATGTGTATAAACCTAAAACCATAGAGCACTATGAGCACACCCTTCGATGTTAACAATCCATTAGAGTACTGGATAAGTCAAATGATTATTATTGTCCAATATCACATGTATACTTCCTCAGCAACTGATGTTTAATTATAACAATCTGACAGCATACAGAGTCCACAAAAGTCAAAAGTTCTTCATTTCGATGATTTTATTCTTTTACTTCATATATCCAGCATGAAATCTGCCAATATGCCAACACGTGTTTCGTCTACCCGTAGACTTTTTCAAGGCAGTTAGTACGAAAATCTGTCATCGTACGAGTTCTAATTCCGCTTGTGGTTGACTTCTTATTGAAAAGTGCACACGCATCCACAAACTTATGGTATCAGATGTGTCCGTATGAAAGTTGACGCTGAAGTAATTAGTTAAGAACTTCTGTTATGGCCCAAACGGCGATCAATATCGGTCTTACACGACCCCAAAATTAAAGAATCCAAAACACACTCCCTATGATTGGAGTCAGTGTTGTTCTGAAATGTGAAGAGCGACCCCGATAGGTTCCACTATCCTAAAAAAAAAAGTGCATACTCCGAAGAAAACTCCCTCTATTCGGAGTCAATAGTGTTAGCAATATCGAGTGGTGACCTTGATAAGTTCCACTATCGTAGAGACCGCCGAAATGCGTCCTCCACCTCTTCGACTTCGCTAAAAGCGCGTAAACAGAAGTTCTTAACTAATTACTTCAGCGTCAACTTTCATACGGACACATCTGATACCATAAGTTTGTGGATGAGTGTGCACTTTTCAATAAGAAGTCAACCACAAGCGGAATTAGAACTCGTACAACGACAGATTTTCGTACTAACTGCCTTGAAAAAGTCTACGGGTAGACGAAACACCTTTCAGTAAACCCACTGTGTGGGGACTTACTGGACTTAACAGGCGGGGTAGCTGGTCCCAAGGACCCTCAATAGCCAAGGGGACATCATCCCCCTACTTGTAGGGCACCAGGAGGTGCGTTTGTAGAGTGGTGGAGAAATGGGCGTGGCCGCCTAACACTTAGCAATCACGCATAGGTCTCTCCACAAAAAAGGTCCTTTTTTAAAGATCGTTAGCCATTCCTTATCCCCCAGGAAGGCTACTGAGATCTTCTTCAGCACATTTATTGCAGATCTCCAAGTTCTGCAGATCTCACTTCTCCCATCAGGCCCCCAAACTCTGGAACACTCTTCCTTTGGAACTATGCCTGCTCTCTAATGACCTCATATTTCGTAAGGATCTGAAAACTTGGCTTTGTAACCATTAGTTCTGTTGAGAACTGGTTAACATGATTTGCAAGTTCTTTTCTGACCGTTTTAAGCGCCGAGAGGCCCTCAGGTAGCTATGCGCTATAGAAGACCTACAGAATAGAATAAAATACTGAATCTTATTCAGTGCCTTTGGCCCTCACGATCAACTTAAAGAATGTAAAATGTGGGGATATTATAAGCAATGACCACACTCTGAACTGTATATACCAACTTTTTGTTGATTTTTTCAATCCATAGAGTTGACTGAGCAGTGTGATTTTGCTCTGCACCACTATTTGCCTCATTGAGAACATTTTTTTTTCACCATTCATACTAAATGTTTTACCCCTTTAAACTCTTCTTGCCCTTGGTCCAACAGGGAGTGCAGACAGGCCAAGCAGGGGCTGATCGATGTCGCAAGAACAGGTTCCAAATCTAATTAGGCTAATGCTAGAAAGGTCTACAAGTCCACCCTAAGGGCATGTAGGAGAGAGAAAAAAGAAGCACAATGGGTTGAACTCATGGATGACCTTAAAAAGAAAGGAATTCAAGCTTTTTGGAAAATTATGGCCTTTGCAGTAGAAGCAGTGCTTCCCAACCCAACTCTTCTGTGGCTGTAGACCAGTGGGTTGCCCACTTTACCCATCTCTTAAGACCAGAGATATGGTTTACACGGAGTCTCATCTCAGTCCTATGAAGCCTCGGACTATTGGATGCCAATACCATGCTGTAACCTTCTCATTAGAAGAGACTGAAATAGCATCATACGCAATGAAATAGGGAAAGGCTCCAGGCCCTGATGCTATCCCTGGAGACGTGTTTCTCTTGGAGTCTGAAGTCTGGCTCACCTATTTAGACACCCTTACCAATGCGGTCGCCGGGGATACAAACCCACCGGAGTCATGGAAGAGGGCCATCATAGTCCCCATATACAAGAAAGGCCCAAAAGACAAACCAGTAAACTATAGGCCTATAAGCTTTTTAGACAAATCCCAATAAATATTTGCCAGACAAGTTTTATTCAGGCTGCAGACCTAGATGAATGACCAACAGATCCTGTCAGACAGGCTGGTTTTCAAGAGAAAAATCAATACCATAGATCAGGTGTGTGTATTCTTTGTTATTTGCTAGAAATATAATAGCCTGAGAAAAGGCTACCTTTATGTGATCTTTATGGATCGGAGGGCTGTTTTTGACCTTGTTCCTAGGCACCATTTGTGGAAGTCCTGAGACAGCATGCTCTCCCTGAGGATCTCAGCCATTCTAATTAAAATCCACACGGACACATATGCCAAAGTCAGCTAGAATAGCAGTGGGGAGCACACCGATAGGATCCCCATTAACGGTGGAATAAGACAGGGGTGTGTCTTAGCCCCCACACTATTCTGTTTGTACATCAATGAACTGGTGGGGTGGCTGAAGAACTGTACACATGATGCCCCCAAATTAGCAAACGTCAGCACTCCGGTTGACAACACTTTAATTACCTCACACGCTTCTATGGGTCTCCAAGTTCTGCTGGGGGAATTCCAAACGTTCAGTGAATCCAGAGGGCTTGAAATGAACTCAGGCAAAACCATGTTTATGGCCATTAACCCCCATTAATCATTCAAAGGCAAAATGAAGGTAGGCGGGACACTGATCAAGAGGGTCTAGAGCTTCGACTACTTAGGTGCAAGACTCTATGACACTTTCTTGTGCTCCCCAACTTGACGAGAGCAACACACGGCTGCAGAACAAACCTGCTGTCATCCTAAAAAAAAGTACAGATCTACATCCAACATGGCGGTATCCCCGGTCCTCTAGGTTTACAGAGCTGTAGCATTGGGAAGGGCTCTCTATGGAGGCCGAACTTTGGGGTTACAAAAACACCAGCTTGATGGTAAAAACGGAAATCAGATTCCTAAGGCCACTACTTAACTTACCCAGCAGCTACCCCTATGTTACCTTTATAATGGGACTTGCATATCCAGAGAGTTGACCATATTGCTAAACTAAGGATGTTGAAGTATTGGATAAAATTATGGTCCACTTCGTACTTGGCCCCATATAGAATGGCTCTGAAGGAGTTGATCGCTCTTGATATGAATTGTTCCACACCATGGCTCAAGTCAATCAAAGATCTTTGCCATCGCCTACATCTGCCTGATATGTGGCAAAAGCTGGAAAGTCTGAGCAGTAGCATGGGCACTAAGCTCAAGATCATACACTGAGAGCAAATTACTTGGGAATCTTGGCACGAGTCACTCTTGGATGGACAGACTGATAGGTTACTGGCTCACAAGAGCATGCCAAAGTACAAGAACTTTACAGGAAGGATTACTCCCCACCCAACCAAGTGCCTGAACTTCAGTTTTAGAACTGGCATGCTTCCCCTTAACACACAGATTGCCAAATGGAAGGGAGTCACTGGCAACGCTGGTGAGTGCCCATTCTGTCCATCAGTTAAAGAATCAGAAGCACACTTTTTATACCCAATTTGGCTTAAAACTCTGCTCGGGAGCAACCTGCCACCAATGTGTCTTCTGCGCTCCAGGAGGGAGCAATGTTTTAATTTCTGGACATCGTCATTTTGTTACTGCTATATGGGAATTCTCAGTATGTGTGTACAGTAACAAACTGTTGTCTAAAAGTGTATACCTTCTTAGGATGTATATTATGCCTTTTATACTGTGGGTCATGATGAACAAATTACTTCCCTTCGGTAACGCTTTTTCTGGTGGATACAGTATCCGTCTTTTAGGGGCCAACTAGCCAACCTGTTACCTCCAGTAAGCCCCACACACTGTGATTACTGAGAGGTGGTCGCAGGCCACGCCCCCTTTCTCCATCACTCTACAAACGCGCCTCCTAGCACGCTCTTGGTTGGGGCATGAAGTCCCTTTGCCTCTTGAGGGTCTCTGGGGGCCAACTAGCCCTACTGTTACCTCTAGTAAGCCCCACAAAGCTGGATTGCTGAGAGGTGGTCAGAGGCCACACCCCCTTTCTCCACCACTCTGCAAACACGCCTCCTGGCGCACTGCCGCTTGGGGGATGAAGTCCACTTTAGTCCTGAGGCCCTCATGACGCAAAGGGACCTCATCGCCCCACCAGCAGTGCGCTGACAGGTGTGTTTGCAGACTGGTGGGAAAAGGGGCGTGGTCTCAGGGCGTGGTCTCCGACCACTTCTCAGCAATCCCACTGTGTGGGGCTTACTGGAGGTAACAGTGGGCTAGTTAACCCCTAAGGACGCCCAGCAGCGAAGGGGACTTTATCCCGCAACCAAGAGCGCGCCAGGAGGAGAATTGCAGAGTAGTAGAGAAAGGGGGCGGGGTCTCCGGCGAGTTGTCAGCTTACTTTTTTTTTATTTTAAAAACGGGGGCTGTGCGGACCCCCATTCCCTTGACCCTTTTAGGGCCCGAGCCATTTTTTATTTTAAATTTACTATTAATAAATAAAAAGGGAGAGGGCATGCAGCCCCCCTCCTAAGGCCGGCTCCGGGGACCTCATCCCCCGGGGCCCGGCCCTTTATCTTTTTCTTAAGGGAGGGGGGCCCCTCCCTTGCCATTTTTGGCCCCCGGGGATCCCATCCCCTGGGGCCAGGCTATTTAAAAAATATATATTTTAAGGGAGGGGGGCCGAGTGGCCCCCCCTTCCCTTGCCATTTTCAGCCCCAGTGACCTCATCCCCCAGGGCCCGGCAACTCTTTCTTTTTTTTTTTTTAAAGGGAGAGGGGCTGAGTGGCCCTCCTCCCGGGCCATTTTCGGCCCCGGGGTCCCCAGCGCCCGGGGCATGGCCAGATGGTCTGGGACCACGGGGGAGCCTGAAGGTCCCTGCGGTCCCGGCCAGCTCCTGCGGGAGTCAGCATTGCTTTTTACCTCCAGGGAGCTGCTGACATGCAGCTCCCTTGGGGTGAAAAGAACAGTGCTCCACTGTTAACAAGTGGAGCAAATTACTCTTACTTGTTCACAGTGGAGCACTTGTTTGCTATTGGATGGCAGGAGCACTGCTCCCGCCATCCCATAGCAAACTGCAATGTTCTGGGGTTGGGCACCCCGGGACATTGCTGGAGCTGGCCCCAAGGGTGGCGGCGGTCCCCAGGGCAATTTATGGCTCCAGGAGGAGGGCCATTTACGGCTCCAGGAGGAGGGCCGCGCGGCCCCCCACACATTATTTTGAAGTTCGCACTGGGGAGATGGCGGTCCCCGGGACTGCGTGGGGGGGGCTGGAGACCCCCACACATAATTATTTATAAATAGCCCCGGGGCTGCGGGGGCCCCGCAGATCTATTTATAATTGCCCCCGGGACCTGGTCCACCCAGGGGCTTAAAGGAAACTAAGCACAGGAGACCACGCTTTGTTTTTTTTAAAGAAAAACTTTCTGCGGGATTCGCGGACCCAACGCGACACACGGCAAACTTTTTTTTAAAAAAAATTTGGGGGGGGCCCTGCGGGTCTCAGTGGGACCCCTTCAGCAGGACTAGGTGGTCATGGTGTTTCTAACCCTACCTCCTCTCCTTAAATTTTTTTTCCTTGTGACTTGGTTCAACCGAGTCTCAAGATGGCTGCCAACACTTCCTGGTTGGTACTGTTGGCAGCCAATCAGATCGCAGGCTTGAGATCAGGAGGGTTCGCGGATCCTAGGGATATCTGAGAAATGTTTAAGTTTCCAGCCGCGGCAGTTGAGAGCAGTGGGATCAGGTGAGGGGGGATTTTGAGAGATGACTACGAGGGAAAATTAATTATTTAATTTTCCCTCGTGGTCGTCTCTTGAAATCCCTCCATCACCTGGCCCCACCGCTCTTACCAGCGGCCGCGACTGTACATTTCTTAAGAATTACTTAACTGATTTACACCATTTAACAAAAAGAGTGCTTTCTGAACCAAGAGCTACCTTTTTGCCAAATTTGGTATAATTCCGTTCAGCAGTTCGGGCTGCAGCTGTGTCTAAAGTTTCCTATGGAAATTAACATGGGGAAAACACGTTTTGGGACCCCCCTTTTTCTCTGCCCCCGCTTGACGAATCACCCCGAAACTTTCAACACAGCAGCTGTGTTGAAAGCATTTATCTTCAAGTATACACAAGAGCCTTTCATTATCAGTTTACTCCAGCATGGGATAATCCAAATCACCCCCCCCTTCGTAATTAAGACACATTCATGAGAACTCCATCCAAAGTGGAAATATCAGGATATCAATGTTCACAAATGGCTAACCAGCTCAGCTCTTATTAAGGGGCATGTTTGTTATTTTTATCTGAATAGAAAATTGTTAAGCGCCACTGACTGAAACCCATAATAGACCAAAGAGAGTCAGAGGACGAGATAGATACGATTTTATGAATTACCAATTATATTACTCTCCTGAAAGAACTACTTGCATAACAAAGGATGGGAATCGCCACTGCTTTAGATGCCCAAACTCTGAAACAATGGTCCTTATTGTTGCAGTTCGCCCAGTTAGAACTGGCTTGTACTCCACTCACTTAAAACGTTGTTCTGGGCAGAGATTTCCAACAATAAGGATGTCATGAAAGAATCTTCTATCTGGCACATGCAAATAAATGTTGAATGAAGCAATGAGACCAACATGATTGGACTAAGTTTTGTAATCGATGGGATCATGCTGGTTTATCCTGATCTTGAGAAATTATATAATTGACAGCCTGTGAAAAAGGAAAATGCCAATTATAGGTTTAAGCCACTAATATGGGATAGTACGAAAAGGCATGATAAAATATAAATGATTAAAATTTAAAAAGGAAGATGTGGTTAGCTCTTGGAACAAACAACCAATTTGTACCCTTACATGCAGCTGGATGTCTGAGTGTTTGCAGTACTGAAGTATTTTGCTGGACCAACTGATCAGAACAAGAGGTGAGAATTATTGCACTAGATCAAACACTGATGTATGCCGGATGGCCAACAATTGTAACACAGGTCCCATTCAAGGCAATGTCCAAGTGTTCGTCAGTGATCAAAGGTGTCTATTGTCATCACTTTTACTCATTGACCGAATCAATGCACTAGAGCGAATCAATCTGTTTACTGCTGACAACTGAATGTAATGGAATAAAACATTAGTGACCGTAGATATTTGCATGTTGTAACATCAGTGCTGTGAGGGAATGTCATGACTTCCAATCAGGATTCAGACCAAACCATAGCACAGAAACAGCAATTCTGCACATCGTGGATGACGCTTTACTTGCCCTCGACCATAACGAAACATGTCTCCTAATCCTGCTGGACCTTTCGTCGGCTTTCGACACGGTAAACCATGCTAAAATACTGGATCGCATAAAAAACAGAATGGGGCTAGAGGGAACAGTCCTAAAATGGTTTAGTTCCTTTCTTGAGAACAGATCGCAAAAATTCATAGTCAACCAAGCATTGTCAGGTTCAACCAGAAATACAATCGGAGTTCTGCAAGGGTCAACACTATCTCCGGCGTTATTTAATCTATACGTAGAACCACTCACGGATATATTACAAAAAGCAAACATTTCTTTCCACATGTACGCAGATGACACTCAGCTGTACATCAAAGTCACATCGACAGAAGAGATAAGTACCATGAACCAGGCACTAATGAGAACCCGCCAATGGCTAACCATCAACCACCTGAAGCTTAAGCCTCATAAAACCGAATTCCTGCTGATTACGTCCCAGAAAAGCACATCAAATATAGTAGAATGGACCAACCTAATCACAGCTTTAAAGTGTACTCCGAAGATTGTGGACTCTACTAAATCCTTGGGAATTATACTGGACAAAAATCTGAACATGTTAGCACATATCAACACGATGGCAAAAAATGCCCGGTTCCATTTAAGCTACCTTAGAAAACTAAAACCATTCTTAAATAAGACAGACTCAAAACAGCAGTTCAGGCATTGGTCATATCAAGGATAGAGTATGGATGCACAACTCTGGCCGGGCTCCCCAAGATCTCAACAGCCCCACTGAAAGCTTGTCTTAATGCAGCCACAAGACTAATATCTGGATCCAAAAAATTCGACCATATCTCCCCTCATTTGAAAGCACTCAACTGGTTGCCCTTCGAAGCAAGAGTTCAATTCAAGTTGGCATGCATCACTCACAAAGCGATACATTACAAAACACCAGGTTACCTAGCCCAGAAACTCACTATCAGGAGGGTGCCAGTTCTCCAGGAGCCACGCAGACCTACTACTGAAACCGGCTCGCTTTTGTAAGAAAAGAACTTCTGACCGAGCGTTCTCCTGTGCAGCTCCTAGAATCTGGAACGTTCTCCCGCCTAACATTAGAAGAATCCCATCCATCGCGGCATTCAAAAAGGAAGCAAAATCGTTCTATAGGAGAAAATATCTCCCTTAAATTTCAACAGTCTAGCTATTGTCTACGGACCTGTCATGATCGTATTCTTGCTACCTCTCGTCGATCATTAACCCTTTGTGGGATTGTATATATGTATATTAAGCTTAAGGTTTAGTTCTAATCATGGTACAACAACTGATGACTTGGAAACAAATGGTTTTGGTTTTGAAAATGCAAATGTAAAGCGCTCTGATACCCTACGCAGGGTCATGTTCGCGCTACAGAAAACACCAAATAAATAAAAATGGTGGCCGACATCAGGAACAGTACCATCTCCTCTACCTAAACTTAGTCCATAGGGCAATCTCTCCTAGGCATCCAGCAAAAGGCCATATTTTGTTTGGGTCAGGCCTGGGGTCCAGGGCCAGCCCCTGTACCCTTGTTTTAGCATAAGACTTCATTACGAACATGCACATGAGAAAAACTGTTGCAATTCACAAGTTTGCGCTGGCATGCAAATAAGCTGATGGGTGAATTTGCTCCCACACCTCTATTACACCCATTTACACAATGTTCAGATCTACTGTAACCATGCGCTTCCATGCACACTTTCTGAACTACAAGGCTGTTTATCCTCTGTACAATGCTGCACACCAGAAGGAAATTCCGTAGCCTTCTTTTTCTCATTCTCTCCAAAGTCACCTACACCTTTGGACACCACTGATACACACTAGCTACCATCACCAAAACTCTGCCATCTCACTCCCCTACCATTAAATTGTATCCTGAACCCAAAAGCAATGAAAAGGAAAAAATCTAGATGAATAACACCTATAATAATGAATGCTTGCTAATGGAGTCACTTATTGTTAGCATTCAATAAAGCCTATTAGCTCTACAGCATATGCCTTATATTAATCTACTTTGGAGTGTAGCACTGAAACTTAGAAACTCGTCGTTAAGATGTACCAGACATCACACTTTTGCTACAGCTTTCAAATAAACAAAAACCCTGCAATTAAATATAGTGAAAAGTCAGACACCAAATACAATTAAAATGATTCATCAAAATCATAAAGGAAATAGGACACCAAGTAACGGTACTGTACCATTTGACTTTGCAGCCATTCGATCAACGTGTCTGCCGTCGAATCTGGGACCTGACATCGCAAGCCGTCTTTTTCATCCACTTCCATTAATTCTAGTATTCCACGCAAATCTTCCATCAGATGCAGCACTCTTAGGCTTCCCATGAAGGGGGAGGTGGGCGACTGGCAGTCAAATATACCATTTGAATATTCCAAAGCCTTGGAGCCTAAAAAAAAAAAAAACAACACAACAACATACTTGGAAGACCTGGTAATCGGGAACAGCTCAATGCACAACAAATTTGGAGACTAAACCAATGTAACCCCCACCCCCTGGTAAATGTCAACATCGGACTCTGTAACTACATCTCCTTGAAGTCTTTGCAGCACACAAGGTATTCTGTGCCTGGAATGCATGGGCTGGACATGGAGGGACAAAGGAAGCCGGACTTTGGCAGTGAACTGCCTTAACAAAATGAGGACAGAATTGGTCTCTTCTAGTGTCAAATATTTGAAGGGACTACATGACGTTTCAGCATAAAAGAATGTTTGTCTGTGCAATAGACAGGGTTCCAGTTTTTCAAGGTATTTAAACAGTAAGTTCAGGGCTAGTGGAGTTATGCAAAGGGGAGGACAGAAATATGAAGCGGGGTTGACTACATTTTGTGACAAGAAAAGGGAAATTATGCAGCACAATGTGACATTTTGTGATAGCATTTCATTATTTTGTAATTTTTAAGTCGAGCATACTATACAGCACATCAGCGGTCTGTTGTGTGGCATAATGAGGCTTACCAAGTACAGAGAGAGACTTAGGGCACACCCATTGTTTAGCATGGTTTGGCTTTCCTGTCATTGTGTCATACTGTGACTCATGACGGCTCCCGGCCGTCATGAGTCACAGTAGGCGTGTGCTCATAACGGCCGGGAGCCGTCCGAACGTTGCCGCGCCGCCCACGCGGTTTTAATTCCCCGCCTGTGCGGGAGAATTAATCAGTGGGCGGAGTTCGGACGGCTCCCGGCCGTCATGAGCACACGCCCACCGTGATTTATGACGGCCGGGAGCCGTCCTGAGTACGGGAGCGCCACGCCCAACCCCTCTCGCACCGCGGCGGAATTTGCCCCGGGGCGAAGGGGTTAATTCACTGATCCATCATGACCTGTAAACACCATCCATTGCTGACCCCTCACAACCCCTAAACACCATCATCCCTGCCCGCTATAACCTCTCAACACACCCAAACTCCACCCATTTCTGAAGCCTAAAAGTCCTTTCTACCCCACAAGTCCACCATCCCTGAACCATAAAATCACTCACTACCCCCAACTCCACCTATTCCTGAACCCTAAAAACCCATTTCTACACCTAATCCCCACCCATTACACACCCCTTGAAACACCCCTGCACAACTAAACTCCACCCATCCCTGAACCTTAAAAACTCACCGCCCTTAAACATCAGCCATCCATGACCCATAAGAACTCAACCTAAACTACTCTTCCCTGAACCCTAAAAACCCTTTTGTAATTTAAACTCCACCCATCTCTGAATCCTTAAAACCCCTCACCACCCTAAATTCCAACCTATCCTGAACCCTAAAAACTCTTCAACACCCCAGCAGCTATACATAATTGAACCTTAAAACCCCCCCACCAGCCCTAAACTCTGCCCTTTCATGAACCCTAAAACCCCTCAAGAACTCTCCCTGAAACCCAACACCTCACACACTTTAACACCACTCATCCTTGAATCCTAAAAACCCCTCACCACCCTTACACCCATCTCTGAATCCTAAAAACCCCATTCTATGCCTGAACTCCAATTATTCCTGACCCATAAAAAACCCTCCGCACCCTAAAGATTACCGATCCCTGAACCAAAAAAACCCACAGTAGTCATAAACTCCACCCAAGTTTAATGTAATTTGGGATTTTTCCTTAAAATTATCTTTCCTTTAAAATGTTTCCTTTAATTTTAGTTTTTTTGTATTTTTTTAAAATTGTCTTTCTTTAAAATTGGTTCTCCATCATTTAGTTTCTTCTAATGTGGTTTCTCAGTTTTTGTTTTCCATTAATTCACTCACATCAAACCAGTCAATATTTGTGAAGTGCTTTTCACCGCACAGCAACAAGTGTTGCTGCGTTTTTTGTAACTTTTGATCCTTGAGCTAGCAACAACGTTTTTTTGATTAAAATCTGCAGACTATGGCCAATGTAGCGAATTCATAATTATGCGGAATATGCCATATCCCCAAAATCGCATAAGTCCAGTAGCTCTGAGTAAGCTCCAGGAACACTTAGCATCTTCTTACTGTGCTGAGGGGGAAGAGGAAATGTCGGATTGAAGACACACATCTATTATCCACCATCATCTCTATACAATAGGGCCCAAATGCAGACCTCCAGAGCCTCAAAATCATTGTAAGATTCTTTCATCTGACCTGGAACTGCTTCAAATCGTATTTTATTTCTGGAGAATTATACTAGGGTTTGTATATTTAGATGTGCCTCATATGAAACACTGCCTAAATATATACAGTAGACTTAATGTGTGAAAATTACATACTATTTCACATGCTTTTTTGGTGAAGTTGAAGGCTTGCATGCCTGCCAAAGAGTATGCATGCAACACAATTTCACAGCTTCTGATCCTACCTACATGCAAATGATGCTCAAGGTGGTGTGGTGAATAGGTTAAAGTGAAGAAAAGCATCCTGGGTCATGGCTAGTGAAACAGTGATTGTATTCGTTCTTCTGGTGGACACTTTGCCTTTCTCGGAACTCTTTAGAGATGTCTGTGTGAGTAGAAGAGCTTTTTCATTCTAGTAGATTATGAGTGACCCTACTCCTAGAGGTCTCCAATAACATCAACTCCCAGAACATGCCATTATACCCATATTGAATTTTACCCCTTGTTCAATTTCAGATTCAAATTCAAGTTACACGTCAGTCCCAAGGCATAGTATTGGCAGATGCTGAGCTTTTAAAATCCCTCTTAAGAGCCAATGATACTCCCAGTCCAGAGGACCACTTTTCCGAGCTATGGTGGGCTGAGAAATCACGCAATTAGCAGTGCATATCTGGCCCATAAGTAGGCAGTGATTATCTTTAAGAACTTTCAGCTGATATTGAACTAACCGGTCTGTGATGAAATGTGTGTTTGTTGGCATCAAGAAGAAGGGGGAAGAAGAAACAGACCAACGAGGGTGTCAGGGTCAGCGCTTGGGGGAAAAAAGATCAACAGGCATGAAGGTCACCCTATTTTCAACATTCCACCCAAGAACAACACTTAAAGCAGAGTCTCAGGGCTAGAAGACTATTTAAAGAAGTTTTTGAAAATTTCAAGAGCATTTTATTGGTACTTGGGACTCCTAGATGCAACTACAGTGTTTCTTGTGTTTTGTATTCCCCATGAACAGTGCTGCTGGTTTTATCTGCAAACTTTCATGCTTATGCCGGGTCATCTGGAAAAACCAAACTGGTTTAGGAACCTGAACTCATAAAAGCAAAGTGTCTACACTCCCAAAAGGCATGCATGAAATACTAAAGGTGTAGGTATGATCCTTGACATCAGATACACAAAATGAAGTCTATTTGTGGAAAGGCACCAACTAAAGAATTTAATAGCACAATTTCAACTTACACAACTCAATTTAACACTCTGAGCGACTTTACCAAGATCTTTCTTCGCCAGTGTATTCTCTTAGATTTAAGAGGTATTTCAACTTGGCTCATCAATTTTCCAATGATGCTTGATTCTTTAACTTACCTACTGTTGCTCGGTTACTTTTTTTGCAGTAGTAATTCTATGTCAGGACCGGAGGCGAGGATTATGCTGTACGTTCTTTTATTTCCTTTCCAGCAGCTTCAACTTTAACCATAAAAAACGAACATTCCCATAATGCATGCTTGTTAGGTCATCCACAGTCCACCAATAGGCAGTCCACAAGGGTGTATGCTTCCTGTAGGACTACCTCTTTCTTTTCCAGCAGATAAGTACCTTTTTCTCTCGTGCTTGTAAAAATGCCGGGAAACTAAGGGTTTGTTTAATTTCAATCCACTCCCTGGTGCGGGGGTTACGCTGTTGTGTATTGTACTAATTTATGCTTTCAAGCCGTTGTGTATTGTTATCATTTACGCTTTTCTGCTTGTCGTTTTAACTTGTCGGGCCGCGGGAGTGCTTTCGCACACTCCGCTCGCGGCCCCTCACTTAACGGGCAGTGCGGTGTGCTCGTCGGAGCCTGGAGGGCACGTATCCGCATCTCGTTGATCCGAGCTGCGCTGTCGGGCAGAATCAACGAGAGCGGGACGCGGTGCCCGCATCGCCATTTTACTGCCTGCTGCCTGGAAGCCGTTACGCCCGCGAATCGCTGGTCTGTATGAAAAATAATTTCACTGCCTCATTGACGCCCGCTTGCGGGTCCGTATGGATTTTTCAACGCGCCTGATACGAGTGCCCTGGAAGGAAGGAGGCGGTTTGAGGGCGGGCCCAGGCATATTCAGACACCTGGTGAAGTGAAGGGTGAGTCACCCCCGGTAGCAGAAGATCTTTCCGACTCGCTCTATTAAGAACACAAAGACAGTGACTCCAGTCACAACAAAGAGCCAGCCTCAGGCTGTAGTAACCCAGTTTACACTGCATTAACTCCTTTAGAGCGCGGAAAGCGCATACTGGGCAGTTAGCCAGAGCTGAGTGCTCGCATTGACCTAGAACTATGTTACCCAGTTTGGCAATTTTTCTTTGTGACTGACAGCCAACTGCTAATTACTCAGTCATCGTCATGGAGGAGGATTATACAGAGGAGGAGTCTCTGCAGGTTCTCCCCCTTGACGATGAATTTTGTGATGCGGTGGATGCATCCATCCACCAGGCTGTGGCAGCAGCCATGGGTCCTTCCGAGCGCCGCATTATGCAATTCGCTTACGCTTGCCAGGCAGAGCAGCCACAGATCGCCCAGAAACGTAAAGGTGCCTCAAGCATGGACGTGGGGGCTTTCGAACGTCTAAAGAGAGCGTTCTTGGCCAGATCTGAGGCAGGGTGTCAGGAAATCATCCCGGAAACCCCAGAGGACCCCACTCTAAATGACGATGGGGAAGACTCCTTAGGAGAATCCGCAGATGAGGCAGGCCCCTCCAGACCCTGGCGTCCCATAGGGTCGCCCTCCTTGGGTACGCCCAAAGGCTCTGAGGAGCTCTCGGACATGCTAGTCCCAGAAGATTTAGTGCATCCCTGGTCCGCAGAGTGGGCACCCACCCCCAAAGTCTCAGCGTTCGTGGCAGTTCGCCTCCGTAAACCCCTTGAAAAGGAAGTGAGAGCCTGCCTCCGGGCAGAATGCCCCCGCCCCGCCCTACCGGGCAAGGTGGCGTTAACTCCGGAGGTGGACCCAAGAATGGCAACGTTTCTGCAGAAATATATAAGGGACCCAAAAAAGGGGATAGACCGGTTATGGAAATCCTGTCAGGATAAATTGTTGGATATAGCGGGCCCATCACCAAGATTTTAGAGTTGGCAGAAGAAGCCAAGCTGTCTGGCACCCCTCTTTCCCCTAAAAGGGTTTCTAACTGTGCGCAACGCGCAATAGTTTTCCTAGGGAACACCAACTGCGCCCTTTCTACCGAGAGGAGACGCTCTTTTCTTCAGAAAGTTGACCCCAAACTGGGGGATTTGGCTTCCTCTGAAGCAGGCACTGTGGCACAAGGCGTTTATCAAAGAGCTGACAAAGTTTGTCGCCACATTCACGTCCTTGGAGAAGGCACAAGCTTCCATTAAAAAGGTTTTCCACCCCAAAATATTTGTCGGGGCCGGCCATGGCCGAGGGAACTCGGCCAGCCGGTTTTATACCCAAGGCCCTCAAAGAGGCGGCAAAAAGGCCCAAGAGCAAGGCAGACAGGAGTTCTTCCAGTCAAGAAGAGGCTACAGAGGCCGCGGTGGCAGAGAAGCATCCAGAGGCCAACCCCTGGCCACACAAGGTGAGCCTTTCCCCTCTTCCCCATCTAAAGGTAGGTGGAAGGCTGGCAGTTTTCGAACGTAATTGGAAATCTATCACCTCAGACGCGTGTGTGTTGCAAACCATTCAAGGGTTCCAAATAGATTTCTACGGCTCTCCCGTTCAAGAAGTTCGCCCCCGCCCGCTGGTTTTTGCACAGGATCAGGTCAATCTGATAGAACGGGAAGTGATGGATCTGCTGCATAAAGGAGTGGTAGTAGCAACTCAGCTCCATCCAAGAGGTTTCCTCAGCAACATATTTCTCGTAGACAAAACGGACGGCTGTCAGCATCTAGTGATAAACTTGAGGGAGTTCAACCAATGGTTGGTTTACCGCCACTTCAAGATGGATGGCATCCATCTGCTGAGGGACCTCCTCCAACCAGACTATTGGATGGCCCGGTTAGATCTGAAAGACGCGTACTTGGCGGTCCCTATTTTTCCTCCGCATCGTCGGTTTCTACAGTTCCTATAGAACGATCAAGTGTACGAGTTCGCATCACTTCCCTTCGGTCTTTCTCCAGCCCCCTGGTGTTTCACCAAGGTTCTCAAGCCGGTGGTGGAGACATTAAGTGCGAAAAGCACTCGTCTTATCGTGTACTTAGATGATATTCTGCTCTTAGAACAGTGCCCGCGCCGTCTTCTACGGCTGTTGCAGGAGACAGTAGACCTTCTCCAGAGTCTGGGGTCCGTGATCAATGCCAAAAAGTCCCTTTTGATGCCTTCCAAGCAGGTGACCTTCCTGGAGTTTGTCATAGACTCGGCATCTGGTAACCAGTCTCTCCCAACGAGGAAGATGACAAAGATTCGCAGGGAACTCAGGAGGATGTTGGCCCGCTTCTCAACTTCTTTGAGGCAGATAGCTCGCTTGGTAGGCCTCCTAGCGTGCTCAATTCAGGCAATCTTCCCAGGACCGTTGCATTACAGGGCTTTGCAACGCTTGAAGGCCTCATCTTAGCAGAGGACTGCAATATTCCGACCAGGTACCTATCACATAAGAAGTCCGCTTGAAATTGAGATGGTTGCTAGAGCATACGGAAGTCTGGAACAGCAAGGCATCTTCGGTTGTGACCCAGACTTGGTGATAGAGTCCGATGCTAGCAAGTCGGGGTGGGGGGCTCGATGCGGCGACTTTTACAGGTGGAAAGTTGTCAGCCAAGGAAACCCATCTCCACATCAACTGCCTGGAGCTGATGGCAGGGTCATTCGTAATCCAGTGTTGGACGAAGGACAAGGTTTCCTGCAATGTCCTCCTGAAGATGGACAACGTCTCGGCCGTTCGCTACATCAATCACCTCGGAGGGACAAAGTCTAAGGCCCTAGCTGACCATGCCAAAGACCTTTGGACGTTTTGTTTCTCTCACAATATTTCGGTGACAGCGGAGTGTCTCCCGGGAGCTTCCAATGTAATAGCAGATTGGGGCTCCAGGAGTTGGTCAGACCCGAGCTTGTGGCAACTACACCCACAGTCATTTCAGAGGCTGCATCGCCTCTGGGGCCCATTCTTGATAGACCTCTTGGCGTCTCGCTTGGACCATCAGCTTCCTCGGTTCTACAGCTGGAAACCAGATCCTCTTGCGACAGCGACGGGCGCTTTTATCCAGGATTGGTCCAGGGAAACGGGGTACGCCTTCCCCCCATTGATAATGAGGCTCACGACACAGATTCGCAATTAAAAGGCGAAAGTGGTCCTGGGCTGGCAGGTACCCCACAACCCCGCGCACCTCCTCCTAGGCATCATGGACGGCCTAGACGGGTCCCGGGCAGACAAATTATTCTTGGGGACGGCCACTATGGTGGCCAAGCGCGATATCGCCATGGCATGGACGCAACCCGACCGTCCTAAAATAGCTAAAATGAAGTAGAGGAGTAGACTGGTGTGCCGCCCAGGAGAAACCCTTGTTTGAGGCCAGGGGATGCCCAGCCAAATACCAAAAGATATGGGGCAAATGGACGAACCAACTGGGATAATGAGGTCCGTAAACCTAGCTCCTCACTTTTAATGGATTGCTTGTTTTTCTTTGTGATGTGCTCTGATCGCTGTGCATGTTTGTACAATATTATTATCAGTGTACTTGACACGCCATGGAATATTGACCTAAGTGCTGTACTGTTATCATAAATTTTTCTTTTGTTTTCTCAAAATCAATAAAGTTGATTATGATAAAAAAAAAAAAATTTAAAAAAAAAGCGAAAGTGGGATTAATCACACCGTATTGGAGGTCTCAAGTGTGGTTTCCAGTTCTTCTGGAACTTTCCTGGGATTCTCAAATCCTTCTACCCCGAGATCCATTCATTCTGAGGGATCCCCAAGGCAACCCTCACCCCCTGGTCCAGCAAGGGAGAATGCCTTTAGTGGCCTGGCGGATTTCAAGCATTGCTGGAGAGTCTCAGGCCTATCGAACGAGGCTTAAAAGCTACTGGGAGCAGCTTGGGCACACAGCACAAATAAATGCTATAGATCCGCATGGACCAGATGGGTAAGTTGGTGCGTTCGGAATGAGCAAGATCCCATGGGGTACGAGGTGGTAGCCATTATGAATTTTTTGGCGTCGTTAACGTTGCAAGGCCTAGCATACCGCACTATCAATTCTTATAGATCAGCGATCTCAGCAGGGCATCTGCCAGTCCAAGGGACTCCAGTCGGAGAGCATCAGATGATCTGTAAATTGATGCGGGGAATCCGCCTTACGCTTCCTCCGGAACCCAGGTATTCGTCGCTATGGGACGTTACTAAGGTCCTACACCTTTTCCAATCTTGACAACCCAACAAATACTTGTCTTGTAAGGAACTATCAGCTAAGCTGGCGATGCTCTTGTGTCTGGTGTCATGCAGACGAGTGTTGGATGTGAGGGCCCTGGACAGATCGGGTTTTTACACCTGAGGGGGTCACCTTCCATATTGTAAGAATGAAGTCAGATTCCAGAATTGTGTCTTACCCAGCTTTTGATAAATCCCCGAAGTTGTGCGTAGTCCGCTGCATCAAGGAGTATGAGAGTATGACAGAAGAGACACGTCCACCGGGGGAACGACAGTTGTTGATCTCTCTGAGAAAGCCTTTCAAGGCGGTTTCACCACCAACTATAGCCCGTTGGATTAGATGGTTGATGCAAGAGGCGGGTATAGAAGTCTCACGGTTTGGCGCACACTCAGTAAGGGGAGCAATGGCTTCGAAAGCTCTCTCCCTAGGAGCCAGGTTAGAAGATATTATAAACGCTGCAGACTGGTCATCGGACTACATGTTCAAGAGGTTCTACTTCAAACCAGTCTTAGACACGGCGTCGTTGGTGGTGGATAAGCTTTGAATGAGCATAATCCTCGCCTCCGGTCCGGAGGGAGAATGAAAAATTTCCTAGTAATCATGAAGGAAAGTTTCAATTCTATTAAGGGCGAGTATTATTCGCACCCGAGGCTCTCAACCCGGATCCATTAGGTCAACTGCCCACAGGAGGGAGGCTCCGTAACAGGGTATAAGTAAGTGTTTTATTAAGAAATACTTTTATGATTGTTTATACTATGAAGTGTTACATGTGATGCATTTACTTCCATGAGGGTCCATATAGTAGCTGGTTGGTGGTTTTGATTGGAGATGCTTACCTGGACTTACATTGAGAATGGAGTCATCGGTTTTGTTTCCATCTTCTTTCGGGGCCTGACGGTTCCAAGACAGACTGACAAGGCTCGAGGATAACTGGGTCGCAGTCAAGAAAGAGGGAGTCATACAGGAAGCATACACCCTTGTGGACCATGTGGACTTGCCTATTGGTGGACTGTGGATGACCTAACACACATGCATTATGGGAATGTTAGTTTTTTATGGTTAAAGTTGAAGCTGCTGGAAAGGAAATGAAAGCAAGTAAAGCATAATTCTCGCCGCCGCGTCCTTAATAGAATTGAAACTTTCTTTCATGATTACTAGGACATTTTTCATTCAATCACTAAGTAAACTCTCTAACAGAGCAACAGAACTACTTTGTTCCACAACTTTTTCTCTTCCTGATCCCAAACCTTCGGTTTTAATAACTGCCATTCTCATTCCAAAAAAAGGTACTTACACAGAGGCACACGGCTGAAGGAAACTATCATAAATAAATAATATTGTAAAGCTCTCGCTATAAAAACAAACTTTAATGACCATCAGATAAATTGTAGTAGTAAAATGCCTCTAGTGAATTCTCTCATGAAAAAAATGCTGATCTTCCATCCGCTAACATACAAATCCCAAATTATTATCCACAACCTAACACCAACCTCGACCATAACCCACATCTAATCGTTATAAATTGTTTTTCTGGTTGGCAAAGGTATGCACCCTGTCCAAGCAGAAGCAACAAGTCTAGTCAGGGTATCCTAGATACACAGTAAAAGAGAGCCTGTGCTCACCTTCTAGTAGCTTGGCACAGAGCAGTCAGACCTATTCAAAGTGTAAATTATTTGAGACACACACACACCACACACCCACCACACACACACCACACACACACCACACACACACACACACACCACACCACACAAAAAGGTGCCACAGGTTTAAAATAAAAATAGGTTATTATATTATAAACAAAACAAGACCAAAACAACAGAAATCCAATGTATTGAAGTTGTGATATTGAATTTTTAAAGAATGCAGTAAAGCGCTTAGACGCAAGTAGTCCTAAAAAGGTTACTTTAGTTCTCACTGGACCAGGACAAAGTAAAAGTTCGAGCCGACCTCTTGGAAGCACAGGCCGGCCACAGGACCCAAGCAGGGCCTGGTGAACAAAGTACCTTCTCTGGTCGCAAATAGCAAGATGCATCAATCTTCTCCACGCAGTGAAGGCACTGCGTCAGTACCAAAGAAGGGTTCCGGAGTAGAGAAGCATCAAGTGAGGGGCTGGATTCTGCCATGCAGCCGAGGGCATGTATTGATCTCAACAAGCAGTGGCGATACGCTGTCTAATGCGTCGATCTCGGGAGGCAAAGCGCTGGTTCAGATGCAATGAGACTATTTTACTCCCACAAACGGGTTGATGCGCCCGTTCTGTTACACACAAACAGGAGTTGCGTTGAAATCAGTGTTGCAAGTATCTGGGCCACTTCCAGTGAGCTAGGCGCAGGGGTAGGGACTTATTTCTCTGAGTCTCAAGCAACAAGAGGCAAGCAAACAAGCCCTTGGAAATCACTTGGAGTGAAGGCAGAGTTCAGCTTTCTTTCACCAGAGTCAGAGAGCAGAAAGCACCAGTGCAACAAACATAAAAGCAGGCCTTCCAGATCAGCAGTCCAGTTGAGTCCTTTAAGAAGCACAGCAGTTCTTCTGGCAGAGCTTCAGTTACAAGTCCAGTATTGTCGGATTTTAGAGGGGGGCAGAGACCCATAACCTATACCCAAAAGTGCCTTTGATGTGGGGGTGACGTCAAAGCAGCTCTCTGAAGTGCACAGGTCCCCATTTCAGCCCTCTCCTGTCTGTCAGGCTATCTATGGGGGGGGTAAATCAGCCCTTTGTGTGTGGACAGGACACTACCTATTCAAGTGAAGTGTTGGCCTTTCCTGGGCAGGATGGAAGGGAGGGGCTATCCGAATGCAGATGTATGTAGATGGCTACTCAGACACACCTATCCTTTCTGTGTTGCGGCGGTCTAGAGGGAATGCCCGAAGCGTAGCGGTCACCCACTCCAGGCGTGTATTGGAGACAGGCTGTCAGGCACACAGAGCAGTAAGTGCAGAGAAATGTCCACTTTGTAAAAGTGGCATTTCTGAAATAGTAATGTTAAATTCAACTTCACCAGTAAGTAGGATTTATCAATACTATTCCAAACATATGAAACATGAAAGAGCTAATCATCTCTGATCAGGAATTACAGTTTAAAAGGGTATTAAGGAATTCCCCCCTGCTAACCTATGAGAGGAGTAGGCCTCAAAGTAGTGAAAAACAAAATAGACTGTCACAACCAGGACATGCAAGACATAAAAGTACATGTCCTACCTTTTACTTACATAGCACCCTGCCCGTAAGGCTACCTAGGGTCTACCTTAGGGGTGACTCATATGTAATAAATGGGGAGTTTAAGGCTTGGCAAGTAGTTTTAAACACCAAGTCCAAGAGGCAGTAAATTGCACACAGGCACTTCAGTGGCAGGCCTGAGACGGGTTTGAAAAGCTATTTCTGTGGGAGGGACAATCAGTGCTGCAGCCCACAAGTAGCATTTAAGCTACAGGCCGTTGGTATATGACATACCACCTTAGAAGGGACTTACAAGTAAATTAAATAGGTCAAGCGAGTATACACCAATTACACACATGTTTAGGGAAGAAGCACTAGCACTTTAGCACCAATTAGCAGTGGTAAAGTGCTCAGAGTCCCAAGGCCAACAAAAAGATTCAGCAAAACGTGGAGACAAAAAGCAAAATGATTGGTGGAAGACCACCCTAAGGCTGACTGGTTTAACACGTGTGTCCCCTCAGCTGAAAGTGGGGAGAGCTACCCAGTCTCTAGCGAGTTTTCTTCACCAAGATGGAAAAACATGGATAGACCAACAGCACTGGAGTGGTCTACTCCTGGTCTCTGTTCCACCCTGTAGGGAAATGGACCACCTCAACAGTTTGGGATTCTCACCCCTCATGTGCATGAGCCACCCGAGGTGTCTGTGGTCAGTCTGAATCAGGACGTGAGTGCCAAACAAGTATGACCTAAGCTTCTTCAGTGCCCAAACAGCAAAAGTCTCTCTTTCTATTGCACTCCACCTTTGTTCCCTGGGGAGTAACCTCCTGGAGATGAAGGCTACAGGTTAGTTTAGGCCATCCTCATTAAGCATAGATAACATTGTCCCTATTCCATGCTCCAAGGCATCTGTCTGTACGATAAACTCCTTGTAGAAGTCAGGAGCCCTGAGCACAGGAGCTGTGCACAGGGCCTGCTTCAGGGAATCAAATGCAACTTGGCATGTCTGTCCATTTTACATTCCTAGGCTGCTTTTTGGAAGTCACCTCAGTCAAAGGGGCCACAATAGTGCCATAGCCCTTGACAAATCTCCTATAGTACCCCAGTGAGGGGGTAGCTAGGCCAGGATGGTTTGTATCTTGACCTGAAGGGGGTTGCACCTTCTCCCATGCCCACCAGGTGTCCCAAGTACAACACAGACCTCTGCTCTACCTGGCACTTACTTGTCTTGATAGTCAGGCCTGCCTGTTGAAGAGCCTGAAGCACTTCCTGAAGGTGAAATAGGTGGCCCTTCCAGCTGCTACTGAAGACCGCTATGTCACCCAGATAAACAGCAGAGAAGGCTCCATACCAGCAAGGGCTTAGTTCACCAGCCTCTGGAAGGTGGCAAGGCCGTTCTTTAATCCAAAAGGTATCACTATAAACTGGTTGTGGCCCTCTGGAGTAGAGAAGGCTGTCCTCTCCTTTGATCTTACATCAGGGAACTGACAGATGGCCCTAACAGAGGGAGCAAACCTACTGAGATACTGGGCAGCCCCTAACCGATCAATCAGCTCATCAGCCCGGAAGATGAGGTAAGCATCAGTCTAAGGGCCTAATTATGACTTTGGCGGTCTGGGAGAGGGCTGCCACGCCAGCACCCCACTCCCAGACTACCAAAGACTAGTTTCCTCGTTGTTTGGCAGGCAGGTGATTCAGCGGTCCTATTACAGTGCCTATTAAAGAGGCACCGCAATGGAAGCGCCCAAGGCCGTTCCTGCACTGCATAGACGGAGGTCCATGCCATCCAGGAAAGTGGGTGCATGCAGACAGGGGTGCTCAACATGTGCCCCTCTGCATGCATCCCCATACAGAGGGGCAACGGGGAGCCTGTTTCCCCACCGCCAGCCTTTTCATGGCGGGCTCACGGCTATGAAAAAGCTGGGGGTGGGGAAACTCGTAATCTGCTTGGTGGTGCCGCAGCGGCACGTCAAGCATACTGCTTCCCCAGACCGCCACAAGACCGCCAGAGATCGCAGATCCCTGGCGGTTGCGGCAGTCCCCTGGAGGTCTGACCACTGTACTTGTAAGACGGTGGTCAGACCGCTGGTGTGGTGGTCCCCTACCGCACCTCCACCGTGAGTTTGGCGGTCCTATGGACCTGTAAGACTTATTCTTAACAGGGAAGTTGTCCCGGTGTCCACATCATGGGTACACAGGTGGGTAGCCCCTAGGACAATGGAGAACAGAGAGGAGATCTGCCTAAAACCTTGCTGGCAGTCCCTCAGATGCTCAGGAGTTAGAGTGGGTGAAAGGATTATTCCCTCCAACGAGCCATCTTTCTTTTGCAGACCAAGAGGGCAGGGAGAGGTTCACTCTCCTCTCCGACATCTGTCACCAGCAGCATGGTGACCTCAGACCTCTCAAAGTGGGGTTTGAGGCGACAGACATGCAGCAACCGGTGGGGTTGCCAAGGGGTCTTGAGATCCACCAGGTAGATGGCCTCCCCACTTCTCTCAATCACATCACATGGGCCAGTCCAGCAGTTGTAGAGCGCTCTGGGCTATACTGGTTCCATTACTCACACTTTCTGACAAGGCTGCAAATCCAGAGTGGTGGAATATTTGTCATGCCACTCCTTCAGGACAGCTTGGCTGGTTTCTAGGTTGCTGGAACCAACTACCACAACTTAGCCATTTGGCTTTTAAAGGCAGCATGTAGCTCACTACATCTTGGGAAGTTTGCTCCCAGCCTTCCTTGACCAAACTCAGGGGTCCTCTAATAGAGTGCCCAAACAGAAGTTCAAATGTGCAAAAGCCCACTCCCTTCTGTGGCACCTCCCTGTAGGCAAACAGACATGGCAAGAGGATATTCCACTTTTTCCCTCAAGGCCTCTAATCATGCCTTTAAGGGTCTTTTTGAACCTCTTAACAAGCCCATTGGTTTGTGGATGGTAAGGGGTAGAGAACTTGTAAGTAACTCCACATTCCTTTCACATTGATTGCACATATGCAAACATGAAGTTTGTGCCCCTGTCAGACACAACTTCATTGGGGAAACCCACTTGGGTAAAAATGCCCATCAGGTTCTTTGCCACTGCAGGTGCAGTCACGGTTCTTAGAGGAATTGCCTCTGGATGCCTAGTGGCAGGATCCACAAGAACCAGGATGTACCTGCTCCCTGAAGCAGTCTGGGGATCGATAGGCCTTACAATGTCGATGCACACCCTCTCAAAGGGTGTGCCAACAACTGGCAGTAGGTTAAGGGGGGCTTTAAAAAATTGCAGTATTTTCCCACTAGTCTGGCAGGTCACACACATCCTATAGAAAGTATATAAGGAAGTCTTGATCCTAGGCCAATAAAAGTGTGGGACAAGCGTTGCAAAGGTCTGGTCTTGGCCCAGGTGTCCAGCCAGGAGACTTTTGTGAGCCAGCTCCAGTAGGAAGGCCCTGTAGCATTGGGGGACCACCAGGGTCCTGGTTGTCCCATGCACAGGAACCTTAGGCTCACTGTAAAGGAGGCTGTCCTCCCAATAAATGTGGTGAGTACCAGAGGCATCACTTGCTGCTTGGGCTTCAGCCTTTTGCCTCAGTCCCTCAAGGTTTGGACACATTCTCTGTGCCCTACAGAACTCCTCCTTGGTGGGTCACCCTTCTACATGCCATTGAGCAATGACAGGCAGGTCACCAAGGGGAGCAGTGCCCTCTTCAGTGGGCTCAGAGGCAGCCACTGCAGGTGCCCCATCCACCTCACTGGGAGTAAACTCAGGGGCTGGTTTCCCACACCCCTTGCCTTTTCCCTTTTTAGCAGCTGGCTGGGCTGTTCTGCAAGGCTACAGACCCTTTTTGACTCCCATCCCAGGCAACTATGGACCTTGTTGTAGCACAGATCCAATCAGGTAATCCTACCATCTCTACATGAGCCTTGAGCTCCACTTCCTTCCAGGTAGTGTGCTCAAGGCCATAACCTAACAAACAGTCCACAGGATTGGCAGGGCTCACTGCAACTTTCAGGAGACCCGACTCCCACTCCCCACCCCCAAACTCAAATAGAAGCAGGGCCCCAGGACAGTTACCCTCTCTGTTAGCCACCACAACCTGGTGGAATGCATTTGGAGTAAACTGCTCTGGGGAAATTAGCTGACTCCTTACCATAGTCCTATTGGCTTTTGTATCCCTCAGAGCTTCTACACCTTGGCCATTGATGGTGACCGATTGCCTATACTTTGCAGTATTAGAGGGCACATGGATCTTCGGAACCATTACACGGTCACCAAGGAACACTAGGGTAACCTAACTAAACTCCTCCACAATAACTGGGACAAAGTCCCCTCCAAGCACTACACTCACCATCCCTGGGACCTTTCCTCCCGTGCTCTTTTTGGACACATCGGGTCCCCCTTGTAGTGTCCATACTCCTAGCACTCATAGCACTTAACAGGCTTGGCTGCTGATTTTTGTCAGGGTAGCTTTTCTTCTAGTAGCCAAAATGTGAATGAGAACCCCCCTTTCCGTGTGAGTTATTTGGGGGTTTGAAGAGAACTCCTTTTTATCCCCCCCGCTATCCCCCCCCACCCTTCTTCTGGTGGAAACCCTGACCACCCTTTTGGGAAGAGCAGTTATTTCAGTAACAATTATCATTAAGTGAGTACATGGAGGACAGGTGTTCACTGTTCAATGGCACATCATAAGACCACACTCACCTGCCCACACATACATCTTGAATGAATTATCAAAAACCCAATTGCCTGCCACCTGCTAGTTTCCCCTCAATATTGAGGCCTTCTTTCCTGGTTTACCCCACAGACATTTCTCAGTCTTGGCCCGAAGCTGCCACCATCCTGGACACTTTTAAAATAGCACCTACAAAAATCTTTGTACCCAAAGGTTACCATTCGCTTCATATAACTATCCCTACCAAGATCCTTATTAAATTAGTAGATCATCAAAGGTTTCTTGGTTCAGATAGATAATATTTGACTAATGCCCCGCTCAGTCCTTCTCTTCAAAGTAATAACTTTGCATCACTAAGCTCTGATACGTTTTTCTTCTTGTTGCCATCGCTCAATCTGGTCTCTTTCACTCCTTGTGGTGGAATGGCCCAGTGCAGTCAACAATCGGATGCTTCCAAAGAAGCAATGCTACCTTTTATTTACGGACTCTTCATGTTGGCCCCACAAACAGGGGGTCTGTTGTACATTGTCAGGCATAGTCTTCAGAGAGTGCATGCCAACAGACACCAGCATCTTGGTGTCCTCATGTATCTGCCAATGTACGCAGACTCTATTAATTGGTAGGATACCGGGTACACAGGGCAGCTTGTGAGAGGTATCAGAGGACACATTGCAATCCATGAGCCTTCAGCCACTTCCCCATCCTCGGTTACAAGCTTGAGTGCTGGTTGATGTAACCTTTAGGAAGGAGCATAATGGTTCTAGGCGTTCGGCACAAACAAATACGAAAGGCTGCCTATAGCTTTCACAGGACTTGCTGAGGATCCAGCAATGACTGACTAAAGTCTTAAAAGACTGCCCAGCCTTGCGTGGCAGTCCCTGCTAGGAGCAGAAAAATACTCAACAAAATGTTTCAATCTTTTAAGGTCAAACAGTACACATATCCCTCTGTCACCACATCTGATGCCTCCACTATAGGAGAGGTGAACACTGGCTATTAATAGATGGCGTCAGATGTTAACCAAAACAAAAACAATGAGAACATTCACACTAAGGGGTGCGATGTACCACCAATTACATGGTCTCATCAGAAACAAATATTATGTCATAGAGTTATGCTGCTCATCTCCAGCCAGCATGGCACTCTTCATGATATAACGACTGCAGCAGGAGAGGTAGTAATTGAGGAAAAACAATATGCTTAGCACTTAGACAAACCAGGAGAACAATAACTAAACAACCTTTAGCAATGCCCATGATCGCCGTCGCTCAAGATCCACCAATTCATCACGGAGGAGAAATAAGGAAAGTAATATGTCAAATGGTCTAAATCTTTGTTTTTAGGATTATTGTCTCGCACCACAATCTGTTTGACTTCTTAAATCTATTTGATCTATAAGGAATAAAGTACCCCCTGCAATTTATTATAAGGATATTGCAAGTCACCAAGGAGTTCCATAACCATATTGAGGAAAGAGGCCGAAAGTGGAGTTCCTTTATAAGGTTATGAACTCCGAAGTGAATTACAATCATTTCATGTACAGCAGGGGGTACTGTATCCCATATAACACATGGTCACAGCATCACCTTTCCCACAAACCACTTAAAATCTTGGTGCGTAGCTCTTTCAGAAAGACAGAGCGTGTTTGCAAACATGAAGAATAAAAATAGAACCAGTAGTGCAAAATGAAATACATCAAAATCCGGTTAGGTATTTGCTGCCAAATATATTAGAAACAGTTCAATAGAAGTAAGGTTTTGGTTAGTTTTTTTTTTAAAGCTGCAGTAACTTAGAATGTGTACAAACACGCATAAAGATTCTAACTTTTCTATAAATATTTAAGGAATGCAAAAATAATCATGTTCTTTCTGGTAGTCAATGTAAGATAAATAAAATATAGAGCAGAAGAAAGAAAAGCAACGTTTAAATTTCGCTGCTTTAAACAGCTGCTCCGTGACCAGACTTGCTTTTCACCTCAACATCTTTTCTTTATAATCAGCAAATTGGTACTTCACTAGTCACCCATAATAAAGAAATTTGAGGTGTGCTTTTATACAGGGATTGCAGATTCCCATGTATTATAATGTTATTATTGACCATGGAGTCTGAATACATAATATATTAGAAACTAAATATAAACACCTTTTAAAGCCAACATTAATGTATGGGAAACATAAGCATTTTAAAAATAGCATTCTTTTACCTGCTATGATGCCATCCATCTGTTCCAAAGCAGCTGCCAGCATATCACTTGCGTCACTCATCATTATGTTGACTTTCCAAAGCGGTCACTGTAACAACGAAATAAGATATATATCAATTATATTGACAAGTCCAGCACTTTGCAACAAGTATTTTGCTACGTCCATTTTCCTATTAAAGGGCATGTTTATGTACACACTTCTCGGTCTGACAACCACACCCACAAAGACCTCCACAACACCGGACCTGCCTACATGAACCACCGCCTCTCGTTCCACGCCCCCAAAGATCCCTCCGCTCAACCCAGCTCTCCCTTGCTACGGTACCACGCATCAAGAAGACCAGAACAGGAGGGCGTTCCTTTTCATTCCTCGCGGCCAAGGCATGGAACACCCTCCCTCTCCACCTCTGACAGACATCGGCACTCCCCAAGTTCTTGAAGGACCTCAAGACCTGGCTCTTCGACAAATCTCTGTGTACATACAGGAGCTGCGAGCGCCCCCCACACCCCTCACAGCGCCCTGAGACCCTTTCGGGTGAATAGTTGCGCTTAACAAACCCTCGATTGATTGATTGAATGAAAAGATGCTTTCTTGCTATAGACATTCTAGAATTCTACTTCTGCTTACCACGGTCGTGCATTTGCCACAATTGGTTGCCAGGGGCCTGTGCTCTTGACACCCGCAGAGGTAAGTCTGGTCTTTAGATCCTGGTTGGACTTTATGTGGTACATCAGGTATGCAATCTTACAGGTCAAAGGTAGGGGAGACCTATATAAACGGAAACCTGTTAATTTCCAATTCTCCTACTGTCAGTAACTATCTTCACTTTTGCAGTTGATGCATGCCTCTCAGTTTCTCAACTGTAACCAACGCTCTTTGAAGCCAGTTGCATCTCATGCAGTGCTGATGATTTGGGCAGCAACACAATGTGATCTGCATCGATCAAGCCCTTATCCGCTCCATACCAGCTTCCTTTCAAGTCACACTTACTCTGGGAGATTATAGCTGCTTTCTACCTCACCCCACTCCCTGAAAGCCTCCCAAGCAAAAAAAAAGACACTCGATTTACGACTTCTGCTAATCCTCATAAATCATCATTCTCGTCGTCATGACATCATTCACAAATGATGAAACTAACATCATATCATCATATTGTTGCGGTTTTGGAATGTAAAGTGTACTTTTTACAACCCATCTCTTGCATACATATAAGCTTGAAGAACATTCCCACACAATCGTATCGCTTGTGGGTGTGTTTTTGAAAAAACATAGGGCACACTTCGAGTTTGCTTCACCAAACAGATACTACCAAACAGTCGATAGATAACTGGGTTCCCAACTAGCTACCTGCCAGGTTAGCAATGAGTTTTTTGTTTAATGTTCGCTTGAGGTTATTTCAATTCAACATAAATAGCGTTTTGGGGGTTATGGAGACTGGTAAAACACCTACCTTAGGCTCTGCGCCTACTGAAGGGGGGGGCAGGAATCCCCAATTGTTGTAAAAGGGTAGTATGGGGGCTGGTATACCCAGTGAGTTTGTGCACAATCACTTAAATATTTAAGAGTATTCTCTAGCTCCCCTTTAGCTCCTTCCCATCCCAGAAAAGGTCGTTAATGTACGCTTGACAAGAATAGGAGTAAAACGGAAAGGGACAATCCCGCCCCCATCTAAAGAAGGGAAAAAAGTGTGTGTAGGGGAAAGAGTTTCTTCATACGTGGGAAACAATTTTCCCCTGGGAAGAAAAGCAAAAAGTTTAAAAGTTTCAACGAGTGAATTTGCAGTGACTGAGAAGACATACCATTGTATATTTGTTCCTGCAAAAACAGAATCCCCAAATGTTTGTTAGGCGTCTGTCTGGAAACCATCAATTGTTGCAGACCTACCTTTTGTAAACTTGTGTTAATTATTTACAGTTGTAAATATGCATCATGCAATGTCAGACCTGCAAGTTGACTTATGTGACTTTAATAATGGGTAAGCGTGTTTATAGTGCCAATTAGGGTTTTACACTTTCTTCTTGGCTTTTGTTTCTTTTTAAAATTGGTATGTATAAAACGTTTTAAATTATACATTAAAGAAAATGGCATATAAAGCGGCCCTTAAAAACGGCAGCAAATGTTACCAAAACGGTTTATAAATTTAACTGTTTGTCCAAGGTGCAATCATTTCTTGAGAACATTATATTTTGAAAGCAAACACTGCGTAATAGTTTAACAAAATGGTCTACAACCAACCTCTGTTTTAGTGTTGCAAGTTATTTGTGGCTACATTTTATTTCGAATGCAAACAATCATCAATCTTGCTTTGTTTCTTTTCGATGGATTTGCATACTATTAAGGGAGCAGGCTAGGGGCATTATAAATAGTCACAAAGTTATATTTTGCAATACTGCATAGAATCACTGTCAGTAAAGCAAGTTGAACGTATTGCTCACTGCATTTCCTAACAGCGCTTGCCCATACAAGTCTGAAATATATATATACACATATCCTCTCTGCAGCTTCAGGCCATCCTCTCTCACAACCATACAATGGCAATGTAACTGTCAAATGGTTTATACTGCATGGATTAGGTCTACCTGCCCACGGGACAAAAACATGAATACTTGTTATTGATCCCAAACAATATGTACTGGAGTCAGGCAATAGGAATTCTCCACCTTTGAAGGGGGTTATGTTGTGCTCCCAGCTGGAAAACAAAAATTGTGATGGCAGAAGTCAGTGAAGATGATCTCAAAGAGGAGAAACCGTTTTATTTGTATCTCATACTAGCTTTAGCAGAAATCCTAGTCTATCTTCTAGTACTTTGAGCAGCCTTGCCTTGGAATAAAGTCTGCAGGAAACTAAAACACATGACAAAAACCCATTACCAACCAATGCCTAGACTGAGTGGCTTTAATTTCCAAACAAGTCTTGGCAAAACCAATAGGTCTCACCTATGCAAGTACCATTTGCTTTACCAATGTGGCTGCTGTTCAGCATGGCTAAAAGTCTGGCATGGAGGAGAGTGGTGTGTCAGAGTGGTGGGCCGTAGAGGGGAGTGTTGTAGAGTGGAGTGTTGCAGCACCATAGAATGCAGTGGCATATATTACAATAGCACAGAGTAGTCTAGAGTGGCAGAGTGTAGTGGTGTGGCGTGATACAGAGTAGAGTGGCGTAGAGTGCAGTAGAGTGGCACAGAATGGTGCAGAGTAGAGTACAGGGGTGTACAGAGCAGTGGCATAGAGTGTAGTGGCATCGAGAGCAGTGTTGCAGAGTAGTGTGTCGTAGAGTGCAGTGGTGTAGTGTAGAGTGGCGTAGAAAGCATTGGTGTGGAGTGCAGCGGCGTAGAGTGTTGCAGTAGAGTATAGTGGCATAGAGTGCATGGTGCAGAGTAGATTGGCGCAGAGTGCAGAAGAGTAGAGTGCATTGGTTTTGAGTACAGTGAGGTAGAGTGCATTGGTGCACAGTGCAGTAGAATAGAGTAGAGAGGCGTGTAGTGGTTTAGAGTAGAGTGGTACAGAGTACAGTAGAGTGGCACAGACTGCAGTGGCGTGGAGTGGAACAGCGTAGAGTGCAGTGGCATACAGTAGAGTGGTGTAGAGTGCAGTGGTGCACAGCATATTAGAGTGGCATAGAGTGCAGAGTATATTAGAGTAGCGTAGAGTGGACTGGCACAGAGTGGAGCAGTACAGAGTAGAGTGGTAGGTAGAGTGCAGTGGTGTAGAGTGGAGTAGTGTATTGGAGTAGAGTGCAGTGTTGTGGAGTGGTGCATGTGTAGAGTGGCATGGAGTGCTGTAGAGTAGTGTGGTGTGGCGCAGGGTAGTGTGCAGTGGCAGAGTGCCATGGTGTAGAGCTGATTCGAGTGCAGTGTTGCACAGTAGATTAGAGTGGCATACAATAGTTTGGAGTAGAGTGCAGTGGCATAAAGTACAGGGGTGCACAGTAGAGTACAGAGGCATTGAGTGGAGTGGAGATTTACAGAGTGGAGTGCAGTAGTGTAAAGTGGAATATGCATGGTGTGGTGGCGCACTACCATTACAGACAACACATTTTCAATTGAAATGACCATTGCATTTACACAGGCATACAGTTTTACTGATTGATTTGCTTTGATCGTATTAAAAGATTTGTTTCCACCACACTTCAGAACTCCAAAAATTATGCTTCATTTGTGCTACCCTCATTCTGACATTCTTAAATACCTGCACAGTTCAGTTACAGATATTTAAATTTTGTGGCGTCTGGAAAAAAGCCTCTCTTTCACAGCAAGATTGTCAAATAAATCCTTTCACTTTGAAGTCAGAGAAAGAAAAGTAAACATCAAGCTCCCTCGAAAAACAGAGCCTAACATTTGATCTCTGTCTTTCAATGCACAGCAAATGTGAAAAGATAAGAGAACAAGATTTAAAGGCCTGTTTACAGAAAGGGAGAAAATCGGTGAAAGAATACAGTAAACAAGTTATGCTCTTCGGGAGGGACAAACTCAAGCTGGACAAACAAATAAAGCCAGCAAATAGAAAGCAAGCAAATGTGAGTTACAAACCACAAAGCCAATGATAAGCAATGGGCTGAATCCGTTCCCAAGGAAGTTTTCCGAATGTCCCGAAGATGTCTTTAGCAAATAAGACAGCTTAGCTGTCTGGCAGGCTTCAATCTAAAGATCGAAATAGGCAGATGAGTTGTACATAATAACATCAGCGCCTGATGTTCGCATAGATTTCCTCAATACTGCAGATCATATTTTATTGGGTTAACTGCACTCCCTTGATGCAGTGAACAACTTGGCATATTTATCAGACTATATTTAGTTCATTACCAGTGCGGGGAGAGAACAGAAGAGCCAGACAATTTCTATTCATGAGAGAACAGGTGTGAAGGGAGAAGGCAGCTGGGAGAAAATAAGTGTTTCCTCGCTAATAACTACACGGCCATTATTTTATTTTCATCTTCTGCCTCCATTTTCTGATTATTAGCCCCGTTCCATCCTATCAATTCCCTACTTCCTGCCAACTCAAATGGTGAAGTAAAATACATGAATTCCCTCCAGACTTAGATTTTAAAAAAAGGCAGCTTAAAAATAGATGGATCAAAATGCCAGTTCCTCTGGATATCTAAAAAGTGCACAGCATATGGTTTTCACTGTGGCTTTCATTTTATCTGCAATACGTAATCACAGTGTGAAGAGTTTAAAATACTCTTTTATAGTGGAAAGCTGCACCATGCAGGAGTACAAGATTGAGGAGATTTTCAGGAACACGCCTTATCACAAAAAAAGTTATTTTCTGCAGAACACAATGTGGCTCCTAGTCGGTCCTAGGCAATAAAGTACGAAAGCGAGTAACGGATGGAAAGTGTCGGGTATAAAAGTCATAAGGTTGTTGCATTGCTTCCACTGGTAGGATTTAAATTAACCTGACCTGAGGAGAGTGATACAAAGCAGAATTCTGAAGCCAGTATTTTAATTTATTCATAATCTAAGGCACATGGTTAATATTAAAACCATGTTGCACTACACAATGCATTTTTAATATTGCCAGCAGCATTTCAATAATGAATAATTGCACAACAAATAAAAACAGTGTTGAATGGTTTACCACCCAAATT
This sequence comes from Calotriton arnoldi, assembly GCA_963921515.1. NCBI lineage: Eukaryota > Metazoa > Chordata > Amphibia > Caudata > Salamandridae > Calotriton > Calotriton arnoldi. The sequence continues at coordinate 402,811 of CAWUFW010011355.1, read as the reverse complement.
CAAATTCCACACAACAATGGGACACTGAAAGAAATCTGGAATAAGATTTGCTTTTAAAAATGAACTACTCACATTTCATACTAAAATACACGATACATAGTTGGAACAAGAAAGAATATGGTAATCGTCACTACTCCGTGTCACAGTCTTCCTCATCGCAGTCCTCACAACAGTCGCAATATATCCATTTAAAACTGTAAAAAAAAAAAATTATAACAAGGATACCCAGTCTGTACCTATGGCTCCTCCCAGTCATGTGCATGAATAATCCCCACGACATATCCTGAACTCACTTAGCGCTCCTTGTGGTCGACCCAAAAAGGGCAGGGAGGAATGGTAGAGGCTTGACAGGGAGACTAGGACTCTAAATAAAGAAGATTACCAGTAAGTAATCAGGGAATCACATCCTCGTCAGTCTCATTCTAGCTGTCACAACATGAGGATGTAACAACAACCTACACTCCGTATGAAGCTGGAAATGAAAGGCACAGAACAAACAAGCATTGGCATAGCCAATAGGTCCTGCCTATGCAAGAGCTATTGGCTTTGGCAATGTTTTATAGCCATGTGTACATCAGTGTGGCTGCTGTTCAGCATTGCTAAAAGTTAGAGGCGTAGAGGAGAGTTGTGTGGAGTTTCGTTGAGTGGAATGGTAAAGAGTAGAATGGGAGGCACAGAGTATTGTGTATTGGAGTGGCATAGAGTGGAGTCGCGTAGAATGACGTACAGGTGAGTGGAAGACTGGTGTAGTGTGCATTGGCGTAGAGGGTTGCAGAGTATAGTGGCATAGGGTGCAGCAGCATAGAATTCAGAGGCGTACAATGCAGCGTTGTAGATTGCAGTGGTGTAGATTAGAGTGCAGTGGCGCAGAGGGCAGAGGCGCAGAGGGCAGTGGCGCAGAGTGGAGGGCAGTGGCGCAGAGTGGAGGGCAGTGGCGTGTTGTAGAATAGAGTGGACTGGTATAGAGTACATTGGCATAGTGTGTTGCAGAGTATAGTGACGTAGAGTGCAGTGGTATATAGTGCAGCAGCATAGAATTCAGCTGCAAAAAATTCAGCGGCATGCAATGCAGAGCCGTAGCATGAACTGGCACAGATTAGAGTGCCACATAGTATAGTACAGTGTAGTGGTGTGGAATGGTGCAGAGGGGAGTGATACAGAGTGCAGTGGCGTAGAGTGCAGTAATGCAGAGAAGAGTGGCGTAGAGTGCAGTAATGCAGAGTACAGTAGCGTAGAGTGCACTGGCAGAGTGCCGTAGTATAGAGTAGCATAGAGTGGCCTAGAGTAAAGTGGCGTAGAGTGGCACAGACTATAGTAGCCCAGAGTGTAGTGCCGTAGAGTAGATTGTTTCAGAGTACAGTTAAGTGGCATAGAGAGTAATGGCGTAGAGCAAAGTGGCGTACAGTGGATTGGCGGAGTGCATGTACATAGAGTTGAGTGTTACAGTGTAAAGTGCATTGGCATTGAGTGTATCGTCATATAGTGCAGGGGCACAGAATCCAGTGTTGCAGAGTGGCGTAGAGTTGTGCAGAGGATTGGAGTGGCCTAGAATAGAGAGGTGTGGCACAGAGTGCAGTGGCACAGAGCAGAGTGGCACAGAGCAGAGTGCAGTGGTGTAAAGTGGAGTGGTGAAGAGTAGAGTGCAGTGGCGTGGTGAAGAGTAGAGTGCAGTGGCGTGGAGTGGAGTGGCGTAGCATAGATTGGAGTATGCACGATGTGGTAGCACGCTGCTATTACAGAAAACACATTTTCAATTGAAATGACCATTACATTTGCACAGCCATTGTTATGTCCCGTATAGAGGCCCTAATGTAGACCCCGTTCATACATGCCCTAAAATGGACGTATTCATATTTGCCCTAATATGGTCATATTCGTACTTGCCCAATTATGGTCATAGCCGCATATGCCCAATTATGGTCATAACTGTACATGTCCTATTATAGTCATGATTCCTTATATAGGCATGATCTTTCACCTACATTGGTCCTTGCTAGTACACAACGTGCTCTGAGGGCTGAACGTCATCTATCCTGTGGTTTTGAATACAGCAGGGCTTTCCCCAAACACAGGCCCACACTGTACTCATCAATTATGCATGGCTCTCTAGGAATACACCACCTGCATAATATGTATGTACAAAGTTCACCCCCGACGTCTTCCTCATGTCCAACGACAGACCAATACAAACCATACTGAGGACCGAGACTCTTTAGGGTATAAATACACCACATCTTGCCCCGGTAAGAGGGAACCGAGACTTCCATGCTGACACACTGACCAGAGACGCTGAGGCTCCTGCATGCAGTCGCTCCAGCTGACAGCGGTCTGACACAGCCCTTGCGGGGTGTCCAACTCGAGACCAGGACGGGGTCCACAATCTCTCTATTCAGGTATGGGGGTTCGACTAAATCCTAGACGGATTCTTGGCTCTTAGGCTTTTAGACCTACACATATGCTAGGTACACTCGGGTACATCTAGTTAGGCATCGTAGGAGTACGCGCACTTGCATAATGCTTTTATATTAATGTATGTATTCATGATTATTGCAATATGGTAGAACTGTTCTATCCCTTTGCTTTTATCGTACTGCGGATAATATATCTCGGCTATTGTCTGCTGGTTGCCGCAGCACATATATTTTACACTAGAATAACAACTGTTCAATAAATACTTATTGAAACGCCCGACTGTTTATTCTGTGTAACTCTCCGAGACAAACCGAATAAGTAGGCACGAGTGACTGAGCGAAAGGTAGTACATTGTTTCCACGATTGAGGAATTTGGGTTGTCATGATCTAAGTTTGCCAGAAACTAAACTATCCCCGAGAAGAGGAGATTCTAGTGGCACTGTGAGCTAGCTAATGCAAACCAGGCTAACATACACGGTGGGGGTGCTCAGAGTTATTCTGCCACCAAGCCCACAGTATATGTTATCCAAACGTGCAGGTCCTGCAGGGGTACTATAGGAACTACACGACATGGCGCCCAACTTTGGTTTGGTACTTATTTAACAGTAGAATCTGAGTAGTTCAGTCGTGCTATTCTCAGAGAACCTACTCACAAAACCCCAGAGACGTCTGGAGTGGGTGGGCACAAAATCCGCCACAGCTGAGTAGTACGAGAATGCTATTTATTGGCTGTTGGTTAATCAAGCTTGAAGGACATTTTGTTCCTAAATTGTGCATCACACCTCATCTTAGTTCCCTGTGAACTCTTCCTCCTCTAAACAGGACAGGTTCAGGGGATGAGAGAGTTGACCTGGGAGAAGAAGATCCTGAGGATGCAATACAGATTGCACCAAAATTCAGAAGGACAGTCACCATAAGACTGTTAGAAAATGGCTTACCAGCCACGGGTGGCATTGCAGTTTTTGTGATTGAGGCACACGAATCAAACAAAACAGAGGTGTTCTATTCATGGGTTACATTCCCAGCAGCAAATGCCATAACAAACACATTTCACTACTACATAGCAGGAAATGCACCAAGGGAATATGCCCCGTTTGAGGACAGAGATTCCACTCACTTACCAGGAACTTTTTACTGGTTTAATGGCGCCCTACCCCACGTACGACAAAGAGTAAGATTAGGCCCGCTCGGAGGAGACGGGGCCACATGGCCAATACTAGCGGCTTACACACCGCATCCTGACATTGGAACAATGCCACAGCCAGACTTACTCGTACAACACAGAGATTTAATTAAAATCTACAGAAACCTGACACAATTCGTCATGAGGACTTTAACAATCCAACCTGCACCAGGTGCAGTAAATAGTACTCCAGTCCAGGGTACAGGAAATAAAATTACTCCACAAACATTACACGCGGTAATGGGCAAAATGCCAGCAAAACGTGAACAAATCCCATTCTGGATAGCTCAGAAAATAACTCAGCTTGAGGCGGTATTCCCGAATACTACCACCTATGAAAAACACAGAATTCTAACAATCTGCTTGCCCATGGGGATCACACCACAAGTAGAGGACTGCACTTCTTGGGGTTCAGTTTTCGCTGCCATATATACCAGAACACATGGTATCCTGTCCTTAGCAGTAATACCGGACTTATTGAGACAGATTCAAAATCAGTACGGAGCAGAGCCTGCCCTTAACTTGGGGATTAAGTTACTAAATAACTTTGACCAGGTATCAGCCATAATACTAGCTAACATTAAGGGGGAAGCAGCTTCAGTGGCGATCCGCCAACGCCTAAGGGAGTTCAGTCCAGAGGATCATCAACACGAACTACCCAAAATAATTGAAACTGCATATGCAGAATTAGGCAGAGAGTCTAGGTGGGAAAGCATTAAAACCACAACTAGTGGGCAGTCCTGAAAGCAGGTATCTGACTGCATTCAGTGCGTTAGGGTCCCAGCGACAATTTTGTCGACTAGCCCAAGGGTATAAAAATAGCCCCGGGGTATTTTCAGCAGGAGTAACAGAGTTACTCCAAAATTTGGATGAAGAAGCATTGTCCTATGTGGATGATATTTATCTGACGGACGATGACTTACCGAGGCACTTGACCAGGGTGAGCACCATTATTATGAGATTCGCCTCTGAGGGCTACAAATTTAACTTTAAAAAAATCAAAGATTGCCCACCTCAGTGTCCTGTTTTTAGGATACGAGTTGTCAAGTGAGGGAAAAAGCCTGGCAGCTAACTTTTTAGAAAAGTGTGCGCTGCTTCAACCTCCAAAATCATTAAAGAATTTACAATCAATTCTTGGATTCCTAAATTTTGGTCGAACATACATTTTGGATTATGCAGAAAGAGTAAAACCTTTCTACGACTTAATAAAACCTGATTTTTCAATCAGACAATGGACACAGGAGCATACAAACATCCTACATTCACTACAGGAAGACATGATAGCTTCTAAACATTTACAGACACGCGTAAACGCACAGAACTTGGTGATCCGAGTAATAGCGGGTCAATGCGGGTACACTTATTTAACTTTTAATGAAGGTGAAACAGTACCAATCGCATACAAATCACACCTGTACACAAACGCAGAAATGCGTTTTACTTCAACAGAAAAAATCCTGACAGCAGTGCAGACCGCTGTAGCAAGAGAAAGAGCTCTGGCTCAGGGTAAACACATAATTGTCGTGACCCCAGTACCAGCTTTAGAGGCTGTTACAAAAGCAAGCATTCCAAATGCGAAAGCCTTACATCCCAGGTGGATACAATGGGCTAATTCTCTTACTGCAACGGATGTTGAATACAGATTTGATCCAAGTTTAAAAACACAGGCATTCCTGCAATACGAACAAGAATACCCTCTACCAAATGAAATTTTGCCTCTAGATCAGTATGAATACATTATTTACACTGATGGTTCTGCTCAACCGGCCATAGGGAGTAAGCAAATTTACAGCGCAGCATGTGCGACTGTTAAAGGTCGCATGCGCGATGGAAAGTTCCATCCGAGTTGCACTAAAACGCAATCTCTAGGAGACTGCACGGCTCAGTTGGCAGAACTGAAAGCACTGATACTGGCACTTATAAATACAGATCACGAATTCCCCACACTGATTGTGTTCGATTCCTTTTACTGTGTACAGTCGTACAATGAATGTCTACATCATTGGGAACAAAATGGGTTCAAAGATGCAAAAGGTGGCACAATTAAGCATAAAATGCTATGGGAACAGGTAGTGGAGTTGAGAAACGAACTACCAAGGGCTCACGTGATACATACACCGAGTCATCAGCGGGATGGCGATCTCGTTGAAAGGAATTTATTGGCTGATAAAGCCGCAAAGGGGGCTGTTCGCACAGCCGCCGTAACTGCAGTTACTCGTTCAAAGACTAGGGTAGACGGCGAGATTATGGTAGCGGTCAATGCTTCACGCAAAGGCAGCACAGCAGTACCAAAGAAATTTCCACTCCAGTACTCCTACAAGTTAGATGCACAAAACATTCCATATGCTCAGATTCTTGGAGTGGGTGATAGAGTAATACCAAATATGGATCGTAGGCGAGGCTTAATTGTGGCAGCACACGAAGGGAAAGGTTCTGTACATAAGGGACTTAGGGAGACTGTTTCTTTGTTGAAAGAACGCTAGTGGTGGCCCGTGATGAGAAGGCAGATTAGAGACTATGTCTGGAACTGCGACATCTGCAAGCAGATGGAAGGGTCCACCACAACACGTCCAGTACAGATACCATTATTAGACAGCATTAGGTTGTCCGTTCGTGTACGTCCAGCTCAAATTTCCCCAAGATCTGTCCTCAGCGCTCGGCTGACGCTCGAACTGTTATAAAAGATTTGCGAGTCTTTATCGGCACATACGCAGTTGGCACGTTACATTCGGACCGTGGTCCGGCGTTTAGCTCTCGGGCTTACAAAGAGGCCATGGAAGGAATGGGTGCAGCATTGCGGTACTCCTCTCCGTACCATCCCGAGGGAAATTCTGTTGTGGAGAGGAAAAACCGGGACTTAAAGCAATCTTTAACAGCTAGGGTATTAGGCAAGAGCGGTAGATGGGTCGATCACCTTTATGGGGTCCAACGAGCGATCAATAATCAGCCAAGAAGCTCTCTAGGGGGTGTCACTCCTTACGAGGTCCTATTTGGGACAAGAATGTGGGTACCTGATCTGGATTGTGAAGGCACAGTGGCGGATGAAAAACCATTTGATATCCATGATCGTTTGGCTGTTTTACAGAATCTAAATGAATCCAGGACACAACAAAGTAACGTGCTCCAGAAACAGGCCGCCACTGAGGAAGTCAAGGCAGTAACGGCAAGACCTGTCTGGATCCCAAAAGTCAGAGATCTGGTCAGAGAGAAGATTGCTGATAAGAAAGAATTTGGGCCATCCTACAGAAAGCCTGTACCGGTCCTAGCAATCCAAGGCACAAGAACTGTACTTCTGCCGCCTCTTGCCGGAAAAAAGGAGAAAAGATTTGTCTCAATTGACTTAATCAAACCACACTATGTGGCCGATACTAAACAGTAGGCCTCGTGGACTCCACAGTAGCAGACGCCCTCCTCTCGCTACAACCCAAGAAGTTCAAACTGAAAGACTCATCACGTTTGAAGAGCCACCTGTACGGAATGAAGGACTAAGCAACAATGCTATGGAATTCGTTCCACTTCAACAAGAAATTCATCTTCAAAATGAAAATCAACTTAACCAAGTTGCAATCAGACTGACTACACACATCTACGTCAACATGCCTCGTCAACAGCAAAATCCGATTTCAACAAATCCCGATGCAATTCCAACAATTGATTGAACTGCTTCTGGCTATTTCATGAACTTTGATACGTTTTCACTGGACCCAAGTGAGCCAGAAACTACGCCAGCCAAAAAAAAAATAAAAAAAAAAATCACTCACACAGAAAACCAATGACTTTTTGAACTTTTTTTAGAAAGACTTACCTGGTGTCACCTTGGATTGAACTATGGTATATCACTGGGAATTTATTTTCTGGGTAGGCTTAATAATAACTTTTAGTATGCTTATTAATGGACGATACCTCCAGCAAAGCTCTACAGCCCAAAGAGTCAATTTGATTTTAAAACCACACCAGTCTTCACATCGTGAACCAAGAGACTTGTCTTCAGTGAACGTCACAGCAGTTCCTATACCGGACAGTCTAGTATGGGACAAGATTGATTATGATGTATTCGGTCCAACTGAACTTTTAAAGCTAAAACATGTATTTAAAATTTCTTTAAATGATATCATTACTTCCAGTACATTTTCTGATGATTGGGACACAAACTGTAAATGCTATGATGTCTGATTTAGAAAAAACTGCAGCATTTCCGAACAATGAAATGTTAGAAGGTACTTCAGATTATGATACATTGTACTGTTACCAGCAATATGGTCATCATTTCTTACACAAATCTATAACACCTAGAAATGTATTTGAGTACCACCAGTGGGAACACTGCCCAACACCACCGATAGGTAGTTCGCAAGCATTTGCACAGAAATTGACATACTTCTCAGGGTTGAACACATCCGACCCGAAGTAATTTTATTATAAAGTGGTGAAAATATCAGCTCAGAAAATTATGTTAAACACTGTAGGAGAGTAGGATCCGCTTCTTATAGTTACCCCCACTTTTTGCTGATGTTTCACTGTTTTTCGACTTAGCCAGACTGTGGCCCTGCTAATCAGGACCCCAGTCTATCTGCTTTCTACTCTAAATTGACTGAATGTACTTTAGGTACACTCCAGATTGGATTCTGGGGTACCCTTATAAGTCCCTAGTATATGGTATACTATGTACCCAGGGCATAAGTACCCCAGAGGCCTACCAGGGGCTGCATGTATTGTGCCACCCCTGGGAAGCCTTTTAAAATGACAACAGGTCTGCTACAGTAGCCTGTGTAAGGTGGTGTATTCATCCCTTACTGAGATATAGGTTTCCTATATCTCTCCATATCACTACACATGTAAAACCTATCAGTCACCCCTATGGCAGGCCTCAACAATCCTGAAGGCAGGGTGCTGGGTTTCATGTGAGAGGGTGCCCATGCATGAGCAGAGCCCCTCTGCAGCTTTCGGAATCTTCATTCCGGGGTGGTTTGTGATGCAGCCAGACCATATACTCAAGTGCATTATAACCAAACGGTAAATGTTAACTTTGGAGTGGCTGCATGGAAAACTGTTGTGTTTGGTGTCAAACACCTTGGAATCATTCCCCCACACCAGTAACTGGGGTGGGAGTATGATCCTACCCTTCTAGAGGGAAAGGCATGGCAGCACCGGTATACCCGGTACCAGCTAACAGAGCCCTGGCATCACAAAATGGATGCTGCAGCCACAGACACGAGTCTGCCCTCCTGCTGCTGGACGAAACTCCGGCAGGGGAGGTTTGGACAATAGGTTTCCTGTCACAGGGAGGTGTGACCACCTCCCAGACAGGCTCTAGTGTATTGGGGCTGGGTGGGTGCACTCTCAGAGTGCTTTGAAGTCTGCACTGGGGGCACATTTGGTGTCCCTGTGCATAGTCCAGCTCAAACCGGTTGCAGGGGCACACAGCCCCTGCTCTGGCGCGAAACTGGACAAAGGAATTGGGTGTAGCCACCCCTCTTTCCTGACCCTCCCATAGGTGGGTCCCCAGAGTTTGTCCAACCCCTTCCTTGGGTATAAAATAGGAACCCCTGACTACAGGACTTTAGATTACACCTGGACTAAACTCTGATCCCAGAAACCAAGTACTTCGACGATCTGCACGACGCTGGACGACTGAAGAATCTCCCTTGGAATAAAGGAGTTACTCCCCTGCAAGGCAGGCACCTTTAACGCAACTGACCGGTTGGCATCTCTGAGCTCCGACGGACTCCGAAGAATATTGCCACACAGGAGGTGGGTTTTCCTAGGTCTCGGAGGTCGATCTGTGCCCACAGCAAGTCTGAGGCCCGTATCCCTCGTGGAGACCGTGCAACCCGAACCCCTGGACACCGCGACCATTTGCAGAAGCATCAGCTTTCCGGCGACCCCGGAGGCTGAGCTTTGGGTTACTTGTAGCCCTGACCCTGAGCAGTAATTGCACCGAAGATTGTCGGCCTACACTCAATGAGTGTTCCGTGGGCCGCCATTTTGTGATTCCTCTCTAGGTCCCTTCGCGATCCCTGGTCCGTTGACCTGTGGGTCCCCAAGAAGGCAACTCTAACTTTTATTGGGCTTCACTGGTTGATCCAGACGTGCCCTGACTCTCCATCGCTTGGTGAGTCCACAGGACCTTGCTGGTCCACACAGAAGCATCTTTTCTCTTCCTGCGTGGTTTGCTGTTGCCAAGGCTTGTTGTGGTCAATCCGATCACCGACACCCCAGCACTCAACATCCTTCGTGGGACAGCTCGAATCCGTCTCCTGGTCGTCGTCGACGTCTCCTGGACCCCGTGGCTGCAGAGTCAAGCTTCACCTCTTTGCACCTGAAGCACCCGACATCGGTGGGCATTCGATTGCTCCGCTCCTGGTCACTGGCTAGTGACCCAGACTCTGTCCCCTCTGCTTTCAGGTTCTTCACATCTTCGATCCAGGCTTGGATCACACCGGACACTTTTCTCCTTCACGGCAGCAGCACTTTGCAGCAGATCGCCATTGAAAACTACGTCGATTCCCGACACCTTTTGACACCTATGCACCCGGCTACCCTGGGTGAGGTAACTCGAGTACTCCGGTGCTCCCGTGGGTGTTGGCCCTAGAACCCCTTAAGTCTAAAGGGGTTTGCTCAAAGTCCTCTCCTAAGTGTCCTTTTGCTTTAAAATTCCAACCGCGACTTTCCGCATTGAATCCTACGGCGCTCGCGGCGGTGTTCTCACACTGCACACGTCCCCCGTGGGTCTCCTGTGTCACTACCTGGTTCCTTGGGATCCCAGCGATTCTACGGGCTCTAGGCACTGTGTCTAGTCAAGTCATGGTTCTTATACCACTCTTAGTATATGGTTTGGTCTCCCCCTGGAGCCCACTGTGTATTGTGCTATTTACTGTCGTTTTAATACTGTGATACTGTGTATCTTGAACTCTAATCTCATAAAGAGATTAGTAGTTAGTGTTTAGAAATAAATACATATATTTTATATATATCTTGTGTGGTTCTCCTTTCATTTAGTCATTCAAGAGGTTATAATCTGGTAAACCAAGCTGCTTTACACTCCTTCAAGACTTAGCCTGAAGGCTGCTCTCCATAGCTACCACTAGGATAGCTTTCAAAAAAGGTTGTCTTTAAACCTATCATCAATAAGGGTCGTTTGGACTGGTGCAAGGTGCCCACTATAACTAGTGGACAGCATATGCCAGGCCAACTTCTCACAAACACCAAACATATTTACTCTGCATCCTTTCTGAACCAGTTGTCTAAACAGGGTTTTGATCTATGGAAAGACAATAGATTCAAAATCCATATGGGGTTCTAAGGACTGGCAAGTCCAGGGAATAGAAGCACTTTTTAGAGCATGCATCATTCCGCAGCAGATGTTATTTCTGAATGAAACTGTGCAACAAACAACCTTTCTTGGTTTAGCCAAAGGCAAGGAAATGAACACACCGGGGTTTCCAACACCATCACAGATGGGTGGGGGGCAGAATTCAACTACACAAGAGGTAGGATTAGATGACATTCTCCAGTACACCAGATCAGATCCTGATTGGACGAAATGGCTGATTTGGCCCATTGACACGAACACCTGTCAACAGATATTTATGAATACAACCGAAGGGTTTAGTATCCATAGGCCAGATCCTCGCTATGTACAGAGACAACACCCAGGGGTAGTGACATCCTATAGTGTTGGGAAGTTGTGCCTTTATTGGCTAGAGACCTCAACACTCAGAAGTAAAACATCACTTGACCTTACTCACACCTGATGTAGACCTTAGGGATTTCCTACTAGGTCCAAGGAAAACACGTCAGAAACGTTTCATATATGCTGGCCTTTATGCCTATTATAATGAAAACTGGAAAATATCCCAACAAGAGGCCGCAGAAAGAATACAGGAAATAGACCGTATCAACTTAGAAAAGGCATTAGCTGTAGTGGATAATGGGTTAACTACTTTGACCTCCAGGATTTACTCCTTAGGCAACATTGTGTCTTCGGCAATCAACATATTAGAACAAGATCTGGCCTAGTTACAACACGGGCAATCTCAGCTACGTTCTATTGTGATGCTAAGCTGGACGCTGCAATCTTTGCGTGTAGGCTATGTGCCCTGGCGTTTTATAAACACCACGTCTCGGTTTTCAGAATACAATCTAACTGATAGACAGAAATGGCACAAAGGGGAGCCAAATATACAATGCTGCATATTGAGAAACTGGAAAGATTACCATTCACTGTAGCCGAATCACCATCAACAGAATGGCTAATTCATAGCCAAATCACTCTGTCGGTCACTACGTTTCAGTTTCAATATTGCCTTGAGCAAAGGCAGGCAGGCAAATATGAAAAAATGGGTAAGGGATACATCAAGGAAACGTGGGAGTTACCATATAGAGATCGATGCCGGAATGGGGATCGAGAAGTGTATCTGAGTGGCACAAACTGCAAGAACGCTTTAAGCGGTTCTCTCATGGGTCAGGATATTTCTCTACACGGAGCCTGTAGCGGTTCAGTAGCGAACTTATCTTGTCACATGTCAGGGACCCCAGCAGCCGAGATCACGATAGTTTTCCAGCTGCTCTCGAATGGGAGTTACTTAATGTTAAATGATCAAGGTTGCTGTGGGATGCTTCCGGGCGTCGCCTACCTGGTCACTGTTAAGTCCAGGGTTACTTGCTGTATGCAAGTATTGTTTCCACCACTGAACACAGTCAGGGAGGCGCCGCTATGGCCTTCATTGAATGTTTCTTTCATACAATTTGATACTCTGAGCAGATTGAAAGCCATGCTTTTACAGCAACCCGTGCCCTTAACCTCCGCTCGAGAAACCTATGAATTTCAAGTTGCAAGGACCTCGACTGAGATACAAGCGCTTATACGTACAAACTGCCCCTTTCATTTCGTAGAAATGGTGGGACGTATCTTCAATATGTCTGATAGGAGCGGTATTGTACACCTATTTAAGACCATAGGGTCAGGACTGTTAAGCACCTTTCAGACAGTCCTCGGAGTAATCCCAAATTTTATACACTCTGTATTGGGAAGCGTATTTGGAGGATTCCCGCTTATCCGATTGCTGGTTGCAGGGGTCCTATTCATAATACTACTGCTACGCAATGGACGGCCCAATTCCCGAGGGAATGGCGAACACGCTCCTGGAGCGGACATACCATGAACGCATGGTACAACTTCTGGGCATTCCTTGCCTGCGAGAACTCAATGCCTCCTGGTTTCTATCGTTTAGACCAGTCTGGGTAGACTGCATCTTACCTGTTCTTCGATGCCTGTTCTGCGGAGAAGAATGCACGTTGGATCTTTGTCTAACTTTTCCATCAGATGCGCCTCCGGACACGGATGCAATGCTGGACCCCATAAAGGCCCTCGCTCTGCGTTGTCCTCAGCGGCTTCCGATTCTGATGAATGCATTCCTGGAGAATCCACAGGTGCCGTTTGCTCCTGCTGGGTTAGGTGACTCCTCCACAGGCACCCAGGTTACAACTGCCGCACAAGCTGCCGCAGCACCGACTGTTGGCAGTGCTACATTACATCTATGTGCGATTGACGTTCTCTGTGAGGCGTTGGATTTGTCGTCTGCAGCAGCTAACACCGATAATATTGTGCTTCCCAGCCAGGACTCTTAATCTTGAATTGGCTCATCGTGTCCTGGGAAAGAATTCGGCTTCTTCACTCGTTTCAAAACAAACGATCTAAATTTGGAACATTTCCTAAAATTGACACTTTCACTTGAGAAAAGCATGGCCTTCTCCTGCTTATGGTAAAGCAACTTTTGTAGGGAAACAATATGGACTTTTTCAAGTGACAACTAGAAATAGCGGAATTTTAACATTTTCTTTTAAATACCTTTTAACGATTTTTAAAACCATGTTTTTACTTGCTTTTAAAAATATTTTTAAATTGTCCAGATTAAGTATGGTCATTGTTATCCAATTCGGAAGAGGAGTGGGTGTTATGTCCTGTATAGAGGCCCTAATGTAGACCCGTTCATACATGCCCTAAAATGGACGTATTCATATTTGTCCTAATATGGTCATATTCGTACTTGCCCTATTATGGTCATAGCCGCATATGCCTAATTATGGTCACAAATGTACATGTCCTATTATAGTCATGATTCCTTATATAGGCATGATCTTTCACCTACATTGGTTCTTGCTAGTACACAACGTGCTCTGAGGGCTGAACGTTATCTATCCTGTGGTTTTGAATACAGCAGGGTTTTTCCCAAACACAGGCCCACACTGTACTCATCAATTATGCATGGCTCTCTAGAAATACACCACCTGCATAATATGTATGTACAAAGTTCACCCCTGACGTCTTCCTCATGTCCAACGACAGACCAATACAAACCATACTGAGGACCGAGACTCTTTAGGGTATAAATGCACCACATCTTGCCCCGGTAAGAGAGAGGGAACCGAGACTTCCATGCTGACACACTGACCAGAGACGCTGAGGCTCCTGCATGCAGTCGCTCCAGCTGACAGCGGTCTGACACAGCCCTTGCGGGGTGTCCAACTCGAGACCAGGACGGGGTCCACAATCTCTCTATTCAGGTAGGGGGGTTCGACTAAATCCTAGACGGATTCTTGGCTCTTAGACCTACACATATGCTAGGTACACTCAGGTACATCTAGTTAGGCATCGTAGGAGTACGCGCACTTGCATAATGCTTTTATATTCATGTATGTATTCATGATTATTGCAATATGGTAGAACTGTTCTATCCCTTTGCTTTTATCGTACTGCTGATAATATATCTCTGCTATTGTCTGCTGGTTGCCGCAGTACATATATTTTACACTCGAATAACAACTGTTCAATAAATACTTATTGAAACGCCAGACTGTTTATTCTGTGTAACTCTGAGACAAACCGAATAAGTAGGCACGAGTGACTGAGCGAAAGGTAGTACATTGTTTCCACGATTCTGAGGAATTTGGGTTGTCATGATCTAAGGTTGCCAGAAACTAATCTCTCCCCGAGAAGAGGAGATTCTAGTGGCACTGTGAGCTAGCTAATGCAAACCAGGCTAACATACACGGTGGGGGTGCTCAGAGTTATTCTGCCACCAAGCCCACAGTATAGGTTATCCAAAAGCGCAGGTCCTGCAGGGGTACTATAGGAACTATACGACACCATACAACTTTACCAATAAAACTACACAGCGCACAAACAATGTGTGGAAATGGCATCAACTTTTTTGTTTTAATAATATTAAAGTATGTTTCCAACACACGTCAGAATTAACAAAAAATTTGCTTTATTTGTGTTCCCCAATTCTGATATATTTTGAAATACTTGCACAGTTCATTTGAATGCTGTGTGCTACAAAAACAACTTTCCTACCCCTAGTATCCAAAAAGATGGTCACATAAATCCTCTCACTTTGAAGTCTGAGAAAGAAAATTAAACATCAAACTACCTCAGAAAACAGAGTCTGACATTGGACCTTGGTCACTGAATGCACAGCAAATGTGACAAAATAAGAACAAGATATACAGGCCTGTTTATAGAAACGAGCACTCGTGGAAGAATACAAGGGAAGTTGATGTGAATGGGCTTTGCTTCTTGGGAGGGGCAAACTCACCCTAGACAGCCTAAAACAAATAAAGCCAGCAAATAGAAGGCAAGAAAATGAGAGTTACAAACCACAAAGCCAATGGTAAGCAATGGGTGGAATGCATTCCAAGGGAAGGTTTTTGAATGTCCAAGATTTCTTTGGCAAACCAGACAGCTGTGCTGTCTGGTAGGCTTCGCCCTAAAATTCAGTAGCAACTTGTACATCTCTACCAAAGAAAACAAATCAAAGGGCATAGAACAGCAGTGAATAAACATTTACACGGAGCTACAGTTTCCCTTTTTCCGCTCCCTATATGATGATTTCCCCGTATGTGTATAGGCTAACAGTAAGCCTTGTTGCTGGGAAGGAAACGTGACCAGCAGTTGCCATGTGTTACCCGTGGGTATGATAGCGTATAATAAATCCTTCTAAGATTAAATATGGATATACCTTATAGATAAGGCATCCTTGGCAGTTTGAGAGTTCTGCTCCTTTTAGGATACGCGGACACTATACAAATACCATGCAAATACATGCATAGGTACATACATGCATAATTGGCTGCGTTGAGAATGTGGGTTTCTAATTCCAACGCACTACTTGACCATATGCCTCGAGTGTACTTTCTCTGCATATTTTCTTTAGTTTTGTATTAAAGCCTTCCCAATCAATGGAGTAGAAAGATGCATCTTTACACCAAACATGTGATGGGGAGGCGATAACTGATCTTGCAAGAATGGCTGGAATAAGGTGTTGTCCATCCTCAATATGAAATCATCTGGGAACCTGAGCCTCTCTCATCCCCAGTAGCCTGCAATTATTTCTGGCATGTACGAGAATTAAAGCAGTTGGATAATGTTTACAGTCTGAATGGATGCCGGTAATCCACATAATAGAGCCATTTCATATTGTAGGGTCTGTGCCAACTTCTTCACCGTAGTGTAACGACATCTGTCAAAAAAGACCTCTATGTTAAGGTTGTTAACTTTTGCTTACAAAACAATGTGTGAAGTGACCGTTCACCCAAGGCTTTGTCAAGATACAAAGTGAATGTACTTACTCTATGCACCGGTCCCAAAAGAAGCGCTACTCTGAAGCTTCAAGACGTGCATGGCTTCCAGAGCACAACAGAGTAGCGCGCAGTGTCCCCATCATTGGGAGAGAAATCTGGATCTCAGAACGAAGCACTGTAGTGAGCACCTGATGAGAGGCAAGGACTACTTGGCCTGTGGAGCCACGAGTCTCACAAGACCTACAAATGATAAGGTCATCTGGGATGCCTAGAGTATAATCTCCTCATGGTCTACAGTGTTGTTGCTGGGCAATCGTGATATATAGCTGCTGCACCTTGGCTTGCCATTAGACTTGCTACCAGTCTCCTCCTAATCTGCTGATGAGGTAAAGTCAACGAAAGACAATTTGAATAACAAAGCTTCTCGCACAATACGTGTCTGGGATAGAGACTCGCACCCTGTTTTCACAAGTTCTCCATCGAGATATTTTTGCACTGGTTTATTTTCATGAGGAGCCATCTGTTGGGATGAAGAGCACGATATTTAATTCTTTGTTTCCATAAGGGAAGTCTGTCGAATCACATTGGCAAAGACGACTTCTTGTTGTTAAAAGAACATGTTATCAACCTGGTACAGTGAATATAAGCAGAACTGGGCAGAGTTATTGTACAATATGCAAGTTCTGTAAACATTTGGTGTTTCTTGCCAGTATAGAGAGTGAGAAATGCAGACAATATCGAAGATTCACTGCCCGGTTCAATACTACCGGTATACTAAAAGTCTTCTGGTATTATTTTACATATTCACGCTCCTGCAGTGTGTAATAATCACAACTGTGCAACTAGGTAGGGCAACTACATCCAGTGTCTCTTTTGTCCCATTCCCCTTTCCCCGAAGCTACTTGTAAAGTACAGGGTAGTTGTGTAAAGCAGCACCTTTTGCATCTGAATTTCAAGATAAATGCACCTTGAGAGCTCGTTGGCCCTGAATAACAGATATTTATTGCAGCCCAAAACACTTATTTCCTTGAGCTTATATAGATGAAAACCTGAATGGGCCCACCAGGAATAGAATGCATCAGTCCACTGAACCACCAAAACGGATGACTGTGTAAAAAGGTGCTCATTTCCATAACATTTTATGGTATCCTGGATAAACCCTGTGTCAATGCGTCATGGTGTGTTCTTTCAGTGACAGTAACGACCAACAGGTCTCTGTGCCCCACACTACACTGGGGTCCCTGGTTTAGTGGTGAGGAAAGTGAACTATGGAACACTTTGGGTATGGGAGAGCAGTTATTTATCATCTTCCCTGTACAACTTTGGGAATTAGCAATAAGTGGGAAAGAGGAGAGGACCTTAAGTGGGTAGTGGTATAGGATCAAAATCCAAATGTTTATGCCACGCACAGGTGAGATCTATAGCCTCGGTTATAATGAGGTTTGGCCACTTGCAGTGGGGTACTAGAAATGATGTACAAGTCAACCATGTGTTTGTGGGAAGCATATCACGCATATGCACATGGTCAGCTGACTCCATGTGCTCTCATCTTGTACACACATCATATGGGGCGAAGTTTAGAGGCAAATCTGGGGTGCAACTGTGTTATGCATCAGCTCTGATAAAGATAGCAGAGAGTTAGGAGCCATACAGGTCAGCTGATGACAGACTATAGCAGCCCATGCAAAAAAATGAAAATGGCTGCTCCACGTAAACCTATCATACAGTGTGAAAGTAGTCATCTGATAGCACTGGAAAGCAAGTTTTTTCCCCCTCTAGCATTGTGTATGGTGCACATGTGGCTTGACATAGTACCCTTGGCTTGACATAGTACTGCTTCGGCCACTTAAGAAGCTCCAAACCTGCTCCAAATCCGCCTTGCTGGAAAAATAATCCTGGAGTTGGCTGCTAGGTACTGACCACTTCTATCCTTGTAACACTGGTTTGTGAACGGTGGTAACCTTTAACAAAAAATGTAGTCTCTCGAGGTCTACTGCACATTCAAAGGCTATGAAACTGTTCATTTAGCTCCCCATGTTACCCAAAGAGGCAAAGTTGTGGTTACAACTTACTTAGAGCCATTACAGGCCTTTCCACTGAATTATGCCAGCACTACACTTGAGCTAGTCAATGCATGTGCATCTTCTTCCACACTAATACAGAAGACACAGCAACGTTATTTTGAAACGCAGTCTATCTCCACTGGTGAATTTTAATAGTTTTAGGGAAAAACCTGTAACACACGAGCACAAACCAGAGAAGCGATATTGATCAAATGAGATAATTATTTTCTAAAAAGTATCTCTTTTACATTGTAGGAAGTCTTTAATTCTGAGATTTGAACAATACTACCTCCATAGCAACCAGAGGAGAGCATGTGCAATAAGCATATGTAAAGCCTAAGCTTTACAATTTTCAAGGGGTCTGCGCACACGTCGGCTACTCCCACAAGGTTTGACTGAGTCTCCATCCATCTTTTCCCAAGTTCCGAAGCGTGACCTGGATACCCTTGTCTTTCCTGAAGTTTCTACTTGGAGTCCATATATAGATGATTGGTTAAATGGAACAATGTAAGGCTGATAACTGTACCTTCCCACAAAAATGATTAAAAAAAGGCCACAAGGGTTCAAGAAAAAAAAATTGTTTCGTTTCCCCTGTGCTCAATAGTTAGGTCATGACATCTCAGCTGGAGAGCTCCAACTGTATGCTGACCTTCATAAGTTACCATGCCCACTCACTCTCCCATGTTTTTTTTTCTTTTTCTTCTTAGTCCTCATTCTACAAAACATGCTCGAAATTCAAGAATGTAAAGCCGGTCGGTCCGATATACTTCAGCCCAGTGTAACCATGAAAAAAGGAGAGGCCCGGTCTCTTCTCATTGAAGGATGGGAAAGTTTAACCCCCGGACACTTTTTTTCAGCAGGGCTTATCGGCGATGACCGGGGCTCCTCTTCTTTAATGGGCCATTCACACCTAGCCTTAGCCAGTTTCCCGACATTTCGGCCACACGAGCAGATTCATAATCATTGGACCACTAGATGTAGTAAATAAAAAACTAACGAAAACCAGGTATAACCATGTCCGGAATTAATTTAAAAAAGAAAATACAAAAAGCATATTCCCGTAAAGGGTAACTGTGGCTGTGTTAACCCAAAGTAATAAAGAACAGTTTGACCAAACTAAGTGGAAGCAAAAAGTGTGAACCAACTATCCCATAAATCCCAAAATTGTTTTTTTGGCCCTTCTACTTGCTCGATCAAGGGTTGAAATACGTTGTACCGAGCTTATCCATTCTGATTTAGTGGGTGAAGCGGGTGAAATCCATTTAATACAAATCTCCCTTCGTGCCAAAAGAATCAAGACAAAGAGTAATGCCCTCTGATTTCTTGAGAAGGTAATATTATCTATTTCCCTTGAAATTACCCCAAAGATAACTGTCGAAGCTGTTAACCCACTCTCCCATGTTTGCACATTTTTGTGGATGGCTGGTATAGGAAATCCCACTTTTCTGTATAGTCACCCCAGATTGTTCACCTTTTTCTGGACCCTATTTTTGCTGGACTTAGAACTCTGTTCAACGTTACCCCTGATGAACAGGAGTAAAGTGCCTGTGCCCCCCTCCCTTAAACATTGTTAAATTGACTTATTCCGGATTGACATTTTGGCCTGTAGGTCCTTGGTATCTGGTGTAGAAAATGTACCCATGCCTGGAAATTAAATGTGGACTGTAGTACCAATTGCACCATCCACAGAATGGGCCTGTAAAGCATGGCTTCAGGTCTTCCATTTGTCAAAAAAACGTTTGTTTTTTTTACAGACGAGAAGCCTTGCTTTTAAATATTAATAAGTCACCCCCAAGTACACTTTGTAGCCCACAGGATAGGGTGTCTGATATTCCAGTGACTAGGCTCCAAAAGCTATTTGCCCTGGCAGGGCTGTCACTGAATCCTACAAAATGTCACAGTACAGATTACAAAACCTTAATGTGTCCCTTTTGACAGGAAATGGCAACAAAAGTTTTTAAGAATTTTATTTTTAATATTAATTAAAAATCCGATTTACTGGTAAAGGCAGATTTTTAATAAATATTTAGGAAAAGCCAACTTTGAGAAATTTACCTCATACCTTATGAATGAACCTCCAGCAGGCAAATTAGCAAACCAACACCTGGTCTGTCAGTACTGGGCCTTAATGAGGTGTGAAAACTGCTCCCATAGGAGGAATAATGGCTTTTACGTGTGGAGGTGTTCGCTTCTCCTTGCAGGAAAACAAATTAGGGTGGACCCATGAACTTCATTAGTTTATAAAGGGGTGTGCCCTTTCACAAGTAAATGGAAGAAGAGACCTAGAAAAGGCAATCCTTTATCCTCCCAGCCAGGCTGGCACCAAACCATGTGAAAGGTGAGCTACCCCCGGAATCAACTTTCAGTGATCAAAGAGGAGAGGACTACTTATTTCCCTGGCTTTGCCTCTGGCTGGACACAAAGACTCTGCCCACAGGAGGAAGGGTTTCTCCATCTCCTCTTTTAGAAGTAAAGTGCCATGTAGGATTGTTTGCAGTAGGGCAAACAGGAACTGCTCCAAACGTGGGTAGGGCTGCCCCTCAGACATTTAACCCACTGGTTAGAAAAGAGCCAAGAGTCACTCCCACTCACTAGTAGAGCCAACCATAAATGTGGCATCCCAAGGCACCCTTCTCAGAACACTTTCGGTACCTGTAGATGATCAGAAGAGAGTTGGACCTGCTGTCTGGGACATGAGAATAGCCCTGAAGAACTGGACCTGCTACCTGTTGTACCCAGGGAAAAGAAGTGAACTATGGTATGATTAAAAAACTATTAGGTATATACCGGGGGGCATTAATGGGGGGTGGGGGCAACTACACTGCACCCTAGTTTTTTGTTGACTTGTTTGTTTCAGCCCTTCAAAATGACCTCAAAAGTTCCCAGGCTTTCATCAGGACTACTATTTCGCAATGCCCGTTATTGTCAGCTGGAATTTCCTACTGCCCTTATAATCGAGTCTTTTAGGTCATCAGTCCTATGTCACACACTGGACATACATGTAACATGCAGTTCTCAATGACAAAAAAACCTTGTTCACCTCCCCACACAGTTGTGGTTTTTGATTAAGGAAATGTCAAACCCTTCTCTCTGTACAGTCATTAAAGAGATAGTTATACTCTTGGGGTACTGTTGAGAGATCACAGGGATCAAAAGAAAAGGGTTGTGTATTATTTGTCTGCTCTTGATCCTGTGGCTGCAGGTCTTCCACTCTGTAAACTGTGGCCACTGCTGCCCACCTAGTAGTCTCGAATATATTGCCTTAAGCTTCACTCTCATAGTGGTTGCTTTCCATAGATGTTTTATTGCTCACCACGAAACCCCAAATTCTAGTTACTGTGAGATCATCCCATTATCAAATTCTATTGCTGTCTTCCTCCCATATTAACAGTGAAACGGACCTTGTTAATTCTCACAGGACAAGACTGTACTCCCCTCGAAGGTTTGATCATTTCTTCCCATTTGACCGAACCCCGAAATGATCTTTCTGATAAGCCAATATCCAATGCAAACTTATACTGTGCAGACATCTCTAGCCTCAGATATGATGCAGACTTCCTTATCTTGCATTGGAAAGATGATGTGGTTCTGCAATATACCAAGCAACAATTTGCCATCCCTGCAGTTTCTGTTCCCACGAGTGTTCGCCAGCAAAATTCTGTTCTGCAACTTCAGCGGAGGGCGCTTTTCAAGTCTTCTTAGAATGAACACTGTTGTGAAATTCCATGGGCTCCGCACTTGGATCCACTCTAGCTATTGCAAGAGTACTACCTCTGGACTCTGGCATTATTGCACCTGTAATGCCCTCTACTATCGCCACATCTTCGGCTCCTGCTTCAATGGACCAGCTTACATCAAAGCTGCAGAGAGGTCCGAGCTACTGTGCCTCGGACTTCACCCTCTCCAGAGAGCATCCCCTTCTTGTCGCCAATGGCAGTTCCGTCAGCGGTAGCTGGTAGACCTACCACTACTGAAACCAGTGGTGGGTCTGACCAGTATTGTTTGCAGGACGCGTTGTTGTTTGGGTCATTGTGTGATACTGCATGGAAGTAAGGGACAGTGTGTGCCTCAAAGTCAAGCACACCCTACCGACTGCACCAATGCTCTCAGTATCTGGAAAATACCCATCTTCACTTGCAGGAATGATATCAATAAAAACCTAACGTTTCTTAAAGCTGGATTTGCAGTCTACCTACAGACTGACAAGTTGGTGAGCCAATGGTTCCCTTCGCTTTCAACAAAGAAGGGCAATGCTTCAAACTGCATGGACACTTTCCTGGAGAGTGTGACAAATGTCTCTGTTCACATTACATTTTTCTCTGAAGGCTTCATTTTCCAAATCATGGTATTGTTCCTGCTGCTGTTCATCTTGCCTACACTACCCAAGGACTATTCCACGAATATTGTGATAGGAGCATTTATGTGGGCCAGAGTGAGTGTCAATTTTCTGTTCAGTCCTGACCAAACTCAGGAGCTACTTTCTTCTATTTCAGACTGTGTTCAGGTATCCTATATCATTGAAGTAAAATGCAGAAATGACCAGGACCATACTTTAATTTTCAGAAGACATTTTTTGCTTTGTTACTGGAAAACTGGTCAGGATTGTGTTATCCAGCAGATATAGACCCAGCTATTTGTCATACAGGGTCTCAATCCCCATGCTGAAACAAACCTACAAGAGCAATGTCTGAAGATTCATCACTTTATGGTTCCCAATGTACCGGCTCAGACTCACCATGCATGAAGTTCAGGCTCTCGAGAAGACTGGAGAAGCAACCAACAAGACCACCCCAGCTTTGGGACTCACCTTGTACCAGCTAGCAGCAAACAGAACTGCAGTCCTGCAAAACTGTATGGCTCTGGATGTTACCATGCTGCCAAGGGTGGGGCATGTGTCAATGTGGGGACAGAATGTTGCTCCTAAATAGCCAATACCATTCTCAGGAAGCAATTAGAAAAGTTTAGGAAAAGTGTGAAGGATCTACACAAAATAAACAATGGGTTTAATTTAGATGGGTGAGGTATCTTGACTTGACTGAGACACCAGTCTGGGTTTGGAAATAGTTTGAATAATATTTGCCTCACTTTTTGTCCTGGTCTTTCTTTACATTTTTATAGGAGTCTATATAAAGGTTATTCATCACCTCACTAATAATAAAGGTTTATTCCCATCCTTCCTACTCGCTATTCCTGAAGGCGAAGAGGATACTAATAGTAACCTTGATTATGAAATCGAGAAATCCATTAGTGAAAATGAAATAAGCCATGAAGTCAATATTACTAGATTAACTCTTTGCATCTAGGGCGGCCAAAAGTACTAGTGTAGCTCTCTGCATCTAGGGGTGTCAAAGGGGGGAATTAAAAGAATACATACATGTACTATCAACATTATACATGATAACCGCCATTTAGTTTCCCCACGTTAACCACTGTTGTATAGGCCCTGTAGTTTGGGACACATTTAGCCTCATGCTCATGCTCGGCAGCAAGAATTCGTAAGCAGTCAATTCACAGTCTAAAAGTACATTGTTTGTATGCTTTTCTTAAGGTCACTAGCACTGGCGTGGCATTGAATTATGTGGCTTTGTTTTATGTGGTGTGGAATAGTGTGGCGTGGAATTGTGTGGGATGGCACTGTGGTGAGTAGAGTGGAATTGTGTGGCATGTAATGGGACTGTATGGAGTGAATTGGAACTGTGTGGAGTGAGGTAGAATTGAGTGGGGTAGAATTGTGTGGCATGGAGTGGGATTGGGTGGCGTGAAGTGCAATTGGGTGGCATGGAGTGGAATCGAATGGGGTGGCATTGTATGGAGTGTAGTGTTGTGGGTGGCATTGTGTGGTGCAAGTGGAGTTCTGTGGTATGGAAAGGGTCCATAATTGCCACTGAATTGCCAATGAATTACTCTACAGCACTTCAGTCTTGTGGTATGTAAATGCAATTATAATCCCATATGTTACCAATTATTTTAACTTGTGATTATGTAAAACATCTAATACCTTTGAACCAGCGTAGGTGCTTGTTAGTATGTACAACACTTCTGCGAGAACCAGTTTGTTTACAAATAAATGCATTTTAGACCAGGAAGGGCTACTGAGCGAGGGAGCAACAAATATCATACTGATTGGGGATAAAGGAGATGGAACCAAGTGGCAGTAGTGAAAGAAATAGTATCAAAATAACAGCGCGAGCAGCGGACGGACAATAATGAAGATGAATCCATCTGTGCTTGGTCCATGCTTTACACAAAGAAAAGGAAGTGGTGTCTGGCAAGTGCCAGCCAATTAGGAGGCAGAAATAAAAAGTGACTATGATGCCAAAAAATAGTAAGGTATGGGCAGGCTTCAAGCCTTCTATAGTAACACTGTCGGCAGGCGAGACCTAAAAAGATGGTTTTTTGTTGTTTTTTTTAATAACTTTCTCGGCCAAGCATTCTTTTATAATTCCGTATAATTTAATAATTACATACCTATATTATCATTTTGATCAACTATGTGTACTCAATAAGTGCAGGCAGTACAAGACCAGCAATATTATCAGAAAATGTCCCAGACCAGCAATAACATGAGAAAATGACCCTCTGTACCAAATACAAAGACGTACTTTTCAACTCTGCTTCATCGCCATCCGCTTCACAACGAGAAAAATTAAAATGAGAATTTTCACTTGTCATTTGAAAAGGGGAATCAATAGTTTAACATTTTTAGGAGAAAACAATATTTCTCAGTTCGTTATCAAAATACTTGCTGTTCAGCATTTCCAAATCACATGCTCCATTTTCCCAATTATAAGCCATTACCAACAGCTTAAGCGCACAAACAGCAATAATCTCAAAGACTGTACCATACTATACGTATACACGCCTCTTAAATTCAAGTATCAAACTATTTTCAGCACACATCGCGACACTACCAGGAAATAAAAACATGTTGTCTAGCGAATAAGTCTAATACATTTGATAAGAGTGTGTAAGCAACTCAGGTAGAGAACCACATTGTAAATGCTACATATATGTAGAATATACTTTTCATTGGCAACATGCCAATAAGATCAACGTGCACTTCAAAGAAGGCGAAACTGTACCCACTGCATACAAATCACATTTGTACACGAACGCTGAAATGCGTTTTGCATCAACTGAAAAAATACTGACAGCAGTACAGACTGCTGTAGTGAGAGAGCGAGCACTGGCTCAGGGGAAACAAATAATTGCTGTGACTCCAGTACCAACCTTAGAGGCTGTTACAAAAGCAAGCATTCCCAACGCTAAAGCACTACATGCACGATGGATACAATGGACTACTTCTCTCACTGCAACAGATGTAGACTATAAATTTGACTCTACACTGAAAACACAAGCATTTCTGCAGTATGAACAAGAATATCCTCTCCCGAATAAAATAATGCCTCTAGATCAGTATGAATATATAATTTACACTGACGGTTCAGCTCAGTCAGCCATAGGAAGTAAACAGCAATACAGTGCAGCATGTGTGATTGTAAAGGGTCGTATGCGGGACAATAAGTTCCGTCCTAGCAATACACAGATGCAGTTTCTCGGAGATTGCACGGCTCAGCTGGCAGAACTTAAAGCCCTAGTAATGGCAAAGAATACGGATCGGGAATTCCCACATTTATTGTGTGCAATTCATTTTATTGTGTCCAGTCATACAATGAATATCTTCCCTACTGCGGTCAGAATGGATTTAAAGATTCAAAAGGTTGCACAATAAGGCATAAACTGCTTTGGGAACAAGTGGCAGAACTGAAAAAAGGCTTGCCGCCGGCTCACGTGATTCATACGCTGAGTCATCAACATGTTGGCGTGCACGTTGAAGGGAATTCATTGGCTGATGAAGCCGCCAAGGCGACAGTGGGAACTGGTGCCGTAGCTGCAATCACTCATTCTCGCACGAGAGTAGACAGATAATGGTAGCTTTCATCGCTTCGCGCAAAAACAGCACAGCCTTGCTAAAAGGTTTCCCACTCAAGTACTCCTACAAGTTAGATGCACAAAATATTCCGTATGCTCAAATTCTCAGGAGTGGGGGATAGAGTAATACCACACATGGATCGCAGATTAGGTTTAATACTAGCTGCACACGAAGGTCTGGGCTCAGCACACGCAGGTATCCCTGCAACAGTTTCATTGTTAAAACAACGTTGTTGGTGGCCAGGTCTTAGCAAACAGACAAAAGAATTTGTCCTTAAGTGCGACATCTGTCAGGAGATGAAGGGCTCCACCGTAGTTGTTCACCACAAACACCACTACTGATTTCAGACAGACATCTCGCATTTGTCTATTTGGATCACTGTGGCCCCTTACAATCAGATGGGGCTTACAAGTACATCTTGGTGGCAGTGGATTCATGCTCTAGATTCCTGTGGGTTTGGCCGCAGCACTCGGCTGACGCCCGAACTATTATAAAGGATTTGCGAGTCTTCTTAGGGACATACGCAATTTGCACATTACTTTCTGACTGTGCCGCTGCGTTCAGCTCTCGGGCTTACAAGGAAGCCATGGGAAGTTTCGGTGTGGCATTGCGGTACTCCTCTCCATATCATCCCGAGGGAAATTCAATTGAGGAAAGGAAAAACCGGGACTTAAAGCAATCTTTAACAGCAAGGGTATTAGGCTCGGGTGGCAGTTGGATCAATCACCTATATGGGGTCCAGAGGGCACTTAATAACATGCCAAGAAGCTCCCTGGGAGGCCGCACTCCTAATGAGGTCCTGTTTGGGACTAGGATGTGGGTACCTGACCTCGATGGTGGCAGCACAGTGGCGGATGAAAAAGCATTTGACATCAATGATAGTTTGGCTGTTTTACAGGAACTCAATCAATTCCGGGCATTACAAAGCAACGTCCAAGTAAAACGCACCACCACTGGGGAAGTAAAAGCAGTTTCAGCAAGACCTGTCTGGGTCCCAAAGATTGGGGATCTGGTCAGAGAAAAGATTGTGGACAAGAAAGAATTTGGGCCATCAGACCCTGTACCTGTCCTGGCTGTCGAAGGAACAAGAACAGTACTTCTTCCGCCTCTTACCGGCAAAAAAGAAAAGAGATTAGTCTCCAATGATCTGATTAAACCACACTATGTGGCCGATACTGAATAGAAGGCAGCGTGGGCTTCTGGGTAGCCACCGATCTCCTCTCGCTACCATACAGGAGGTTCAAATAGGAAGACTAATAACATTTGAAGATTCTACTTAATAAATAACGGAGCTGCCAACAATGGAATGGAACTTGTACAAGTCGAAAATGAACTACAACTAAATACAAATGAAACACAGATTTCAATTCGGCCTAATACTGACATATGTGAACATGTCTCAAGATAAATAAACTACCAGTTCAACAAAACCTGCGGAGCTACCAAAGATCGATCGAACAGCATCTGGCTACTTCATCGATTTTGATACCTTCTCTCTGGATCCGAGTGAACCTGAGTCACCCCCAGCTTCGGTTTCCCGCAAAGAAAAAGTATATAACATCTACCTTTGGCTTAAAAGACTTATTTTGTTTCTCCCTGGCTACAGCTTTGTATTGCAATTGGTCAACTGTTCCTAGTCCTCTGGATAGGTGTAATGACTGTCTTTTTCCTGCTTTTAAATGGACATTATCTCCCAGAACGCACCGCAGTACAACATGTGAACTTGGTCCTCTCATCGTGAAAGAAGAGAACTGTCCTTTTTGAACATTACAGCAGTTACGGTTCCTGAAGGAATAGTTGGGATAGGGTTTCATATGATGTATTTGGTCCCACTTAACTTTTGAAAATACCACACGTATTTAAAATTTCTCTGAATGATGTCTTCACCTCCAGTACATTCTCTGATGATTGGGACTTTAGAACCGTGAATAGCATTGCTGTCTGATTTAAAGCAACGTGCTTTTTCCAAAAATGAATTGTATGATGATACTTCCGATTTTGACACCATGTATTGTTACCAACATTATGGTCATCATTTCTTGCACAAGACAAGTATTCCACATAATGTTTTTGCTTACCATCAATGGGAACATTGCCCAACACCACCGAAAGGTAGTTCACAAGCATATGCACAAACGTTTGCTTACTTTTCTAGGTTCAACACTTCAGACCAGACATCATATTATTAGAAGGTTGCACCTACATCTGCAAAGAAAAATATGCTCACTAACACGAAACAGATATACTCTGCTACCTTTATTTCCCAGCTGTCTTTACAGGGTTCCGACTTTTGGAGGGACACTATAGACACAAATTCTGTCTGGGGGACTAAAGATTGGCAAGTTCAGGGAACTGAGGCATTATTTAGAGAATGCCTCATACCACAGCAAATCTTCCTGAACGAAACAGTGCAACAAACTTCCTGTCTTGGACTAGCCAAGGTTAAGGACTTGAACACACCTCAGATTCCCTCACCTAAAAGGTTTGAGGGGTGGCAGAATTATACATCACGTAGTGAGAATACACTGAATGGAACTATACATGAAGATTCATACAATTCTTCAGACCCCAATTGGGAGGGATGGTTAGTTTGGCCTATAGACACAAATGGGTGTCAGTCAAGATTCAAGGGTACCACCAAAGGGTTTTGTATCCATAGGCCTGATCAACGCCATGTACAACGAGAACATCCAGGGGTGATGACATCCTACAGTGTTGGGAAAGTTATGCCTAGATTGGCTAAGAACCTCAACACTGTCCCTGGTGAAACAACACTTGTCCTTTCTCTCAAATGACATGGATTTAAGGGATTTTTTGCAAGGTCCCCGGAAACCACGTCATAAACGCTTCTTATATGCCATTTACAACAAAGTTTGGAAGATCTCTCAACAGGAAGCTGCAGAGAGGTTGCGTTAAATTGACAGGGTTAACTTAGAAAAGGCTTTGGCAGTGGTCGACAATGGTATGACAACACTAACATCCAGGATTTATTCACTGGGCAACATTGTATCTTCTGCTATAGATATAATGGAACAGGATCTGTCTCTTCTACAACATGGGCAATCACAATTGCGATCCATTCTATTATTAAGCTGGACGCTATAATCATTGCGCTCTGGTCACGTGGCGATATATTAACAGTACGTCTCGGTTTTCTGCTTATAATTTAACGAGGCAGACAACAATGGCACATAGCGATGCGAAATATACAATGGTACACATTGAAAAATTGGACCAATTACCTTTCACCATGGCGGAGTCACCGTCCACAGAATGGTTAATTCATGGCCACATAACATTGCCTGTAACATTCCAATTTCAATATTGCCTAGAATACCACCAAGTAGGCAGGTCTGAAGCGATGAATCTTGGGAATTACCGTACAGATTTAGATGCAGGAATGGGGACACTGAAGTATTTCTCAGCGGTTCAGACTGAGAATTCGTTAAGTATGTGGGTCTCTAATTTGTCAGGAAATTGTGCTTCACAGAGCTTGCAACAGAAGCAAACCTATCTTTCTACTTGAAAGGATCCCCAGCTGTCGTTATTCATCCAGTGTTCAAACCGCTCTCGAATGGGAGTTGCTTGATGCGGAGCGATCAAGGTTGTTGTGGGATGCTACAGGGCATCGCATATCTGGTCACAGTAGGTTCCAGGGTTACTTGTTGTATGCAAGTATTGTTTCCACCGACCCACACAGTCAGGGAGGCGCCACTATGGCCTTCGTTGAATGTTTCCTTTATACGGTTTGATTCTCTGAGCAGACTGAAAGCCATACTTTTACAGAAGGAGGTGACCTTAACCTCATCTCGAGAGACTTTTGATCTCCAGGATGCAAGGTCTTCAGCTGAGATACAGGCTCTAGTCCGAACTAACTTCCCGCTACATTTCGGAGAAATGGTACATCGTATCTATAACATGTCCGATACAAGTGGGATAGTACACTTATTTAAGACCATAGGTTCCGGGCTATTAAGCACCTTTCAGACGGTTTTCGGAGTTATTCTATATTTAATGCACTCCGTATTTGGAAGCATTTTTGCATTTCTGCTGATCCTGCTACTGGTAGTGGGTATCCTGATTTTAATTTTTCTGCTACGCAATGGACATTCCCAATTTCAAGGAGATGGAAAAGGCGCTCTTGGAGCGACGTTGCCGTGAACATATGGTGCTCCATCTAGGCACAACTCTGCTTCAGGAGCTAAGTGAGTATTGGTTTCTATTGTTCAGATCAGTCTGGGTAGACTGCGTCTTGCATGTACGCCGCTGCTTACTCTGCGGACACGAATGCGTGTTGGACATCTGTCTAACACTTCCATCGGTTGCGCCTCCGGACGTGGATGTACTGCTGGACCCACTAAAGGCACATGTAGTACAGTGTCCTCTGCATATTCCAATCCTGATGTCAGCATTCTTAGAGCCACCACGGGATGCTTCAGGTCCTGTTGGAATGGACACCAGCTCTGTACAAGGCTTACAGGCATCAATTGCTTCCACAGCAACAGCTGTGGGAACAGGAGAAGATCACCTTTATTCCATTGACCTAATCCAAAAGGTGCTACAGGGACTGTCCTCTGCGAAGGCAGGCAACAGTGATATTGCGTATCCCACACAGGACACATACATCTGGCTCTCCGTGTGCTGGGAACAATTTGGCTTTTTTCGAAAACAACTAAAATTGGAATCGCAAAAACATCATTTTTGTTTTATTTTTTCCTCTCCTGCTCTCACTGAGCACTATGGCTTTCAGCATGCTCAGTTGGTCACACAGTATATTGACTTTCTAGAGGACTCCTAGGGCTTTGTTACAGCTACATCATTTACCTTTTTAACATATACCGTGTTTTTAGATGTTTTTTACACTGATATTTTAGCAATGTTTTTATGCTTTTTAAACAGGCATATTATAGCATTTATTATTATGTCGTCCAGTCGGATGAGGAGTGGGTGTTATGAACCCCAATGTAGGCCTAGGTAGTTACACGACCTTTTACCTACATCTGTCCTACCATTGTTCTACATAACGGGTCTAGCGCTGACCTGTTACCTAGTTAGGGGCTACCTGACTGTTGTGTGGTTTTCTCCGAAAACTAGCCGCATGAATTATGCATAAGGATTCTCAGTATCACAGCAGGATTACCATCTTCTGCATAATAACTCTGTATAAGGGTCACCTCTATCATCATCCTTGCCCAACATGCCCATAATAAACTTAAAGGTAGAACCCCGGATGGTACCTTTCGGGTATATAAGCACTACATCTTCGCTGGGAAAGCCAGAGGAGAAAAAGACATCCATGCTGACGTGAGACGCTGAGGGTCCTGCACACAGCCACTACAAAACGCAGTGGTCGGACATCCCTCGCGGGGTGTCCATCTCGAGACCAAGACGGGGTCCTTCGTTCTCTCACATCAGGTAATGGAGTGGGCTCTATCCAAAGGGGATTCTTGGCTATACACCTACATACATGCTAGGTACACTTGGGTACATCTAGTTAGGGTTTGCATCGTAGGATTACGCATCATTATTGTCATGGATCCATATGCCTACATATATTCATTGTTTTAGCACTATGGTAGAATTCTACCTTTTCTTTACTCTGTTGGTGCTAATAACCGTATATATCTATCTCATGGTTGTTGCAGCACACGTATTTTACACTAGAATGACGCTGGTTCAATAAATGCTTATTGAAAACATCCCCACAGTTTATTCTGTGCATCTCTGAGACAAAGTAAGCACGAGTGGCTGAGCGAAAAGTACTGCTCTGTTTCCACGATCCCTAAGGGGTCTGGTTTGTCATGTTTGATAGTTGCCATAAGCTATTCGCTCCTTGGTAAGAGGGGCTAGTAGTGGCACTGTGAGCTAGCTGGACTAACATATCCTTTGGGGGTGTCTGGAATCAGTCTGGACACCAATCCCTTAGTTTATGTTGTCTAAACGCACAGATCCTATATAGATTTGCAGGAACTATACGACACTACCACAAAACTACTTACCACCTACAAAAGCGAAAAATACTAGTTTCAATAATACATCAGTCAAGAAAGATCAGAGAGACATATATATTTGGGATTATCATTCCAAATAACTAGAGTATCTCAAAAGTAATGATTCAAGCCGTGAAGTAAGCTCTGAAAGAAACACTACCATAGTTTATATTTGTACCCCAGCCAACCTGACTAGGCTACTTCTGAACTGCACAAACATCCATTTACAGAATGAATTGTTTATACTCCAAACCTATATATGTTGGTGCACAACGAGCACTGCAACAACCACAGAAATGCTAAGCAAATAATGATGCCTACGCCACACACTGAACGGATATTGGTCTAGAAATAAGACAGAAACACACTTAAAGAATGCTTCTTTTATTCTACGGCATAGCGAGATAATTAAATTCTAGTTCATCGTACCAGCAGGCACCTTAGCCTGTTCAGTTTTTTAGGTCGAGCCTGGGCTGCGCATGCGCTGCTCTTCGAGGCATGCTGTATTGAGGTAGGGACTTGAAGCTCTGCACACTCTCCACCCACATTTTTCATTGGCTTGTGTCATTGTCCACTGTAAACTGTGGCTGTTCATTAGGTCAAAAGGCTTAGTAGTCCCTCCTTAGTACCGCCTTGTCTCATTTTGTAACCTCCCATGGCGACACCCCGTTACATGTGTTGTTGCTCAGTAGGCTTTAATTACAGCCTCCGAGCACTATTTTCTCACATAGCTTTGTTCTGCCTGCCGTTGCAAGCAGGACACGCTCTCTAACACTTTTAAAAAAAATGTATAGCAGGCATTTGCAATGCAATAGGTCTCGCATTATCGAGAGTTTAAGCTACTGGCATTGTAAATGACAATGCCTTTTATTTATCCGTTTTAAAAACAATACATAAATAAAAGGCATTGTCGTTTAAAAACGCCAATAGCTCAAACTCTCATAAATGCGAGACCTATTGCATTGCGAATGCTTATTTTATCCTGTAATGGAATTTGCCTTGAGAAGAACATTAAAACACTCAAGACACGCTTACAGGGTCGTAATAGCTCCTAGACTGAACAATAATCCATGTAATCAAGGGAAAATTACATCATTTGATTCCTTGTATTAAATACGAAATAATTTAGGGAAACATAGGCTCTTTGTGGACCTGATTAAAGAGAGCAGACGGACCAGTGGGCAAGGAAGACCATGCTCTCTCCACAGCAGTGCCCAGCTTGCTAGCTTAAACATGCTCCACTATCCCAAATGACAAAGTCAGGTACAGGAAGTGAGCTCAAGTGACAGACACGGCAGCAGTGAACCATCCGTTTAGTATCCTCTCTCCATAACTTAATAAAACGGTTCTATCTAGGCAGGTGAGGAGAGTTAGTCTTGGCCATTTCTGTTATTGAAAAATCGCTCAGTCTGGTTGTATTCTGGCAGTGAAAAAGTTGTGTTTGTGAGAAATACCATCACGTCTATGATTTTTGATTTTGCAATATCAAATCATTTATTAAAACTGGAGTATACTTTTTGTAATATACAATAAGCCGGTCTGCCGTTCCAGACTACATTGTTTTAACCTTCAGTGGTCAGGTGACACAATGTCTAAAAGCACTATTAAGTTTATATTTGGTTCAAAACATGTCCAAGGTACATTACACACTATTACAACAACATACACTTAAAACTTATATAACTCAACTTAAAATATTCTGTCAGAGACAATCTACCAGACACATACTTTCATTTGACAGAATAATCGTTGTTAAATATGTACTTTAAGCCATCGAGAACGAGGAACTCTCAGGGTAGGCTCAGTGAGGGCCAGCAGTGACATCTTTTTCAAGGCTCTATCCAATCTTTTTCAGCTTTGTTGCACGTGAGCCATGAGGCGAGATCAGTGAAGTCAAGT
Source organism: Calotriton arnoldi (assembly GCA_963921515.1). NCBI lineage: Eukaryota > Metazoa > Chordata > Amphibia > Caudata > Salamandridae > Calotriton > Calotriton arnoldi. Next base: position 368,746 of record CAWUFW010011355.1, on the reverse strand, counting down.
GAATAACTGGCTTGAATAAAATGATCAATAGCGGTTGTAAATGAATTCTTTCAGCTATTTTCCGCCAACGGCAGATACATTTTTGCAGTCCAGAAACCTATGCACTAGATTGTCCCCCAACCATTCCGGCCATTGTTATGTTTGGTGGCCAATAAGACTGCATTCAAATTTGTTGTGGGGTGAAGACTGGTTTGCATTGCATCGCTTACTTTCTGACAACAATTATTTGCGTGAAACAAGGGAGGGTAGGAGTTCAATTCGCTTTCCGAATCCATTCTTGTTTTTCCAATAAAGGTTTTCTTTACTATGATTGTATTAATCGTGGCGACCAAGGGAGCAGCACCCTAATTTGAGATAATTCCCTGAGCTGCATTTCTCCATCTGCAATTCTAAGGTCATATTCAAGGGGGGCGAGGCCAAGATGGCAGAGAGCTAAGACGTGCTCTGCCTTCTCTCCTCCACCCGCTGCACCATAAGCACTAGCATCGGCTCTAAAACGCACGGGAGGCGGCTGGCTTGGAGTCCGCACCACCCTGACGTACCCGGCGATCCATTTGCTGTGTTCCCCGGGGCCCCGGTGACTGTCTTTGCGGCTTTTGGCCCGAGCTGGGTCCGACCGTCGGAGCGTGAGCGTGCCACTGCAGACGACACCGCCGTGGCCGGAGCCTTCAACACCGGTTTGCGGAGTGCCGCAGCTCAGCCGGAGCTGGGGACCGGACACCGGAACACAACCTGCCGCCTGAGGCTGGCGAGTGAAGGCGGCGGCGATCGGTGGTGGCCTTGCAGGCGCCATTTTGTGCGGAGCGGCGGCCCTGCCTGAGGGAGACCGGAGAGTGCGGCGACTCGCATATGAGCCCGAGGCCAGCAGCGGGCGGAGTGAGGCTTCGGGCAGCTCGACGGAGCGGTCTAGGACAGGCAGTGGCGAGTCTTGCTGCCCCCTTCCTCCCGCTGCGGCCCTCTTCCCCCGGAGTCATCGGAGAGACTTAGCCTCACGGCGGCCCCGCCGGACGCCCGGCCGGGCTGAGGCGGCGCATCTGAGCCTGTGCCTGCCGGGTGGGAGTCTGCCGGCCCTGCACAACGGGACATCACCGGGCCTCCAGGGTTGGGCCCTTGTTTTGTAGAGCCCCTAGCACCGGACGCTACACGGTTGGGGACCGCCTGTCTTTGGGAGACCCTGCTGCGCTCTGGCGCGTTCCTGCCTCGCCTCCCCGTCGTGCTACCTCGCTCTTGAGTTGGAGGGGCCTACACAAGAGGCGGGACTTGCCCCCCGCAGTCGCTGTACACTTACTGCGCCACAACCTCGACCACCGAGGGCCTCGAGGGTGGAGACGGCCCGGTGCATCGGAGAGGGCCCGCGGAGCCCCAGCGGACATCTTGCAGCACTGGGAGCGGCACAGTTGGCAACCATTTGCTTGAGCCAGGATATGTGAGGCCGTAGAGACTCCCCGCGCAACCCGACACGTGGCCGTGGGGGCCGGCACGGCAGGGGGCGCTGAGCATGACATCCTCCCGGGGTAAAAGGGACAAGTCAACCACGAAGGAGAAATCACTCAAGGATCTCTTTGCTCGAGCGCAGAGTGGGGGCCCGGCGAATCCCGGTCGGCCGGACGCGGCAGCACAGATGGCCACTACTGAGGATGCACCGGTGACGCGGGCCTTTCTTGAATCCCTGTTCGCAGCCTTGCGAGATGACCTTCAGACAGTAAAACGCGACCTCACGGCGGAGATCAAAGACATACGCAAAGATGTAGATGATATAGGGGAGAGGGTGGCGTCCTTGGAAGACAAAAGCGACACCCGAGACACTGAATTGGCGGCCATGCAACAAGAAGTGCTTCGAATACACGAGCAGCAAGTGGACGTTCAATCCCATCTGGAAGACCTCAAAAACCGCTCCCGTCGCCACAACATCCGAATCCGGGGGGTGGACGCCAATGAAGAGGCGGGGGGGGACATCTTTGGATACGTACGTGAGCTTTTCAATCATATCCTGGGTAACCCACCGGACTTTGACCTGAAGATGGAGAGTGGGCCCTCACAGGGCAACGACGGCACCCCCAGCAGACATCCTGGTCTGTGTCCAGGATTTGCGCACCAAAGAAGAAATCCTACGCAAAGCCAGATCGCTTCAGCCGATAACTTTTCGCAACAAGTCACCGGTCCTCTACCAAGATCTTGCTGCTATTACGCTCCAGAAACGTAGGACATTCCGGCCCATCACGGAGGCCCTGCGCCAGCGCAACATTGCCTACTCCTGGGGGCACCCGTTCCACCTTGTCTTCCGGCATGACGGGAAGCTATTCCAACTCTGTTCCCTGTCTGAAGCCAGCAAGCTATTGGGGATCTCTCTCCCAGAGGACACTGAGGAGGGTGACCGCTCAGATCCCGGTTCCAGCGACAGTCGCCCAAAGTGGAGACACGCAGCGCCGAAGACGCCGCACTCAGCGACCGGACCCCCTGGTGGTCAAGAAAGAGCAGCAGGCTGTCCTTGAAGCCTTGCCAGGAGCCCTGGCCAAGTCATCGACAATGTGACCGAGTCTGGCTACCAGGACATATCCTTTTCTTGCGGTTGTGGGGGGTGGGTGGGAGGGGGTTGTGATTCCAATCGGCCACTCTACATCCCCGTAGACTTTTTTTGCTGTTCATCCTTGGATGACGGATTAATGACTGATAAAGACTTTCTTTGGCACCTGTTGTGCCTTGATATCCTGGTTCTATCTGTCGCAGGTTCTTGCTCTATCCTCTCTTCTGCTCTTTTCTGTCAGCTGTCCTTTCTGTCTAGGGGGAGTTCGGTCCAAGGGGTGCTATGATCTTCTTGCTCCTGCACTGGCGCTGTGGGGTCCTCGTTGTCCTGCTGCTCATTTTTGGCATTCCCCTACCTTTAGATACTAGATGCCATCCGCTTCGGTTAAGATACTCACACTCAATGTAAGAGGGCTCAACAATCCCATCAAACGCAGAGCACTCCTTTCCTACCTAGAGAGTACATGGGCGGACATCTGCCTCCTTCAAGAGACACATCTCCTCCCTAAAGACTGCCACCGGCTTAGGTCCCGCGCATTTCCGACTCAATTCTTTTCCTCCAAGCCAAATAAGACAACCGGAGTAGCAATTCTAGTCTCGAGGGCTTTCCAGGGGAAGGTGATACAGAAAGGGGTGGAGATAAAAGGTAGACTCCTCACTTATCAAATTCTTGTGGGGGGCCATACTTTACACGTGGGATCTATCTATGCCCCTAATGAGGGTCAGGAACGATTCTTGCATGAAGCTCTTACTGATGCCACGGCCACTCAGGACCGTCATATCTTGATTAGGGGGGGGGGATCTTAACCTGGTGTTTGATAACGAATTGGATAGGTCATCACAACGCATGAGCCAGGTTGGCGCAATTTCACCCACGGGGCTTACCAGACTACATGATTTAGGCCTCACGGACTTATGGAGACACCAACACCCCCTGTCCCGAGAATTCTCACATTACTCCAACGCCCACAAAACTTATGCTAGGTTAGATTATTTCCTGGGCTCTAGGGCCCTGCGCGATGCCACGCTCTCGGCTGACATATTGGCGGCTGCCTTCTCCGACCATGCCCCAGTAGAGGTCTTATTGGCTCTCCCTCAAATCCAACGTCCGGTCCGACATCGGCGCTTTCGCGATGCCCTATTGCACTATCCTGACACAGTTGCCCAGCTACAATGCGCACTAGAGGACTTCCTCTCACACAATGATAATCCGGACACCGCTCTTTCTACACAATGGGAGGCCCTTAAAGTGGTCATAAGGGGTGGGGGGGGTCATTGCTATCTCATCCGCAGACAATGCAGACCGCAAAGCAAAGAGGGAGGAACTGGCACAGAAGGTGCGGAAACTGGAGCAGATGCACCAGGGCACCCCGCATATGGCGACAGTTAACGGCTGCTCGGGCACAACTGACGGCCATTGATCGGGACAAGGCAGAATACGCAGCGATGCGGTTACGGCACTCCTTTTATACGGGTGGGGACAAATGCGGTCGTCTACTCGCGCATAGGCTCCGAGAGGTCCGACAGCGTGAGGGTGTCCGGAAAATCAGGGACAATGTAGGGGAGCTACGGTCGAAGGACACGGCTATTGCCGAGACATTCCGCACCTTCTACGCTCAACTTTATGATGCACAGCCTTTGGAGGGGGCCGATATTGAGGCATCTCTCGCACAGGCCCGTATCCCCACTCTGACGCCAGATCAAGCGGCTCACATAGAGAGAGAGAGATTAGACCGGAGGAGGTTATCACAGCTATTGCCCGCTTGAAATCGGGCAAGTCACCTGGTCCGGATGGCTACACCGCCGTCTTCTACAAGCAGTTTTGCACAACTCACCCCCTTGCTCACCCGGCTCTTTAATTCCTTTGCAACGCCCGGGGCAATCCCTGCCTCCGTGTTGGAAGCAGCAATAGCTGTTATCCCTAAGCCAGGGAAGGACAAGTCAGAGTGTGGGTCATAACGGCCTATCTCACTTTTGAATGTAGATCTGAAGCTTTATACCAGCATATTGGCCAGCAGGCTTGCCCCCTATATGCAGGGATTAGTGGATCCTGATCAGGCCGGTTTCATACCGCAGCAGCAGACAAGCGACAACACAAAACGTGTCGCGCATCTCATAGAGAAGGGCTCTCGTATTCCAGGGAAATACATGCTCCTTACAATCGATGCGGAGAAGGCCTTTGATAGGGTCCACTGGCCGTATCTTGAGCAGGCACTGGTCTACTTCGGCTTGGGGGAAAAGGATACGGACACACATTTTTAACTGCTACAGATCTCCCACTGCCACAGTACGGATCAATGGGTACACGTCTACCCCATTCCCTATCAGTAGAGGCACGAGGCAGGGGTGCCCTCTGTCGCCCCTGCTCTTCGCTCTCTACATGGAGCCTATGGCGTAGAGGGTTAGGGATCACCCTCTGATCACGGGTATCCATTTCGGAGGGGACGCACACACCATAAGCCTCTATGAGGACGACGTGCTAGTCGCCCTGGTGGACCCTGAGAAGGCGTTGTGACCCTTTCTGGAGGAGCTGGACACTTTCGCCGGCGCCTCTGGGTTTAAGGTCAACTTGACCAAATCCATAGCGATGAACCTTTCCCTCTCGCCCCAGGAGCAGGCGGACCTGCAAGCTCGTCATCCTCTGCAGTGGTCCGATGATGCTGTCCCTTATTTAGGTATCCATCTGGCCCCGACCCTACAGGCAATGCGGACGTCTAACTACTCCATTCTTCACTCGCACATCCGCACTGAGCTACAGAGGTGGAAACACCACCAGATCTCATGGCTGGGGCGTGTTGCAGCTATCAAAATGGCGATACTCCCCAAAATCATCTATTTGTTTCAGACGCTTCCCCTGCCGCCCCCAACTGGATGGCTCAACAGGGTGCAGTCGGAACTTTCCCACTTCATCTGGCAGGGGCGCAAACCACGACTAAAACGGACGGTTGGATTTCTCCCGCCTTATGAAGGTGGCCTAGGGATTCCGGATCTCACGCTCCATTATAATGCCGCGCAGCTTCGACACTTAGTCGAATGGAGCCGGGCCGAATCTGAGAAACACTGGCTCTTTCAAGATCGTGCTATCGCCGGCACGTCTCTAATGAAAATCCCCTTCCTCTTGAAGGCTCATCGCCCCCCCAATTTATACGCTTCAGAGGTGACACGCTCCATCCTTACAGTCTGGGATCGAACCAACACGCGCCACGGCCTCAAGACCTTCCCTTCTCCACTCACATCACTCGTGGATAATCCTGACTTTAGCCCCGGGATGGGCCCACAGCCCTTCCGTTTATGGCGAGAGGCCGGATGCCGCGCATTAGGTCTCCTATTCGCCAAGGGTGATATCATCCCCTTCTCGCAGCTTCGGGCAGATTACAGCCTCCCGGAATCCGAACGTATGCACTACTTACAAGTTCGACACTGGGCTATGCACCCTGACAACCGCTCCCAGGCCACTAGACTTCTCACTCCATACGAACGATGGCTCATCACGCGGACTTCGGACAAGAGGCTGATCTCAGACCTATATAAGATGCTTCTGTCTAGATACATCAAGTAAACAATTTGTCGAAAAGTATTAAAGTTGTCTTCAAAATGTAATCAATAAAGTTCATCTTTTACATCTGTAATCATTGTAATTTGTTGATTGTTATTGCTTCATAACATCGCTTTCACATGATAAATATTTCATCTATGCCCAATGCATTTCGGGCGAAAAGCCCTTCATCGGGGGCTAAGTAAACTGTAAAAATAGAGGAAATTTTGAGTTCAGTGCAAGACCACCACAAATGTATAAGATCAACATAATAACAAACACATGCAATCCATGTTTTTCTGGTAGTGTTTAAAGCGACTCTACATGCATGCGCGAGAACGTGAAAAAGAATAAATGTGAATACGTAAATCCAAACGACGGGATATAACTGTGTACTGCAATGCGGTTGTGCATTCAATAGTGGGGGATTACTGCGAGCACGATAAATAATGTGCTTTTGAACAAGGTGCAACCGTTAGTTCGTGAAAGGTTGCGGGACTGGATAATCAATGCGTGTGATCAAATAGCTCATTTCACGTTAAAACTGGAGCGTTCCGTGAATAATAACGTGCAAACCCAAGTACGACGTGAGTTGTTTGTTTATTCCTATTCACATACCGAGATACTATCGGTGTACCGGTAAGGGTAAAACTTACAAGTGCTGTATCATCAGCGAGATCGCATAACGCTAAACTGTGTAAAGAAACAGAAATTAAAAAAGTGCAGAGGATTTAAATTAACCAAAAAATGACGTGAAAACGGACCGCGGGAGCGGTACAAGTTATAAGGGTGACTTACCCACGTAATAACGTATCGTGGCGTGTTCTGTCCTTTGGTGTCTAACAAAAAAAGCCGGTAAAATCCATTCACGCGTTCTGCGTATTTAATGCGCGTGTGTCCCGGAAGTGGGTGAGTGTACAGAGAACTACATGCATGGTAAAACGTGAAGACAGACTGGTAGTCTGCTCCCCGGTTTCATAGATTCGTGAACCATAAACGAAAGACAATTTCAATTACAAATCAGTGGGAGTTCAATAGTATATCCTATCCTTATTAATATAACAAGAGAGATCCGGTAAAATGCATTCGCGTTTTCTGGGTATTAAAAGCGCGTGCATCTCAGGAGTGGGTATATACAAAGAACTACATGCGTAGTGAAACGTGAAGACAGACTGGTAGTCTGCTCCCCGATTTCATAAGATCGTGAACCGTGAATGAAAAATGATTCCGTTTGTGAATCGGTGAATGTTAGTAATTGATAAAGCTGGGATAAGAAATAAAAGAAGTGAAAATGAGCGAAGATAACAGAATCGTCTGTGTATGGATGTAAACCAATTGTATATAAGCTCGTGTACAACATAACATGTGTAATAGAGCGTTCGCAAATGTATCCAGTCTCGGCTGAGATCATCATACAACGTCCTAATGAAACATGGAAGAATGTGTAATTAACAGCTAAACGGAGATTACAAAAACAGTTGAGGTCTAGATCAAAGAAAACAATTGAAATCAAAACGTTCATTTAACCCTTTGGGGCTGACGGTGTCCATGTAATTTATCCAATGTATTTCCCTGCGTAGCAGATGTTGTGTGTTGTTACGTCCTTGTAAGATGGGAACATGTTCTAGGACCAAGAAACGAAGTGGACTGACATTGTGTCGCATGATGTTAAAGTGGCTGGCTATGGGAGATTTGAGGTTCTTCGTTCGAATGTTACTCTTGTGTTCATTTATTCTTATTCGAATCTTTCGCTCGGTTTTTCCGATGTAAGCTAAGCCACATGGGCATTTGAGCATGTAAATAAGGTTTTGACTATTACAAGTGGCAGTCACTAAGTTTTACAGGATTACCTTTGTGTGGATGTCTGGTCACATTACCTTTGATAATAGAGTTGCAATTACCACAATTTAAACAAGGGACGGTGCCTTTATATTCCACATCTTTTTGAACAGTAGATTTGTTCAATATTTGTTTTAGATTCCTCGATCTTGTATAAGCAAATCGTGGTTCTGTATTGAATATTCCCTTGAAGTCGGTTTCTGTGCTCAGCATAGGCCAGAATTTGAGAATTATTTTTTTGATTTGGTAACTCCTGGTTGAAAATTTTGAAACAAATACACTGCGACTTTCTTCTTTGTCACCGTGGATGTTTACAAGAAGGTCCTCTCGTGTTTTTGTGTCAGCTTTTGCTATCGCAGTTCGGAGAACATCTTCCGGGTAGCTACGGTCCTTGAATTTCTCTATGCATGTCTCCATGCTTCTCTTATATAACTCATTTGTGGATGATATTCTTTTTAGACGAAGTAGCTGTGAGTAAGGAAGACGTTTCTTTAATGAGGGTTGATGAAAGCTAAGGAAGTGTAATAGGTTGTTCCTATCGGTGGGTTTAGTATAAACCGTAGTTATTAGTTGACCGTGATTGTTTATAACACAGGTATCCAGAAAGGTGATTTGTTGTCTACTGATGGTAGAAGTAAATTCAATTCGTTCATCAATTTTGTTGAGGAGTTCAATAGCTTTGGTTAATTCAGTTTCCATGCCTTGCCATAAAATGAAAATGTCATCGATGTACCTTTTATACAGGCTAAGGTGTTTTTTCCAGGTTTCTTGATTCAGGATATGATTTAATTCAAAATGGTGCATGAACAGATTTGCATATGTTGGGGCGGCACAATTGCCCATAGATGTTCCGGAGCATTGTACAAAGAAATTTCCCCCCCCCCCCCCATTTAAAATAACTGTGATAGAGTGTAAAATGGATCAGTTCCATGAGAAAAACTTTTTGGTCCTCAGTTTTATTACTAGAAATGAGGAAGGATTCAACTGCCTGTATTCCTTTGTTGTGCGGAATGGAAGTGTATAGAGCTTCAACATCGATGGTGCATAGGATAGTATCTGATGTGACTGATGGTTTGATGGATTCCAAGATATTTAGAAAATCAGTAGTATCCTTTATGTAGGTGCTCATTCCTTGTACTAACGGTTGGAGATGTTTATCCAAATATTTGCCTATTGGTTCGTGTATGGAGTTGATGAATTTTGATGAAATTGCTAAAATTACAGAATCAAGAGCAGAAACATTCGTATTTACACCTGACGAAACTCAAAGGATATACTCTTTAATAGAGGAAACAGAAGGACTCAGCGCAAGCACCGGATCGATCCAATCCAATGTCAAACAACTCCTGTATATATCTAAAAGAACCATTAACCAGCGATTACATGCATCGACATTAATAAAATATCATAAAGTCCAAAGAATTCCTAGAGGATTAAGAATCTCTTTAAAGTCCACACTTTGTAAGAATAATGTGAAGTTCACTGAAAAATGGCAAGCGATCCTAAACAAGTGTTCATTGGACCTTATTTTACTGATCATTGAAGAGCTATCTAAACTTTTGGAAGACCTAAATAAAGAGATCTCACAATTAAAACAAGAACTTACAGAGACCATGTCCAAAGAAGATTGGACAAAACACTAGCAGACCTCAACGAGCAATTAGAATCATACACAAAAGAAATCAATGAAAGAAAAATAAGGAAATTCAAAAGAGATACATATGATTACAAACTTGGAGAGGTTTATAACTGGGCTGAGGTTTATGCCCAAAGAAGATCACAAAGAAGAAACACAGGAAGGAATTCAGACAGACGCATCCTCATCGGATGACACACAACAAAGACCTCTTCTACCTCGTGAGCAAACTCGTGAGAGATTTGAAAAAGAAGGACCAAGTACATCAAGGGATAATAATGATAAATCAATCTTTTTTAGGAAGAGGCCTAAGGCCACCCGACGAAGCAGGAGGAAGTTCTTTAACCCACAAACCAGTGGTAAAAGGAACAAGGAGTCAGAAAATCTCGTAATCAACATCTCCAAACACCAATTTACAGATGATCAATTGAAGATCCTACAGAAAGGATCCCCTTTCGTACCAACCTACAGATCCAATATATTAGAGACAGAGATCAGCTTGTACAAATTCATCCGGACATTAAGATTAAAACATTTTTTCAACAACATAGTGGAACCTAATCAACGTCCCCAAGAAAACACCCTCCTGGGCTTAAGAACCAAGAGTACATTTATGGCACCTGTAAGTCATAAAGTGATCGACTCATTTGAAACTATTGTTCATAAAGAAGTACGGAGGACATTCAAACAAACTCAATCCAAAAGGTCAAACATTGCACCCAAAGAATATCAAGTTCTCAATCAAATAGCAGCAACAACAGACGTGACTATTCGGCAAGCTGATAAAGGAGGTGCAATGGTTATCATGGACACAGAGTTCTATGAAAAAAATGTTAATGAACATGTACAAGACAAGAACACATATACGGAAATGACATTTTACCCAAACATGGAATTTATGAAGATCCTATCTAAAATCATTGATACAGCGATAATGAATGGCACTATCACCAACTATGACAAAAATTCTCATCAAATCAGATCCCGCAATACCGTACATTTACATGATACCCTAAAATTCATAAACACCCAACTATACCTCCTTTCAGACCCATCGTTTCAACCATCAACTCCATACACGAACCATTAGACAAATATTTGGATAAACATCTCCAACCGTTAGTACAAGGAATGAGCACCTACATAAAAGGATACTACTGATTTTCTAAATATCTTGGAATCCATCAAACCATCAGTCACATCAGATACTATCCTATGCACCATCGATGTTAAAGCTCTATACACTTCCATTCCGCACAACAAAGGAATACAGGCAGTTGAATCCTTCCTCATTTCTAGTAATAAAACTGAGGACCAAAAAGTTTCTCATGGAACTGATACATTTTACACTCTATCACAGTTATTTTAAATGGGGGGAAAATTTCTTTGTACAATGCTCCGGAACATCTATGGGCAATTGTGCCGCCCCAACATATGCGAATCTGTTCATGCACCATTTTGAATTAAATCATATCCTGAATCAAGAAACCTGGAAAAAACACCTTAGCCTGTATAAAAGGTACATCGATGACATTTTCATTTTATGGCAAGGCATGGAAACTGAATTAACCAAAGCTATTGAACTCCTCAACAAAATTGATGAACGAATTGAATTTACTTCTACCATCAGTAGACAACAAATCACCTTTCTGGATACCGGTGTTCTAAACTATCACGGTCAACTAATAACTACGGTTTATACTAAACGCACCGATAGGAACAACCTATTACACTTCCATAGCTTTCCTCAACCCTCATTAAAGAAACATCTTCCTTACTCACAGCTACTTCGTCTAAAAAGAATATCATTCACAAATGAGTTATATAAGAGAAGCATGGAAACATGCATAGAGAAATTCAAGGACCGTAGCTACCCGGAAGATGTTCTCCGAACTGCGATAGCAAAAACGGACACAAAAACACGAGAGGAACTTCTTGTAAACATCCACGGTGACAAAGAAGAAAGTCGCAGTGTATTTGTTTCAAAATTTTCAACCAGGAGTTACCAAATCAAAAAAATCATTCTCAAATTCTGGCCTATGCTGAGCACAGAAACCGACTTCAAGGGAATATTCAATACACAATCACGATTTGCTTATACAAGATCGAGGAATCTAAAACAAATATTGAACAAATCTACTGTTCAAAAAGATGTGGAATATAAAGGCACCGTCCCTTGTTTAAATTGTGGTAATTGCAACTCTATTATCAAAGGTAATGTGACCAGACATCCACACAAAGGTAATCCTGTAAAACTTAAAGGGACTGCCACTTGTAATAGTCAAAACCTTATTTACATGCTCAAATGCCCATGTGGCTTAGCTTACATCGGAAAAACCGAGCGAAAGATTCGAATAAGAATAAATGAACACAAGAGTAACATTCGAACGAAGAACCTCAAATCTCCCATAGCTAGCCACTTTAACATCATGCGACACAATGTCAGTCAACTTCGTTTCTTGGTCCTAGAACATGTTCCCATCTTACAAGGACGTAACACACAACATCTGTTACGCAGGGAAATACATTGGATAAATTACATGGACACCGTCAGCCCCAAAGGGTTAAATGAACGTTTTGATTTCAATTGTTTTCTTTGATCTAGACCTCAACTGTTTTTGTAATCTCCGTTTAGCTGTTAATTACACATTCTTCCATGTTTCATTAGGACGTTGTATGATGATCTCAGCTGAGACTGGATAAATTTGCGAACGCTCTATTACACATGTTATGTTGTACACGAGCTTATACAATTGGTTTACATCCATACACAGACGATTCTGTTATCTTCGCTCATTTTCACTTCTTTTATTTCTTATCCCATCTTTATCAATTACTAACATTCACCGATTCACAAACGGAATCATTTTTCAGTCACGGTTCACGATCTTATGAAATCGGGGAGCAGACTACCAGTCTGTCTTCACGTTTCACTACGCATGTAGTTCTTTGTATATATACCCACTCCTGAGATACACGCGCTTTTAATACCCAGAAAACGCGAATGCATTTTACCGGATCTCTCTTGTTATATTAATAAGGATAGGATATACTATTGAACTCCCACTGATTTGTAATTGAAATGGTCTTTCGTTTATGGTTCACGAATCTATGAAACCAGGGAGCAGACTACCAGTCTGTCTTCACGATTTACCATGCATGTAGTTCTCGGTACACACACCCACTTCCGGGACACACGCGCATTAAATATGCAGAACGCGTGAATGGACTTTACCGGCTTTTTTTGTTAGACACCAAAGGACAGAACACGCCACGATATGTTATTACGTGGGTAAGTCACCCTTATAACTTGTACCGCTCCCGCGGTCCGTTTTCACGTCATTTTTTGGCTAATTTAAATCCTGTGCACTTTTTTAATTTCTGTTTCTTTACACAGTTTAACGTTATACGATTTCGCTGATGATACAGCACTTGTAAGTTTTACCCTTACCGGTACACCGATTGTTTATTCCTATTCACATACCGAGATACTAACAACTCACGTCGTACTTGGGTTTGCACGTTATTATTCACGGAACGCTCCAGTTTTAACGTGAAATGAGCTATTTGATCACACGCATTGATTATCCAGTCCCGCAACCTTTCACGAACTAACGGTTGCACCTTGTTCAAAAGCACATTATTTATCATGCACACAGTAATACCCCACTATTGAATGCACAACCGCATTGCAGTACACACAGTTATATCCCGTCGTTTGGATTTACGTAACTCACATTTATTCTTTTTCACGTTCTCGCGCATGCATGTAGAGTCGCTTTAAACACTACCAGAAAAACATGGATTGCAATGTGTTTGTTATTACGTTGATCTTAAACATTTGTGGTGGTCTTGCACTGAACCCAAAATTTCCTCTATTTTTACAGTTTACTTAGCCCCCGATGAAGGACTTTTCGCCCGAAATGCATTGGGCATAGATGAAATATTTATCATGTGAAAGCGATGTTATGAAGCAATAACAAATCGACAAATTACAATGATTACAGATGTAAAAGATGAACTTTGATAAAATTTTGAAGACAACTTTAATACTTTGACAAATTGTTTACTTGATATACACTATTCATTGAGTGCATAAGGGACATGCCCCTCTGAGCCAGAGGCCAGCATCTACAGGCATCCTAAAGATTATCCTCTCACTCAGGAGGATTCACCCTAACTGCACCACCTATTTTACCATTCTATTACCTTGTTAACAAGGAGTGCGCCATTAGGAATCCACGTCTTGTTTCTGTCTAGATACACCCATACTTACCATGCAGGGCGCGCGCGCTGGGAGAGGGACCTTGGACGTACTCTTAAGCTCGAGGAATTGGAGGGTGCATGCTACCGAGCACGCCACACGGCAACACACGTAGGCCTCACTGAGACATTCACCAAGCTAGTTTATCACTGGTACTACACCCCAGAGAGACTCCATCAAACTGACGCGACGGAGAGCCCCGACTGCTGGCAGGGGTGCAGGAAGAGGGGCACACTAGTCCATTTACTGTGGGACTGCGAATGTCTCCGGACCTACTGGACACACATCCTAGACGACGTGGACAAACATCTCGACACTGAAATCCCTAGGCTTCCTGCTTATGTCTTGCTGGGGGTGCCAAACCTGCTTACATACCCCTTGAAATCTAGGCGAGGGAAGCAAATAGCCATAGAACTGGGTACAGCCGTCCAGAACATATTAATTCATTGGAGAACCCCCCCGAATTCCTACATACAGGATGGTATCAACGATTATGGCACGTGCTAGGCATGGAAAAAAATTCCTCTTACCCTGGCTGGGAAAGGTTCCTCCTTTAGCGAACTATGGCAGCCGTTCCTCTCACTGCTTGCACAAGAATACCGGGAGCTTTCCTGCCCGAGATACTTACGCCCGAGCTCTCCGCGTAGGCTGACTTGCCTTCAGGACAGATAGCCCGCTTGGCACAGCGCTATATTGCTGGTATGGTCCGGGGGAGGGTGGGGGGTGACTCTCTCTAGGTTTCCTTTCTTCTTCTTTTCCCGTTTCTTTGGGTGGTGGGTGGGATTGTCTTTGCTTATTGTTGATTCTGGTTAAATAATGCACTGATCAGTATTGCTGATGGGCCAGTGTGGCCCGGTATTTGCGAGCTTGCTTTTTCAGTGTTCAATAAAAGAATTAAACCATAAAGTCATATTCAATAAAAATGTAGTACGGCACTGCTCGAGCAGATTATAATCTGCCATCTCTTACAGAGGAAAATGATGCACTATGTGTAAAGTCATAAATGGTGTTCATATCAGATTCTTCCTTCCTCTAGGAGTACCCAACTACGACTATATGGCAAATTATTCAGTATTCACTGCTGAGCTTGAAATACTAAGTATGTCTGATGAGGTTTCTTCAGCAAAAGTCAAAATCTCCTTTTGAAAAAGAAAGGTTCAACTAATATTAATGCTTGGCAGTATTTATTCAGCTGAGGGAAGCCTCAGCCATATTTTGACCATTTATACATGCGATTTTAGCTTTCCTCTTAGGAGAAGAATATAAAACCTTATATTATATTTTCAAAACACATGCAGGCAGAATTTTTAAACCCAAAAGCTAGCTTCTGAAAGATATATATAACTTTACTGCATTTATCCTAGGTCACACACGTTGATGAAATGAAGGGGTGGGAAAATATTTTTTTTAATTTGCGGTAAGCAGACACAAAACTTCGAGCAATTCGGGTTGTTTTTGCTGGATCCACTTCTACCTGCCCGAAATTTAAAAAAGGCAGAATGCAGATGGACTGTCCTGCAGCACAAGCATTCCTTTCTGCGCAATGTAAAGTGAGGAACGATGAATAATTGTGTCATCCAGCATTGTCAGAGACCGGGTAATATAACTACCTAATGGGGCCTGTATTAAGCTAAATACACAGGCCAGCCCATCACAGTGCATGATAGCAAGTTCACCGGTGGAGGAACCTACCTGCTAGAGTGTTCAGAGCACCCTAGAGGTAGGTACTATACACAGACTCTGGGAAGTTGTTTTCAAAAGCACTGTCAGTGGACCGGGATATTAATGTAAATTCATGTAATTAGCATAAAAGTAATTACATTGCACAGCACAGTGCTCCTAAAAGAAAATATGTTGGGCTTAGGTTTTTTCAGCAGCGGAGTAACCCTAACATGCATCTGTAGGTGGAAAAAGAAAAAAAACTAGAGATTTTGCCAGATTCGAAATTTGCTCAAATGTTTCACCCATCCCTGTTTAGATGCAGACTCAGCCAACACTGAATATCTTCTTTAACAGTTTGATAAACTTTGTACAGAGTAGCAGAATTAAGGGTTCTTACATCACTTGTCATGACAATGCCTAGGCATGTTGTTGATTTTGCTATTAAAACAGGAGGGATATGTAGTTATGATTCCCAACTAGTTTTTAAATCGGCATGAACACAGACAGTATTGTATCATGTGACCGGAGCAGTTACGAAATGTATTCACTAGATCTAGAACTGGTGGAACAAGTTGTAACAGGGTGGGTAGCATAATATCAGTGAAAATATACACTTGTTTGACTTGAAGTCTATGTTGTTATCCTCTGTACTGTGAAGAAAATGCATCGCAATTGCTACTGGCTCAAGAGTCAGTCTGAACAACAAAGAGTGGGCATCCCAGCTTTGTTCCCCTTGCAATTGTTGTTTTTTTCAATAAAATCCTATTTATCCTGACGTTAGCTATGGATTCTTCATATGGCCTTTGATACTGCTGCAGAAATTCAGGCTAAAGCGGATTCTTTTGATTATTACCAGTTGACACGGTCAAAGGATATCTTGACATTTAGCTCAATCAGAAAGCAACCCTCACATGTATTACTAACTGAATGATATTTGCGAGTGGTCTGCTCCGGTTCTTACCTTTCTAAAACCAGTGCGTACGCCATAAACCAGCTGCCAGTATACCAATTTGTATTGTAGCCCACCCTTTCCTGAAGATTTGGCATTGATGGATTTTTAGTGCAGTAAGCTCCTCACAAGATTTAGCTCTCATTTGCTCTTGCGATTATCACAGCCATCTGCTTTTATCCTCCTGTGCTCCCCTTTTCCACCCCATTCCACTTGTATTACTTTTTTAGCGGAAGGAGTGGAAAGAGATGAATAAGATGTACAAACGTCATAGTGTATTGTAGTAGGGCTGAAGTGCCTGCCTACATGGGTAACAGGCTACACCATGAAGGGTGTGTGGTTGGAAGGATGTGGTCTTTGTTTTTGTCTTGTGTGGAAAGTGTTTCCATGTTGTGCTTGTGCAGACATCTTAGTCTGTCAATGCAGGAGGAAGAGCAGGAAGTTGTGAGGGCATCAGGCAGAGGCAACGTAGCGACAAAAGGAATCTTGGTGGCTTTCTCCATGGATTCCCAAGTCACTACAACAAAGGGTCTTGAACATATGGATGAATATAAAGGAGCCTGCTCTTCAGAAATCACGATTTCGCTAAATTGCATACACCTTGCTTATAGGCAATGAATTGTGTGGCCACTGAGAGGAAGATGAAGGGGAATATTTAAGTAACTTAAAAACTGCACTTTATTCCATTCCATTGTAGCTATAAAAAAATGCTACTGAATCTGTGGATTTCATATGCTGCTTGCTTAATATTGTAATCAGACGTGGGTATATATACGGATTTATCTTTTGCTCATCTAACGGATGTATATTCATTATAGTTCTGTCCTGTCGAACAAATTAAACTGACACGAAAATTGTTTCTATATTTTATTTAAATAACTGCTTAAATAAGTATACGCCATAAAACTAAATGTTTACCTGAAAACACAGCATTTTAGAACAAGAGTAAATGCATCGATTTAAACTACACAAGGAATGTCTTCTTTTAACCCCCCTATGCTTTGAAAAGTCCCAGCTATTTGTTTGGAAGCCACGACTAACAGAAGGGGGAACCAATCGAAACAAGCATTGGCATAGCCAATAGGTCTCGCTTTTGGGACCTTATAAGTGATTAGCCATGCAACACTTGAGGTTGTTTAATGAAGGAGATTGTGCTGGATAACTAAACACTTATAATGTCCCAAAGGCGAGACCTATTGGCTATGCATTGGGGGGCCAATGTTT
Source organism: Calotriton arnoldi (assembly GCA_963921515.1). Classification (NCBI taxonomy): domain Eukaryota; kingdom Metazoa; phylum Chordata; class Amphibia; order Caudata; family Salamandridae; genus Calotriton; species Calotriton arnoldi. Next base: position 351,114 of record CAWUFW010011355.1, on the reverse strand, counting down.
CTAAGCTGTGCAGAAGTGTGGCTGCTGTGCAGCATGTTGAGAAGTTGTAATTAAAAAGTGTAAGAAGCACTAAGTGATGCTGCGGTGGTTGAGTGATGCTGGGCTGGCCCCGAGTGATGCTGGGCTGGCCCCGAGTGATGCTGGGCTGGCCCCGAGTGATGCTGGGCTGGCCCCGAGTGATGCTGGGCTGGCCCCGAGTGATGCTGGGCTGGCCCCGAGTGATGCTGGGCTGGCCCCGAGTGATGCTGGGCTGGCCCCGAGTGATGCTGGGCTGGCCCCGAGTGATGCTGGGCTGGCCCCGAGTGATGCTGGGCTGGCCCCGAGTGATGCTGGGCTGGCCCCGAGTGATGCTGGGCTGGCCCCGAGTGATGCTGGGCTGGCCCCGAGTGATGCTGGGCTGGCCCCGAGTGATGCTGGGCTGGCCCCGAGTGATGCTGGGCTGGCCCCGAGTGATGCTGGGCTGGCCCCGAGTGATGCTGGGCTGGCCCCGAGTGATGCTGGGCTGGCCCCGAGTGATGCTGGGCTGGCCCCGAGTGATGCTGGGCTGGCCCCGAGTGATGCTGGGCTGGCCCCGAGTGATGCTGGGCTGGCCCCGAGTGATGCTGGGCTGGCCCCGAGTGATGCTGGGCTGGCCCCGAGTGATGCTGGGCTGGCCCCGAGTGATGCTGTGCTGGCCCCGAGTGATGCTGTGGTGGCCCCGACTGATGCTGTGGTGGTGGTGGTGCTGACTGATGCTGTGGTGGTGGTGGTGGTGCTGACTGATGCTGTGGTGGTGGTGGTGCTGACTGATGCTGTGGTGGTGGTGGTGCTGACTGATGCTGTGGTGGTGGTGGTGCTGACTGATGCTGTGGTGGTGGTGGTGCTGACTGATGCTGTGGTGGTGGTGGTGCTGACTGATGCTGTGGTGGTGGTGCTGCTGACTGATGCTGTGGTGGTGGTGCTGCTGCTGACTGATGCTGTGGTGGTGGTGCTGCTGCTGACTGATGCTGTGGTGGTGGTGGTGCTGACTGATGCTGTGGTGGTGGTGGTGCTGACTGATGCTGTGGTGGTGGTGGTGCTGACTGATGCTGTGGTGGTGGTGGTGCTGACTGATGCTGTTGTGGTGGTGGTGCTGACTGATGCTGTGGTGGTGGTGGTGCTGACTGATGCTGTGGTGGTGGTGGTGCTGACTGATGCTGTGGTGGTGGTGGTGCTGACTGATGCTGTGGTGGTGGTGGTGCTGACTGATGCTGTGGTGGTGGTGGTGCTGACTGATGCTGTGGTGGTGGTGGTGCTGACTGATGCTGTGGTGGTGGTGGTGCTGACTGATGCTGTGGTGGTGGTGGTGCTGACTGATGCTGTGGTGGTGGTGGTGCTGACTGATGCTGTGGTGGTGGTGCTGCTGACTGATGCTGTGGTGGTGGTGCTGCTGCTGACTGATGCTGTGGTGGTGGTGCTGCTGCTGACTGATGCTGTGGTGGTGCTGCTGCTGACTGATGCTGTGGTGGTGGTGCTGACTGATGCTGTGGTGGTGGTGCTGACTGATGCTGTGGTGGTGGTGCTGACTGATGCTGTGGTGGTGGTGCTGACTGATGCTGTGGTGGTGGTGCTGACTGATGCTGTGGTGGTGGTGCTGACTGATGCTGTGGTGGTGGTGCTGACTGATGCTGTGGTGGTGGTGCTGACTGATGCTGTGGTGGTGGTGCTGACTGATGCTGTGGTGGTGGTGCTGACTGATGCTGTGGTGGTGGTGCTGACTGATGCTGTGGTGGTGGTGCTGACTGATGCTGTGGTGGTGGTGCTGACTGATGCTGTGGTGGTGCTGACTGATGCTGTGGTGGTGCTGACTGATGCTGTGGTGGTGGTGCTGACTGATGATGTGGTGGTGGTGCTGACTGATGCTGTGGTGGTGGTGCTGACTGATGCTGTGGTGGTGGTGCTGACTGATGCTGTGGTGGTGGTGCTGACTGATGCTGTGGTGGTGGTGGTGGTGCTGACTGATGCTGTGGTGGTGGTGGTGGTGCTGACTGATGCTGTGGTGGTGGTGCTGACTGATGCTGTGGTGGTGGTGCTGACTGATGCTGTGGTGGTGGTGCTGACTGATGCTGTGGTGGTGGTGCTGACTGATGCTGTGGTGGTGGTGCTGACTGATGCTGTGGTGGTGGTGCTGACTGATGCTGTGGTGGTGGTGCTGACTGATGCTGTGGTGGTGGTGCTGACTGATGCTGTGGTGGTGGTGCTGACTGATGCTGTGGTGGTGGTGCTGACTGATGCTGTGGTGGTGGTGGTGGTGCTGACTGATGCTGTGGTGGTGCTGACTGATGCTGTTGTGGTGGTGGTGGTGGTGGTGGTGCTGACTGATGCTGTGGTGGTGGTGGTGCTGACTGATGCTGTGGTGGTGGTGGTGCGGACTGATGCTGTGGTGGTGGTGGTGGTGCGGACTGATGCTGTGGTGGTGGTGCGGACTGATGCTGTGGTGGTGGTGCGGACTGATGCTGTGGTGGTGGTGCTGCGGACTGATGCTGTGGTGGTGGTGCTGCTGACTGATGCTGTGGTGGTGGTGCTGCTGCTGACTGATGCTGTGGTGGTGGTGCTGCTGACTGATGCTGTGGTGGTGGTGCTGCTGACTGATGCTGTGGTAGTGGTGCTGACTGATGCTGTGGTGGTGCTGACTGATGCTGTGGTGGTGGTGCTGACTGATGCTGTGGTGGTGCTGACTGATGCTGTGGTGGTGGTGCTGACTGATGATGTGGTGGTGGTGCTGACTGATGCTGTGGTGGTGGTGCTGACTGATGATGTGGTGGTGGTGCTGACTGATGATGTGGTGGTGGTGCTGACTGGTGGTGGTGGTGGTGGTGGTGCTGACTGATGCTGTGGTGGTGGTGCTGACTGATGCTGTGGTGGTGGTGCTGACTGATGCTGTGGTGGTGGTGCTGACTGATGCTGTGGTGGTGGTGCTGACTGATGCTGTGGTGGTGGTGCTGACTGATGCTGTGGTGGTGGTGCTGACTGATGCTGTGGTGGTGGTGCTGACTGATGCTGTGGTGGTGGTGCTGACTGATGCTGTGGTGGTGGTGCTGACTGATGCTGTGGTGGTGGTGCTGACTGATGCTGTGGTGGTGGTGCTGACTGATGCTGTGGTGGTGGTGCTGACTGATGCTGTGGTGGTGGTGCTGACTGATGCTGTGGTGGTGGTGCTGACTGATGCTGTGGTGGTGGTGCTGACTGATGCTGTGGTGGTGGTGCTGACTGATGCTGTGGTGGTGGTGCTGACTGATGCTGTGGTGGTGGTGCTGACTGATGCTGTGATGGTGGTGCTGACTGATGCTGTGGTGGTGGTGCTGACTGATGCTGTGGTGGTGGTGCTGACTGATGCTGTGGTGGTGGTGCTGACTGATGCTGTGGTGGTGGTGGTGGTGCTGACTGATGCTGTGGTGGTGGTGGTGGTGCTGACTGATGCTGTGGTGGTGCTGACTGATGCTGTTGTGGTGGTGGTGGTGGTGGTGGTGCTGACTGATGCTGTGGTGGTGGTGGTGGTGCTGACTGATGCTGTGGTGGTGGTGGTGCGGACTGATGCTGTGGTGGTGGTGGTGGTGCGGACTGATGCTGTGGTGGTGGTGCGGACTGATGCTGTGGTGGTGGTGCGGACTGATGCTGTGGTGGTGGTGGTACGGACTGATGCTGTGGTGGTGGTGGTGGTGCGGACTGATGCTGTGGTGGTGGTGGTGCGGACTGATGCTGTGGTGGTGGTGGTGCGGACTGATGCTGTGGTGGTGGTGGTGCGGACTGATGCTGTGGTGGTGGTGGTGCGGACTGATGCTGTGGTGGTGGTGGTGCGGACTGATGCTGTGGTGGTGGTGGTGCTGACTGGTGGTGGTGGTGGTGCTGACTGGTGGTGGTGGTGGCGCTGACTGATGCTGTTGTGGTGGTGGCGCTGACTGATGCTGTTGTGGTGGTGGTGCTGACTGATGCTGTTGTGGTGGTGGCGCTGACTGATGCTGTGGTGGTGGTGGCGCTGACTGATGCTGTGGTGGTGGCGCTGACTGATGCTGTGGTGGTGGCGCTGACTGATGCTGTGGTGGTGGCGCTGACTGATGCTGTGGTGGTGGCGCTGACTGATGCTGTGGTGGTGGCGCTGACTGATGCTGTGGTGGTGGCGCTGACTGATGCTGTTGTGGTGGCGCTGACTGATGCTGTGGTGGTGGCGCTGAGTGATGCTGTGGTGGTGGCGCTGAGTGATGCTGTGGTGGTGGCGCTGAGTGACGCTGTGGTGGTGGCGCTGAGTGACGCTGTGGTGGTGGCGCTGAGTGACGCTGTGGTGGTGGCGCTGAGTGACGCTGTGGTGGTGGCGCTGAGTGACGCTGTGGTGGTGGCGCTGAGTGACGCTGTGGTGGTGGCGCTGAGTGACGCTGTGGTGGTGGCGCTGAGTGACGCTGTGGTGGTGGCGCTGAGTGACGCTGTGGTGGTGGCGCTGAGTGACGCTGTGGTGGTGGCGCTGAGTGACGCTGTGGTGGTGGCGCTGAGTGACGCTGTGGTGGTGGCGCTGAGTGATGCTGTGGTTGTGCTGAGTGATGCTGTGCTGGCTCGGATTGATGCAAGAGAACCTGGATAGGCTGAACAGGTTTAGATTTTTACGGTGAAATGTAGATCTCTGTAGCTAAACGGCAATAGTTCCAGTGTCATGACATCTGTGTACCTGTTTTATTTCAGCAGTTAACTATTATGAGGCAGCATATGTAAGTGTTAAGTTAAAAATGTGCAGTCTGATCCAAGTAATTTGTAAACCCAGATATTAAAGTCATTAAGGATAGTAGTTGGTTCTATTGACTCAAGTTTGTAAAGGGCTGTTGATAATGCCACTGACCCATCATCAAATATAGCTCAAGCTGCTAACTTGCATACAAGATTTATGCTTGTGAAAGGTCCAGTGGACTGTGGCTGAGCTAGTCATACACCTGAGACACCTGTATCTGTTCTAATCTGCCCCAACCTGAAGGTGTTTCAGATAATTCAGTATGACAGGACATAATGCTATTATTTTCCAGCATGCCAGCACCTCCATTATCTCTAGTGTCCTCCAGCATCACATAAGGACACAACTGGTGCACGTTCACATGCAGAATGTTCTACTCTGTAAAGAAGCTGTGCTGAAGGCACCTTTAGGATGCTTTAAAGCTGTATTAAAAGTACAATCATAATCATGGACTGTAAATAGAAGCAGGTTACTAAAATGATGAGGGCAAATTATTTTATTTCTGCATTTTATGGTGTTACTGTGTGGCTCAACATAAATTGTACACATACTATAAAACACTGTGTATTACTGACAGAGCGCGGTGAGTTGGCTCTTCCCTAATTGTATGCTTTAGTGCCAGTTAAAAGTTATTTAGGGTACTGGAGGCAACAGTCCTTTGTGGCAATAGGAGCTCCTCGTGCGTGTCAGATTTCTGCTACGGAAAGGGTGCCCGGCCTGCAGTCTGCTAGGAGCTGATAGGGCTTTGCTGCAGGCGGCTAATTAGGGGGGACAGAAACATCAGAGTCGTGAGAGATGCCAGGCAGAGCTGCATAAGCCATGACCAGAGAGTTATTGAGCCATGACGAGGAAATGATAGGAAAGGCAGATGGCGGCTGTGCACGTGCACACGCGCGTAACAGCAAGCCTTAGGCCACAAGCAAAAGCTTGTGGTCGCATTCCTAAAGCCCCCACTCACTAAATGTCTCGCCAGACCAGCTCATGCGCTGGCTCAGGCGAGACCTAAAAAGGTTTGCTTTCTGTTAAATACTGACAGGGAACAACTTTGTTATTTTTGTCTAAACATATCCATGAAACAGAAAACTGCATGTTCTCACGTTATTACCTTTCGAAGAAATTATTTTCTAATTTCTCATTTATTTAAAAATACGATGTCAGTGTACATGTTTCTCGTCCCTAACAATGCTCGCACTGGTTCCCGCATCTTTCAATTGTCCCCGGTTGTGATGGAAGACTGTAGGAAAATAGTGAAATAGCACCTATTACCTCACCACATTGCACTGTCAAGAGTCCATGAAATCACCTTCTTACTGACACGCAATCAGGTGTTAAATGAATTAGGATAGAGAATTTTAATGCCTCCAGTGTTTATTTTTGTTTTTTTTAAACTCACCTAAGTTAAAGTTAGGAGTGCAAAGTCATTTGTGCATCCGGGACCAATGTGTGTTTAGACAAAGCCAACACTAAACATTGAGTTGCACCAGAGTTTTTTTGGTATCCCCAACGGAAACTATTGTGGCCTTAGAAATAACATGTCAAGAGGCAAAGAAACATTCAATAGCTAAAAGTGTCGAGGTAAATTTAGCAAAGGAGTACGAAAGTTTTTTTCTCCAAAAATACTTTAATACAGGTCAACGCGTTTTCAAGCTGGGTCTCGGCGGTGTCACGTTATTATTTATGTATCTTGTTTTGCAAAAAAAAAACCTAGATGGAAAAGTATTGTGCAAGGTGGTGGTGAACGTGCAGCCTACACACAGTGGACACCATTCTAGCAAATGCACAATTCTTAAACTTGTTTGAACAGCATTCTTTATTTCACAAACAGTTTCCCGCTGGTTTAGTCTTCGGCCACCCTAAAATACAGTTTACGTTTTTCCAGTGATGTTTATATTTAGTACAGAAGCACTCTGTATTCAATTGCCACGGATGACGTTACTACTTCTGTTTATATTTCCAGCCCCCGGCAAAGAAAGCAGCTTGTAAAACTCTATTCTAAGCTCTCTGGAGTCAAAAAACATAGGAGGTCAGAACGAGCAGACATCTCAGGAAATACCAAAAAGATACACAAGAACTTTCGAACAAAAGTTGAGAAAAAGATCTAGACGGAGCCATCCGCACACGAATACAAAGTGGACTGATTGGAACGAAAAAAATTGCCTTTCGTAGTGAAGGATATAGTTTCCATAAAACACTTCACTTGTGAAGCCTGCCATGCGTTTAAAGACACAATAAGCAAAACTGTCAGTGACACTGTGTGCTGAAAATTGACATAAAAAGGTGGCCCGCATTGCTAGTTTCGAGATAAATCTCTGTCCTTACACCTCCTTACGTTTGTATCTGAATTTCCATCTCCTGTGACAACACCACTCTGTCAGAAGGAACAATTACAGAGCTGAGGAAGGCGGCCCCAGTTTATTGCATATCAGACATTTAACTATACGGGGTTGGTTCTCAGACACTAAAATTACAGACCTCAATTTACATAGTGGTTTACTTTTAAAATGTCTGAATGATCGAGCTTTATTTTTGTAGATGAAAAAAAAGGTAGAATTTCTTTCCCGGAGTCCAACGAATATTATATGTAATACACGAGCATGTTCCAGTGGTAATTATAGGATGTGGTTATGAAAAATCTACTTTCTGTGCACGTTATACCACATGATGTTAATCCACCAGCAAGCAAGACTTCAGGCACACAGAGTAATGAAAGGAACTTTGTGTCTAGGGAAATCTCTCGTACTGAAATAGAAATATAAAAATGTATCTGGTCTTTATGATACTCCGGATGGCTGTGTGTATAGGTTAGTTTTTTGGGCTAGTCTTCGTGGTCACTATAGCCCCTCTAGCTTTTTCATCTCATCCCAAGGGTACTTGCCCAGTCAACGGGCATGCTAGTATAAATAATGCTGGTTGGTGGGCAATGGCTGCTATTTTTTTGTAGTAATTTTTGCACAAGCACATTCTGAAGTCCTGCGATACTACCAGAAGATTTTAATGGGGTACAATATCAATACCCAGTACTGCATCTTCCCCAGGATCACCCCAGACAGATATTCAGAATTAGCTTACAGTCACGAGCAGGGGAGCTGTTAGGAGGCAGCATACCAGAACTCCACAATACAAGAGTCCCACTATTTGCATTACATTTCGATAATCAGCACAAGAATTGAGTTGCAGAGCAGTAAGAAAAGATTAAACTGGAATGTTTTCCTCCACAAGGTGTGAACACCCCAGGAGGCCATGAGATAACTTACAAAGCTCAGATGGGGGGGGATGTGTCGATTTCAGAAGTTGAATATGTTGTATGTAACAGCAGTAGTTGCTGGCACCACAATTCTTCTTCTGACTCAGCATCAACTGCAAACGTCACCTGCTACTCGAATTCTAATCCACCACCTCACGTTCTCTTTCTACCTCACACAAGACTACAGTGCACTTAATGACAAATGCACACATTCCAGTCATAAACACACTCCATGCAATATACCTCCCTTTTTTTTTTTTAATAAGCACACAAGGCAAACAAGTGCACAGAGAGACAAGCATGCAAACCATGTACAGACTACCACATGGAGAGAAGGCAACGAGGTAATAGAGGGAGCCAAAATAGCAACTTAACCTGATCCAAGAAAATACAAATCAAACAGTCATTACAGAACTTCATAGGTTCACTTTTTTCGTGAAGACTATTTCTCCAACCTAAAGCAGAATCATTGGCATGAACCTCACCACTATTTCCACAATAGGTTTTACTCCTAAAGCCTCGGATGTCAATGTTATTACGACCCACATCATTGACCAAAAGATCGACACAACCTCCCCCAACTTCCAAAGCTCTACTATTCTCAAAATATGCACATCCCAAACAACATTACCACCTTTCTCTATGGGACTATCACCAACGTGATTAGGATAATAATACTTATCATTTTCATCCAGCACAACACGACCCTTGCACGCAGAATCGCAATTCAAGTTTCACACCTTACTACCTTGAACTCTAACTGAATTATTTTACTTCTGACACTTTGACGGGATCAGACTCAATAGTCGTTTGCTCACCCGAATCCTTAGGTAGTTTAACTCAGAAGTACCATCTCACATTGATGGTTTTCAAATTGTTTTAAGTTTTCCTTCCACAAATGTAAAATTTCAATGTGTTCTTGTGATCCTTGACCCCCTTGTAAAAGCTGGTACTGCTCCTTCACAGTTTTTTCTCCTTATTCCCTTAAGCACCAAGGAAAATGTTTCAGCCCTGAAACACAGTTCCTCAGCAACTTAAAAGAGAACTTAACTATCACATTGTTACAAGTAACTATGTAGGTTAACAATGCAGCTTGGAGAACCTTCCACCAATTCATATTCCCTTTATGGCCAACTATACTGTGACTGATTCCATGAGGATTTTATTCAGTATTTCTACTTTCTTTTTAGCCTGCGTAATAAGGCGCCCTTATGACACCATAATTATTACTCAAGTCTTGAAATACCTTGCCAATATATGGAGGACCAACGTCCGATTATTTCCGAAAAACCTCTGCGAAACATGTCATCCAGCACCAGGATGACTTCATCAACAATAATGTTGTCTAACATGCAAACCTCTGGCCCCTTTGTAAAATAGTCCACACAATACCAAAGACGAAATTTTTTTAATTATTTTTTTACAAATGACTTGATAAAATTGAAACTGGTCCTATGAAATCAATACCTAAAGTTCTCTATGGATCACTAGGTGCAACAATAAGTACAAATTAAATAAACACATGCTTTGGCTTTCTTATCACTGGCTTGACAAACTTGACATACCCTAACCTAACAGTCTATTAAACCATCCTTTTTCAGCCACCAATAAAGTGACTCGAGTCTTTTATTCACGGACATTCACAAACGTCACTTATAGACTATCTAAAAAAATCCTGTCTCTCGAACTCTCAGGTGGCAGGCCCAATGTTATCACACACGATTAATCCCTCCTCACATGCAAGTTCATTTTTAAACTTGGTGAATTATTTCATTTCGCCAACACATTCTTCTCTTCTGGCCACCTATCTTTAAAATACTTATGAATGCTTTACGAAAACCGGCTCGTTTCTGCACTCAAACCATTGATCAGCAGTTATGATTTCTAGAAAATTTTTAATCACATTAAAGAACACCACTTCTTTTTCTTCCTCATTTTGATGGACTTCACCAACAACAGATTATTTAGTCACAAGATCTGCATTTGCCTTATTTTTCACTTGAATGTGCTCAATAACATATTGGAATGAATGAAGGCAGCATGTCCCACCAGAAAGATGTGCACTAATAGGTTTCCCAGCACCCAGTGGGAGCAAATTATCAGGAGACTAATTGGCAGTCGGAAGTAAATACTGTGTCCCCAAACAAACATTTTGTATCTTTCTAATGCCCAAGAGCATGCCAACAATTCACATTCTATTACAGAACATTTTCTTTTAAACGATTTCACAGTGTGAGATGCATCTGAACCAACCCATTCTTTAAGCTTATCAAACTGTCTGATGACAGTACAAAGACCACAATTACTGGCATCCGTTGCTAATATGCAATCCTTTCCAGAACAAAAAAGTGTTAAGACCAGGTGCTTTTGAGTCCTCCTATTTTAACCTTTCGAAAGTCACCTCATGTTCTTCAGACCAACACTATTTTGCATTATTCTTCCACAGACACCTGAAAGGTTCTATTTTCTGAGCATAACTTTCTATTCATTTTGCATAAAACTCAAACAATCCCAAATAAAAGATCAGCTGTTCCTTGATTTCAGGCGACAGGGCATTTACAATTTTTCCACATGCTATGTTTGAGCTTGAAATCCTACATGCTGATAGTCTGAAAAATATAGCCCTCTTTAGTACATCTCATCTTGCATTTGCAACATTTAACGTCAAAACGTTTTATTCTGGTGCTCATTAAGTTCTCGTTAAGTTCATCCAAGTTTTTGCCAAAGACCAAAAATGTCATCTTTAAATGCTATAGCCACAGAACTTTCACTCAAAATGTTCCTTATAATACGCTGGAAAACAGGTCACACTGGCTAGCCCAAAAGGCATTCTGCGATATTGATAAAGTCCTTCTGGAGTTACAAAATGTTGTGAAAAGTCTGGAATCTTTACAAAGCACACAATCCGATGATAGGCACTGGCTAGATATAAAGACCAGCGAGAACAGTGTGCGCCTTCTGGAGATAAAACACATGTTCGGAAGAGGGTTTCGAAAGAGGGTGAGCCTTAGCCCGAATGGCAGGCATCCTCTTTGCCAGCGGTTAGTAAGGCAAAGGATGATTTCCACAAGATTTAATCAGTTTTATGAAACAGTGGCAGTTCAGGGAACCACATGTCCTCTTCTGCCTCAGCACCAACAGCTGAGTCACCCGCCCCTCAATGTCTAATTTACTAGCTCACATTCTCTGTGTCCCTCATGAGACCACAACACACTCAATGACACTTGCACGCATACCAGTCAAACATATATATACACAGACGCATGCATGCATACAACATGCCACAGGAACCCGCTCCGTAAGTTTATGAATAGCTGTGTCTTCCAAAAGTGCAATTCATCCAGCTGTGGGAGGCACAATAGGAAATTTCCATCATAGAAATGTGGATGTCCTCTGCCTTTACACCAATGCATATTCAACACTTTTGCTTGCCAGAGGGTGTCTACTGAATAATAACCAAAGTGAATGTGTTGAAGAAAGCCTTCACTCAGCCGGGTTTTTCCTCCATCTAGGTGGCACACTAGTGGAACAGTTTATTCCTTGAGACTGGTGTACAAGAAATTGTTGCAGATTAGATTGTGCCCCAACAGCACTATGGTTTAAGACCACAATAGTTCCACTCTGATAGGTCTGCTACGGATATGTTACTGTACAACATTACGCGAAATTGGGATTGTGTTGAAGACAGATACACAAGGTCACTTATGGGGAGGTAGCTCTTGAAGCACATTGACCTCCTTTGTAGAGATTTTGGGAGGCCCAAATAGCAGCAATCTAAACAGGATTTTGTACTACGCTAGGAAAGGCATTTTTTTTTTTTAATAACCAGAAAGTGTACATTAAAAACAAAACTTCAAATCTAGGAGGCGAGCTACTATTTTATGAACCACCAACATATGTTTATCTGCTGGTCAAGTTTCTCTTTCCAGTGGGAGAGATCGGGCACAGTCTCCTCACATTTGATACTTTAAATAAGAGGAGCTTTCTTCTACATCAAGTTTATGAATAAGGTCCAAGCCAAACACATAAAATGCTGTGTATTTTAACTTGATTACATATTGTTTGCTTCCATGTTGGTCTCCGTTTCGGTTCTTAACCCCTTCGCTGCTTCTGTCGGCCAACGGCCTTCGCGAGCACTACCTCCGTAGTGCTGCACACGTCCGTTGGCCGACGCGGCCCCGCCCACTCAATAAAACCGCCGCACCGCGGCGGAATTGCCGCCGCGGTTAAGCGGTTAGGGAAGGGGTGCATGTGCAGGACTATAAGCTAACAAGCATAGGCAAATCCAACAGGTTTCGCCTCTATTCGAGCTGATGGCATTGCCAATGTCTTTCAGCAATGTTGTACACCAGCATGGATGTTGTCCAGCATGGCTTAAAGTTAGTGGTGTAGCATACATGAGACTAGCATAGAGTGGACTAGAGTGGAGTGGCGTACAGTAGAGTAGAGTGGAGTACAGTAGAGTGGTATGGACTGGCGTATAGTGGAGTAGAGTAGAGTGGCGCAGCGCATGACAGTTGTGGGTGTAAGTAACTAAAGCATCAATAGAGATGGCTGAAGGATGAAAGCAAGCCCTATGCCTCGGTTTAAAGCAGGAAAGCACATTGCATGTCCAAGAATAATACTGAAATACTTTTAAAAGAAGAAAAAAATATTGTGTTTCAAAAAGACGAGAAAGAACACGTACTTGGTTCAGACTTCTGAGGAGAAGTTACCACAAGAAAGACAGGGAAACCTACAGGAGCTAAACAATAGAAAGGGTGCAAATTAGAAGAACAACAAAAATAACTAATGATATCCTATTTGTGGTTGATATTACTCCTGAGAAGGGAGCACGTTACCTTTCCTTCAATAAATATGGGCAAAATATACTGAACTGAATATGCTATTTATAGAGGTCACTGTGAATTTGGAGATGTGTCCCAGCCCTAAGACAAAATAAAGCTGCAACAAAAAGTTGAATAGAGTGACCAAGAAGGTGAAACAGAGAATGACTGCTGGAAAAATAGCAAGGTTTTTAACGCTTTATGAAAATGCAAATAATTGCAAACTTTTCTGACTGATGGTGGCAGATAATTCCAGATCTTGAGAGCTAGATATGAAAAGGAGTATCCTTCCATTTTGGACTGATACATTCTAGGATGTAGAGAAGATTAGTATCCGTGGATCTCAAAGATTGAGCAGGTATATAGCTTTTGATACACATTTTCCAAAAAATTTGGACGTTTGACCACAGCTTTATGAAAGCTACATGAGATCTTGAAGATCAGTTTCTTTACAGTAAATGGAGATGAAAAAGAAAGCGAGAAATGGTCCTGTCTAAGCAGCCAGAGAACCAAAAAGACATCAAGTGTATTGTATAGATGGGAAGACCAAGATAAACAGGTTCACATAAACTAGTTTTGCAGTAACTAGAACTTGAGTAACATTTTCCATTGAAAGGTATGTAGAGGGAGAGGAGTTTCTCAAATGGCAGGGGGACAGAAAAGCAAGAGCCTGCCGGCTTGGATAGCTGGGTTACGAAAGAAAATGAGGTCATAAATCATAAAATGATTTATTGCATGAGTGACTGCCTTAGGAGCTACCCATAATCATGTGGCAACCAGCTTGCAATAATATGAATATAAGGCAGCCCAAAGAAGAGAATCTATTTTCTCAAAGTTTAGATGACAGACAGCTATCCAAGATGAAATTTAACAGACAATTATGAAGTTTTGAGAGCTGATCTTTGATGGGTTCAGTTACCCATCCTCAGAATGATTTAGTTATCTGCCGAAGGACCCAATTCACAAGAATTAGCACAGTTTTCACCGGATTAACTGAGGAGGGTGTGGTGAACACAACCATTAGTTCTGGAATTTTTCACCACGGGACAATAACTGATGCATGCTATATACCAGTGACTCCTGCAGGATAATCGCTACCCAACTGCTCTTTTCCAAAAGCATTATGCCCCAGTTGGAATCTCTCTCCCCAATTCTTCAAGCAAACCACTTTTTTTTTTTTTTTTTTTAATAGCACAGCTCTTTCCTTAATTTTTTTTATGTTTGCAGGGAAGAGCGGTATTGTGGGAAATTTGCATTTTACGAATGGTCAGCCCAGATCTTGTTTCTTTTTCTGGACCCTATTTTTGCTGGTATTTGGACTGTTTTGAGTGACAGTGCTGTTCAGTGCCACAGTGCATGGGCCCTTGCCCTAAAATGGAATTGGTAAAATGAGTTTCACCAAATTGGTCTTTTTCACTGTCCAGTAAGACCATTGTAGATGGTGCAGAAAATACACATACAGGGTGGAAGTGAAATGTCATATGTGGGATTCAGTGTGTATTAACATCACCCACATGGCTAACAAAAATATATGTCTGCCATGAGCACGACTGTGTTCTGGCTTGGCTGCAGTTTAAAAGTAAAGCATGGAGACATGCAATGGAAAATTGTATTTGCCACGTTGGAAAAGTCTATTTTATATATTGTCTCCTCTAAAGTGTGCATCGTAAGGATTTTAATATCGGAAATTAGGACTCACTACTGAATGAGGTGAATTCTCTCACAGTGAAATAAAACTCAAAAGCTATTTCATCACTGTGTAGGCTTTACTAGACTTTTTCCTGGACAGGCCTAGAATTTAAATGTTGATTTCTTATCTCCACCGAGAACATGCTAGGAAAAGGATGCTTCAAAGTAATTTCCAAAATCTGATTAAATGGTGAAATCAGATGTGTTACAACTTGAGGGAAAGAGTAACTTTATAAATATGTTGCTTTAAGCTGCTTATTAAAGAACTGGATATGTGAGGACTTCAACTTAAGTAGAAGGCCCTGAGGGAAGAAAGAAGACTCCAGAGACTCATTACTCCTGCTGGAAGAAAAGGACTCACTTCAGAACAAAAGGACTCCACAGTTGTACTCTCCAAGGGTTAAGTAATTGGCCTTCTATCTACGTGCTTCAGAAACACAAAAAGCAGAAGGACTCCTGACTCTAAGAGGACCCAGATGACCAAAGGATTGGACCCTGCAGGAGACCTTCCTGGAGAGACCCGATGCCCACAAATCTGCTCTGAGGTGCTAGAGGCTGCTGGACTAACCAGGGGAATTTTTTCTGCTGTTGGAGACTAAGGATAAGGTAAAATCTTTTACAGGGATTGCCCGCTTGGTTGAATATCAATGGTGCTTTACAATTTCTAAGAGCTTTTTTCTTAGATATATCTCGAGTTCCCCTTTACCTATTTTCATCACCTTGGTGTATTTTCTCTATTTTTCTAAATGGATTTGTGAATTTATATGGTGTGATTTTCTCAACTATGAAATTGTTGGTTCTGCCTGAACTTAATAAGCACTTCTCTAAGAATTGCCTGCTGCTTGCGTCATAGCTACAATGGCTGAGCAGATATTCTCCCAGAACTGTATTGTGACCAAACCAGATTGTGTTTAATAAGTTTATAGCAGCAAGCACCCCACCAAATTAATAACCCAATTTCTGACAGGTATCCAATGAGGAAAGGCTGAAGGTGGCAGCCTGCATCCCGGATGTGAAGATGTGATCAGCTTTAGCGGCCTGCCTCCTTGCGATTGTGCGCAGTGTCTTCTTTTTTGATTACTTAAGTGGGTATATGCCCATCCCCTTGCTTCTCCCCTAGGCAATCCCATGGTACTGTGCAAGCGGGAAAAAGTACAGTGCTGAAGAGTACATGGATTCAAGTCTGCGAATCATACATAATAGAGGATAAAAAGTCCACAAAGCAGGAATACATGTATGGACCTTCAGCTGGCTGTCAAGGATTCTGATATAACTACTGTGACCATGATAAACATACACACAGCCAATTCAAAATCAAACTAAAAAGCATGAAACACACCCAGAAGTAGACGATGAGCATATTTGGTTTTTTATATCTGGGTCTTGACATTGCAGCTGTCAAACAGACAAGTCGCTAACAATATACAGAGTGGGGGGTCGGGCCCGACAAATTTCAACGATTGGCTTTCTGTAAAAAGTCTCTCAGGCATTTGGCTTGAG
Source organism: Calotriton arnoldi (assembly GCA_963921515.1). Classification (NCBI taxonomy): domain Eukaryota; kingdom Metazoa; phylum Chordata; class Amphibia; order Caudata; family Salamandridae; genus Calotriton; species Calotriton arnoldi. Next base: position 335,123 of record CAWUFW010011355.1, on the reverse strand, counting down.
ACGTTGTCAATCACGTCTTGGCTCAGACCAGTGTAGTATTAATTGCTCACCTAATTCTGTTTGGGTGTATACCTGTCTCTACAGCGGAGTGCTTGCAGTGAACTGCAAGAAGGACTAGTTTAAAACAAAAAGCCCTCTTTCTGCTCCTGCTGGCTCCCTCCCATATCCTGTATTTAGCTCCAATGTCTAATGCTAGATGTTTTTCTATTTTGAGATGAAACTTTACCTTTGAGGAGTTGACCTCCAGGGAGGACAAGTGTATCACATTGCTGATCTCAATAGCTTGGCAAAAAACAGTCTGTAGCCAGGGGCTAAAGTTCAAGAAAGCATTAGAGAGAATAGTTCTGGTCTATCACCCGTGATACATGAACACTGCCTCCTCATTTTTCCACCTACTGGCCACGAGAAGGTAGTGTGGGTGCCTAGGAACACCATACCTCCTTGCTTAAGCATTGAAAACTCCATTGCTTGTTACCTGCTCTATTCCTCTTCCAAAGGTGTCTTTTACATGCACTCAAGTACCCTGCATCAGCGGCTCTCTTCTGGGATATCACTTCAGGTATTGGCCAGGAACACTGGCTGTGGGGCAGCGTGGACCATGGAGAGCCTGTGCATCTGGATGCACATAACGTGCACGTGGTTCTTTTGTAAATGGTCTGATCATGCAGTGCAGTCATGTCTTTACAGAAAATAATGAACAAGGAAGCTGCAAACCTATTGTGCTTTAGGTTAGAACCCCTAAAAGGTAGATATTGCGGCCCGTCACATAAGCCAAAAAAATGTAATAAAAAACTGAACAATCTAAGAATTTGCCGCCATTGGGCGAGGATGCCACAATATAAAACTTTACAGCAGCTGAGAACAAGTAAAACAAGCATTTGCAATGCAATAGGTCTCGCATTAACGACAGTTTAAGCTATTGGCAATGCAATAGCTTAAACTCTCACAAACGCGAGACCTATTGCATTGCAAATATTAGTTTACTAGCACCCGTGAGGCACTTTCACATTCAGGATGGCCGCGCCCCTTTCTGTAGACAAGCCGCATCTAAAGAAAGGGGCGTGTCTGACATTAAAGTGAAACCGCAGCATGGGGGCCTTGACAAAAAAAAGCATCTGTTTGTCAAGTTGACAAACAGATGGTTGTTTTTTGTTGGTAAAAGTGCCCATGCCGCGCTCTCTTTAATGTCAGCTCTGTACCTTTCCTTAGATGCAGTTTGTGTACAGAAAGGGGCGAGGGCTCTATGAATGTGAAAGCGCTGCATGGGCGCTAGTAAACTAAATAAACAAACAAACAAACAAGCGCGGCCGCTAAATGTGGACCGGGCTGCTAAAATATATTTTAACACTGACCGCTATAGTTAAAGCGGACGCCATTAGTATAAAAAAAAAATTAAATAAAAGCGGGTGGTGTGCTGTGAGGTAGTGGGTGGAATAGGGGAAGAGCATTAAATAAAATGGTGTTCACCAACTTATAAAGCAGACCATGCAACACCACCAGCAAAAGGCTCAGTCGTTATGGGAGGTAACAAATGCAGACAAGGCGGTACCAAGGAGGGACTAACAAGCCTAAAAACTCGGAAGCCAGGGTTTACGAAGGACAATGACACAAGCCAATCAAAAATATGGGCGGAGAGTGGGCGGGGCTTCAAAGCCATACTCCACTACTGCATGCCTCACAGCAGTGCATGTGCTGCCCAAGCTCCACCTAAAAAGTACTTTTTGTAGGAGGCTCTGTACTTTTTCGATGAGAGATAGAAATCAGTCCTGCTCAGCTGTTGCATTTGAAGCAAGGAGACCAGGACATGCTTGGAAACAAATGAGATCGGTTCGGAAAGAAAAGAAAGAATTCCGAAAAACGTTATCTTAGGGCTCTACAGGAGAGACCTGACCAGGCAGGTGTTTCATTTAGCACCCATGTAGGGATAAGAGATCTAAGTGATAGAAAAAGACAACTGCATCTGCATGCGGCCAAGATTGTAGGGCCATTCTTCATGGGATAGAAAGTTGAATAAGCACTGCCAAAGACAACAGGTCTGGCCCTGACAAACTTGCTATGTTTTATTTATTTTTGTGCAAATATGAAATATGCAACAAAAAAAACAAAACAAAAAAAACAAGAACATAAAAATATAAAAACAAAAAAGGAGTGGCCAAGGAAAACAAGCACTCCTTTTTAAGCAAGTATCCACATGAAATCAGGCAAAATGTTGTTAATCACATTGCAAGGCAATTAATAGGGGCGACCCATTGCCCCATGCTGAGGTGAGTGGAAGCAAAGTGTGAAGGATACAAACATACCAATTCATGAAGATGGCTGAATGAGAGCCCTCGGATGTATACATAAATTCATGTTTTTATTATGAATCCTTTATAAAAATGTGAGGCTGGTGAGAAAATTGAAACGGTTAGTAAGCCAGATCTAAAAAGCAGATGTGTCCCCTTAGGGTGGACATGGGAAAGTAACGGACCCACGAAACATTTAAAAAATATTATGGAGTTTGCCACTGGAATTAAGAACCCAGATGTTGAAACTATGAAGCCCGCCGTGAACGTTTAGCTTACACTATGAAATATGTAGCATGTAATTTGGTATAAAACACACATGCACATCTGTTCTTCTAAACCGCATCATTACACTCAATCCAGTGAACTGGTAATTACCAAAACACTCACAGCATATGAACAAGAATGTTATTTATTTGCAAAACAGAACAAAAATAAAACAGACACTTTTTCCATCAATGATTTAGTCGCTGGAATTCTGAAGAATGTCCTTAAAACTACATAAAAACCTCAGCAGAGGAAACTTGCAATTCTTCTTCTTGCCTTTATAAGGACCCCCATCCTTCAAAGTCTGCCACAATTCTATGTGAGGACTGTACGCGAGGATTATGCTTCTCTATCTTTACTGCAAAACTTACAGCAGCCAATAAAAACACAGTAAACAAACAACATTTCCCAGAAGACCATCAACCAATCAGGGGTCACCCACCCTTATATTACAGACCTACAGTCCCACGAGGACTCCGCCACTTTCTTTGCTACTGCAGCCACAGCGAAGTATCTCCTCTATATTGTAACGGTTTTATGATGTATTCCAGATTGTTAAAGTTGCTATAGTTCTCTGAACTGTGATTTTGTGCACCGTGCAGCGCACCTTCCAATTTTACCCCTGGGGGCCCCCTCCAGTACCGCAGTCTTCTTTCTTCGCATCACTCGGCGGCATAGTATCTGATCCCGCGCGGTTTACTCTGAGTGGGGGAACCACGTGGTGTTGTCAGAGCCTTAGCCCGCGCGCTGTCAGACGTTCGGGCCGCCGCCACATTGATCACCCCAGATCTGGTGACTGGACCCCACAACACGAAGTCCCGCATACCTACATGCCCACCTATGCAAAGGGTTCGACAAGGATGTACGAGCTAGGGTCGGGACAGAATGCCCCCGCCCGACTTTGGAGGACAGTCTATCTGATACGCCAGAGGTTCATACCAACATGAGTACCTTTCTGAAAGAATTCTCCAAAGACACTACAAAAGGTATTGATACAGCCTGGCCGTCATGCCAGGACTGCTTGCTGGATGTCACTGGGCCACTGTCAAAGATCCTTGAGATAGCGGTTGATGCTATGGAAATGGGAAATCCCATTGATCCCGAGGTTTTGCCGGGTTGGGCCCAGCGCGCCATTTGCCAGGTGGGCAATCGAACTGTGCCATATCTATGGAGCGCAGGAACTCAATCCTTATGGGCACAGACCCAAAACTTTCAGAATTAACCTCCGTGGAGGCTGGGCTTGTCACTAATGGCCTACTATTTGGCGACCCTTTCAACAAGGATCTGGGAAAATTCACCAATACTTTCAAGGCCCAATCCTTCCTCAAAAAAAGTCTTCCACTCCAACCTTTTTGCCAGGGCCAGGCGTTTCCGAGATCGCTTGCCATGCCTTCCTCAGAGGCCTCCAACACGTTTGATGATCACCAGAGCACCTCCTGGTAGGATTATGGCAGTAGCAACACCTTCTACCCCTCCCACTCCCGCCACCGCAGAGCCAGGCATGGGAGGGATGGCTCTCGATTTGGAACACAGGGAGGAGCGCAGCTGTCAATTATAGGCGAGCCTGATTTTTCCATTCAGGTGTCATTGGGGGGTCGAATTGGTCTCTTTTCACAATTGGGCCTCAGATAACTTAGGACGCCTGGGTCCTCCATACGGTCCAGAGATATCAGGTACAGTTTTATGGGACCCCATCCCAACAGCTCCCTCCTCGTCATCTGTCTTTTTCCCTTCCAGACCAGGCGGTCATAGATGAGGAGATTTGAAATCTGTTGACCAAAGGACCCATTTCCCTCCTGTCTCAACATTTGAGAGGTTTTTGAAGAACCATCTTCTTGGTTCCCAAGCGGGGTGGGGGTTACAGACTGGTTCTCAACCTCGGGGACTTCAACAACTGGGTTTGTCATCGTCATTTCAAAAGGGAGGGCACTCACCTACTCAAAGACCTCCTAAGGGAAGGTGACTGGATGGTCCGGCTGGAACTGAAGGACGCCTACCTCACGGTCCAGATTTTTCCTCCTCAGAGCCGATATCTCTAGTTCCAATGGTGGAACGTCCGATTTGAGTATTCTGCTCTGCCGTTCAATCCATCTTATGCCCCTTGGTTTCAGCAAGTTATTGTAACCTGTGGAAGAACTCTCACGAGCTCGAGGGGCACATCTCATAATTTGCCCGACGACCTCCTTATTCTGGCCCAGGAAGAGGATCTGCACCTGTCACACTTGAACAAGACCATATCTCTTCTTCAACAGTTGGGTTTCCTTCTGAATTCAGCGAAACTCTGGTTGATTCCTTCACAATCAATAGAACTTCCAGATCGGTTCAGTGACTGCGCAGTTATCATTACCCCCTCAGAAAATCAAGGTCATAAAGAGGGAATTAAAGTCCCTTCTATCCAAGGAGGTGGTGTCTCGGAGACAGGTGGCTCGAATTGTGGGGTTGCTCACATATTCTATTCAAGCCATTTTTCTGGGTTGCCTTCATTATTGAGCTCTCCAGCGGCTCAAAATTCATCACCTCGCAAAGAGCCTGTCCTATTCATACTTGGTTCCCCCATCCCAGGAAACCAGGGTAGAGGTGGAATGGTGGCTGAGTCACATGGACGCCTGGAATGGCAGGGCGATTTACGGTTCTTAACTGGACATTGTCAGAGTCAGACGCGAGTAGGTGGGTCTGGGGAGCCCGCAAAGGTTCGATCTCCATGGAGGGGGAGGGGGGTGAAGAAACATGACTTGTTCCGGTTAACTTTTTTCCCACCCACAAGGGGATTTCGAGAGTCATCTTTGTGTCCCATTTCATTCACTTTTCCACCCCTTTCCAAGCATCTATGGTCACTTAGGTTAATGACAACTTCTTTACCCCTGTCTCACCATTGAGGTAGCGTGTGTAGGGATGAGTTTGGAATTGTCTTCTTTCTAGTTCCTATGTCAGGTGACAGCAAGTGCCCCCAATCATCGACAACTATAAGCTGAGCTGCCCAATAATAAGCTTTCATATCTTGTATGGCGATGCCTCTATTGTATTGGTTTTGATGAATTGTGCCCAGAGCTATTCTCGGATGTCCCTCGTTCCAGATTAGGGTTCGTACTTCCCCCTAAATCTTAGTAAAAATTTCCTCTTGGACCTTATAGTAAGTGTTTTGGAGGATATATAAAAGTTTCAGCAGTGTTATCATTTTACACATGGCGGCGCTGCCTATCAATGTCAATGGCAGTTTCCTCCATCTTTCCTCGTCTGCATGGAAGTCAGCCAGGATCCCCCGAATATTGCGCTCTATGCAGTCTTCCCTGCTTGTGGTCACATAATTACCCAGATAACGTAAACCCCTCCTTATCAACTCAGTCGGCCCTGGACATCACCTAGGTCAAATGTCACCCTGCCAGGTATAGACTAGATTTCTCCCAGATAATTCTATAGCCAGCATGGACCCCATAACTTTCAAAAATTTGGAATAGCTCTGGAAATGTCCTTTGTGGGTTGGTAACGTATAGGAGAATGTCATCGGCATACGAGGAGATTCGTTTGTCCCCCTGCATGGCTTCTCTCTCTTTAAACCCTGAGAGACCTGGATGTGTGCAAACAATGCATGCCAATGTTTCCAGCACGGGGGCAAACAATGGTGTCAAGGGGCACCCCTGTCGTTTGCCCGGTTCAATAGGGCATTCTGATGAGTTTCCAGTTTACCCTCACTTGTGCTACCGGGTCTTTAAATATAAATGCGATCGAGGTCCTCAACTTGGGGTCAAAGCCATATTGCGCCAGGACGGGTTTCAAGAAAGGCCAATGGACGGCGTCAAAAGCCTTCTCTGTGTTTAGGGATAACAGCAAGTGTGGATCTTTGCGGCTCTGTATGGTTTCAAGCCAACTATAAAGTCTATGGAGGTTGAACCTAGTGGACCTCAGGCATAAAGTCCGATTGATCATAATGGATTAGGGCAGTGATGCTCTTTAGAAGTTGTTTAGTGAGGATAGCAACCAGAATCTTAGTCTCGATGTTTAAAAGCGAAATCGGGCAGTAGGAGCAACAATCTGTTGTTGGCCTCCCAGGTTTATGTAGAATGACTATCATGGCACTCCTGAAGTCATGCGGGAGGGTACCCTTATTCTTTGCCTCCGTGAATAGTTTTCCCAGGTGTGGTATCAGTAGGTCGGCATTTCTCTTTAAGAGTTCTGCTGGAATTCCGTTCGGGCCTGCAGTTTTCCCAGGTTTTAGATCTCCTATAGCAGTCTGCACATCCGCAAGAGTCACTTCTTCCTCCAGTGTCTGGCAATCCTCTGCAGTCAGAGTTGATATGTGGACTTCGTCATGATAGCTCTCTATATGGTGAGCCTTAGCTAGTGGGCGTGCGCCTTAGAAGGCGGTGTAATATCTAGCAAACTTGTTAATGATTTCCCCGGCAGAGACATATGTGTTGCTGTTTGCCTTGTATTGCGTGCATCCGTCTCAACTCTACCTCCCTCTTGCCCAGCCATGCCAGTAGTCTCCCTGCTTTGTCACTAGCATTATAAAAGACGCCGCTGTGTGGCCTGAATTGCGGTCCTAGGTTTGTGGGGGTTAGTGCCTGGTAATCCTTACGGAGGATCGCATTGTAACGCAGCACAGAGGGGTCCGCTGTGGCCCCAGGTTGTCCCTCCGTCTGTATAATTTTCACCGCCAGTGCTTATATTTCCCTGGTCTCACGCTTTATTTTATGTGCAATAATATTCTGCTCAGTGTGTCTCAAAACAGTTTTATAAGCCTCCCTTAATGTGATCACCGAGGGCAAGGAGTCTTGATTTTCAGTAAAATATAGTTCTGTATCTACCCAGATCTCTCGTGCCACTGTTTCATCCTGTAATTCCCATACATTAAAATTTTCACCCTACCCCGGACCCACGCTGGCGTGTTTACCAACTTTAAGCCATAATGGCAAGTGATTTGATAAGCCTCTGGTCAGGTTTCTGCCCTCTGTTTACTGCAGGGGCAAAAACGTAATCCAGCCTGGAGAAAACCTTATGGGCACCTGAGAAGTATGAGTATGTGTGGGCTTGTGGGTGGCGGCGTCACCATAAGTCTGATAATCTCATGGTCATCATAAAGCCATCCAGGGTTGTTTCCCCCTGTTTATTCGAGGTTGGGCTAGGACGGTCCAGATTAAAAGTCTACTACATCATTAAAGTCCCCCTCGATTATATGTTTAGCAGAGTCTTCCTCCAATAGTATCTCCACTAATTGGTCCATTGTTTGTTTCTGTAACCGCAGGGGGTGCATAAACACTGATCAGGGTTAGGTGTCTACATCCCCCGGACGCCCTTGACTGCCACATATGTTCAGTTAGGGTCAAACCATATTCTCTCTATCCTAAACAGGGGCACATGTCTACAAAGCTCTCCACAACGAAGGACCAGCATACATGAACCACGCCTCGCATTCCACATACCCGCCAGACAACTACATTCCGCCCAACTCGCCCTAGAAACGGAGGAAGATCCTTTTCCTACCTCGCCACAAAAACCTGGAACACCCTTCCCCTGCGGCAATCCGCATTGCTGACCCAATTCAAGACGAACCTTAAGACCTGGCTCTTCAAATGATCCTACACCCGGAGGGACCAGCAGCCCCGCCATCCCCCCGTGCCTTGAGACCCTCACGGGTGAGTAGCCGTGCTCTACAAGCCCCTGATTGACAACTTGAGAACTACAGTTTGCAGGAGAAGGACTCAAATGATTTAGACTTCAGCAAGACCAGTCCCACATCATAAAAAGCATCCCAAGGGTACTGGATGCAAGCAGGAAAGTGTAGTTTTTCTCTGAGGCTCTAAAATGGAATATGAAAGTACATCATAAGAAAGAAGTGATCCAAGTGACCTTTCCACACACTGCAGTCAACCACCGGGTCACAGACGCAACAGCACACTACTGGGTTTCAAGGCAGGTGTATAAGGGCTGGAGTTGTCAAGGGGCATGGTCAACAAGAGGAGCAGACCTTCAGTATCACTAGCATTGTATTGCGGCACTACTCTCTTGTGAGGGTGTTTGAAGGTTTGAATCCAGACCAGGTCTACTTAGCTGCAGATACTTGTGGCTCTTGAAAAGGCACTCTTTGTTGGTCTACCATTGGCATCTCAGTCAGCCTTGGTCGGTTCTCCTCACAGGTAGAACAATGCAGTGTTGTCCCTTACAAACAATGGATAGCAACCTAGCTTTTCTAATCAGGTCTAAAGGTTTAGTTGCCATTGCCCTTGGCGCCAAGACAAGTACGGTCTCCAATAAGTCAACGGCATCTAGCTGATGCAGAGTTACCATATGAAAGTCCAAAAAGAGAAACAAGTTAGTAATTCTAGGGGCAACAACTCATCTAAAGCCATGACATCAACAGAAATGTAGTATCTTATTTAAAGCAGGTCTGAAGGTGAATGTGTATTTGGGACACCAGAGTAGGCTGAAACTACTAATGGGTTTCCAAAGTTCAAGTTGTTGCAGCTGCTCCAAGGACAAACATGCCGGCAAGCCTTAACTCCAATGCAAGGAATCTCCATCTTTGCCTACATTCACTGTGTCCTTGTAGAGGTTAACATTAAAATAGAAGATGGACTCTCTACACACACCTTCTCAGGAGGAGAAAAATGTAGTCTCCAGTCATGGGAGAGTTAAAAAGACTCCCACAAGCTCTTCTCCAAGCAGAGGCGAAGAGGCATGCACCCCAACACATCAATTAGCTATTCAAACACATCAGTTTAATAGAGGATACAACAACAGGATGGAGTGGCACTTGTGTGGTGCGAATTGTTTTGCCCTAAAATATAGAACCTGGAAAACATAACTTAACATTGGATGAACACCAGAAGGAACCTGCAGACAGACAAGGGGTGAGAACCACAAGACCCTTTAAATATGCTTGTGAGTTTGTGAATGACCTTAGTTTTGGCATGCCTCAACTGACACTCAATCGAGGAAGGAAACGGTCAATGTGTCTGCATTCTCAAAGACCCAGGGTAACCCCAGTCAGTCTTCAGGAGCACCTGGAGTACAGGGAAGAGGCATTTGAAATTTAGTGGTGGTCTGTTGCTAGGAATCAGTTCTTGAAAAGGCCAGGCCCACCACGGAGAGGATAGTGAATATATGGATTTCTGAAGGGCCCCCACCATCATTGGGTGATCTCTGTAGAACCAAATATAACCATCAAAGTTAACATATAAGAAATTTGATGGGTAGTAAAGATGTCTTGCAGTGATTATTGCAAACAGGTGGACTTCCAACTTATTCCTGGACAGACACTGAAACCAGCAGATGGGATTTCATCGAAGAAAACTGTAGTTTGGCTTATCTTGGTGTGTTTTCTATTCCATTTATGGAACGTTTTATGCCCTGGGTTCTGTGTGTATTATGTATCTTGTGCGAACAGGAGAGGTGATTGGATTGTATTGGTGGGGTGGTCAGCAGTTGAGTGTTCCTCTGACTAAAGCGGTTCAGATCAAGAGATAATTCCTGTTACTATGTGCCGCTTTACTACAAAACCAAGTTAATGTCAGAAACATGCATGCGAAATCAACCCACACCCCCATTATGACTGGGGTGAAAAGAAACTGACGAAGTGCAAATAAATATTTAAGATTTGCAGAAGTGGGTCTTCAAGAGATCCTGCACCTGAAAAAAAATTATTTACTGAACTGAATCTTTTTATAAGACATTGGCAACTTGCTGACAAAGCTATGCAAATAATTTCAGAGGATTGAACAGGACAATGGATGGAAAGGGAAATCACAGGAGGGATGAATGGAGAGGGAAGCAAACAATAACCTACCCTATTTTTTATATACATACGGTTCCCTTCTATGATCCCACAAACTAAATAAAAACAAGTGATAACTAGGCCACACACAGAAGAGGCAGATCACAATGGAGTGGTACATACACCAAGAACTGTGTATAGGTGAACACATTCAACCGTTCAAACTGTATTACTTTTTTACCAATATGCACATGGTGTTAAGCAATGGCTTTATAATCTATTCTCAGCACTCTTGTTGAGACTAGTAAACATTCCCATTCCTGGCTATCGGAGACACCGACGCCACGCTGGTGTGGCTGTATCGAAATTTATGCCGCAGTGAACTGGATGCGCTTTTTGCGCTGCACAGCACCATGCAGATATATCCTGACACGTCAAATCTTTCAAGTATCTGTGATTGAGATCACCAAGTATGTTCATTTGAGACGTTGTCTACCATGAGCATCTCTGTACTATTGACACGGACATAGATTTTAAAATAAGAGAGACCCCTGTCAAGTTCCTAGACGACCATTCACTGTGAGCAGTCCAGATTACCATTCATAGTTAATAGCGATCCAATTATCTCTTGGAGAACCTACACAGAGGTGGCTTTCCTGAAGAAGGCTTGTTTTTTGCCGAAACGCGCGTAGAGATGATGACATGAAACAACCCGAGAACCATAATCGCTACATGACACAGATATCACATTCTGTTGTTTTTTTGTTTCTTTGTTCTTTGAAACCTTATCAGAACATTTAGTTTTTTTGTACAATACTGAGACAACAATCAATCTTGTCAAAATTTTATGTACACTACTATGTTCAATAATATTCTGTTCTAAAAATTTGTTATTGTGAACATATCAAATATTTGAATGAAAAGTTTCCATGAGTAGATGGATGAATGTGGCATGTATGTGGTTTATTCATTTTTTGGTTATGAACTTTATCCATTGCATCAATAATAACAAAATAAAAGAATATTTTTGTATTTTTCTATTTAAGAGTGCCAGCTTCTCTTTACAATTTTTTTGTTATTTTGAATACAGTTTGAAGTTGCCCTAGGAATTTCACAGTATGAGACTAGTAAACATGACATGGCTAGCATACATAGAAATAATTTGACGGCAGATGAGAAATACCAGCCCATCAAGTGAACCAGTTTGCATAGCTACCTTAAATAATCAACTTTATGGACTTCGGTCTTGCTTTGCTATAACTACTGCTCTTCTACACCTTGTTGCCTTTTTAAATACACTTTTCAATGTCAAACACCGTAGAGGCCATCCTGTGCGCTATCCTTCCTGGGGAAAAAAACATTGCTCTTTGTTCCACTGAAGTCGCAGGTGTCCCCTCTTCCTTTTTGTTAAATAACCCTCACACACTCTAGTAGTGTCATGCTTCATCATATGAAGCATGACACTACTAGAGTGTGTGATGCTTATTTAACAAAAAGGAATCTCTTCCTTTCCCGCGCTTGAGAGGGTGGTACCCCGGGAGTTTGGATTGATTCCCAACTGCCTCTAATCTAGGTGGGATACTTTTGTTGGATATATACTTGAATTGGGAGGACGTATCCCCACTAGGAGTCCCTCTCCACCCTTCCTGCCCAGGTGAAGATTCCTTCTCCGATTGGCCATAGTTGGAGAGTCCTCTCTTCCTTACCTCAAAGACAGACCCATCTTGCATCTTATAAGTCCGATTGTAGTATTTGTGTTTCAAAGCAAGCACCACTGTGGGAGTTCAACCCTGGACATTTAGTTTGTTGCTGCAATACTCAAGATTTGTCTCACAGAAGTGGACAAAATAGTTTAAAGCCACAGCGATAATTTGCAGAATATTAACAATATCCAGTTTTGTGCTTGCAATGCACCCTAATTTCACGTTTGCTCAATTGCAGCATTTATTCACAATTCTATGTCAGGATCGAAAGCGAGGATTATGCTTTCTTCCTTCGCTTTTAAAACATTTTAAAAACAGCAGCCATTTTAAAAGATTTCAAAACTACTTGTCCCATGAACATTAGGGAAAACAAACAGTTCTTAAGTCCTTCTTTAATGTCCGCAGCGTGGTCCCCAAACAAAGTCCTCTGTCGCCACCTGAAATCCCGCTTTCTTCGCTGCTCAGCAGCCAGTTAACTTCTCTTCTTTGTTTCTCTGGGTTGTCTCAGGCAATTTGAGTAAGTTTTAGCCAATTTAGTGCGGCATTATGTATGACCTAACACACCGCTTGCAAGCGGTTTATTTTCCCTTTTACATTCCTTTTTTTCCATTGTGGGACCGATCCGGCGCTCTTACGTGACTGGGCCCACAATAAGCTGAAGCACGGTGCGGCCTTCGCCCGCAAGAGGGCACTGCTGCGGCACATCTTGCTGGCTCCATGCAGCACACTTCTCTCTCCCATTCATAGGTGGTGAGCGAGCGTCGGCGGAGCCTGCAAGCCGAGCCACGCCCGCTGTCCACAATGACACCCAGCATGCGCTTGATCCGCAATTCCCCGCATTTGTTCTTGTTGATGCCCCCACTGGGGGCCTGTATTACACAATACTCGCTCTTACACCCTATGGGGTTGTACTGGCACAGTAGCCCCTGAAGGCCTGTGTGGGACAGGTCCCGGGCAGCAAAGCCCTGTGATGCCCAAGGCGTGTGCATGTCCCTGGGACCTGTGCCCTCCCAATTGTGAGCCCCTGGCCCACCCACATTGTCGCCTGGGCTCCCTCCCAGCTCCATAGTTTGCACGCGTATATGTATTCAGAAAGGAGGGTTACCTCCATCTTGCCTAAACCCATTTTCATAGGGCCCTAGACCCTAACAGCACAGTTCAAAACACTCAGGAAAGGGGTAATAGGTACATATGGATATGCAGGCATCCCAGGCCACATATGAGGAGGACTCCTCCCTCGCCATCCTACAGTGAGAGAAACACTTATGAGGCATGTGACACCTCAATCTATAGGGCGGTGCAAGAGCTTATGGGGCCTATGGAACAGTGCCTCCGATAGAATTGCAGAAGAGGGCGCAAACATTTCTAAAAGTCAGGGGCCCAACACAGAAAAGCCCCCCAGGATGCCCTGAAGGAAGGTTCCCCACCACCAAAGAAGAAATGCGAGGAAGGGGTAGACAGGGATGCGTTTGCATGCCTGAAACAAGCTGTTGTGGCCAAATCAGCACCTCAGAAAGGCCTTATTGAACCTGTTCCGACTTCCTCTGAAAACCCTTGCCCGGATACTCTGGGCCAGCAGGATGGAGACTGCCAGGGGGACTCAGACGATGCAGCGGGCTCTTGGAGGCCTTGGCGCTTGGCATCTAAATACCCACGAGGATCCACAACTAAGGTGCGCAGGACAACCTACCCGGGCTCAGCTCCCTCAGAAGTAGGATATAGGCAATTAGTCTGGTGATTGGAAATTGGGTCATTTAATAATAACTGATTCCAACCACTCGTATAGATTAGGAATTATTGGTCCTGAAGACTTGCCACCTGATTCTTTGGGGATTGACCACGGCAAGAAACATGCCGACCCACCAGCTATAATAGATCATATTTCTGGTGATAGCACACGCCTTGTTTTAATATAGGCTAGGAGACTCAATGATTAAAGCTTTTTTAGAGGGTCTTCTGACCTTTTTTTACCCGCACTCCTCTAATAGTCATAGCTGACTAAATCACTTCACACCCCCAAACCCAGGCTTCATACATTTCAAAATGGCATACCGAAAAGATCTCCGGTAAAGAGCATTCTTGTGGTGGCCGTCAGGCATTGCAGTGCCGGTCCGACATGGAGCTTGCCCAATGATGAAGCATGACACTCTTCTGGGTGTGTGAGGGCACCTGCTCCTAAAGAGTCACACTTCCTAGTGACTCGTTGGTACTTGACTGACATGGTCACCACACTTTTCAGTATAGGAACAGCATACCCTACTCAGTACATTATAGTTATTTTAGGAGCATGTATGCTGGACCCTCAAGTGCTCCTGCCCCCCGCCCCTCTTGTGAGAATACCTTGGATATTACAGCCAGGGTATTTTCACCAGATGGGGGTTGATTTTACAGTAAGTAGGTGTACCAAGTCAAATACTCATACAGCATCTTACCCAGCTTTCAGTGACTCCCCCAAACTGCATGTTGAACGCTGCCTCAAAGCATAGGAGGAAATGACTAAAGAGGTCCACCCTCTGGGTGAAAAGCATCGAGAAAACCATACAAAGCGGTGTCTTCCCCAACAACAGCCCAAAGGGTCCGTTGTATGATGCAGGAAGCTGGCAAAGATGCCAAAGTGTTTGCATCGCATTCCTCAAGGGGAGCAATGGCTATGAAAGCCTTCTGCTTGAGGGCATGTCTAGAGGACCCAATGCAGGCAGCAGATTGGCCCTCAGACTCTACCTTTAATAGATTCTACTTTAAGCTGGTGGTGGAAGTGGCTCAATTGGTGGTGAGTAAGCTTTGTTCTAGCATAAACTTCACCTCCGGTCCCGACATTGAATGAAAATTTGTCTAACATGAAGGTAAATTTCAATTCCATTAAGGACACGGAGGTGCAGATTATTCCACCCGGCGGTCAAGCGAGACGCGGACCATCCCCGTTTTGTAGTAAGTAAGTATGTTTTTCCATAGAGAAGATTACAGTTCTTTAACTTACAGTCATTAAGTTTATTACATTCTCCCTGTCTTTTTATGATGTAAATGGCCATGGTGTTACCCGTTTTGGCCAAGGATGGTTCGGAATGATGACTGACAAAGCATGTCTTTGCAGGAAATGACAGATCAAAACAGGATGCGTGAAACTGAACTTATTGCGTGATTCGCGTGAAGACAGAGGGAGTACAGGCAGCGACAGAGGACTATGTTTGGGAACTACGCTGCGGACATTAAAGAAGGACTTATGAACGGTTTGTTTTCCCTAATGTTCATGGGAAAAGTAGTTTTGGAATGTTTTTAAATGGCTGCTGTTTTGAAAACAATGTATTAAAAGCGAAGGAAGAAAGCATAATCCTCGCCTGTGTCCTTAATAGAATTGAAACTAACCATCACGTTGTTAGGCAAATTTGAATTCCCTCACTTTTGCTGCACTGCAGATTTATAGCCCCACTGTTCACTGCTTCCTACTTTATTCATCCAAAATGTAGAAATTTAAGCGTGCCCTATAGAAGTTTTTTTCACACCTTGGAATTCACCTTTCCACCAAACCATCTGACAATATTGCATAATAAATACCAACACATACATACACTATCTGTAATTATTTCCTTATACCCCCAATACAATATCACCTATAAACACACCAACAGTCTGACCACAAATTCCTGCCACCTCTCACTGGTCAAACCGCTTACTGTACTCTTATTCTGAGAGGGTAAACCATTCACCAGCACTTTATTGCCTTTACTTAACCGCCTGCCCTCTTTACCACCTTCTGTATTTTACTGCCACTATATAGTTTTTAATTCCCCAAGTACAGAATCAACCGTATTAATAGAATACAAGCACTGCTCACTTTTATTCAGATTTTGGATCTACCCATCACATCACGGATTTATCTAGTATGGCCGAAAGCACTGACATACTGCTGCAGTCCTTTACTTGGTCTATGAAAATCTAACATTCAGAGCTAACATAACCCCAAAAATATCAACAGCATGCACACAAGATCCCTTTCATTTGGGCGGCAGGAGTGTCCTTTGCATATGCATGAAAACAAGTGCTGGGGCACCATTCTCATCAACAGGCAGTAGCCCAATGGGGTTTACAGACAACAGGCCTACTGCCAGTTACGGCTAAGTTTCTACTTGTGGGCCCTACCCATATAGTGTCTTTGGACACGTTTGGTAAACCGAAATATGCGCTCAGTCTCTTATACTTCATGTGGTTGCATATGCGGTTTGGTGTCCCACAGAATTATAATTCATATGCTTATGTGGAACAATACTAGGGGGGTGTTCTTCTACGTTTAACTTGCTCTAGATAAGCCAACAGTTAAGAGTAGATTCCACTACTCACGCCAAAGGGAAAGGTGAAGATGAAAACAAGACAGCATCGTAATAATTCAAGATCCGACTTTCCCTGCAGGAAGCTGGGGTTTGCAGAAATCTCGAGCTGCACAAGGGGTGGTCAAAATGATAATATCTGTTTACAGTTAGAGTAAGCATGGCAGTAAGCAAATCCGCCTTACCGCCCTTCAACCAATCTGAAATACCTGCGTACAAAAAAAAAAATGTGAATGGCTGCAGGACAGGCAACCCTTATTAACAGGGGGGGAAGGGGTTATGGAGCGCAGTATGAACATAAGTGTTTTGCATATGCAGGCATGGAATAATAATAAAATAGTAAACAGGATAATAATCAATATCTAAAAGGGTGAGATCAGCCACTTCTGCTTTTTGATGGAAAAATTGTACTCAACACTACTCACTACATAATAAATGCAATTCATTTTTCTACTAGCAGCTTTGTCTCTTAGATTGGATTGCCAAAAGGTTTCAATTAAACTAATTCATATTTGTGCACTGCTAGTTTCTCAGAGAAAACTTCAGTCATTACCAACTAGTGCATCCAAACCTCACCTGTAACACAGAAGATGTTAACATTGCATTTGAAAACAGTAACAAAGCTACTGTACGTGAAGGTGTCAAAAAAGGCATGACTTGGTGGAACAAGTTGCCACTGACGCTTCTTGCCAGGGTGGCCATCTACAAAATGATTTTTTTCAAAACTGCTGTTTGTCATGCAGAATACACATTACTTGGTTTCTGAGTTCTACTTCCTTAGGGAGGTGAGATTGTTAGATTACAGCTGTGGGATGGGGCAGCCCCCGGATAGCGCTGAAAACCCTTTACCGATCCGCATATAATGGAGGAATTGCCCTACCACATCTCCGGGCATACTACTGGGACGGCCAGCTACAGGCTATTGAAGACTGCAAACACAAGGAGAAGATGGACAGAGCACTGAAACTTTTCAGACACTCACCCCCAGTCACAGATCTGGGTTGAATCCATCATAGTTCTTTAGCTCACTTCACCACCCCAGTTTAGACCCAGCCATATGCAAATCAGTCTTGACCCTGTTCCTTATGGGAACAGTCCAGCCTGAACTGCCAAGCCAGGTCTTCCCTGGACCGGAAACAAGCATCCTGGGACTAGTTTTGGGGTAACACCTCATCAGCCAGGCTAGCTTGAATCCAGTGGCAAAGTGAACAAGGGACCCACGTCTGGGCATACCCTGCCAGGCAGTTCGTGCTGGACTGTTCCCATAAGGAACAGGGACAAGACTGATTTGCCTATGGCTGGGTCTGAACTGGGGTGGTTAAGTGAGCTAAACAATGATGATAGATTCAACCCAGATCTGTGACTGGGGGTGAGTGTCTGAAAAGTTTCAGTGCTCCGTCCATCATCTCCTTGTGTTTGCCTTGCTCGCCCTAAGAGGCAGAAAAAAATCACCACACCCAATGCTTGACAAGAATTATTTTTATGTAGCATTTATTACGAAAATACTGCTGTTCATAAACAGTAGAGAAAAGGCGGCAAGAGTACTCAATTAAGCACTACAAATTCATTGTACTCTGACGGAAGAAAGGCTGGGCTGGCCTTGCCGAGATTTTAACTTGTGAAGTCCAAATATCCATGACAACTATCGTGTATGCTACAGATTATGTTTTAGTATATCAAACTAAAGTAACAAACTGAAAGGGGCTAGCTTCTTAGAGAATAAATTATGTTGGAAGTACTCACAATATCTTTTGCTATGAAACAGGACTATGGGAATTTGGTATCTTGATTCTAATAATACTCCGGGCACTCGCTGCAAAGCGGAATGCTTCCATGCTAGTGGAGCTGGTAAGGCTTTAACTGGGCCTGGGGGCCCAGGGGATATCGCTGCTTAAGGTGTTGCTGCACCATAGACACTTTGACTAATTGCTTAGCGTCAAAGGGGAACTCTTGAGTAAGGTCGACTAGAAATCATTCACTGGAAGCAGCCACCTGGTCTGGGGAATAACCCCAACCATGTTATAAGAAAGAGTGGGACAGGTATTTGCCTGACAACTACTAGAGCCCTAACAAAGGGATTGCTCATGAATGTTATTTCTTTGAATGGGTCGAGTTAGAAATAAAATACTTATTTTTCTTACAAAAATAAGTGTTAGGCTGGACATTGATTCATTTTTCATACAGTGCGCAGTCTGAGTTATGAGTCGTGCTCACTTACATGTATCTACACTCGCTCCCACCTCCGAGGGAGCCTTTGACTGCTCTCCACAGCTACCACAGAGTAGAGAGTAGAAGGGTTAATTGGCCCAGTTGCTCAAAATCCACATTGGGTTGGGCCCTGGGACATCAGGAGTAAAAGGCCTCAACCACCACAGTTGGGTCCAGTAGCCACTGCGTGCCCTGTGGCCCTCTGAAAGGGGTTTGGACACCCACAAGAGCAGATACTCACAAGGAAGCCTCAGTGTGAATAGATCCCTTTATGAGGGTGAAAACGAACTAGAATGGAAAAAGTGGTTTTGCATTTGCAAATAAGGCTACTTGGTCATGCAAGTTGTGCACAGAAAGTTATAAGAATGAGGCACCTGATAATTTGATCTGTGCCCTGGATGAAGCCTGCAAACTTGGTCCTCCCACATGAGCGGTCTAAAGGATAAGAGGTATTATATTGATGGAGCAAGGATTCGAGAAAATGAAACTTGCTCGGAGAAATCCTCCATTAACTTTTACTATTCATTAAAACTGTAGATAAGACGAAACTAATATACACCAGACACCGACACATGGGGAGAGAAGCTTACGCATGCTTAAACTAATGAAGAATAAAAAGCAACGCGACTAAAACACGCTTTAATTTGCGAAAATGCTTTGCGCATGTGCAAATCTGAAATACGTAGAAATAACGTGACTAACTCGCTTTGAGAGGGAAACCCTTGCACATGCGCAAGAAAAACCAACACGTGGTCTTGAGGTACCGCGTGCCCGGCATCTGCTTGCTTGAATTTAAAAGAAAGTTGCTGTTGTTAACGCTTTTGCCTAAGAAAGATAATAACAGTATGGGCTAGAGTAGAAGTGGGTGGTGAACAGTGAGAATCATAGGTCTAAGAAAATAACATCCGTTTAGGATTCCTTTATTAATAGTGTGTATTCGGGCCTGCTAGAAGCTGGACAATAAAAGAAAATGGCGATAGAGGACCAAGAGTTGCGCATGCTCAGTGAGTCCATGATGTGACCCGGTAACCGAAGGAGCTGAATGACTGCCAAGAATCAAGGACAGAAGACATTTGAAAAAGAAGACATGTATCATTCGTCTATGTAGTCTGTACTGGATGAATTATTGCAGAATGGCAACAATATATACATGGGAAGAGGACAATATGAATGAGCTAAAGGGGCAGGGCTAGTTAACAATAAATGTCTTAATAAAAATAAATATGTCAGCATGATGTGATGAAAACTCCCCTACCCCCGTCCAATCATATTCCGTATTTTAGTGAAATTTGCAACTCGAGGGTGGGACATGTAGAAATAAAGACTATAACTAGACTAAGTTGAGTTAAGTTAGCACACAGATCGATCGCCATCGACGCTGAGAGAGAGAGAGACGAGTATGCTGCATTGGGAAAGAGCATCATAGAAGAGAGAAAGGGGCGAGAGCAGACTGGAAAGATTCAGATCCAAAATGACAGCTTGATTAGAGTCGAAGATGTGCGGAAGAAGATCGAGGAGGGAGAGAGTGTAAGAGAGGGAATCGCTCTGGTGCGTCGGGTTTGTAGAAAAGTCTAGTAAGTATTGGTCCTGTCCTGATCCTGTCCTTTAGTCTTTGTCTCCTGATCCCAAGTCAGGGGACCTCCACCATTCCTTTGGCCAGAGGGTTGGTTTTCCGGTCATTTCTGATTAGGTAGATAATATTCTATTTCAATTTGCATATTTTCTTTGCACATGTACGTTAATATGTGCCTTTTGTCTCTACATTTATCCACTCTTATGCATTGATTTTTGTTGAATGAGGTTGTGTAATTGAATGTTTTTTGCTAAATGAAATTTCTCTCTCCCATTGAAGAATGATGGAATTTGCACTGTGATTCTGTAATGATGAGCGTTCAACTTTATGACTGAAAATTTAGATAAAGCTTATAAATCCTACTCAGAGTCTGTGGTCATTTCACTAAGAGCTGTGCATTAGTTTAAGAAGTTAATATCACCATCAACTAACTCAACTAATGGTCCATCGACCAGAGGAAGAGTGTTGATTCGTGAAGATTAGTTAGGCATTGAAATGTCAATTTAATCTGTTTTGGGGTTAAAGGGAAATAACTAATCAGAATTTTGAATTATAAAACTTGACCCCCCAGCGGAGCGTCCAGGGAGTGTGTATGAACAATTTTTGTATAAATGTATATGGGCCCAGTGAAATATGCAATTGTGAAATATTTTCAACCCTGGGAGCTTCCGCTGGATCAGTTTTTCTAGTAGCAGAGATATGGTTATTATTGATTAGTTTGGTGATTATTGATTTGAACTACATGTTTAACATTAAGAGTTAGTGTCGCGTTTTATGTTGTCTGGAAGTACAGATCTACCTGGGAATCCCGGGAATGGAATGTAGAAGAGTGTGGTAAGGAAGTCACGCTGCAGAAGGTTACTCGTCTGTCGTCATAATACCTAAAAGCCACGGAGGGCTGTAGGTGTTATATTAGGGACTATATCGTACAAAAGAAGAGTGTGAGTGGTAACGAAGGGTCCACCTGTGAAACTTTGGCCTTACCCAAAGGAGGAGTATCCCTAGAGGAGTAGTAGGTCCTCCCCGAGCTTGAGTGAAGGGTAAACAGTGGTTTTTACTCGCAGTGTAAGGAAGTACTTTCTCTTTGAAGCAAGTGAATAAACTATCTTTGGATTAGTGGGGCAGATAGAGAAGCACTGTTTTTATGTCGTTACTAACAGAAAAAAATGTATTAAGAAAGTTTAGAAAATACATTGTCGTATTACCTTGTGAAGGGAGGGTCAGTAGCAGGAGTCATACTGATGTCACGAAGAGCCGCGCTGGCATTGGTCAGACAAGTGGATGTGTTGAAAGCTCTGATTGGTTGGTCGACAAGAACCGCGCTGGTATTGGTTGCGGAAGAGAATACATAGTAAGCCCTGATTGGACTGTTGGTGTGAGTCGCGCTGGTATAGGACGAGAGTTGGCGAATAGGATACATGAGAATAAGGAAGAGTTTCTAAGTTTGATTGCTGAGACAACTAGTTACAGGGATCGGAAGAATGAAGCTGAATAATAAAATCAAAAATTTCTTTAAAAAGGATAAAACATGTAGTAACCAGAGAAGGAATTCTTATGCCAGCCCCTAATACGCCTGCTTCCTTTATGATAATGGAACGGGGATATCATACTTGTGTCTGGTTGGAAAATTGGGAAGAGTATACGAAAGGTGGTGTTCAAGCTTTTCCTGAACATGGTACGTTCAATGTAAGGATTCTTCAGCATTTGAGAAAATCGGATGAATTCATTAGAGCCAAGTCCTAGGTTAACGCAGTAAGAAGCCTTGGAGGAATGGGAAGTTGAGGCATTTGAACGAGAGTGTGAGGAGGCCGCCTCCATGGCAACCCTGCCCCTCCTTCCTTTCTACCCCATGAGTCAGAAGCGGAGTAAGGACGATTCACGAAGGCAGGGAGAGAAAGGGTTAATCTCTTCCACTGCCTTTTACGTACAGGGAGGAATTCCGCTGAGGGAAGACAGGAACCAATGGGAGGACGGCGAGGCGGAGCTAACACCGTATGAGGGGAACACGGAAGTGCAGCTGGGTCACCTGGGACCGGAGGAGCGAGGAGAACAGACCTGGAGTGAGGAGAGCAACGCGGAGAAGCAGTGCGCAGCGGGAAGAGGACGTCGCCCACGGCCAGGAAGAAGGAGCGGATTCCTGGTCGGAGGAGTGGTGGATGCCCTCGGAGGACACCTACAAGCCGCCGCAACTCAGGAGAGTTGCGGCTGTCGCGGTACGTGACACGGGAGGGGGGAGGGGGTAAAGGGCGGGTAGTGAGGTGGGTATCATACCACAGGGCACTGTAAATATTATAGCACACGTGTGTGATCTCGGCATTGAATATAGCACCTCCTATGCACAAGCCCGTTTTATGAGCACTTTTCCCCTTCTGTGTATCTTTTTCCCCTCCTGTTGCACCAAAAGACACCTGATATAAAGGTCTCTGAGAGCAGGTGCTTCCACCATTTCGCTGGCAGTCTTTTCTTTCAGTTCTATCTTTTGAGCATCCTCTTACAACGAGTCAGTCCTTTGTAAAGCACGACGGGTGTACCTTGTTAGAAACGGTGAAGGGCTCTTTCCCATTAGGTTAGTGGCAAGAGACAAACTGACCGCCATTTCTCTCCTTCTTTCTCGAGCCTCCTGGGGTGCCCAACCAAGTCAAGAGCCTCGTAACAACCCAGAAGGAAGACCACGACCACCATACTGGAGGGATAAAGGATCAGTTGTCCCACTCCACGAACTGCCTTACTAGTTGACTTTTGCTATCTTTAATAAACCCAAACAAAATTGATCCCCGAATCCGGCCTCCTCGTTTTTCCTTCCACCCAACCCTCTCACAGAGAGAAATACAGAGGAGGTAGAAGAATAAATAGAGAGTTTTTACCAAGATATCAGTTTGAAACTCGAGGAGATCAGATGAAACGATGGAGAAAAGCTGTAGTAACGGAAGGCTTGTATCCAGTGTTGGTACCTGAGGATCAAGTAGGGAGTAAGTGTAAAGAAAAAGTGAAACACATAGGTATGACAGGAACCGGATGTGAAGAATCTGATGATGAGTTATTAGAAGACCTTTTAGTTAAAAGTCCTCCACCTTATCAGGAAAATGCTAGAGACACAACTCCAAGTGCACCAATGATGGGAACTCCATTAATTCCACAAGTTTTATATGCTCCAACAATCACCCGAGTATTACAGGAAAAAGAAAGCAATGAGTTGAATAAGACAAAAGAAGAGATAATTCAGAAAATAAATCAGTTAGGTCTGAATGCCGACGCCTTGACAGTACCAGTAACAATTGGTCCCGTTATCCCACTGTATGGTGATAAACGAGATACCCAGAGATTACAACCAGTGACAGTACCACAGAATAATCCTAGGAAAGAAGCAGTAATGTTAGAAGATGAAACTAGTGAATGTGATTCGAATATCTCGTTACTAGATCTCCCTAATCTTGAAACAGTGACTGAGACCCCGAAGAGAATTACACCAGTAAATACTAGAAGAAGAGGGCCGAATGTCACTCCAGTAGCAGGGAACTCTAAAGGATTTTCACCAGAAGACCTAGAGGAGTGGGCAAAAGGATTAGACAAGAAAAAACCCCAAACGCCAAATATAGATGTGGGCAAGTTGAAAGTGGATTTAGAAGAAATGATTATTGGTACTAGAAGCTCAGACAGATTAGGTACATATGGAGATGATGAATTGTTTTTGTGGAGAGGTAGATGGACAAGAAAAAGGGATGAGGCAACTACAAAGGAAACATCTGCATTCCCATTAAGAGAGACAGAACAGGTTGAAAGAGTGTGTCCAATGAGAGAAGTTCCTGGTGGTGGATATGTTCATGTTCCTTGGTCTAGACAGGATATTTTGTCTTTTACAAATGATTTCCCGAGATTGAGAGAGAAACCAATTGAATGGTACAAGCAGGTAGAAAGATTTGTGAAAGTTTCAAAGGTATTATTAAAGGATTTGGATGGCCTGTTTGACATAGTGGTACCAACTGACTTGTGGACAAAATGTAAAATTACTATTGATTGGCCAACTGAAGAGTATCCCAGAGATGCAAGGACAGGTGCGCCTTCAGATGAAGTGATGAAAAAGTATCAACAGGCGATTACTTTCTTGAAAGGGAAAATCTCTCCAAAAGAAACAGATTGGGTTAAAATAGATAGAACAACTCAAGAACCAAAAGAGTCAGTACACACGTACTACGAAAGGCTGTTGCAAGTGTTTAAGCAGTATAGTGGATTTGAAAATATTGGTGACAAGGATATTGGACATTTTGTGTATAGCTTTGTTCATGGATTGAGAGCAGAAATTAGTCAGATGATTCAGCAGCATATGCTTTGCTGGCAGAGCAAGCCCATTGATGATATCTTGAAGAATTGTAGTGATGACATTGATGCCAAACACAAGAAACTGAAAGAAAAGATGTGGGCACAAGTGAAGCTAGCAGAACACTAAGAGGCACATTCTGGTTCTCAAAATGACAATCAGATGAATGATCAGAATCAGAATAGTCAAGGATCAAATGGAAATAAAGGAAAAGGACGAATGAGTAGAGAAGAAGCGAAAAAGAAGTTTCCTTGTCATGCTTGCGGAAAGCATGGACATTTGAAGAATGAGTGTAGAAATGTTCAACAGAATGGGGTAAATCAAAATTTAAATCCACAGATGCACAATGAGGTGGTTGTGAACCAGCAGCAACAGCAACAGGTAGTTACTCCGCAATTTCAGGTGCCTCAAGCCCCTATGCCCAACCAGGTGAACGCTCAGGTGCAGAGATACAGTGTGAACACCGGATTTCGTGGAGAGAGTGGTAAGAATACACAAACGATTCAACAATATTGGATGCAAAGTAATGAGTGTGATTCAGATGCTTCTCAATGACGGTGCCTGAGGGGGGACTAAGAATGCGTGCTTGGCGCAACCTTGGCGGTAGATCAGTCAGGTCCATTTGTTGATGGGAAAGTGGAAGGTAATGACATCACTTTTCTAGTGGATACTGGTGCTACCCGTTCTACTGTGAGAGCAGCAGAAATTCCAAACCTACCCCTCTCGGGAGAAACTATCCAAGTTGTAGGAGTCGCAAATAAGCAAATAAAAACCCCACTCACTAAACCAAAAGAATATTGGGAATTTCAAAGACATGTATCGGTTTGTGGTATGTGATTCAAGTCAAGTGAATTGGTTAGGGAGGGATTTGTTGTGGTGGATGAACTGTACCATCTATTGTACACCGGATGGTATTGCTTTCCAAACACCCGATGAAGATATTGCTTTCAAAATGAGCTAGCAAAACAAGGAATAGAAGTGGATGAGATGTTTTCACTTCTTACTGAGGACAATTTGCCTGATGAGCTAAAAACCACAGTGAAATCAGATGTGTGGGATTTTACAGGAAAAGAAATTGGTCTGATGGCAAATGTAGACCCAATTGAAATAATGGTGAAAGAGGGTGCAATTTATCCAAACACACTCCAATACAGAATGAGCCCTGAAGTAAAAGCCTGAGTTGCTCCAGTAATTGATCAAATGATTGAACAAGGTATTTTAAGAGAGATAATGGGCAGTCCTTGTAACACGCCAATCATGGGCCTTAAAAAGCCTAGTGGCAAGTATAGGATAGTGCAAGATTTAAGGAAAATTAATAAGATAGTAGTACCCTGTTGTCCAGTAGTACCAAATCCAGCAGTGATCCTTTACCA
Organism: Calotriton arnoldi; assembly: GCA_963921515.1. Classification (NCBI taxonomy): domain Eukaryota; kingdom Metazoa; phylum Chordata; class Amphibia; order Caudata; family Salamandridae; genus Calotriton; species Calotriton arnoldi. Next base: position 309,366 of record CAWUFW010011355.1, on the reverse strand, counting down.
GATACCTTGGGATGCACATTGGTACAAGGTGATCGATTTGTGCCAAGCATTCTTTTCGATTCCTTTACACCAGGATAGCCAATATCTTTTTGCATTCCGGTTCGGAGACCGTGTTTTGGCATGGTGCCGAGTTCCTCAAGGGTACACAGAGAGTCCCTCAATTTTTTGATCAGATCCTGAAAAAGTGTTTGGAAACATTGGTTATGCCAGGAAATTCGGTTTTAGTTCAGTACATTGATGACCTATTGGTGGTATCAAAGACACGAGAGGCTTGTGTTGTTGACACAATTGCCTTACTGAACCATTTGGCAGAAGGTGGACACAAGGTGTCACCAGAAAAATTACAGTTTTGCCAACAAGAAGTTCAATATTTGGGACACAAGATAGAAAAGGGAGTCAGGAAAGTGACAGCAGAGAGAATAAAAGTGATTCGACAAATGAGTCTGCCTAAAACTAAGAAAGAAGTACAAATGTTTTTGGGAGTGATTGGATACGGTCGTCAGTGGATCAGTGGATTTTCTTTGCTTTCGAAGCCTTTATTAAAATTCACACGAAAAGATGCGACAGACCAGATTGAATGGGAAGATGAAAGTGATGATGCATTTATAAACGGAGATTTTTTGCGTCAAGCACCAGCATTGGGAATGCCAGATTGCACTAAAGAATTTGTTTTGTTCTGTTGTGAGAGAGAAGGATGTGCACTTTCAGTGTTAACCCAGAGACCTGGATTGTCGCGGCGTCCAGTGGCATATTTTTCTGCCACTCTGGATCCAGTGGCTGCGGCATTGCCAGGCTGCTTAAAAGCAGTAGCTGCTACCTGTGTAAGTCTGGAGCTAAAGGTGTATGTGCCACATTCAGTCGAGATCCTTTTAACAAGGACTCGTACTCAGCACTTGACCCCTAGTCGGTTGACCAAGTATGAAAGAGTGATCTTGGGTGCTGAAAATGTAAGTGTGATAAGATGCACCACAGTAAATCCAGCAACCTTGCTGCCGGATCCATACGGCGAAGAAATAAAAGAAGAGGCTGATCATGATTGTTTGGATGTGACAGAAATGTGTACAAAGCCCAGAACGGACATTTTTGATGTCCCATTAGAAGAATCAGACTATGTATTGTTTGTTGATGGGTCATGCTTGCGAAAACAAAATGGAGAGCAGAGTTCTGCCTATGCAGTATGTACTGTATCTGCTATTCTAGAAGCATCCTGTCTAAAAGGAGTCAAGTCTGCACAAATAGCCGAATTGATAGCTTTAAAAAAAGCATGCAAAATTGGGAAAAAATTGAGAGTAACCATATTCACGGAGATTCAATATGGTTTTGGGGTTGTGCACAACTTTGGCCAATTATGGATGCAAAGGGGATTTCGGACTTCTTCAGGTTCTCCTATCAGGAATAGTAAAAATGTCAAAGAACTATTGGAAGCACTACAATTGCCAAAAGAAATTACAGTGGTCAAATGTGCCGCACATAAGTCAGGAAATGATTATGCGACACAAGGCAACAAACATGCTGACCAAGTTGCACAATTTTGTGCTCAAAATACAATGTCTTTGAACCGAGGGTTGGAAAAAGAAGTTACCAATTGCCAACTAATGTTTTTCTCTGCTTTTGAAACATGGGATGAAGTTAGACAGTTACAGGATGAGGCAGATGTAAAAGAAAAGGAATTCTGGATCAACACAGGTTGCACAAGAAGAGCAGATGATGAAGTATGGGTATGTCCAGATGGTAGACCGATAATGCCAGACAGTTTACTATCACAAATGGCAAGAGTATATCATGGAGCTTCACACATTGGGAGGGATGCTATGATTAGGCACTTCAGGCAGACATGGTACAATCCCAAGTTTAGGCTCATTGCACAGAATATCTGCCAGTGATGCTCGACATGTCAACAGCAAAACCCAGGTAGAAAAACGTTTGTCAGTTGGGGAAAAATTGGAAAGGCAGAGGGACCATTTACAAGACTGCAACTTGACTTCATAGAGCTGCCGCCGTGCAATGGTCTGAAGTAAGTCCTGGTCATTGTGTGTCTGTTTTCTCGTTGGGTGGAAGCTTATCCCACGAGAAGGAATGACAGTCTCACAGTTGCCAAACTACTGTTGAGAGAACTCATTCCCAGGTTTGGATTTCCAGTCACTTTGGAATCAGATGGAGGACCTCATTTTAACAATGAGATAATTTGATTAATTTGTACAGCTTTCAAAGTTGAGCAGAAACTGCATTGTGCCTATCGACCAGAAGCATCTGGAGTGGTTGAGCAGCTCAATGGCACAATAAAGTCCAGGTTAGGGAAGGTGTGTGCATCCACTTCACTGAAATGGCCTGATGCTTTGCCCCTTGTATTGATGAGCCTTAGAAGCATCCCGGACAGAAGAACAGGCTTGAGTCCTCATGAAATTCTCATGAGAAGAGCAATGAGACAAGCATTTGTACCTGGAAACAAACTGATGAATATAACGGATGATCTAATGTTGGACTATTGTAAAGGACTAGCTGATCTGGTACGTTCTGTGTCTCACCATGTTGGAGAAGATGCAAACGCAGCACAGCCCAATCAAGCTCATGATTTGTGTCCAGGAGACTGGGTTGTGGTAAAGAAGCACACGAGAAAATAGTGTTTAGAACCCAGTTGGAAAAGGACCACGTCAAGTTATATTGGTCACGACGACAGCAGTGAAGTGTGCTCGCTTGCCAAACTGGATCCATGCCAGTCATACCAAAAGAGTCCCAGGTCCACCTGAACGACAAGAGCAACAACTGGTAGAACAAAGAGAAGAACCAGAAGCTGAAAGTTGTGAAGTCGAAGAAATCAGAGAAACAGACTCTGAAGAACGTATTGATGATGAACAACCAAGTACAAGTCAAGTAGGGTGGGAACCAGTTACTGGGTCGCAAGAAGCTGTTGTAGAGGCCGAGGAAGAGCAAGAGATTGAGAGACCAGAACAAATTGAAACAGAAGATGCAGATCAAGCTCAATCAAAAGAAGAAAAAGAAAGACCGACAGGTTCAGAACAAATTCAGTCAACGGAAGAAACTACTACAGGAAATTCAGATCAAGCCCAATTAGAATTAGAAAAAGAAGGACTTAAAGATCAAGAACAAAATGAATCAAGAGAAAGATCAGAAAGTCCAGAACAAGCTCAGTTAAAAGAAAGAGAAAACAAAAGAACGTTAGAAATTGGCGAAGGTGAAAAGGCAGTACAAAGAGGATCAGAAAAGATGATCATTGGCCAAGTGGAGTAAAAGGACTGAGATATGTTTTGAGAAGAAGAACAGGGAAAGAACTAGAACATGTAAATGAAGTATCAAGTCACACTGAGCAAGAACATCCAAGAAGAAAATCTTTACAAACATCAAAAAGAGTGAGTTCCGAGCAGAAAATATAAGGCTCCTTAATGGACATATATCATCCTCCAGGATTTTGAGAATCTTGATCTGAATGAACGAGAAGGTGTTGCTATTGAAGGAATTGATGAAACCAAATTGAGGCCCCCTTAAAGAGAAAAGACTTTGACACAAAGGGTGGAAATTGACAAATAAATAACGAAAAGAATCAAAGAAACCAAAGAAAAGAAAAGAAAGATAAAGGGGAACAAAGACAGAAAGCTTTTGAAGTGTGGGATCACACAAAGATTTTTTTATTTTTTTATTTTGTTAGAAATTTTTAGAATTTAGAAGAAATAAATTTAGATAGTCAATTTTAGAACACTAAAATGGCAGAAAAAAAGTGACTGAACATTCAAAATCTAGTTTAAAACGAAGATGTGTTAAATATTGTTTATGTAGTGTTTTAATACTAATGTTAATGTGGTTGTTGCCAACGGTTGTGATACCTATTTTGATGGTAAATGGTAACAGAAATAACACTAATACAAGTGATCGAGTGAACGCAGTGACTAAAAGAACAACTACCACTAATTTAGAGAAAATGGATGAGAGCATGTATCATGATAAATCAAATAGCGATTCGTCATTAAATGTATTTACTAAACTTCTTTACGAGTATGTAGATACGGAGGATGGGATTGATTATGTTTGCATGAAGTTACCTTCGTCTGTCTCGGAAGGGGTGACATATCACCATCTTCCTTTAACATATGGTGTGTCATGTAGTGACAGTTTGTTCTATGTAACAGGCAAATTGCAGTATTATTATTCGAATATGGATTTAATATTTTCAGAAATCCCTATTCGAAGAAACCTGAACCCAGTGCTTAGTGCTAAAGATGCAGAATTCATGGGTGAGTTCTTCTTAACAACAAACCCAATAGACATAACATATGCTCATAAGAATAATCTAACCTGTATTTTGCGTGATGAAGAAAAGGATTTTCTAAATTTAGTAGAGGAGAGAAGGCAGGATTTTCAAAAGAAGGCTGTTGAACAGAAGTCACATGTACCTCCATGGGCTAATAAGGAATGGGACTATAAGAAAGGTGAGACTCATGCTGCGATGTCCCTAGACTTGTCAAAATTGGGAAAATTCTGTCTGCATAGACTAAAAACGGACTATAACAACATTTTCATTGGTTCTAGTGAATGTGAACATACCTTCCTAATAACGGGGGGATGGGGACTAAAAGGTGGAACTGATCCTGTTTTTCCAGGGATTTATTACGTGGGTGGTAAAAATGCCTATTATAGGTTGCCCACGCGATGGTATGGTAGTTGTTATTTTGGAATAGTATTTCCAAAGGTTTATCACATTACTAAGAACAATGAAATGGATGTAGTAACCAAGGACTAAAACGAACTAAAAGAACAAGCTTTACAGAAATAGTAGGTGATATATTTGGTGCACTGATACCGACAGTTGGAGTCATACTGAATTCGCATAAAATACGACAGTTGTCAACAATAGTGGATAGTCTATCAACAGATACTGCTGGGGGATTCTTAATGATTAATACCGAAATGGTTGCAATTAGATCTATGGTTTTGCAAAATCGACTTGCACTTGATATATTATTGGCAAAAGAAGGCGGAGTCTGTGCCATGTTGAAAGTCCAACATTGCTGTACATATATTCCTGACAAAAGTAAAGGTATTGAGGGATATATAAAGAATATTACAAAAATTCATGAAGATTTGACCCAACTAGAGGTTGACGGTGTCTGGGAAAGACTTAGTAAAAGTATTTCCACTATAGGTAGTTGGTTTTCCACTTTAGGGAGTAGTTTATTAGGGAAGATCGTAATACCTGTAATTTCAATAGCAATAATAGCTCTGATAATAATGATGACATATAGATGTTGCAGGAGTAAAACAAGAGCAAGAATGTTGGCGAAATAAAGAATAAAAGAATGGGAAGGAAGAGAAAAAGGGAAGAGATTGAATTAGAGGAAATGAAAGGAAGTTTATATGATAAAATGAAAGAATTAGACATGAAAGCGAAAAACTAAGAATTACTAGAACGAGAGGAAGACACTAAAAACTAAATGAATGAAAGTTGGCACTTGGTAATGATGGGTATTTTATGATGGCTCAAAAATGCCATCAGAGGGGGGATTGATGAAGCATGAATTCGAGAAAATGAAACTTGCTCGGAGAAATCCTCCATTAACTTTTACTAATCATTAAAACTGTAGATAAGACGAAACTAATATACACCAGACACCGACACATGGGGAGAGAAGCTTACGCATGCTTAAACTAATGAAGAATAAAAAGCAACGCGACCAAAACCCGCTTTAATTTGCGAAAATGCTTTGCGCATGTGCAAATCTGAAATACGTAGAAATAACGTGACTAACTCGCTTTGAGAGGGAAACCCTCGCGCATGCGCAAGAAAAACCAACACGTGGTCTTGAGGTACCGCGTGCCCGGCATCTGCTTGCTTGAATTTAAAAGAACGTTGCTGTTGTTAACGCTTTTGCCTAAGAAAGATAATAACAGTATGGGATAGAGTAGAAGTGGGTGGTGAACAGTGAGAATCATAGGTCTAAGAAAATAACATCCATTTAGGATTCCTTTATTAATAGTGTGTATTCGGGCCTGCTAGAAGCTTGACAATAAAAGAAAATGGCGATAGATGACCAAGAGTTGCGCGTGCTCAGTGAGTCCATGATGTGACCCGGTGACCGAAGGAGCTGAATGACTGCCAAGAATAAAGGACAGAAGACATTTGAAAAAGAAGACATGTATCATTTGTCTATGTAGTCTGTACTGGATGAATTATTGCAGAATGGCAACAATATATACAAGGGAAGAGGACAATATGAATGAGCTAAAGGGGCAGGGCTAGTTAACAATAAATGTCTTAATAAAAATAAATATGTCAGCATGATGTGATGAAAACTCCCCTACCCCCGTCCAATCATATTCCGTATTTTAGTGAAATTTGCAACTCGAGGGTGGGACATGTAGAAATAAAGACTATAACTAGACTAAGTTGAGTTAAGTTAGCACACAGATCGATCGCCATAGACGCTGAGAGAGACGAGTATGCTGCATTGGGAAAGAGCATCATAGAAGAGAGAAAGAGAGGCGAGAGCAGACTGGGAAGATTCAGATCCAAAATAACAGCTTGATTAGAGTCGAAGATTTGCGGAAGAAGAGCGAGGAGGGAGAGAGTGTAAGAGAGGGAATCGCCCTGGTGCGTCGGGTTTGTAGAAAAGTCTAGTAAGTATTGGTCCTGTCCTGGTCCTGTCCTTTAGTCTTTGTCTCCTGATCCCAAGTCAGAGGACCTCCACCATTCCTTTGGCCAAAGGGTTGGTTTTCCGGTCATTTCTTATTAGGTAAATAATATTCTATTTCAATTTGCATATTTTCTTTGCAAATGTACGTTAATATGTATCTTTTGTCTCTACATCTATCCACTCTTATGCACTGATTTTTGTTGAATGAGGTTGTGTAATTGAATGAATTTTGCTAAATGAAATTTCTCTCTTCCATTGAAGAATGAAGGAATTTGCACTGTGATTCTGTAATGATGAGCGTTCAACTTTATGACTGAAAATTTAGATAAAGCTTATAAATCCTACTCAGAGTCTGTGGTCATTTCACTAAGAGCTGTGCATTAGTTTAAGAAGTTAATATCACCATCAACTAACTCAACTAATGGTCCATCGACCAGAGGAAGAGTGTTGATTCGTGAAGATTAGTTAGGCATTGAAATGTCAATTTAACCTGTTTTGTGGTTAAAGGGAAATAACTAATCAGAATTTTGAATTATAAAACTTGACCCCCCATTTGTATAAATGTATATGGGCCCAGTGAAATATGCAATTGTGAAATATTTTCAACCCTGGGAGCTTCCGATGGATCAATATCACACTCACTGTAACGGACTGTGGTAAATCATAATGAGGAGGTCCTCCACAAAACTTCACAGAGGACAGACTGGAAAGTAGAAGTAAAGAATGCGTGTTTTCCACATGCATGAATTTATATTGCATGAATTCTGGCAGCTCTTGCTGCATGTATTATCTCCTGGAATTTGAAATAATAATGCAATGTTATGCTTAAATACTATCAAACCTAAATTCATTGAAAAATCCAATGATCAATTTAAACTCCTGTCACCCATCAACTGCTATAGCAACTATAAGATATTATAAATAGTCTGCCTGAGCTCAAGTGAGGTTGAGACGAATCAGAAACATTTCCCTATGGGACAGCACTCATTTCACATCTTTGGATAATCCTGCTCTCCAGCTGCCACTTGAAAAGACTAGCCACAAAAGCGGAGGATGGTCAGGATAAATCCCTTGGGGCCTGCCAAGTGGAACATATGACTGGAAGAACAAGCACTTGCAATGCAATAGGTCTCGCATTTGCGAGAGTTTAGAAGCTATTGGCATTGTAAATGACTATGCCTTTTATTTATCTGTTTTAATAATTAACACATAAATAAAAGGCATTGTCATTTACAATGCCAATAGCTCAAACTCTTGTAAATGCGAGACCCATTTCATTTCAAAGCAGCAGCCGCAATTGTCCCGGGCTGCTTGGAAAGTGAAAGCGCACATGGCGCGCTGAATGTTGCAGGAAAGCATGTCATGCCTGCAGTAGGAGAAACTCATTAAAGAAAATAGTGCTTACAGACTAAATAATACATACCGTTTAACAGAAGTAAAAGGGCCAGTCCTTATGGGAGGTTACAAATGAAGACAAGACGGTACTAAGGAGGGACTAACAAGCCCATTCATGATTCAGAAGCCAGCATTTGCGAAGGACAATGAAAAGGCAATGACAAATATGGGCGGAGAGTGGGCGGGGCTTTAAGTCCATACTCTAATACAGCATGCCTCGCAGAGCAGCGCATGCGCTGCCCAGGCTCGACCTAAAAATGAAGCATCTCATTCAGAAGGGAGGCCAAGGCTACTCAGAGTAGCCAAATTTTAAAGGAGGTTTCGGCCAATTACTGATTGAAGGAAGGAGGTTTCCCTTCAAACTCAAGAGGCCAAACTGTGAGGGCCAAGACTGGAGCTTAAATGACTGGATAACTCTGCACAGCTGAGACAATTGCCATTTGGAATTTGAATTAGAGACCGAGAAGGTTTTGATACTACAGAATATATAGCTAGTACAATTTGCTGAAAATCAGAATGAGAAGCACAGGAATTTGGTTACGGGTGGTTAGATCGCACCAACGATGGCTGACGGGTATATCTCATAAAACACCTTACTTAACCCATTCATGTCAAGCATCTGGATGGCCGTTAAGATCAGGGGTCTCCAACCTTTTCTGTAATAAGAGCCTTTTATATTCAAAGAAACTCATTGAGAGCTACTAATATTAGTGTTGTAACAGTGACCACAAAGAACAGTGGCCGCCATATGCAAGATTATCACCTGCAATCACCTCAGTGCATCAGACATGGTTGGCAACAGTAATGTAACAAAGTCTGTCAATATGGAATGCCTCTATATGGGTAATACTTAGCAGCCATGGCTGCATTGCCTCTGGCACCAAGGTAATACCATTTGTAAAAAGTCTCTCCAATGCCACAAGATTTAGCACTCAAATATCAGCTTTAAATATATTTTGAAATTCTGCCATTTTAATCCAAAAATCAGTTTATGAGTTTTGAAAATAAACACATTTTCCTATCAAATATACATTCTCTATTTTAGTATATTCATATGAATTCAATCAAGCAAAAGCTTCTTATTTAGTAAGCTGGTCTGCACACAGGAGAGCTACTTACAGGTAGCTGGAGAGCTGAGAAGCCTGCTTAAGATGAAAGGCAACTTCCTTACAAACTGTAGTGAGTAATTTCTTCATGCCAGAGATTATTGGGGAGCAGGGTTTGGCTACGCCTAAACTCGCAATTGAAATTTTGCTCCAGGACTGTTAAAAACAATCCCTTGATGACCACAGGGATAAATAACAGGGGCAGGGTTTTGTGATTGGGGAGAGGGCTAAAGAAGGGGAGGGGGGGGGGGTGGAGATAATGCAGCGGTCCAGAGAAATAGGAAACTAATGCCTGTGTAAACTCCAGCTGGAACCAATATGTACTAGACATTTCACGTGGGCCTGGAAGCTGAATTATGGGGTCATTTGACAACCTGAAGAAGTGGACTGGAGCCCGAAATGCCAGACTTATTCAAGGTATGCCTGCTACCAGAACTTAGTGGAAAACTGGACTCCGACCAAAAAAAAAAAAAAAAAAAAAAAATCTACCAGGGGCAGGTACGCTGCCTGCTCTTAAGGTGCGGGCTTGGAGAGCATAACTTTGCTGTTTTTCCGTACTTTTAGCTTTATGGGGGCATGTCCAAGCTACCGCACGAGTGTGCAATCTTTGTAGCTGACTTTGTGGAGGCCTTGCCCCACTAAAGATATTCTTACACCAGAAAAATGCACTCAACGCCCACAGGGAACATCTATATTCCCTTCAACCACATGAGACACCACCACTTTTTTACATTTATTTCAATTTCCCGCAGGACAACAGTGAATGCATATTTCAAATGCTAACCTATGGGATGGTGTTGGTCTTCTTTATAAATGTTGAACCCTGCACTCAAGTTGCTTCACTTTTTCGATATTTTCCCTACCACCAATTTGTCTTATACAATAACTTGGTTTTAACAAATTTATTTCTTAATCATATTATTGCTTGGACAGTTGTTGCACACAAATCATATGGGCTTTCTCCGAGGAAGGCCTTGATCCTGAAGTCAAAATACAAGGGTGAGAGGGATTCCTCACAAAAATCAGTTCACCTTGGTCAGTCAGATTGTTTGAGACTTGTAGGAGCTCAATCACAGCTCACCTTAACACTGTTGCCTTTCTCTCAGATACCTTATAGAGTGAGACCTAAGATGTTGTCCCTGCATCGAAAGGGGTAAGACAGCTGTCGAGCAGTTGAAAAGAAGTGTCTCTGATTTTGCTTGATTGATTTTATAACCCCCGATAACTGTAAATTGATTTATTTTAGCCAAGGCAAGTCTGATATTATCTTCCTCGGCTGCCAAGTACAAAGCCATATCATCGGCAAAAAGCTTCAGCTTGGCTGCACCTGAAATAGGGGGTAAAATAAAATGATCTTGCCTTATTGCACAGGCTAGCGGCTCCATAAACAAGGAAAACAATATTGGAGAAAGGGGGCAGCCTCGCCGCGTCCCCCGGCTGATGGAAATCATGCCCGCACTTTTGCCATTTATCACTATGGACGCCTGAGCACCTAGATATAGGTTACTTATCACTCGACAGAGCTCAGATGGAAGCGCCAATTTATTTAAGATTGAGAAGAGAACGTTCCACTGAACACTGTTGAACGCTTTCTCCGGGTCCAACATCATAATGACTGCCTTCGTCTTATTGGTATTGAAATAATCATTCGCTTGGCATAAATAATGAGTTAGTAGCTAAAAGTCTACCTGGGATAAACCCATTCTGGTCACCATGTACAAGAGAGGTGGAGACTAGAGATAGGCGATTCGCCAGAATCTTTGAAAGAGTCTTATAGTCGTTATTTAACAGGCTTATTGGACGATAAGAATTAACCTCCTCCTCTGCTTTGCCTTTTTTAACGAAGCTAACTACCACAGCTTGCGTAAATGAAGCTGGGATCAACTCGCCTTCCAAAATTCCATTAAATAAAAGCTCCAAAACAGGGCTGAGCTGAGGTAGAAAAAGCTTATAAAACTTAATAGGGATCCCATCGCATCCACATGCTTTCCCAGGGGGTGAAGACATCACAGCGTTTTTTTATTTCTTCTTCTGTAATTTCTGCAATTAAGCTATCTTTATTTGCCTGTGACAATGAAGGGCAATTAATACCGTTAAGCCAGGTATCCGCTGCCTCTACTGAGCTATTGTAAGGATCAGAGTAGAGTTTCTTATAGTGATCCAAAAAAATGGCCGAAATTTCCGGAGGATGGGAAGTAGATCTACCAGTAACTGGGTCCTTTATCAATTTAATAGTATTTCGATTAACCTTGCGTTTTGCTGACCAGGCTAAATATTTGCCTATATGCTCATTCTCCTCATAACTTTTCTGTAAAACTGCGTCATGTGCTAGAATTTCTTTGGAGACAAAAAATTCTTGTAGATTATACTTCGACTGAGACAGCTTAATTTTATTTTCCCTGGAGAGTGCTGCTAAATATTGGGCCGTCAATCTAGAAAACTGATTCTCGAGCTGCAACTTTTCTTCCTTCTCTTTGCTTCTCTTGTATGCAGTTTAATTAATTGCTTCCCCTCGAAAAAAAGTCTTCAAAGCTCCCCAAACTGCAAAAATTGAAGCTGTGTTTCTATTACGTTTCCAGAAAACCCCTAAAAGCAAACGTACATTTGCCACCCAATTCTCGTCAACTAGAAGAGACTTATCTAATGACCATCTAAACTCGGTTTGGACTGGAGTTTGAATTAAAAATTGAACCGAGATTAATGCATGGTCAGAAAAAGGATTTTCAATGATCTCCGATGTGGTACTTAAAAGAGCGTGTGAGACAAGAAAAAAATCGATTTGTGAGGACGGGCGATATCTCTTTAAGTGGCAAGTGTACTTCCTCTCATTGGGGAATTCATCGCGCCAGCAATCAACCAGCCTCAAATCACATAGTAGATCTCTACATATCCTGATAGATTTAGGTTTAGACTGAGATTTCTGGGGTCGTGACGAGTCAATAGCTGGATTAATTAACAAATTAAAGTCTCCTCCAATGACTAGATATCCTATTTGAGCAGAGGCAAAGTCGTATAATGACTGAAGCGACTGTTGAGTCATCTATTGGACCATAGAAACTAACAAAGTTGAATGTTTGGTTGCAGATCTTCATTTGCAACCAGAGCCATCTTGAGTTATTGTCCTTTTGTACAATTGTAATATCACCCTGAATCTTTTTGCTGACTAAAATAGCAACCCCCCCCTAATAGCCGCATTTGCAGAGGCAAAGAATTCATATTGAACAAAGGCAGGGGTTTTATCCCTAGGCACGCCCTCCTTGTAGCGAGTCTCCTGTACAAAAATTATATCAGCTTGGAAGGTTTTAAACCAGGCCAACATGGAGCAGCGCTTCAATCTATTATTAAACCCGTTCACATTAATAATCTTTAATGGTCTAGAAGTCATTTAAGAATAAGAGGGAATTTTTTTATATATATACACACATATATATATATATATATATATATATATATATACATACATATATATATATATATACACATACATACATATACCCAAAAGATCGTCCAAGAGGCCAAAGACGCACTCGACAGCAACTAATTCATCTGAATTCTTTATTGGAAGGAAACCGGCAATGTGGTCCTGATTTGCTTTTCGCCTGACCGGTTTCGGAGCGTCCCTGCTCCTTTCTCAAAGGCAACACAGGATTTCTGCAGATTTTCAAAATATATATATATATATATATATATATATATATATATATATATATATATATATATATATATATATATTTCACTGAAAATGATAAGTGATGTCATCAGTGATGTAATATGTGACGTCATCAGCAGTGCATTGCGGGGCGCGAGTTATAGTTAGCTGAACTAACTATAACGGGGGAATTTCACGGGTTTTGTACGAGTGAAATGTCCAACTAACTACAACGCCCCTGAAACCTATGGTTTTTCAGTGAATTTCTAAGGTTTTTTAATGCTAATTTCTAACTATAACGTCCCCGAAACCTATGGTTTTTTCAGTGAATGTCTAAGGTTTTTTTAATGCTAATTTCTAACTAGAACGTGCATGAAACCTATGGTTTTTTCAGTGAATTTCTAAGGTTTTTTTAATGCTAATTTCTAACTATAACGTCCCTGAAACCTATGGTTTTTTCAGTGAATTTCTAAGGTTTTTTAAATGCTAATTTCTAACTATAACGTGACTGAAACCTATGGTTTTTTCAGTGAATTTCTAAGGTTTTTTAAATGCTAATTTCTAACTATAACGTGCCTGAAACCTATAGTTTAAGTGAATTTCAAAGGTTTTTTAAATGCTAGTCTCTAACTATGCCTACAGAGGTAGGACATGTGAAGAAAGAAGAAAAAACGCACAGAAAGAAGCAAAAGAAATGCAGAAAGAAGCAACAGAAGTCCACAAAGACGAAGAAAAGTGCAGGAAGAAGCAACAGAGGAGCAGAAAGAGGCCTTGCTGCAAAATCATCTTGTGCCCACAACTTTTTCAGACGGGTACTGGTGGTAACTGACTCCGACTAACCAGGCCTAGAGCCAGTGCTATGCTAAAAGACACTTAGAATACAGTGAAAACACCTACATACACTAGGGAACACTATGCGTTGGGGAACCCCTGTGATTAGCATGACCTCCTCTGTAAGGCCCTAGTACATAATAGGGCAGGGGGATTAAAACTACCTCTTAAAACGCGCTACAGGGCGCGTTTGCACAGTGGTGAAGGGAGGGGGGGGCCTGAGGTGACGTGTGCAAACACGCCCTGTGGCACGTTTTAATTTGGGGAATTAATTCCTCTTCAATCCGGAGCGTCCCTGGGGTCCAACTAGCCCACCACGTACCTCCAGTAAGCGCCACAGGGCTGCGTTGCAGAGAGGTGGCCCAGGCCACGCCCCATTTTACACCACTCTGCAACGCAGCTCTGTGGCGCTTACTGGAGGTACATGGTGGGCTAGTTGGACCCCAGGGACCCTCAGGATTGAAGAGGAATTAATTCCCCAACTTAAAACTCGCCACATGGCGTGTTTGCACACATGTCACCTCAGGCCCCGCCCCCTCCCTTCACCACTGTGCAAACGCGCCCCGTGGCGCGTTTTAAGTTGGGGGATAAAGTCCCCTTGAATCCTGAGGGTCCCTGGGGTCCAACTAGCCCACCAGGTACCTCCAGTAAGCGCCACAGAGCTGCGTTGCAGAGAGGTGTAAAAGGGGCGTGGCCTCTGAACACCTCTCTGCAACGCAGCTCCTGGCGCATACTGGAGGTTCCTGGTGGGCTAGTTGGCCCCAGGGACCCCAGTATTCAAGGGAAATTAGTTCCCCATCTTACAACGCGCCAGGGGGCGCGTTTGCAGAATGCTGCAGGGAGGGGGCGGGGCCTCCGGCGCGATGCCGGTCTTTTAAAAAAAAAAAAAAAAAAATTAAGGGGAGCTGTGTGGCCCCCCCTACCTTTCCTGTTTAATTGGCCCTCCAGACCCCATCCCCCAGGGCCTCACCCCTATTTTTTTTTTATTTTTTTTTTTTTAAATGGAAGGGGGCCGCGTGGCCCCCCTCCCAAGGCCATATGCGGCCCTGGGGACCCCATCCCCGGGGCATGGCCAGTGTTTTTTTTTTTTTTTTTATTAAATTATTGGAAGGGGGCTGCGTGGCTCCCCTCCTCAGGCCAGGGACCCCATCCCCCGGGGACGGCTTTTTCGTGTTTTTTTTTTATAATGGGGGAGGGGGGCCGCGTGGCCCCCCTCCCGGGCCACTCATGGCCCCGGGGACCCCATCCCCGGGGCCTGGCCTCTCGTTGGGGACCGTGGGGGGGTCCCCAATTCCCCCACGGTCCCGCCGGCTCCCCGCCTCCTGCGGGAGCTGGCATTGCTTTCCACACGGGGAGCTGCTGACATGCAGCTGCCCGTGTGGAAGCTAATGTGGTTTGATTTTTGAAAGCGAGAGCAGGTTTCCTGCTCTCGATTTCAAAACCCAAACCACAGTTTGCAATGACAGGGCGGGAGCCGCGAGGCTCCCGCCCTGTCATTGCAAACAGCAGTGTCCCGGGGGTGGACACCCCGGGACACTGCAGGAGCCGGCCCTGGGGGGGTGGTGGTCCCCAGGGCCATCACAGGCTCCAGGAGGGAGGCCGCCCGGCCCCCCTCCCAACATTTTCAAAGCCCCGGGGAGGTGCTGGTCCCCGGGGCTCTGGGGGTCCCCCATATTTAAATATTTAGTGCCCCGGGGAGGTGGCAGTCCCCGAAGAGGTGGTGGTCCCCGGGGCGTGTGGGGGTGCTCGAGCCCCCCCCCACACAGGTAAATTATTTACAAAAACAAGCCCCGGGGGGTGGCGGTCCCCGGGGCTGCGGGGGGGCTGTGTGCCCCCGCAAATATTTGATAAAAGCCCGGGGGGTGGCGGTCCCCGGGGCTTGGGGGGGCCTTGGAGGGCCCCCTCCCCCCCAACATTAAAAAAACCAAGCCCCGGGGGGTGGCGGTCCCCGGGGCTGTGTGCCCCCGCAAATATTTCAGACAAGCCCCGGGGGGTGGCGGTCCCCGGAGCTGCGGGGGCCCCCCCTGGGCCCCCGCAATTATGTTGAACATGCCCCCGGGACCTGGCTCACCCGGGGGCTAAATATTAACGAAGCGCGGGAGCCCGCGCTTCGGTTATTTTTCTTTTCACGGCGGGATTCGCGTATCCTACGTGAATTTCGCTGTTTAAAAAAATAAATAAAAAATGCTTTTTTGGGCCCCGAGCAGGCCTAGGGGGTCAGGGTGTTTCTACCCTGCCCCCTTTTCTTTTTTTGCGCCTTAGTTTTTCTCTTTTCTTGTGCCTCGGTTACCGAGGCACAAGATGGCTGCCAACACTTCCTGGTTTGGAGTGTTGACAGCCAATTAGCATGAAGCTAGTGATCGGGAGGGTGCGCGGATCCACCGCGGCCATAGATATCGAAACTTTTATTTTTTGAATTTCTCAGGATTGAACGGATTTACACCATTTAAAAAAAAAAAAAAAAAGAGCGCTTTCTGAACCAAGCACTACCTTTTGCCAAATTTGGTGTAATTCCCTTCAGCAGTTTTGGCTGCAAACGTGTCTAAAGTTTCCTATGGGAAATTGATTTTTTGACCTCTATTTTTTGGTTTTCTCCGCAACTACTGAACGGATTTACACCATTTAAAAAAAAAGGGCGCTTTTGAACCAAGCACTACCTTTTTGCCAAATTTGGTGTAATTCCGTTCAGCAGTTCGGGCTGTAGCCGTGGCTAAGGTTTCCTATGGGAATTAACATGGAGAAAACACGTTTTGGGACCCCCCTTTTTTCTCGGCCCCCGCTTGCCGAATCACCCCGAAACTTTGAAGACAGGAGCTGACCGGAGCGCCCCACTAGTTTTGAAAATTTCGCGATGATTCGACATCCGGCGCCAAAGTTATTGGGAAAACAAAAAATGCTTTTCCTATGGAAACTAGGTCCTAACTAGAACTATCTACTGGCGACCGCCAGTAGAATATATTTATTATCTACTGGCGGTCGCCAGTAGATAGTTCTAGTTAGGACCACGTTTCCATAGGAAAAGCATTTTTCGATGTGCTTATAACTTTGGCGTCGTTTCACGAATCTTTACGAAATTTTCCAAAAAGTTCCTCTTTTCAGGTCAGCTCCTATCCTGAAAGTTTGGGGGGGATTCGTCAAGGGGGGGCTAAGAAAAAAGGGGGGTCCCAAAACGTGTTTTCTCCATGCAATTTCCATAGGAAACTTTAGACAAGGCTACAGGTCAAACTGCTGAACGGAATTACGCCAAATTTGGCAGGGAGAAAGGTATTGGTCCAGAAAGCACGCTTTTGTTTAAATGGGGTAAATCTGTTCAGTAGTTTTTGAGAAATATCAAATTTTCCAGATATCGATATTTGAGAACTCTGACATCTGATTGGCTGAGGCGTTACGAGCACGAGCTTGCGGCTCATTGGTTGCGAACTGTTGAAACTAGGAAGTGTTGGCAGCCATTTTGTTATTCACAACTCTCCCTCTAAAAGGCATCGGATCCGTAATTCTACCTCTGCGAGGCAATACTGAAAATATCCTGCAGGTCTGTCTGTGCGAGATACTCCTTTTACGCTCCCTCCCCCAGCTCGCGGCTATGCCTTTAGAAGCCAGTCAGTCTGCTCGCAGCTCTGTGTCTGCAAGCCGGCGGGCCCGCAGCTTTACCTCTGTGAGCCACTTCGTTAGCTCGTTTTACGCTGCCTCTCCCCACATCATCAGTTCGCGGCTATGCATTTAGAAGCCAGTCCGTCGGGTCGCAGCTCTGGGTCTGCGAGTCGTAGGTCCGTAGTTCTACCTCTGCGAGGCAACACTAAAAATATACTGCAGCTCTGTTTGTGCGAGATACCACTTTCACGGTCCCTCTCCCCACATCACCAGCTCGCGGCTATGCCTTTAGAAGCCAGTCCATTGGCTCGCAGCTCTGCGACTGCGAGCTGTGAGCCATTTTGTGACTCAGTCCGTCAGCTCGCATCTCTCCCTCTAAAAGGCATAGGATCCGTAATTCTACCTCTGCGAGGCAATACTTAAAATATCCCGCAGGTCTGTCTGTGCGAGATACTCCTTTTACGCTCCCTCTCCCCACATCATCAGCTCGCGGCTATGCCTTTAGAAGCCAGTCCGTCGGCTCGTAGCTCTGTGTCTGCGAGCCGTCGGGCCCGCAGCTCCACCTCGTTAGCTCGTAGCTGTGTCTGTGCTAGCATGCCCGTCGGCCCGTTACTCTCCCTCTGAGAGTTAGCCCGTCGGGTTGCAGCTCGGAGGGCTTGCAGCTGTATCTCTGCGAGCCAGCCCGTTAACTGATAGCTGTGTGTCTGCTAGCAGGCCTGTTGGCCCGTTGGTCTCCCTCTGCAAGTCAGACCACAGCTCTCCCTTTGCGAGCCAGTACGGCGCTGTGCTTTTGCGAGCCAACAGCTCGTAGGTCTCCCTCTGCGAGCTGAGCCCACGGGCCGCAGCTCTTCCTCTGCGAGCCTGCCCAACGGCCCGCAGGTGTCCCTCTGCTAGCCGAACCGCAGTGGACACTCTGCGAGCCGAAATTCAGAATATAAGGCGGCTCTAAAAAGAGCCTTTGTGTTTATTAGTTGGAGCTACATGTAAGTTCGAATGCACAGCTTCAGGTTAATCAGGAAAACTCGGTTTCCCTCATCTGTGAAGTGTACTCCATCACTTCTGTAGATATCAGCCATATCAAAACGTATGTTGTTGTTGTTGTAGATCGACCCCATTCTATGGTCTCCGAGGTATGCAGACACAGCTTTGTTGACATTCTTCCTAGATTTTTCAATCTTATGACAAAATTGGTTTGACCATTTCCATTTCTGTCTTTGGCATATATTGGAATATACAGACAGTTTGAGGCAAAAGTAACATCAATTGTCCAAAGGTGTCCTTCATAAGCATTTCCAAACCTACCCCAGTCAATGTACCTAGATCGTTACCACCACAGTGCACAATCATGAGATCAGGGTGTTGGAGATGCAAACAGGTTTTAACCAAAGGGAGCAATTGGTGCCACTTCAATCTTCTCTGTGCAAACCATTTAATGTGCACATTTTGTAAACCTAGGTCTAAGTCAATACGTCTCTGTTCTGCATACCTCTTGCACCAGAAAACATAGCTATGTCCTACAATCCACACTAGCATTTTGAAGGTATGGCTAGAAGATCTGGATAAATGTCTGTAGCTCATGCACTGCATTCGTAGAATGAGAGACATGTTTAAACATGGGGAACTCCTTTTTTTTTTTACATACAATACCTTAAACGATTGGGAGATGAAATGTACTGTGTCCTAAAAAGTAGGGTGTGTATTAGTTTTGATGAAAAGCATCTTTGTGATTGGTTAATAAAAAAAGCAGTTTATACGTGGAGTACATATTATAGGATGAAATTTGCTCAGCTCAACCACACCTGCTAATTGTATTTGGAAGGTGCAGTTCAAACTTGAAAGAATGGTGAACTTTTGACCTCCGCGTGCCGTTAAATGTTGGAGAAAATGTTGCAAAAAAAAAATATTCAGTTGGTTTAAAAAAATGATGAACTTTTAACCTGCACGTGTCGTAGAATGTTCTAGAAAGTGTTGATACAATACGTTGAACTTTTCACCTGTATGTGTCCTTAAAAAAACTGTTTATATGGAAAGTTCAAAAATAACCAATAAAGAGAAGTTTTGCAATCGAAGAAAAAAAAAAAAAGGAACTATTCTGATTTGTTCTTTACATGTATTTATGTGTGGAGCAACAGGGAAATTGTGCCATTACTGGTTCCATTCTTGATGAAAGCGGTGCATTACATGTACTGTGTGACAAGAAAAGAATTGCATGTGTTTGTGACATTTGAAGTCTGCATACCAACTACGAAGGTAAATTAGAAATTAAGAAGGTGTGTTATGTGTTTTGTAGAAGTGGTCAAGTATTTGAGACTATATTTTTAACTTTGAAAGTATTTTTATTTCTAAATAACAGTGTTAGTAAAGTCTGGTGTTTTATTGGTTCTAAAATATGCATAATGTGTAACTAGTTGTTAAACAAGTACTTTATATACGTTTAGGAGTTTTCACAAAGAAAAAGTGTAAGTTGTTATCTGTAAAAGACTGTGGGCCATATTCTCAAGACGAGCGATAACATTATCGCCGCTTTAGCTGCAGTTTCCTGCCGCTAAAGCGGCGATAATGTTATCGCCATTCTTGTGAATATAGCCCTGTATGGGTTTGGAAATTCGGATTTAGCGTTAATTTCAATTTGTATATCTATTCCGGCGAGATAAACAGAATGTCGCACGTTTGGAAATTATGCTCAGTCTGGAAATAGTGGAGATGGGGGGGGGGTCACAGTAGAAAATTCATGTGTTATTAAGTTAACAGAGATGGAAAAAAAAAAAAAAAAAAGAAATGTTATGTGCGCAGTTTGTGGTCTCATTTTTTACACTGAGGTAGATTTCAATGTCAGTCAAGGCTGGTGTGGTACTGCGAGCCTTTGCATTTGGGTGTTCTTAGGAAATCTTAAGTTGTTAGGGAGCGTTTCTTCAAAAGTCATTTTTGTTACATATGTGAGAGAAAAAATAAATGAAAATGTTCTTTGTATATTTTCTGTACGATTTTGTTCACAGTGGTAAAGTAAATGTGATTATTAGTGATAGTAATTCTCATGGTGTGTTCCTCTGCTGAATATACGCAGGCGTTTAAGTGGTCCGGGTGTTATTAGTAGTAGGCTCCGCCACCCCTTTAAGAGAGCCGCCAATTTTTTCATCCCAGTTAAAGGTGTTAATATACGTATAGTAAATGGACGATACATAAAAAGTTTGGAATTACACCTTCATTTACTCGGTCTACCTTGCACCACCATTTTGTGCCCCCAGCAGTATTGTTTATAAAAATAATCTAATACAGCTTTTTATATTATAAAAATAGCACTTATAGGGTTATTGGCATATTGGTAGAATTTGTACTATATAAAGAATGTTGCATTCAGTTTCAATGGTATAGAAATGCACTGTATTATGTAGGAAATATTACATATGCATAGGTTGTGATGTCATTTTTTTACTGTAAGGTACATTTGAGTAGAAGTGAAAACAGGTGATATACTGCGAACCCGTTCAGAATGTGCACAGATTACATAGAGAGTAAATGGACAAAGTAAACGTGCACGTTGCTTTGTGTATGTATGCATGGTTTGAATCATTTGATGATACTTTAAGACATAATCTAAACACTATTTCTGCTTTACAATTGGGTACAGTGCACAGTGTTAGTAGTTAGTGACTAGATGCTGGTAAAGGTATTATTTATTGCTCGTTCGTACGAAATAAAAGGTGGAGCGGGGCGTTTCTTTACAAGAAATATTTTATAAATGTGTGAGGGATAAAAAACAATTAAAAATGTTTAGTAAATTTTCTATACGATTTTTTCACACTAGTAAACTAACTGGATTATAAGTGATGAAAATTGTTAGGGTATGTCTCTGTGCTGAATATACGCAGGACTTTAAGTGGACTGGGTGTTACCGGTGCTGAACACTGCTACCCCTTTTAGACCCGCATTTTTTTTCATCCCACTTAAAACCCTCAATATACGTATATTAAAGGAACGGTACAATAAAAGTTTAGGGATTATATCTCCGTTTCCTCTCCTCATGCGTCATCCCCATTTTGTGCACCAACAGTAGTGTTTATAAAAATTGAGAGCTTTATTTAGTATGAAATTAGCACTTATACCTTTATTAGCATGTTCATGGGATCTGTAGTGTAAAGAAAAGGTCGTAATCAGTTTCAATGGTACAAAAGTGACATAACATGTTTGAAAGATTACAGGGTTTTAGGAGTAAGGTAGAGGTAACAAATAAGCAGTATAGTTTGTTATGTTTAAACTAGTATGTAGTTTTGTAAATCAGATACGGCGTTGATTTGTGCAGCACACAGTACACCCACAATGACCCTGGAACATGTCCCTGAATGCCTTGGCACACTGCAGCACACATCCAAACGCCAAGTAGGCCCCCCATCCACAATGTGGACAGAGTGCCCCCCCACCCCCATCACCAATATCACAACCTACCCTTGCACATATGCTGAATCCAGCAAACAAGCAGATCCGTGACCCACACTGACTATGCAAGTAACACTGCATTTCGGATAGCATAGCAGCTGCGCAAAGAAAATGACATGGCCCACGAAGCGACATGGACGGAGCCATGTGCGGATCACATCCTCAAAGGAGCAGGTCACACTCAGACGTGTCCGCGTGCAACCACAACCCATGCCTTACAATACACGCAGCAGACCAACAATGCACCAGGCCACAAAATAAGTCCGCGAGCACACATCAACCAAGTCAAAAGCAAAACAGGCCCCGAAAAGCACACAATCCAAAGGCACCCTGTCTCAAGGGGAGAAGGCTACACGAAATCAGAGCTGCAGGGGCAATTCCCCCACAATGCAGCCCACACACATAGCAATCACAGAACATCAGCAATGAAGGCAATGTGGTACAAAACTCCCCTCATACGGGTTCTGTGTCTGGTGTGTATGGTGGGGTGATGGCTGCATGGCTGTGTGCCCATGACACAGACTGCGTAGGTGATGGGGCTGCATCAGATGTCGTCCAGCACCTATGCAAAAACAATGTCTGGCTCACAGAGGCGGAGCTTGCCAAAGGGATACACCCCCATTGCACATGCGACAGTCAGTTCTTCCCTGTGTTGGGACGAGGCTCATTGTGGCACACGAGTGGACAATCTTCACAACACACCTCACAGTTAGACACCAGTGGAGTGGCATAGGCTTTATTGGCATGTGCGTGTCAGTACGGACGAGGCAACGTCCACAACAGGCACGGACATGCTTAAGACACTTACACGCAGCATGGGTACATGTCGAGGGGCAGATGATGTTGGGGCTCAAATGGACAATATTGATCACATATGGCAACGCTCACAGCCCACCTTGCCTTACTGGACGAGTCATGTGTTGTTTGGAGTCTGCACAGTGCCCCGTGTGAGGGGGCACGACTGACTGTACGTGGGGTCTGCATGGTGCTCTGCCTCCGGGGGTGCGGCAATTGTCTGCTCTGCCGACAGTGATCAGGTGTGAGGGTCCGACAGGTTCGCATGTCGTGCTACATCGCCATGTGTGTGCTCTCACCCAGCAGTGTGTCCCAATTGGCAACGTTGCGAAACGACGCTGTGTTGCTCGGACCATGGACCTGCGTCGCCTTGGACAGGTGTGTGTGCACACGCGTTATTAAACGCACATGCATCCAGAGCCCGACCGACGGGAGACGTGTGCTCTGTTTTGGTGGGATATGTGAGCAATCCCCACTGTGCAACAAGTTGTTGGGCCATGTGCTGTGGGTGGCAATAGGATGTGGCTGCAGGTACGTAGTTACTCGTCCATGAATGCCCGTGCAGCTTCATGTGCAATGTGTTCCAATAGTACGTCGTCGTGTTCAAGGAACACCAGGGTGAGCCAATACATTAGGTGGTCCGGGAAGGTGTGCTCCGCCCACGCCGTGTCACCGATCCGCAACACAGCCCAATAGGGAAGCGCCTCGATGTGGTCACTGCAGACGAGAAATTGTGCCATCTCCCATGCACAACTACAAATACATACGCAGTATGTCAAGGCATCCCATGCACGGCTGACTCGGTTACACTCCTGTTCGTGATCCAACAGGGGGCACAAACACAAGTCATAGTCCAATTCATCAACAGTTGTGTTGGATAGGCAGAGATCCATGGGACACTCGAATGTGCATGTTCGGCAGTGGAACCAGGGCTGGACGCAGGTGACGTGGGCAATGTGGAAGCTGAGCCTGTAACTGATCCGCAGCACTGCCAGTGGCAGTGTGCCCAGTAAATGCAGCATACGTGCACGGTACTGTTCCACGTGACAGGTGTTGTGCATGTGCCCAGTATGGCCTGCCATTGCGTTGGTGCGTCTCGTGAACAGGCACTCTTCTGGACTGCGGCTGTTGTGTGGAGGATATGCCACAGCTCTGAGCAATAATTTGAATGTGTGTGCAACGTTGTGGGACATGGGTTGCTGTTTCCGTGGGTGTCAAGGCCTTCCCATGCGGGGGTACAACAGGCAGGGGCTTCTATGTGTTGCCTGTGGATAAGTTGGATGGTTTATTTGCGGAATGCGTGGTGTGGGAGTCGCCCCCATCTGCCATTGTATCTCTATCAGGGTGTTCCAGGCGCGTTCAGGTCAGAGGTGCAGGTGTCCTCCCGGCTTCTGCATTGGGACAATGGTGCTTTCATCCCTGATGTTTGTCTCACTACTACTTTCGTTTTGGGAATGTGATGTGGCTTTGGCGCTGAGATTTGGACACGGCCTTGGGCTCATGGTGTACGGATCGCGATGCACACACATGTTGGCATGTGGAGCCAGGTGCCCGTGCGTCCTTGCGCTGCTTGTGCTATCTCACTCCGTCTCTCTCCCTCCCTCCGTTTCGTTTGCTGCGCGCATGGCACACCATCTTGTCTTGGATTTGGTCTACCGGGCTGTGTGCTACGGATTGTCCAGTGGGAGCAGCTAGGACTCATCCTAGGGGTTGTTTCTGCTTTTGTTTGTGTGGTGTTTTGTGTTGGTGGTTGCATTGCTGTATGACTGATTCTCCATTTTCTGGTCACGCATGTATGTTTATTTTGCTGCTTGTGCGACATCAGGCAAGATGTTGTTTTGGGGTTGGTGGTGTGCAATTTCTTAGTCCGGTGTTGGGGGTGGTGCCGGGGAGAGGGGGGGGTTCCGGGTGTGGGATGGGGTCCTGGGGTGTTGGCGGTGGGTGTTGTGGCCCTGTTGGGTGTCCGGGCCGCATGAGGAGTTGCTCCATGGCATCTGTTGCCCTTCGGATGTGGCCCTGGGCTGTGCTCCCTTTTGTGGTGCTGGCTGCCGTCCAACTTTACACCAGGTCAGAGCAGGTGTAAATTTCCTGGTGCTAACGCGCCTTATCGCCCGTTTTGTGTTTTTATCGCGGATGTGGCTGGTTGTTGTGAATGTTGAGGTGTGCTGTTGTCTCGGCTTTTGTCACGGGAACACCTACTCTGCATCTCATTAGCGATATTTGCGAGGGTTGTCTGTGGCGATGTTTTTTTAGGCTATCGTGGGTATACTATACTGGTGCTGTGGGCTGTTCCCACCGGCTTGTGAATGGGGGGTAAATTTATCACGAGTTTGGCTGCGATAAAGTGCCGTTAATTCGGCGATGGCTCCTCGTAAATATGTCCCTTAATCTTTCCCCCCTCTCCATCTCCAGGTCGGTGGTTTTTGTTGCGGTCTAACAGTTGATCTGTACTTGTTTATGTACATCCACAATGAAATGTAAGCCTGTACCATATTTTTGCTAATATGGTGCAGTGTTATGCTTGCAGATAGAAGTGTTAAACTAATAAGGGTAACGTTTACATGTGCCATTTAGTTGAGAATATCACTCTAAGTATACAGATAACAATTTTACAAAATAGTATCTACAAAGTTATCTGTAGTGGGTTGCAGAGGAAGTGGCGTGGGACGGTGGGGTGCATGGGACGGGGTGGTGGGGCGAGGGGAAAAGTTGGAGGTAGTGGAGTCACATATAAAATGGGAAGGTGAATCTAAATAATTCAATAAATACATGCTGTATGTCGGATGACACTACCTGCCACCCTACTGTTCCCTTATTCCGCTCCAGCATCATGCAGCATTTCCTCTGCAAGCCGCCACTGGAACTTATATAATTGTATGTGATTATTTTGACATATTGAACAGATATAACAAATAATTGAAACTTTTTTTTTTTTCTTCTTCATTCGCAGAAAATTATTTTGTTTGGATTAAAAATTGAAAATGCCTAGAAGAACTGAAAAAAAAGGAAAAACAAAAAGGCAATCTACTTAAAGTAAAGTCAAAAATGTGCATACAAGAAAATCAGAGTACTACAAAAATAGTTTCTTCTGGTAAAAACACTAGACAATTTCTAAAAAAAAGTACTACGAACATTTAATGAAAATAACATCACACAAAGGAAAAATTAAAAAAATTCAAGTAAGGAGGAGCAGACTTCGACTTCAAATTGCAAGAAATAAAAAAAAACATAAGGAAAGAGTATTTGTTACCCGTAGACAAAAACAATTTCAAGAAATTCGTCAAAGAGTTTTTCGAAATAGAGTAATTCAGAATTTAGTAAAAGGATGCAGCAAATATAAAAAGAGAGTGCTGCAATTGAAACAGAAACAGCATGTTGAAAGCATAGTGGATACTGCTTTTAAGTTAAAACAAAAAATATTCATTTTGAAGAGGATGAAAGTGTTGGATAAAACAATGAAGATTCTGAAAGACAAAAGTAAAAAAAAAAAAAATTAAAAAAAAGACGTGTGAACAGAAGCAACTTTTGTAAAATCTACAGTGGAAAATGGAAACACACATCTAATAGTGAACCTTTTTTTAATGAAGAGAGTTACTTCCAAGAAAATAGTTTACCATTTGCAGTTGATACTGGAGGTCGTTGCTACGAAGTTCAGAATGGTTGTCCTGTTGCAAAAGAGGAAATGGCTACTATTAGTGCAGAACAGTTAATAGCTGAAGAAGTGCAAGGGAAACGCACACAAGCTCCTGTGTATAAGTGGGGTTGTAGCAGTATTTGTAGTATTCAACAGGAATCTATTGATATAATGCGAAATTTGTTACGAGAATATACACAGAAAAGTGTAAAACAGAAGATTAGGTTGTTACAAACACTAGATCCTTGTAATGTAAGAAAATATACTGAGAAACATGGGCATTCTCTGGCTTGTCTTTCAAGAAAAGTGTGTAAAAGTGTTTTTCATCACTTAAGGATGTTAGCAGTACACCATTCAGAAATGCGGAAGTTTGTAAGGAAACTGTACTATGTAAAAAGTCCTGCATTATGTTTAGGTGAACTAAAAACATCTCTTTTACAAGGTTCTTTATCAGATGTACAAAAAAAGTGTGATGATATTCAGTTCCGATATTTTGGTTCAGAAGAGCAGTGTATAGAAAGTGAAAGTTTGACAATTACAGATGTTGAAGAAGATGGTAAAGTGATTATAATTGATCAGTTTGAAGGAGAAATTGGAAAGTTTAACATAGTGTGCTCTGAAATTCCAAACTATGTTTGTGTTTGTTGTCGACGTACTAATTATAAAATTCAAACTAGGAATGTTGATGTGTATTTGAAATCTGAAAAGAAGAATAATGATAAATGGAAAGAATTTGCAACTTACTTGTTAGTGGAAGGTCAATTTGAGATAGGCAGTGATCAACGTATTTGTAAATATTGTTATAACAAATTAGAAGAGAACAAAATTCCAGCTTCAGAATATCGCTCAACAAGATTATACTCTGAAAATCCTAGATTCCGGAAGTGTATACCATATATATTTCACCTTTTGTTTGAAAGTGATCTGTCTTCTCTGTCCTATGCAGAGACCACATACTGAAAACTGGAGTTCATCAATCACTTCTTTCAGCGAAAGAATTTGTGGAGAAAGTTCAACAAACAGATGAAAATTTAGAAGCACAGTTAATTAATTTGATGGCATGTCAACGAGGAACAAATGAGTATTGGTATCGTCGTCATGGAGAACTGAAGTGTATGTTACGGAACTTAGGTACACCAACATGGTTTGTGACACTTAGCTGTGCAGAGTATGCATGGGAAGATTTGCTTGAATTTCTACGAGAAGCAAATTCCAATATAAAGAATGTTGAAATTAAGACACCTGGAGAACTGTGTTCTTTGGATCCTGTAAATGTGTGCAGATATTTTAATCATAGGTTTCAAGCTATGATGTCTTTCATCTGCAATAAAAGAATCCACCTCTTGGAGAAGTTACCGATTTCTTTTGGAGAAAGGAGTACCAAGCGAGAGGTGCTCCTCATATACATATGCTATTGTGGATCAAGGATGCACATAAATTTGGAATGGATTCAGATGAAATAGTATTGTCTTTCATTGAACAGTATGTGACATGTGAGATTCCAAGAGAAGGAGGAGATAGAAGCTTGAGACAGCAAGTTTTACATTTCCAAAGTCACCGTTGTGGAAAGTACTGCCGACGAAAATACAAGTCTAAAGGAAAATTTTATACCAAGTGTCGGTTTGGATTTCCACGTCCAGTAATTTCTAAAGGAAAAGTAAATTCTTTTTTTTCTTCTGTAAGGAACACAATAACTCGCAAATCTCCAAAGAATACCTACAACTTGAAAAGAACAGAACTGTCAAAGTATATTAATGACTACAATACGGTTATTTTAAAAATGTGGAATGCAAATATGGACATCCAGTATGTTGCAGACAACTCAATTGCTGTTGCACGCTACATCATATATAACGAAATAAGAAAAAAACGAGATGAAACAAATGTGGGAAGAAATTGCACAAGAGAAAAGCCTTAGCAAAAAAATTGTACAGCTTTACTTTAAAAATGCTTTCCCACAGAGAAATTGGATCGTATGAATGTTCAGACCGCTTGTCCTCTTCAAGTTTATATTCAAAATCACGAGGGATCATTTGGGTAAGTTTAGGTCTTGCCTGCTCACGAAATAGAGTGTTGAAATCATTAGAAGAAATTGAATACTTAGCAGCAAATGAACCAGACAGTACAGAAATTCTTAAAACTAATATGTTGGATACATACTATCCGAAAAGGAGTCGACATCTGGAACAGCTATGTCTGTATGAAGTACTTAAACATTACAGCTTCAAAAGAAATGTTAAACAGAATTTAAAACAAGGAAAATATGCAGTACTTGGATGTCATGGATGTTTAGTAAAACACACAAAAGGTAACCTTATCAACCACAAGAAACTCAGTTGTGAAACTCCAGACAAGCGAGAATTTTACTATTTAGCACTTCTCCAACTGTTCAAACCATGGCGTAGCGAAAGTGAATTACTTGGAGATTTCGACTGCTACGAAGATTCTTTTAATGCATGTACAGATAGCATTGCATGTTCAATTTTCCCTACATATTTAAAAATGTTGAATGATGAAGTTGAACAGGAAAAGACTATTACAGCTGAAGTTGCAAATGAAAGTTCTCAAGATAGTCAAAGTTCTGGTCCATGTAGTCAAGATCCGCTTGGACAACCAATAGTGGAAAATGAAGCAGCGATTGCTATGCATGAAGTGGAAATTGCAATGCAACAAGCACAAGAGGAGAATATTACATTGGGAAAGTTAGAAGAACAAGTAAATATTGAACAGAAAGAAATCTATGTACAAGTGAGAGAACAGATAGAACATGGTTTGTTGCATTAAAAAAAAAGTTTTTTAATTAAAGTTTTGACCAGTTATGTTAAAAAAACTACTGGTTCACATTTATCTTGTGTAGTAACAGCTCCAACTGGATTAGCTGCGCACAATGTTAAAGGAATTACTTTGCATAGATTACTAATGTTACCAGTTGAGCATGATAATAAATTAGAAAATCAGAAGCTTCTTATGAAGTGTCAAGAGTGCTGAAGATGAAACTTTTAATTATTGATGAGGCGAGCATGGTCTCAAACTTAATGCTTGCTTTCGTGCATTTAAGAATGCAACAGGTATTAAAAACAGATTACGACGTTATCTTTGGAGAAAAACATTTAATTGTATTTGGAGATCTGCTACAACTAACTCCTGTAAAAGGAGAACCAGTCTTTAAAACTCTTCTACATGAAGACACTAGGAAATCTTTGGGAAGTATTGGAAATGTGAATCTCTGGTTAAATTTTGAATATAAAGAACTCACTCGGAATATGCGACAAGCAAGTGATGAAGATTATGGAAATATTCTGAAAGATGTAAGAATTGGTGTTCTAAGCAAACATGGTAAACAAACTTTACAAAGTCGTCTACTAAAGAACTTGTTTACAACTGAAAACACACCAGCAGCAGTACTGTACAAGAACATTGCAGAAAAAAGTCTATACTTTGCTTAATGTCTACACTGGAAGAGTGTTATACATTTAATCAAGAGCTTCTGAAATTGGAAAATCAAGAAATAGTTCACATTGAAGCTATTGATAAAATCGAGCATCAAGGAATAACAATTCTTCTTTCAAATAAACTAAATTGGATTCTTTGGAAAAGTCTATCAAAAACTGCTGGCTTAGAAAACAATTTAGATGCATGTATAAACTGTCGGGTAATTTTGAGGTGCAATTTGAATATAGAACAAGGTTTAGTGAATAGAGCAATAGGGAAAGTTGTTGAATTTGTAAAATATCAAAACAGAAATGCAATTGAATTCTTGAAAATTAAATTTGATCAGATTGCAGAGGTGAAACAAATTGGGCGATGTGCTGTACGTTTTTGCTGGTAAAAGACTTGTATGTTCGTAGAAAACAGTTTCCTTTCTGTTTAGCATATGCAATAACCATTCATAAATCAAGGTTTAAGTGTAGATAATGCTTTAGTAAATGTTGGAAGAACTGTGTTTAAAGAGGGAATGGCATACGTTGCATTATCTCGAGTTAGAACATTGTCTGGTTTGTATTTAATTGATTTCGATGAAAACAAGGTTAGTGCCGATGTAAATTGTGTAAGAGAATATAATCGTTTAAGAAGACTTTATGCACCAACTTTAGGTGAATATCCTATTTATGAAAAACGTGCTGTGTGTTCAAAACGCAAACATGTTGATGAATCAAGTGTGGTTGAAAAGCAGAAAAAAATTCAAGAGAAAAGAAAAGATGCAAAGAAACAGAAAATAGAAACAAGTGATGATGTTGTGGGATACCAATTAGAAAATGCTTCTGGTGTCAACTGCTATGGTAATGTTATTCTAAACGTTATATTTTATCTAGAAGATCTGTATGGTGAAATTATGGAAAGTCAGGAAAAAAGATTATGTTCTGCACTTTATACTTTATTTGAACAATTGAGAACTGACAGAAGTAAGAGCCATACTGCTTCTGGTATGCGACAACTCTTGGATACATGTACTGGATCTTTAACGTTCAGTCCTAATATACAACAAGATGCACAAGAGTTTCTGATGGTTATGCTTGGAGTATTAGAAGATGAAGGAATCCAGATTGAGAGTTTATTTGGACTCTGTTACAAATGGGATCACAAATGTGAACAGTGTTCATTAACTTCTAGTACTATAGTTGACAGAGAACGATTTCTATATTTAACAATACCCGACTGCAAATCTGTACCTTTTCCGAAATTAGTAAAAGAAGCAAATCATGATATGAAATGTTCTCGCTGTCAATCAGAAATGCCATCTACATTATGCCTAGAAAGATATGGAAAATGTAATTTTAATGCTACAACGCTGTAGACCAAATGGAAGAAAAGTGGAAACGAAAATGAAAAGTTTTGTTGCTAGTCAAGTATCTATTTCTGGAAGAACTTTCACAACACTGGCTATTGTTTTCCATGCTGGAGGTACTACCACATGTGGACATTATACTGTATATTTGAAATGCAAAAATGGTTGGAGTCACTGCAACGATACACACTTGGAAATTAAACAGATTGCCTTATGAATTACCCAACTCATACTTGATATTTCTGAAACAAAAAATGTAGATACATTATTCGGCCTAGAGGGAAAATGGGAAGATGCTTTAAGGAATTGATACTGGATGATTTCAAAAAACAATTTCCACACATTTGGCCTTGAGGAAAAATGTCAACAGAAAGTACACAGTAAAGGTAACATTTAAAAATTGGAAATAGTATTGGATGTATTATTTGTGCTGATTTGTTATTGTGGTTGTAAGAGTTAGTCATTTGTTTTTGTTTTTTAACAATCTAGTTGATTGTTTTTTTTTCCCCAGCTGTTTATGATACTACACTGACATCACTGTGAATAGTGAAGTTAAGTAGAATCTGATAACAGCAAAAAAGGGAGAAAAATATGTTTTGAAAATGTTAAATTATGTTGTATTATTTGATAAGTAACAGTGTAATTTGTGAAATATATTACATTACACAACAGTTTTACAGTTTATTTTCTTTTCTGTAGTGGAAAAGTGAGAAAAAAACAGTACTAATGACAAATAGCAGAATAGTAGTTTAATATTTAAAAAACAAAAATTCAAATTCACTGAAAAAAACCATAGGTTTTACAGACGTTATAGTTAGCTGGACATTTCACTCGTACAAAACCACAGAAATTCCACCATTCTAGTTAGTTCAGTTAACTATAACTCGTGCCCCCGCAATGCACTGCTCATGACGTCACATATTACATCATTCATGGCATAGCCAATAGGTCTCCCCCTTTGGACCATAGAAGTGTTTAGCCATGCAGCACATTATCCTGGGTGCTGTGTCGCCATGGATTGAAGAGCTAAACAATTACTACACACTGGGTCATGCAGTCTGATTCAGGAATACATGCTTGCCTCAGGAAACCTTTATGGACACATTCCAAGGTTTTTTAACACAGACAGAAAGACAAGTGCTGCGATGCAAGTCAACAGCACTATAACATTCTGTGTGTGACTGCATCACTAGAATATTGAACAGCATGAGGGTGATTGGAAACTTTCAACAATCGAAAACATGCCCAATTTGTTGAGCGAGCAGCAACAATCACGCTGGTGTTTATTTTGCATTTTAAAAGGTTTTCCTCAAGTAAACACAATTAATGACATGTAAAGTGGCTAAGTGTGCCAACAGAGACCCAATTCACCAAGTTCACAGTGGTCGGGTCACAAAGGAGTTCTGACCTAACGCCAGAGCAGCCACATTTGGAACTTGGCATTAACTCAACCTTCTGTGATTACTGGCAAATCAGTTAATCACTCCGTGCCTTAAAAAATGAATCTGAATGCATGTAATGTAATCGGGTTGCTCCTGGGTGGAATAAAAAAAAAAAAAAAAACATAGTGCATTTACAGGGGAGTCCCGAAAGTGCACAATAGCCAGTATTTATTTAGCAATTCGGTGCTCGCTGTGCGCTTGACATCACATGGAGCTCTGGCCGAACATGTCAGAAAGGGACGTTGTACTGATGAAGGGGTTTTTAAAAGACTCATTAAGCATGAATTAATTGCGCCCTTCTACATGTGTGCACCTGGTGTTATAGTTTTATTGTAAAGAAAAAAACTTTATAGGAAAGCGATCCCTCTATAAAACCCCACTCTTTTCCCCCCTTACCCTCCAACCATTTTTAAGCAAACATATGAACATCCTACCTCTCCTAACTCTAAAGAAACGGTTTCTTTGTGAGAAGTGTTAATGTTGGTAGAGATGTGCACACGTATATAATACATTTAGTGGTTTAAAGTAGCCGACGGGTTAACTCACAGCCCTTTAAAAAATATAAAAATGTATATATTGGCCATGCTGACTGTTTTCCTTGGGACAGTGTTGGACGAAAGTCACTGCCCAACGACCAGCATTGTTTTTGTTGCAATGAGTAGTAATTGTTTGCCCTGCTGGTAAAAGCGAGGTAATAGAGCCCCATCGGCCTCCGGAAAAGGCGCTCAGACCCCCGCTGGGGGAATCTTAACAGAACAGACACAGCCTAAATGGGCCACCATGCTGGCCAAAAAAGAGGCCCACAGCTTCAACTCCGATACCGGCCCATCGCCCGCCTTACCAATCCAACCCTGCTACAGAGCAGTTACTGTGCTAATGCTGGGGTAACCGGAAACTATTCACTGACTGAAGGGTATTTTCAAAACATCTTTAGAAGGGGAGAATGCTCAATTGTAATAAAAACATCCGCATTGTCACGATCGCTTAACTGAACATAGGAACAGAAAATGAACGTTGTCTGAACTATCAAAAGGGTCAGTACAGACTAAGTACAAGGACAGTCCGCTTTATCTGATATGTATGAATAGCTACGATAATAAGGTGTAACAAAGGGAAGCCCCTAGAGAACGGTCGGAAAGTGCAACAGAGGCAGAGATTTAGGAAGGAGGAAAAAACTCGGATGGAGAATAAGTGGATGAATACCTTGACGAATCCGAAATGTACTTTAATGGCCGAAAACACAAACCGTTTTAGTCAGAAAGCGGCTAGGATACCGAATGACAAATAGCAAAAGGAAAATAAGAACAGAATCGTGTAATAAATTAAAAATGTATCCCTTACAGGAGCCCTCAAAATATGTCTTCCCCGGGGGCCCAAAAATCCTTCAAATGACGCCGTCGCCTGTCAGTGACCACATACATACGTGTTTTTTCATACCAGTTAAAGCGCTGCTAAAAACGTGGCATCTTTGCGAATAAGAGAGAAAGAGGAAAAGTGTCAGAGCGGGTTGATAGTTTGGCGGATGGCGACGGGGGCAACACTGGGGAACAGATTGAGCGCATATGGGGCAGTAGAGAGGGTTAGGGGGAGAGGATATGCTGAGAGAAAACAAATGGAAGAGAGCAGCGAGTGGACGGGCTATGGGCAGGACGAGGACTGTGAGGTCAGGCGGAGAAAGAACAACGCGGGCGCTGCAAGGAATTTAAGGAATGCAGATGGCACACTGGTGCCGCTGCTCACTCCGCTCGCTCCCGAGACCCCTAGGCCATGGGAGTGAAAGTTTTGAGGAAAGGCGGGACATGCACCCGTCTTTGGCCATTTGCGTGCTTTCATTATTGAAAGCCACACGCAAAGGCCAATGGGATGTGTGGGAGGAGGCAGACCCACACAGAGAAGTCTCTTGGAAGTCTGAAGTGATTCCAAGAGGCCTTCTCCTAGAGCAGCACGCTGCGCTAGGCGAGACCTAAAAATGGAGGCGAGGGTAGGTGGCAGAGGTGGGGTGTAAAACAGAAGAGAGACATGTTTTAAACTGCATAGAAACTAAATTTGTCTATGTTTTGGATACTGAAAATCTCATCTGCTCCAACCATAAATATTGTGGTCAGACTTTAACAGGCATTGGGGAGGAGGAGTGCACGAGGAAAAACACATGTACTCTAATGTAGTGCTCAACCATAAAACTCCCCAAAAAGTAAGCAGTGGAAGTATACAAGTCAGTCAGTTAAAGGGATGGTAAACAGTCTATACTTCAATGGACAGGCAAACACAAGATGGACAAGAAAAACAGTCAAATAAGAAGCAAGCAACTGAGAGGGACAATAACGCCAACCAGTGGTACACCATGAGCAGGCTGTAGGCCCCACTGTACATCATTGGTAAGACTCCAACCAGACAGCTTGTAGTGTCGGGTAGCCGATACCTAAAAAGTACAATGTTTCTACTTTTGTTCTGGGAAGCACTCTGGATCAAATAACTCACTGACTCACTATACAATAACTGAACTGCAAGTTGAATTCATTTCATTGCTAGAGCTAAGGTTTAGGTGACTAATAGTCAGCTTACTCACTAAGTTGCATCCACGTTTTAGACAAATATTTATGATATTTTACTGTTTGCAAAAGCAAACAGTGGCAATTAACATAATCTATGTATCAAGGTGGGGGATGGGATGACGCATCTGTAGCTTCCCAAGCACATAATGATGGCTCTTCAGATTTAAGTGGGGAGATAAGCGGTTGGTGAGCGTTAGTCTGCTTCATGTAGTGACAGACTTGATCAGATGCCATCTGTATTTAATTCTTGGCCCGCCAAGGACTGAGCCAGTTGTTAATGTGCTGTACCAATGAGAGCTGCCAAAGCCCCAAAGGATTCCAGGATCCTGTCCAAAGGTTCTTGCCGACAATGCTTTCTGGTCACTGGACACATCTGAAGCCGAATTCCAGAGCATGAAGGATCTCTGATCTGGTGCCATAAAGCTCCGCAAGCCTTACCACCCAAGAAACAGAATTGTTGAAAGTTGACTAAACTGGTAACAGAAATCACTGTTGGTGGAAAATATCAGATGCTAGTGCAAGACCAGATAACAGTTCAGTCATTCAGAAAAATATAAAAATATATCTATACTTTCAAACGTGTATTCCTTGAATGTAACAAAGCAAATGATAGCTAACCTACAATGCAACTCTAGAACAGATTTTCCAATTTTCCACATTCCTGCAGCCCTCAGATTTAAATTACTACACGGATCAGACCCACTTGAGCTTTAACTCTTCGCCCCCATAATCAAAAAACGTTGATGAATATTTAAACTTGTGTAAGCCCACCAAACCCACCCCAATCCTTAAATCTTCTAAGTAATGCTTTTATATGCAGTTTCCAAGTAATTGACAAATTACTTGCATTAGATTACCACAATACATCACACTTTATATTCTATTTACCATTCAAGCATTTATTATAGTGTACCAAAACGCAAGGTTGTTGCCTATACTTTAAGTAATGTAGCTTGGGCAACCCTGACACATTACCACTGTAACACAATTCTAGAGTTTCAAGACTGGAGAATAAAAGTTTATGTTTAAGATTATAACCTTGCACAAAAATGCTTTGCAACTTCTGAGGCCTAAGACAGCTGTCGGGGTTATAATGCAGGAGTTCACTGGAAAGGAGGCAAATCTCTATTATTCTCTCTACAGAAAGCACTTAAAGGATAGTAGGATTTGGAATAGAAGTATTTGCGCATATTATGAAGTGTTAACCACAGTGAGGTCCATTTCCATGTATGATATGGAGATTTGCCCTGAAACCTCATTGAAGAATGCCCGTATGGAGATCTAAGCTCTATGGACTCCATCTATTCCACCAACCAAAGGACTAGAAAGGGGTTATCAAAATAGGTTTCTAGCGGACACAAGATGGGATTGGAGGAGCCGCCGCCACCACCACCCAGACCACCACCACCCAGACCACCACCACGACCACCACCACCCAGACCACCACCACCACTACCAAGACCACCACCACCACTACCCAGACCACCACTACCCAGACCACCACCACCACTACCCAGACCACCACCACCACCACCACCATCACCCTCCTCCCCCCCCCCTCCCCCGGGAGACACGCCTGAACTGCCGGATAACGCAGCAGTCTTAGTTGCAATCCAAACCTCCAGAGTTTCCCTGGAGTCTAGGATTGGAGAGGTGCATTCTGAAGTGTCACTATTCCGACAGGATTTACGGAACGTAGCTGAGAGAGTAACCACTGTGGAGGGAAGACTATCTAAATTGGAGGACACAGTCCATTGTAACCAACAAGGGACTTTAGAGGTTCGGGCAACCCGGAGAGACCTTTCCAGGAGAGTTGATGATGGCGAGAAAGTATAAACTTACGCTTTGTGGGTTTCCCGGAGGGGGCTGAGAAGGGGCGTATGATGGAATTTTTGGACAGCTGGCTTTGTGCCACCTTTCCAGCTGACAGATTCCCCTCCTGTTTTGTTACCGAAAGAGCATATAGAGCACTTGGCGGACGTCACCCCCCCCCCCACCACCACTCTGGGCGCCCCTGCTGGAGATCATAGCGTTTTCTGAACTTCCAAGATCGTGACAGGATTCTCAGAGAGGCCAGCCAACAGGGGGTCCTTAAGCATGAAGTCTCCATCATGATCTTTCCTAATTACTCCAGGGAAGTGCAGAAACAGCGGAGGACCTAAGACACAAAGGTAAAGCTCGGAGCACTGGAGTTGAAATAATATATGTCTCTCTTTCCTGTGGGGCTGAAGGTGCTCTATCACAACAAGGCTTATATCTTTGCTACCCCAGGGAGGCTTGGCAGTGGTTGGAGGAGCGCCCCCTGCTGCGGGTAACACAAGGGGACACCAGAGACGCTGCTTGGTGGGGAGGTCTGGGGGCCTGCCCAGAAACCAATAAAGAGGAGGCGGCCCTGGGGCAGGAGGTCTACAGTAAAAGACACGCTGAGACTGGGAGATGCTCCTACCAGGGGGCGAGGGTTGCTCCGATTCAGACGTGGAAATGCTGCAGTAGTTGCGCCACATCCAGCTGCATGATAAGGAACAACAGACATGCAACGTGAGCTGGACGAAGGGCAGGGCCAGTTCACAGACGGAGATTTAGTGGAGCCTATACTGCTGGACAAGATGCAAGGCGATTCATCAAACACTTGAAACTATTGCAATTCTGGGTGGGCTCCCAGAGGTGGAATGTTTGGAGATTAGAAGTGACTCTTTCGCAGGCATTTTCCTCTCCTGCACCTCGCCCTACGCTGCATTCTAGGGTGTGGGTGAGATTTGGGGGATTTGCACTTTCAATTGTAAATCTGTGTTAATTGCTGGGATTAGGACGAGTGGGGTGGGCTACAGACCTCTCAGACCCTGCGTCTTTGACATGTGGTTTTGCACTCGTGGAGGGGAGGGGGTGGGTAGAGGTTTCAGTTAGGGGATTTCAATGTGTGGTTGTTTTCATAGATTTTGTGGAGGGGGAAAGATGTGGTCATACTGCAGCATACTCCCACCAAGCGAGTACTGCCACACAACATAGCAATGACACAGGTTAATGTTTCGGAGAACACTAGGCATTCCGTATTGACCTGGAATGTCATGGGGCTAGGTAATAATGTCAAGCGAGGCCTGGTCGCAAGGTTTATTAGACACTTAAAACCCGATTTAGTCTTCCTTCAGGAGACCCACTTGTTGGGGACTCAATGTCGTTTCCTAGGTCAAGGAGCCTATACTACCTTAGCTCATGCAGGATTCACCTCAGGCTCGCCTTTCCAGGTACTGAGGACTAGGACGGAACCAGGTGGGACATTTGCTGGTTTTCAGGGACTTTGGGAGAGGACTGATGTCATGCCTCCCCCCCCGGCTGAAACAGTCAACCTTGGAGAAAGTGGGAGCCATACTACTAGACACAGACTCATCTCTACATACTGTTGGGGGGAGACTTCACTGATGTTATGGCCCTTGAGTTGGAACGCACGGGCTCAATAGTGGGCACGCTTAGAGAAACCCACTGGCCTGCCTCGCTGGATCTCTCAAACCTGTGGCACAGTCACCACCCAGAGGGCAGTGGTTACTCGTACTTCTCTGGGATACACCGGGTTTTCGCGAGGTTAGATTATGTTTTTGCCACAGCTGGTAAGGTGGGTAGGATCGAAAGGGCTACTTGGCTAGAGGTCTGTCTGATAACTCACCTCTCTGGATTTCCAGGGGGGGGGGTGGGGTGGCTTTTGGGTGTGGGCTGGAAGTCAAATGCCTGGGAATTACAGGACATGGAACTTTCATGAGAGCTGCAGGTGGATACTGAGCTATATTTTAATGAAAACAAGGGGTCAGCGGACTCAGCTAAAGTCATCTGGGAGGCGTACAAAGCGGTTCTTCAAAATCT
Source organism: Calotriton arnoldi (assembly GCA_963921515.1). Classification (NCBI taxonomy): domain Eukaryota; kingdom Metazoa; phylum Chordata; class Amphibia; order Caudata; family Salamandridae; genus Calotriton; species Calotriton arnoldi. Next base: position 270,655 of record CAWUFW010011355.1, on the reverse strand, counting down.
GGCTCAAAATGTGTTAGCGCATAAGAAAAAGAGGGAGACTAGGGAAATAGGGGATATCGAGCATCGGCTGACACGCTTGGAGGGGACTCCCGGGGGCCTTGTCGGTCTCCCAGATCCTTAGGAGAATTGAGGTCCAGCATACTGAATATCACAGCTTGACCAAACAAGAGACTTGGAGCCAAATGTTAGACACACACCGCTGACTCTATAAAACAGGATAAGGTAGGTAGAATTCTAGCATGGTTTAGTAAGAGGGAGGCAGAGGCCCGCTGGGTGCAATGTATTGTAAGTTGCTCTGGAGAATCCTACACAACTGATAGGAGCATAGCAGAGGAATTTGCAAGATATTATGAAGCCTTGTATATTAAGCACCCGCTCTCGGACGCCCAGCAGATTGAGGGGTACCTAGCTACAGTAGACACACCTGTGCTCCAAGAAGAGGGTTGAATGGCCCCAGATGAGGATATCACACTTCTGGAGATATGCAGCCTTAGCGAAGCTAAAAATCGGGAAAACTCCCTGCACCCAATATTATCCTGGCTGAATTCTTCAAGAGGTCCTTGGGCCCTACCTCCTAAATATGTTCCTGGAGGCTCGCAGGGTGGGTGCACTGCCACCTGACCTGCAACATGCCACAATCATGGTGATACACAAGAAAGGCAAGCCAGTAACAAGCTGCGAGTCATACCCCCCCGATCTCACTGCTGAATGTGGAGACCAAAATATTGACCACGGTGATGGCCACTAGGCCCTTTGGGTCATACTTCTCTTGATCCATAGGGATCAGTCAGGCTTTATGCCGGACGGTCCACTAGACTCAGTTTACATAGGCTCCATAACTGGATGGTGGAGATGCGCCCCGGACGGGAGCCACATGTGTTCCTCTCCCAGAATGCCGAGAAGGCTTTTGATGTCATTCACTGTATGTTCCTTTTTTAGCACCAGTTAGAGTAATTTGGCCCCAAATATATAGCATAGATAGCCTTGCTCTACCAGGCCCCTATGGCGGCAGTGAGCATTAATGGTATCCTCAACTCGTGGTTCCTGATCAGGAGGGGGACCAGACAGGGTTTCCCCTTGTCCCCCCTCCTTTTCGTCCTCACCATAGAGCCCATAGCCAGTGTGATCCGTGGTCACCCTGACATCCAGGGGTTGAGTCATTGAGCCCACCGCAGAAGAAGAATTTTTTTTGCTGTACGCAGATGATATCCTCTTGTACATCACACAGCCAGTAGCGATGATCCCGGTTGTTTTTTCCAGGTATTCGAGTTATATGGCGCCCATTCTGGGTACAATATTAATTTGGATAAGTCGGTTCTGTGCTCAATATGTAGTTCCTTAGACCCTTCCACCTTCCGCGGGAGGCTACAGATGCATATGGAGGTGTTTCAGTACCTCAGAATGTATATGTCCCCCCCCCCCTCCTCCCCACCGTGTGAGGTGCCTTGATAAGTACTTAGGGCGGGGCGGACTTTCATGGTGATGCAGAGCACTGGTGTGCACTACCGTTGACAATACTGGGCTGAGCTGCCATATTTAAAATAATTACTTTGCCGAAACTCTTATATGCCCTCCAGAAAGCTTACTATAGAATCCCCGATGAGCTCTTTACTAGAATTGGTGGGGAGATTAGAAATTTGATATGGAACAACAGGCACCCTCGGACAGCACTCAGGACGCGGCAATGTAACCCGTACAATGGTGGTATAGCCCTTCCCAATATCAGATATCCGAGCATATTATTGGGCCGCCCATTTAATTGTTATAATTGAATGGGTGTCTGCTTCCCACCACCATCCCGCATATAATTTAGAGAAAACTCAGTTTTCGGCAAAGTCATATCTGCACTACCTCTATAGTGGGGGAGGGAGGAGCAAGTTCCACTGAAGCATCATTTGACTCCTTCTCATTGTCGGCTTCTACTCTCACCCGCCTGTAACCATGATTCAATACTTATGAGATGTCCTCCGGTGCTACACATGTAATCATGGTTAATAATGTGTAATGATCCTAAAATGTGGAAAACCTAATAAAATGGTTTTAAAAAAAAAAAAAAGGGGGGGAAAGAGGTGTAAGACAGCTACTGCTGGCAATTCATGTGGCACTAGAGGCCTGGACCAAAGCCACCAAATGCGTCGGGAGGGCGAATAAGGTGCCTAGGGAGACACTGCTCTGGATTGGGGCGATGTTTCGAGAGCTTGGAAAACTCAGGGGCTTTGGAGCTTGGGATACAATAGGAATTTCCAAGAATGGTGACCTCCAAGAAGATCGGGGGGGGGGGTCTTATGCCCTTACGTTCCCTTCAGAGGGTGTTGTGTAGTTCCTATATACCCTATACAGGTTCTGCGCGGTTGGATAACAAAATGTGGGATTGGCGGCAAACTGATTCTGTGCACCCCCACCGGTTACGTTAGCCCATCTGCATTAGCTAGCTCACAGTGCCACTATGATCTCCTCTTACCAAGGAGAGAATAGATTCTGGCAACCTCAGAACAAGACAACCCTGATCCCTCAGAATCGTGGAAACAATATACTACCTTACGCTCAGTCACTCGTGCTTACTAATCAGAGAGATACACAGAATAAACAGTCTGGGCGTTTTCAATAACTATTTATTGAACAGTTGTTATTCTAGTGTAGAATAGATTAGCTGCAACAACCATTAGACAGTAGCAGAGATATATGATTAGCAATACTACAAAAGTAAAGGGATGGTATAGTTCTACCATCTTGCAGAAATCATGAATGTATACACGTACATAAAACACATGATAAAAAGTGCGTTATCCTACGATGCCTCCCTAACTAGATGTACCTAAATGTACCTAGCATCTATGTAGGTGTTATGCCAAGAATCCCTCTAGGATCTAGTCAACCCCATTACCTGAGGGTTAGAGAATGTGGGACCCCGTCCTGGTCTCGAGTTGGACACCCCGCAAGGGATGTTAGACCACTGCTAGCTGGAGCGTCTGCATGCAGGAACCTCAGTCTCTCTGGTCAGTGTGTCAGCCGGGAAGTCACGGTCGCCTCGATCTTTCTAAGCAAGACATGATGTATATAAACCCATAGGTCTCCCCACGGGGTCCTACGTTGCTGTGTTACTGTGTCGGCCTAAAGGATGACGTCGGGCCTGAACTTTATACAGAGATATTATACAGGAGATGTCAGTCCTGCTGTTAGTCCTGCTGTGCTTCCAAGAAGCCTCATGCATAATATAGGAGATTCGAACTAGGGAAAAACCTGCGTTCTGAATGCAGTGTCTCATCTAGGTAAAAGGTCAGTCCCTATGAACAGTTATGTATGTAATAATGTAGGGAAGGATATAGGTGAAAGGTTGCAGTGTTACCTGCGCCTATATAGGGTACCTATGTGGAATATAACACCCACTACTCTTCCGACTGGACAACATATGTAACCTATTATTGTACTACCATTCAAACTAGACATTGGTACGCACAAAGTGTTAAAAAACATTTAAAAAGGTTTAAAAACGTCTAAAAATTTCTTTAAAAAAAAACTTACAAATGTTAAAAAAAACTTGCAAGTAATAGCTCTAAAGTGTCCGTAGCTATAGTCAGAACCACTATAAGCATTTGAAACCATGTATGCCCAATAATGAAAGGAATGTCAATTTTGTTTTTGAGTTCCAAATAGAGTTTATTTAAAAAAGGGCACATTTCTTCCAGCACACGACGAGCCAAATGAGGCAAATGTTTATGTGTCCTGGCTGGTAGACGCAACATTTGTGTTGCTTGCTTCCGCAGTAGACAGCCCCTGTAACACCTCGCAGAGTACATCAATAGAGCACAGATGATGTTCCACGCTGTCCGCAGCCGGTGCTGGGCAGCCTGTGTGTCGTCCAAAGCCTGGGTGTCAGAGGAGGAGCCAGTGTCCATACCAACATGTGCAGTTACTACCTGCGGTGGCTCAAGGAATGCCGCCATCAACATTGGAATATGCTGAGGACATTGCAGAACATGGGCCGTTATCGGGTCCAGTAACGCATTCACGTCCGGTTGCGCACATGATGGGAATGTCAAACAAAGGTCTAACACACATTCTTCTCCGCAAAACAGGCATCGGAGGACAGGTAAGATGCAGTCCATCCAGACTGGTCGAGATGACAAGAACCAAGATGCACTTAGTTCTCTTAGGCGAGGCGTGCCTAGATGTTGTACCAAGCGGTCACGGTATTTACGCTCCAGGAGTGCTTTTTCCATCTCCTTGGTGACTGGGACGTCCATTGCGTAGCAGAAAAATAGCAATCAGGATTCCTGCTATTAGAAATAGGATCAGCGGAAGTCCTCCAAAGATGCTTCCGAATACAGAGTGTATGAAGTTTAGTATAACTCCAAGTACCGTCTGAAAGGTGCTTATAAGTCCAGAACCTATGGTCTTAAATAGGTGAACAATGCCTGTCGTATCAGACATGTTAAAGATACGATTAACCATTTCTTCCAATCGGGGTCTGATCTATTATATTGTATTATGTCATCTATTGTGATCTCTTCTTGTGATGTTATGCTACCCTCGGTGTGTGATGGAGTCGGTACCCGAGGTGTGTTCAGGTCTTTGTTCTTGGCTAGTCCAAGGCAAGACGTCTGTTGCACTGTCTTGTTCAAAAACATGATTTTTTTGCGACATAAGGCATGCTCTAAACAAAGCTTCTGTTCCCTGCACCTGCCATTCTCCAGTACCCCAGACTGATTTTAAGTCTATGGTGTCTTTCCATAAGTCAAAACCTTGTTCAGACAACTGGGCAATAAAGGAAGCAAAGTAAATCTGTTTGGTGCTTGTTAACATATTTTTCTGTGCCGATGTTGGTGCAACCTTATAATAATATGAGGCTGGGTCAGACATATTAAACCCTGAAAAATATGGAAACTTCTGTGTAAATGTTTTTGAACTGCCTTTTGGCGGTGTTGGACAATGTTCCCACTGGTGGGAAGTGAACACATTTCTAGGATTTGCATAATGTTGATAATACATTGTTTCGAAATCTGATGTGCCTTCCAATGTTTCACAATTAGAAATCGCATTTAATAGTTTCAAAATCCCAGTCATCGGAAAATGTACTTGGAGGTAATGATATCACTTAATGATATTTTAAATAAATGTGGAATTTTTAAAAGTTCGGTCGGGCCGAATATATCGAAATCAACCTTGTCCCACACTATACCATCCGGTATAGGAACTGCTGTAATATTCACTGATGACAAGTCTCTTTGTTCTCGATGAGATTATTGATGTGGTTTTAAAATTAGATTCACCTTTTGGGCTGCAGAGCTTTGCCGAATGTATTGTCCATTAATAAGCATGTTAAAAATTATCACTAAGCCTAACCAGAAAAGAAAGAAAAGTACCCCGGTAATTATCCATAGTTCTACCCACGGTGATACGAGGTAAGTTCTTTTAAGAAAGTTCAGAAAGTCTTTAACTTGCTGCTTGCGTGATTTTTGGGCTGGCGTAGTTTCAGATTCACTTGGATCCAAAGAAAACGTATCAAAGTTTATGAAATAGCCAGAAGCAGTTCGATCAATTGTTGGAATTGCATCAGGATTTGTTGAAATCGTACTTTGCTCTTGTCGAGGCATGTTGACGTAGACATCTGTATTTGGTCGATTAGCAACTTGAGCGTTATTTTGAGTTTCATTTTGAAGTCGAACTTCAGGTTCAAGGGGAACGAGTTCGATGGCATTGTTGCATAGTCCATCATTCCGTACAGGTGACTCTTCGAACGTGATGAGTCTTTCTGTTTGAACTTCTTGTATTGTAGCGAGAGGAAGGAGTCTGCTACTTTGGAGTCCACGTGGCCTGCTACTAGGTATCGGCCACATTGTGTGGTTTGATTAGGTCAATTGAGACAAATCTTTTTTCCGGCAAGAGGCGGCAGAAGTACAGTTCTTGTTCCTTCGACTGCTAGAACCTATACAAGCTTTCTGTATGATGGCCCAATTTTTTTTTTTTTCTCGCAAGTTTGTCTCTGACCAGATCCCCGACTTTTGGGATCCAGACAGGTCTTGCCGTGACTTCCCCAGTGGCGGTCTGCTTCAGATGGACATTACTTTGTCGTGTCCTGTATTCATTTAGATGCTGTAAAACAGCCAAACGATCATGGATGTCAAAAGGTTTTTAATCCGCCACTGTGCCTTCACAATCCAGATCAGGTACCCACATTCTTGTCCCAAATAGGACCTCATAAGGAGTGACACCCCCTAGAGAACTTCTTGGCATGTTGTTCAAAGCCCGCTGTACTCCATACAGATGTTTTACCTAGCTCTGACCCATGCCTAATACTCTAGCTGTTAAAGACTGCTTTAAGTCTCGGTTTTTCCTCTCCACAACTGAATTTCCCCCGGGATGGTACGGAGATGAGTACCGCAATGCTACACCCAATCCTCGCATGGCCTCCTTGTAAGCCCGAGAGCTAAACGCAGGGCCCTGGTCAGAATGTAATGTGGCAATTGTGCATGTCCCTATGAAGACTCGTAAATCTTTTATAACAGTTCGAGCGTCAGCCGAGCGCTGGGGCCACACCCATAGGAATCTTGAGCAGGAATCCACTGCAACCAGGATATACCTGTAAGCCCCATCTCTTTGTAAGGGGCCGCAGTGGTCCAAGTAAACACACGCTAATGGTTTGTCAGATATTAACAACGGTGTCTGCGATGGACGTGTTACGGTGGAACCTTTCATCTGCTGACAGAGGTCGCATTTCAAAACATAGTCTTTAGTCTGCTTTGTTAACCCAGGCCACCAATAGCGTTGTTTTAACAACGAAACAGTCGCCGTAACTCCTGCATGTGCAGAACCTATCCCTCCGTGTGCTGCTAGAATCAAACCTAACCTACGATCCATATTTGGAATTACTCTATCCCCCACTCAAGGAATCTGAGCAAATGGAATATTGTTGGCATCTAACTTGCAGGAGTACTTGAGTGGAAACTTTTTTGGTACTGCTCCGCTGTTTTTGCGACAAGCATGGATAGCTACCATAATCTCACCGTCTATTCTCATTTTAGAACGAGTGATTGCAGCTACGGAAGCCGTGCGTACAGCTCCCTTTGCGGCTTTATCAGCCAATGAATTCCCTTCAACGTGAACGCCATCACGCTGATGACTCAGTGTATGTAAAACATGAGCCCTCGGTAGTTCTGTTTTCAACTCCACTACCTGTTCCCATAGCATTTTATGCTTAATTGTGCCACCTTTTGCATCTTTGAACCCATTTCGAACCCAGTGCTGCAAATATTCATTGTAAGACTGCACACAGTAAAAGGAATCGCACACAATTAGTGTGGGGAATTCTCGATCCGTATTTACCAGTCCCAGTATCAGCGCTTTTTACTCTGCCAGCTGTGCCGTGCAGTCTCCAAGAGATTGCGTTTTTGTTCAACTTGGATGGAACTTTCCATCCCGCATGCAACCTTTAACGATTGCACATGCTGCGCTATATTGTTGCTTACTTCCTATGGCCGGTTGAGCAGATCCGTCAGTGTAAATAATATATTCATACTGATCTAGAGGCATTATTTCATTCGGTAGAGGATATTCTTGTTCGTATTGCAGAAATGCTTGTGTCTTTAGATTTGGGTCGTACCTGTATTCTACATCTGTTGCAGTGAGAGAATTAGCCCATTGTATCCATCTTGGATGTAAGGCTTTAGCGTTAGAGACGATTGCCTTTGTCGCAGCCTCTAAGGCTGGAACCGGAGTCACTACTATTATTAGTTTCCCCTGAGCCAGTGCACTCTCTCTCACTACAGCAGTCTGTACTGCTGCCAGAATCTTTTCTGTGGATGCGAAGCGCATCTCAGCATTTGTGTACAAATGTAATTTGTATGCTATTGGTAATGTTTCACCTTCATTATAGGTTAGATAGGTGTACCCAGATTGACCCGCGACTATACGGATTACTAGGTTGGGTACGTTTACGCGTGTCTGTAAATGTTTGGAAGCCATCATGTCAGCTTGTAAGGAACGAAGAGTATCTGTGTGTTCCTGTGTCCATTGTTTTACTGAAAAATCAGGTTTTATTAAAATCGTAGAAAGGTTTTACTCTTTCTGCGTACTCTAAAATGTAAGTTCGACAAAACTTTAGGAATCCCAGTATTGATTGTACATTTTTTAATGATTTTGGAGGTTGGAGCAGCACGCATTTTTCAAAAAAATTGGCTGCCACGCTTTTTCCTTCACTTGAAAGCTCATATCCTAAAAACAGGACACTGAGGTGGGCAATTTTTGATTTCTTAAAGTTGAATTTGTTGCCCTTAGATGCAAATTCCAAAATTATGGTATTCACTCTGTTCAAGTGCTCCTCTAGGGCATCGTCCGTCAGATAAATATCATCCACGTAGGACAATGCCTCTTCATCCAAGTTTTGAACTAACTCCGTTACTCTCGCCGAAAACAACCCCGGGCTGTTCTTATACCCCTGGGGGGAGTCGACAAAATTGACGCTGGGACCCTAGCGCTGAGAAGGCTGTTAGATACCTGCTTTCAGGCGCTATATTGTGGCAGAAAAATCCATTTGAGATATCAAGTGTTTCATATTTTTTCCGCACAATGTTATTCATTAATGCGGCACTGTGTACATTTTGGACTGCAAATGTCTTAGTGCAAGTGTTTAAATGTCTGGAATATAAAACTAGACGATATGAATTGTCAGGTTTCATGTCAGGAAACAAAGGATTGTTCATTGGTGAGGTGCAATTTTCGATCACCCCTTGGTATTCAAGTTGATCTAAGATCTCCCTGACCTGTTTTTTTAGCTTCTTGCTTTATTGGATACTGCCTTTGTGCAGTTGGAGTATTTTTTAAAGGAATTATGTGGTGGGTTGAATCCGCATCCCATCCTACATGGTTTTTGTATAATGCTGGAGCTTGTGCTTCCGCCGACTCCTGCGCATATGTGTGTTGTAAATGCCTGGGAATATGGTCTGAGAATGCCGGTAGAATTACCGTTTCCCCTTTAGGGCAATCCATGAAGAATGCTGGCGGCCAATCTTGTTCAGCTAGCAAAATGTCATAGCCAAAAGTCAGGTTCTCCCAAAAGAGACCTCTCACTGTTCTACAATTGTCCCGCTCCATCTGGAGCGTTATTTCACATACCTTATGTGGGACACTTACCCTAGTATCGGGTGTTTCTACAGTGAAATAATCATTCAAGTCCTCGGTCACCAGAAATTCTATCAGGGTTCTAGAGAGCTATTGTTATTTCTGCTGCACTGTCTAGCATCGTCAGAGCCCATTTCCCGTTCAGTAGTCGAGTCCTCAGAATTCTGGGTATGTTTGATCTTTAGACCTGCAACCTTCTTTTTGAACTGTGGCTTTTGCTTTGGTTTCTCTTCTTTTTTAGAAGTGTAATTTTGAGCGTGCTGCTTGTCTCTGGACTTTGTGCGCTCTTCTTTATGTTCAGACAGTCCTCTCTCTCTCTCTCTCTCTCTCTCTCTCTCTGAGTTTTTCGACGAACCCTGAAAGGAACGAGAGGAACGTGTATCAGTATCCTGATACCCGTCAGGTTTCCGAATATTTTCCCTATTCCTAAGGTTGTACCTCTTTTCGGAAGGCTCCTGTGGAGGAGATCTACCTCGGGATTGAGATGTTTCCTTTAAAGTTTTGATGTTTTGTATTGTCCCACTTCTTCTTTGTTGAAGCAGGTGTCTGCTTAGAAGTGTCCTTTTCAGGGCTGCCCATTAGCTGTGGTTTTAAAGCTTTCCCACCCAAACTGACACAGCCTAATTCTGCATATGCAGGTTCAATTATTTTGGGTAGTTTGTGTTGTTGTTCTAAAGGACTGAACTCCCTTAGGCGTTGGCGGATAGCCACTGAAGCTGCTTCCCCTTTAATATTCACTAATATTATGGCGGATACCTGGGCATAGTTACTTAGTAACTTCATCCCTAAGTTTAGGGCAGGCTTTGCTCCGTACTCATTTTGTATTTGTCTCAATACATCAGGTACTACTGCTAACGACGGGATACCATGAGTTCTGGTATAAATAGCAGCAAAGACTGTACCCCGTAGGGTACAATCCTCTAATTGTGGTGTTATCCCCATGGGCAAGCAGATTGTTAGCATTCTGTGTTTTTCATACGGGGTAGTATTCAGGAATACTGCCTCTAGCTGTGTTATTTTCTGAGCTACCCAGAATGGTATTTGTTCACGTTTAGAGGGCATTTTACCCATCACCGCGTGTAATGTTTGTGGTGTAATTTTAGTTGCTGTACCCTGAATTTGAGTTCCATTTGTTGCAACTATTGCTGGTTGGACTGTAAATGTCCTCATGACGAATTGCGTCAAGTTTCTATAGATTTTAATTTAATCTTTATGTTGTATGAGTAAGTCTCCTGGTGGCAGTGTGTCAATGTCAGGATGTGGTGTGTAGGCCGCTAATATCGGCCACGTTGCCCCTTCTCCTCAGAGCGGGTAGAGTCTTACTCTTCTTCTTGTGTGGGGTAGGGAGCCTTTAAACCAGTATTACATTCCTGGTACGTGAGAGGAACCTCTAGGTCTTCAAATGGACAATATTCCGCTGGTACACCTCCTTCTGTGTAAGAGTGAAATGTTTTTGTTCTTGCATTTGCTGCTGGGAATGTAACTCACGAATAAAATACCTCTGTTCTGTTTGATTCGTGTGCCTCAATCACAAAAACTACTATGCCACCCCTAGATGATAAACCATGCTCTAGCAGTTTCAGGGGGACTGCATTTCTAAATTTGGTGCAATTTGTATTGCGTCTGCATCTTCCTCGTCTGAGGGGCAGTTCTTGTTGCAGTGGGTCTAAGACCTGGTTAGTCATTGTTTTTAGTACACTAAATAACTTTTCAAGGGAACCAAGATACGGTGTTTATGCACAATTTTAGGAACACTGTGTCCTTCAAGCTTGATTAACCAACAGCCAATAAATAGGATTTTGTAACCTACTCAGCTGTGGCAGAGTTTGCGCCCACCCACTCCAGACGTCTCTGGTGTTTTGCGAGTAGGGGTCTCTGAGAATAGCACGACTGAACTACTCAGATTCTACTGTTAAATAAGTACCCAACCAACGTTGGCGCCATGTCGTGTAGTTCCTATACCCTATACAGGATCTGCGCGTTTGGATAACAAATTGTGGGATTGGCAGCAGACTGATTCTGTGCACCCCCACCGGATACGTTAGCCTATCTGTATTAGCTAACGCACAGTGCCACTATGATCTCCTCTTACCAAGGAGAGAATAGATTCTGGCAACCTCAGAAGATGACAACCCTGATCCCTCAGAATCGTGGAAACAATATACTACCTTTCGCTCAGTCACTCATGCTTACTTTGTCTCAGAGAGATGCACAGAATAAACAGTCTGGGCGTTTTCAATAAGTATTTATTGAACAGTTGGTATTCTAGTGTAGAATAGATGAGCTGCAACAACCATTAGACAGTAGCAGAGATATATGATTAGCAATACTACAAAAGTAAAGGGATGGTATAGTTCTACCATCTTGCAGAAATCATGAATGTATACATGTACATAAAACACATGATAAAAAGTGTGTACTCCTACTATGCCTCCCTAACTAGATGTACCTAAATGTACCTAGCATCTATGTAGGTGTTATGCCAAGAATCCCTCTAGGATCTAGTCAACCCCATTACCTGAGAGTTAGAGAATGTGGGACCCCGTCCTGGTCTCGAGTTGGACACCCCGCGAGGGATGTTAGACCACTGCTAGCTGGAGCGTCTGCATGCAGGAACCTCAGCGTCTCTGGTCCGTGTGTCAGCCGGGAAGTCACGGTCGCCTCTATCTTTCTAAGCAAGATATGATGTATATATACCCATAGGTCTCCCCAGGGGTCCTACCTTGCTGTGTTACTGTGTCGGCCTAAAGGAGGACGTTGGGCCTGAACTTTACACAGATATTATACAGGACATGTCAGTCCTGCTGTGCTTCCAATAAGCCTCATGCATAATGTATGAGATTCGAACTAGGGAAAAACCTGCGTTCTGAATGCAGTGTCGTATCTAGGTAAACGGTCAGTCCCTATGAACCGTTGTGTATGTAATGTAGGGAAGGATATAGGTGAAAGGTTGCAGTGTTACCTGCGCCTATATAGGGTACCTATATGGAATATAACAAGGGATGATCAGTTACAAGGTAACTAATATACTAAATATGCACAACTCAGTCACGCATGGCGGGCTGAGGTCCTGGAGGTCCTCAAACTGCCTGAACATGCTCCCCTGGAGGGTAGGTTACTTATAAGGGGGATCGCGGAAAAGGCGGTCACCTTTACATACAGAACGCTCAATAACAACATGTCCGATACACTAACAAAGCTAAGGGAAGGGGTTGTTGCCCACTTGTCCTGGGGTGTGGGAGTTGGGCTGACAGTTGTTCGTTTGATTGTTGGCTTGTGAAAGTTGCGCCTTCATGACCTTATCGTTACTGTCCCAGTTTGTCAGAGGGGTTAGGTGACACCGCAAGACACTACATACTCCACATATGCGAGGGGAGTACTGATCTGGGGGTCCCTTTCCAACACACTGATCCGGCGGTCAGGTTTGTGGTGGAGACAGGTCCACTAGCTGGCCACGACATAGCCCTTATTAATATTTACGGGGCAAATATACATCAGGGGACATTTCTGGAGGATTTGTTTAGGGTCCTGGCCCCCCACCTGGTGCACTAAATCATTATGCGAGGATACTTTAACTGCGTTGCGGACCCCACTCTACATCGCTCTCAAACCCAGCTGCAGTATTCCCCAGTCGCCAGAACGGCGCACTTGATTGCAAACTGGCAGAACACATGGGGGCTGGTTGACACCTAGCGCCACATGCATCCCCCCAGACTAGAGCCTACTACTTTTCTAGTCTCCACAATTTTCATGTACGATTAGATATGCTCCTTTGCACCCCAGATGTCCATGGGTTAGTACACAAGGTTGAATACCTCTCTAGAACTATCTCAGACCACAATCAGATTCTCCTCCAATTGGGTTGGAAGCAGTTAAAGCCTTGTATTCCTACTTGAAGACTGAAACCGGAGTCTTTAGAGGATCCAGTCTTTTGGGACACTATTAGAGAATGCATTCAGAAATATTTTGAGGACAACACTGGCACTGCGTCTACATTGCGGATGAAGTGGGACACTTTTAAAACAGTAGTCAGAGGATGGTGTATAGCAAAAGCTGTGGGGGGTTAGGCGCACACGGATAGTTAAAGTTGTGACTTTAGAGGCGGAATTGAGAGCTGTATAGAAAAACAGACAAGAGCACCCTGACCTGCAGCACAGACTGCTCAGCACCAAAGAGGGTCTAGCGGGGCAGGTTGAGAAGCTCAGGTGGAATGACTAAATGGAATACATAAGGGCACATGTGGAACGTGACCCAGCTGGCACCCTCTTGGCATGGCTGGCCAATCCTGCCAGACGGGGCTCGGTCATAGTGGAACTGGAGACAGACTAGGCTCTATGACCAAGCAGATATCAACCACCATTTTAGAAGGTATTTCTCTAGCCTCTATGCGAGTGCCTCCGAGCAGCTGATTATGCCATAATCTCTTTCCTAGCCCAGGCTCTTGCCCCTGAGGAGGCTGAAGAGCGGGGGGAACGGGGATGGAGATCACACATCTCAGTAAATAAGGGGAGCTCTAAAGGACATGGCGAGGAGAAAGACACCTGGGACAGACGGACTCCCTGTGGAGTTTTACATCGCAAATGCGGACATACTGACCCCTAAACTAGTAGACCGGTACAAGGCTGCTAAAGATGCGTGCCATCTCCTGCCCTCCACCTGCGAGGCACTGGTGGTTACCCATTAAAGCCTAGAAGACCTGCACATGATTGCACAGCATACAGGCCGCTATTAACGCATTCTTAGCAGGGTCCTAGCAACCAGACTCCTCCACAACATAATGAAATTGGTACATCTAGATCAGAAAGGGTTTCCATCCCTATTAGAAGCAGACTCTTAGGACTGTGAGCAGGCGGCTGTCTTTACTGTAGACACACAGAAAGCCTTTGACAGCTCAGAATGGGATTTCCTCTACGAAGTGATGGAGCAACTGAAGTTGGGACGTGGTTTTATCGCCTGGACCAACCTACTGTATACGGACCCCACGGCCAGAGTCAAAACTGGTTGTGCCATCTCGGAGAGCTATAAGGTGGGCAGGGGGACCCGCCAGAGATGTCCTGTCGCCCTTGCTTTTTGCACTGGCAATGGAGTCATTGGCCAGGTGTGCCAGATCTGGGAGCCGCTATAGAGGCATAGCTGTTGGGGGACAACAACAACACATTGCTTTATACGCAGACGACATGCTAATATTCCTCTAGGATCGTAAAAATGGAAATATAAAACATTCCAATATGGCGTCCTGTTGTTGACTTCGGCTAACACTGTGGATATGTATTAACCGAGAGGTGCTTTCTACGAATAATGTTGAGATGTAATTGATTGCTGGGATAAAGCCATTTTACCATATTGAAACCACACTGTCCGTTCGTTTTAAAAGTTCGTTAGACTGAATCTATTATCGTCCCCTCGTTTTTAAAGTTTGTTAGACTGAATCCACTCGGACTGTAATTGAGTGCGGGGATAAAGCCAATCTACCATATCGAAATGACGATATTGGATTTTGGCCAAACCATTATGTCCGCCCATTTAAAAAATTCGTTAGACTAAATCCACTTTGAACCTCGGTAACTTTGCACCTTACAAGATGGTGTATAGTTTTAGATGCAGGTCATGTGACCGGTAGGTGTCGTTAGATGTTCACAGGTGCGAGCACTTAGTAACCTGTATAAAATGAGGCACGGCATGGGCGCTCGGTTCATCACTACTTGGAGGGAACCGGACGGCCGTAGTCGTGCAGAGGGCAGCATACTTTGCCGTGAGTATAGAGACGCGTCGTGCATACTATATAGGCATGTACATGTTATCAGAGTGTGGGTTGGGACTGTCTGGATCTATACAGCGAGGGGACGTCGGGACCCATACAGCGAGGGGACGTTTTCTGTACATCTGTTGAGAGTACGAGTGATTAAGGGTAACGGTGTTGAAATAATAAGTGTGTGAGACAGGACGGTTGGGGGACGCATACTTTCACATTATGATCCCGAACCCAGATACGGTCCGGATGCAGGAATTGAATGCTCGAATACGATAGCGACAAGGTTACGTCACATCGCTTATATAACTGGCGCACCCGATATGAGTTTAACTAAGCCGATATCTGCTCGATGATATCTGTGAAAATGTTGGGTTCTCATTGATATAGATGTAACGATAGCTCTCTATGTTGTTTCAGCACAATTCACTGAAAAGCCAGGGGTTTACAGATTTCCTGTGTGCAACTATCCCGCAGACTAGATCGTAACATAGACAGACATAACATCGGTAACGTGGAATTTGTTACTAGTAAGTGCTTATTTGTGCCATAATCTCTAGTGCCAGTATAATTGGGACCAAGGCTTAAAATCTACATAGTGGCATTTCTTATAAATAGATTCGTGCTGTTGTGTTGGGAGGATTTAATTACGCCGGAACTAAATATTAGCTGATCAACATTGGCAGCTTTTGTAATACTTGACAGACTTATGCGTTTTTAAAATCGATTCTAAAACTCAAGAAATGAATATCCCTGTGCGATACCATTTATAGTTTAGTAACAAATTATTTAATTTTAAGAGGCTTGACATTAGTCTTTCGTGGTTTTACAGAATCGACTATTTTAAATACCGCAGTATCTTAAATCATTGACACCTATGAACCATCTCGGACGCCTAGTGACGCATACTGGAATAACACGGACTACGTGAATTGTATCACTAGTAAGTTGTCTTGTCTATACATAAATTTTCTAAGTGGAATGGAACAAGGACAGAGAATGAGTTTGAAGGGACCACAACACACAGTGGTTATACTTGAAGTATCTCACAAAATGGTGTTATCTATACGTATAACGTGGGCCCTAAGTCACTTTTAGATTTGTGCATAAATTATATATAATGCTGCTAGTAGCTGCAGAGCTATATAAAGATATGGGGTGTACTTTGAACAGTAGTATAAATATTTATACAATTGTTGAGGGTTTAACCGGCAATATGACTCACTGCAGATCTGTTATTGTGTTTATTTTTAGATACATTGTATCGCCTTCGCCCGTTTTTTAATAATAAAACTCGTGAATCATTGTGCACACCGCAAGCAGATAAAGACTATGATGAAGGTATGAATTGTAGTGTATATATTACTATTCTTGCCATCTTATGATCACCAAATGCGATAGAGCCAGAATGAGCTGTCATATATGCGATAGCTTTGAAATATGATATAATGCAGCAAACTGTGTGTCTGTTTTCTGTGTTTCCTTCCTTAGCCGAAATAATTGTGCGACAGTGATTATGTGATCCTTGGAGTAGCTTCCCGTTGATCTAAATTTGATAGGATGAGAGTTATGTCTATCTATGATGGTCATTAACAACAACACAGTGCTAGCGTGATAATGAATTACAAGGAACTGCATAGTGTTGTGCACTTAATGTTGTATTGTGTTCATATTGTAAATAGTGTTTTGTAATTGCTTTTAGCCCTGAAGAAGTCCCGTGAGGGATGAAACGCGTTGGCAAGCAAATTGTGTGGTGCTTTTTAAAGAATGAACTGCTTTTCAATAAAAGAAACTGACTTCAATCAAGTAACACGACCATCTGTCTCATTTTCATCTGGGAAGCTATTAATTTAATATATTGTTCTAATTTTCTTAAATATGATGTACTAGGACATTTATACTAGAAAATACATGTTGTTCTGGTGTGTAGGGTCATCTTTGTTTGCTCTGGACTGCTTCGTTTTGCCTAAATATGTTATATTAGGACATCAATACTAGAGAGTACTGACTTATCTTGGGTGCAGGGTCATTTTTCTTCTACAGAAAAGACAATCACAACTACACTGGCACCAAGGTGGATTCTGTACAACATATCCTGGGCTAGGGAGGTCTGGATTGGTGCTTGGGCAGGCCCCAATACACCACTGATTTGCCTGGGGCCGAGACCGTGCCAGGGATGCCTCCTCTGAGGCACCTTTGCATCTTGTTAGGATTTGTTCACTGGCTTGGCAAAGACCCGTTTCACTGTGCTCTGCCCGACACAATGGGGTGCAGAATAGATGGCAGCTTAGAGGTGGGTTCTTTACAAGCAACGACTGTCCCTCAACTCTATGTATGTATGTTGGAGGTGATGCACATGAGCACCTCCTGCCTTGCAGTGGCTTTCCCCCCCAACTGGGTGACTTGGAAGAGAGCTTTAGAGTCAACGTGCACCTCATCTGTCCATTCAGAAAGATACAGGGAGGCTCAGGTGAGCATTATCTGTCACAGCCCGCCTCCCTCTCCAGACATTGAAAAGCAGAGGACTGAACATACGAGGTTCAGCAGAATCTCCAACCCCCAGGAAAAGGGACAGAAAAAGGAGTAGCAAAAGGTGGAGCAGCTGGAAGGAAATGGGGGGTACCCTGTCAAGCACACGCCCCGCATTCTAAGGAATCTTACCTTTTCTCACAAAAAGAACCTCTTGCTAAGGAAAAAGAAAAGGAAAAATGTACATGCAATAATATATGACTGACATTTACTCCCCAGTGAGGACTTCCTGAAAGAAGGCACTCAATTAAGGTATTTGGTTTAACTTTGTAGAGGCCATCATATGTTCAAACAGGACATAGGCTGGACCTTCAACACTACTGCTCCAAGACTCTCTTTCCAACACTTCAGTGCTGCTAGCATATAGCAGGGAGGCGTCAATTGGGTCTTTCAGAACATAAATCTTATCTTGCATGCTTATAGCACTAACCCCTGTGGTGCTCATCCCTCCGATACCCAAATCATTTAACATTTGTGCCATCACTATTTCGCCTACATCAGGTCGGGGCATTTTAGCACGTAACCAATTTCCAGGTACTTGTAATGTAATGGAATTGATTAGGACGATCAATTTCTCGTCTCTATTGAGATTGCCCATCACCTGGATAGTGGTCGGAATCTGCTGTGGTGAAATTGGACATTAAGAGGTATGCATTGCCCTCGTGGTACTGTTGGACCTCTTAAAAACTTCACAGAATTGTCTACCAGATCCTACTTCTGCATAAGTGTAATAAGCAACCTCTTGCAAGACAGCTCACATCCTTTGAATAAAGAATTTGTTTTTAGTTATCTAAAGACACATTTTCCTCTCTGCATCACATCAAGACCCTGTACAGCACAGAGTCAAGTTTACAGTACAGGACCACCCTCCTGTTAAATCAGGACAACATCATAATTAGGATTGTTTTATGCAGGTGATGTTCATTTATAAATTGGGGTTCTCAAACGAGGTGCTTCAGATATAGATCACTACCACATAAAATAGATACACATTAAATGGCCATGCATGACCAATTTTTCATCAACAGTATAGCTCACCAAACTTCATAAAAAGTGCAAAGCATGTTCTATCTTTTTCCGTTATATTCTAGATAAACTAAGATGAAAGGTCTAGGAGGATTTGCTGGCTAACAATGTAAAGTCGCAAGTGAAAGTAGTCTTCTGCGATTTTACAATTCACTTTGCTCGAAAAAAGAATGAAGAACATCTACAGGCCTTAAAGAAAAATAGTGCTGCACTCGTTTCTCAAAGAGCACCAGTCTCAACATGCCACGCCTACTCTGGCTTCCTGCCTGGGATTGATGTCAATGGAATGGTAAGGTGCACTGGGCATTAACTAAAACAAGCTCTATTTCCCAAAGGAAATAGTACAGTCTCTCAGTTCAGCCTCAGTCAACACTGTTGCTATATTCCAAAATATTGATGCAAGTCTCTAAAAGTGTTCTGAACCAGAGAGGCGACATGATGGGATAGTCACCCTCAATACCTCAGTTTACAAAGGACTCATCCTCCTTAGACATGACGGGAAAAAAATGGATCTTCAAAAAGGTCTTTGCATAAACTATGCAGGCATTTCCTGCAACTTCACTTGGAACACAACTGATGTCGTGCTCAAACTTCAAACTATGGTGTAATGAAGAGTTTTGCGTCTTTTTAACTACACCACCCTTTAAACAAGAAAAGTAATTACATAATGCTCTCGTCTGTTACTTTGTTTGCCAACATGGTCTACAGTACGTACTAAACGTATACATTTTGGCAACATAAGAGATGCTTGTTTCAAGTCTAACTTCTTGAATGAAAATAAAGAATTTGTTATATATTACACGCTTCAACCACCAGGTCGTTTATTTTAAGACGGGTCTCAGTGTTAGAATATTTGCAAGGTGAATGAAGTAGTAAGTTGAGAACAACTACAAAAATACAATACAATATTGCCAGGCAGAATTATTAGCCAATGTGGCACAATGTTGAGACCCCAAGATAAAAAATAAACTCTTGGGGACAGGTTTTTTTTAATAGCTCATAGCTTCTACTCGAGGATTACGGGAAATTGAATGGTTAAGTGGGAAATTCAGTGCGGCGCAGCGGTGGCAAAAGCGAACATCTTCAGACTTTCTTCACTCCTGCCGGGCACCATTCTGGGTCCGATTTCACTCGCCGATGCTAGGACAAATAATTCATAAATTCCTTCAATTCAGGTTTGTTGCGGGATCTACAAATGCTAGATAACCAACAGGCAAATGCTTGGTTGGCACGGGAAAGTTAGCCCTGGTCAGTCCGAAATGTGGCAAAAGATACTGATAGAGTAAGAGTACAGAAAACACGATTCCTATATGGGTAAGTTAGAGAAAAATCTTTTGGGGAAACAACTGCATTTGCTAGAAACGGACATGCCACCAAAAAAATAACACCTTCAGGCTTGTAGGCAGAGGGATGAATGGATGAGCGCAAAAGCATCATGTGGTTTTGAATTATGCCCCTACCCGATGTCACTCTAGCATCTGTCCAGTGCAATTGCACCATCACTTCTCATTTGTTGAACAATCAAAGATCCTTAAAACGCAGCCATGATTAAACTGATCTTTTTCCTCCATCGCAGAATCTGACGGACCACATCAGAAACAGACCAAGGAACAGGGCCTTTATGTTACACTATTTCTGTAATAGTGTTTACTTATTGAATCTGAGAATTGTGGATTTTGCTGGTGTGATTTCAAATGAAAGACCACAGTAAATGAAAAAGGCAAACCATACGTAAGAGACAGTATATCCTGTGCCAGGTTGTTCGCATCAGACTCAAAAACTGACTACCTGGTTGGAGAGCACAGCCTATGCTCCACACCCCAGATCCTTGTCTGCCGCTTGCTTCATAACAGCCATACCGAGGACCAGTTGAATGGATCTCAGGTTAGCAAATGCCTGCTACCAACTTCAAGAAAGTGCAAATGAACTAATGCTCAACCATTAACATTTACGTAGACTCCATCACCATGATGGTCTAGGCTGGTCCGTTAGCACTTGTGTGTGTGTGTTCGGTCTAATTTGTAACCAGTGTCAACTGGCTTGAACACATGCTATTATTTTGAATTTAACACCTTAGTTTACCATATTTGTACGTTTTTAAGAGTAACTAAACATGTGAGTGACTCAGAAATCAGATAGTGATAAACATGTGGCTAAAATCATGCAACACTAGTTGTTTACAATCTGGGGCCAGACGCGCACAAGATCTGAACCGGAATATAGGCAACATCCCTGCTCC
Source organism: Calotriton arnoldi (assembly GCA_963921515.1). Lineage (NCBI taxonomy): Eukaryota > Metazoa > Chordata > Amphibia > Caudata > Salamandridae > Calotriton > Calotriton arnoldi. The sequence continues at coordinate 249,995 of CAWUFW010011355.1, read as the reverse complement.
AAAGGTTAGCTAGCTGTAGTTGAAGATAAGGGGTAGAAAAGCAAAAATTAAAAAAAAAAACACATCTGATCACAGAATACATTTAGCACAATTTATAACATTAAGAAATTGTCTCGAGTGGAAAAACCAGGGTGATCCCCACTTGTATGGATACGGTCATTTGGAGAAAAAGAACACAGGTTTCAAACTCACTTGCGATAGAGAGCACTAGAGCCAACTGGTATAATGGAGAGCTTTACAGAGTTATTTCTATTATTGAGTAGGCATTTGAAACCCGAGGTGCTGTACAACAGCAGCATGCATGTGCGAGGTCTGAATTAGACTTGATTGCTTAAATAAGGATGTGTTTGAGAGAGGTGGAACCATTATGGGGGACGTTGTAGACTAGGCATTGCACAGTCTTTACGTTAAGTCTATTTACTTGTGAGGCACAGAGAGACAAAACAATTTGTCCAGGTCACACGTTTTTAATTAAATGCTGAAGATGGACTAGACCCAAGGTTGGCATCCTGGATGTTTAACCACGTCTCAAATATCAGATCAAAGATCACATCAAGATGCCACCGAGATGAAGGAAAGTCAAGGAGAAAAATACATTTATGGTCACATCAAACTATTAAGGGAGAGGTTGCAGAGGTTTCTGGGGAAACAAAAGGAATGAGACAGGGATGCCTACCGGACAAGCTGCTGTTCACACAGTTTTTAGGGAGAACGCGGAAGACATACAGCCTGATGGGAATTCGTGGTGTACCCATAAGGTGAACAGAAGGGCAAGTCTAGCTTTATTCTACAAACATGGGGGTACATATTGCACAAGAAAAACACTGACTGGTGATAGGAGAAAAATCGGGAAAGTTGAAATATTTTGAGGGAGTGCCTTAAGCTTTGCTCAGGAAAAAGCAAAGATAAACGTTTTTGGTCCAGAAAAAGAAAATTGAATATGGAAGATAAGAGGCCCGCACGAAGGAGACAAGCACGAGGTATGGGCGTCACTGGCCTAATCTTTGCGAAAAACACTTTATAAAGAAGGAACTACTCAGACGATCTCCACGGATTAAAAAGAAGTTTAAAATGTTGGTATTTTTATCATCTAATAGATGTTCAAAACTAAGATAATACAATGCAGAATGAATGCGGGTGAGAGGTGGGAAAAAATGAATGGATACAGAATAGTATTTTCATTTCAGGCCCGCACTAGCACCAGTAATTACACTGGAATCCGGCGGAAAATGAGGAGGGTCTCAGTAGATTAATATTTCTTTTTTTATTTTAAGGAAACTTCATTTAAGGGCGGTGGTGACGTGGGATTATGGGTGAAAGTGAATTATTGGCGATTAGGCCACACACACACACACACACACACGTGTGAGGTGTATAGCGGGCTGAATAAAAATATTAATCTGTCACGATTGCAGCAGTTCCGTGGAAATATATATTTTTGGAGCAGTAATAGATTAAACTAAAAGACAAGAATAAGACAAAAACACATGCTCTGGAAAGGAGCAAGAAAGCTGAAACAAAAACTGTATAGAAATACAGAAGCTGAGCAAAGTCCTGAAAGCTCTCCTCTCAAGATAATGCTCTCCTGTTATTAACAAATAGGTTTACCAAGGCAAAGAAGTCTATCATTACTAGGGCAGAAATGATTTGCCAAGTACTCTAGAGAGGGACAGGCTACGATTTGATCATTCAACATTGATAGAAGAGGGTGGCTAGACATTTAATTTTATTATGGCCAAAATGTTAAGATCAGGAATTCTCCTTCCTAAAAGGTAGATGCATTATAAAAAGATAATATTAAGTTTAAACTTGACCTGGTCCGAGGGCCCTGATGATTCGCCTGCAATTATAATTAAAGCAAATGCAGATTGGTGGTCGAGGATGTTCACTGGACAGTTTTCAATGACAGGCACAAGCGAGGCTTGCACGGAAAACCCTGGTGTTTCCCTGCCAGTGGTGAGAGAATGGGAGATGAAATTGGACTAAACTCTGTACCCCTCATTTCCCCTCCCCCCTTCTCCCCCCCCCCCGCTATGCTCCCCCGGCCCCACCTCTTTGCATTTACAATGGCCCATGTGCGAAAATATAGACATTAAAATGCCTAAAGTACTGTGAGCTACAGTGCCAGCCAAACCCTTATTGTTCTCCCTGGTAAACTGTAACTCTCCATGACGACAAAAGTACCTCTTCATTTGTGGCACTGATGTGGCAGAGTGATACAAATGATATATTGTGGTGCACTCAGGACGGAGGAAGGTGCACTGGCATTCTCCCATGACCAGAAAACTAAGTAGGGGGGGGGGGGAACAACTGGACTGTAAGGCGGAAGAGTAGAACAGATCAAAGCAGAGGGCCAGAGCACCTGCCTCTCCTGATGATGGAAATCTTAGAACCGACAATTGATGCATTGGGGATAGACCTCAACCTCCTCAGACCAGACCAACATAAGATATCCGGAACAGTTGCAGAGGAAGAAGGGTTAACAGAAAATAAACCAAGCAGTACGAAATATCAGGGAACAAATTACTGACAGCGAGTTTACTTCCTAGAATACAGAGCTAAGCAAACGGAAGGATGCTACAGGAAGGGGAAAAAAACTGAATAGTGGTCTCTGGAGCAGGACGAATGTTCAAACATGTAGCTGCACCTGAAAGCATGGCTTGCCATTCCAAATTGCACAGTGAACCCTATCAAAGCTCTTCTTGACTGAGTGGTCGCATAAGGCATCAGTGCAATTGACAGCGTTGCTTGGTGCCGCAACACCAAGTGGAGGCGAAATTACTCAACTACAAGTCCCAAGACCCTACTTGTACCACCCACTCCCCCTCAAAAGCAAGCCTTCAAAGGAAAAGAGACGGGCAATTATTATCAGCCAGAAACTGAAGGTGGCCACCGGAGATGCATGCATCAAAGAACAAAGATGGAGCAGAGCCACACCCCGCACTTTTCTCTTACGCTCTCCCACATACATGCTGGTGATCACACCACATACGAAATAGTTTAACTTCACTGATGTTTGTAAGGGCTCGGCTAGGGAAATTTAAGACCAAGCCAGGGATAGAAAAGGTTTTGCTTTGTGTTATTATAGGTAAGATACTAGATCAGAACACTACAGCATCATGATCACAGAGCATATATACTTACCTTTGTGGGGTGAGGGGGGTTGTTGTTGAGGGGTGGATCCCACTGGGTATATTGCAGATGCACAACACAGAGTGAATACATTATGCAGTTGACCACATACAAATTGGTCTCATGGAATGTAAGAGGCCTGGGTCACAAATAAAAAGATACATGATGCTTTCATACCTCTCACGCTGGATGGATTCGGCATGACTGCAAGAAACATCTTTCAAAAGCTGAGAGGACCAGACTACTCAAGTGATACATGGGCCAGCTGCTCTAAACCACATATTCTTCCCATGCAAGCATAAACTTCTATGGATCAAACGGGGTGACATTTGTGACGCACCATTGTGTTATAAACCCAGAAAGCGCACATGAAATAGTGCAAAGATGCTGAATGTAACCTATGGGAATAGCACGCATCTATGACCGAACTACAGTGCAGTTGATGAACCTGGAGCAGTTGGGGGGTACATTTCATTATTGCTGGTCCACACACCCACAATATGGGCTGGAGATTGTGTTAGAGGTGTCATGCAAGACAGGTCAAGGCTGCCACTGAAAGGGGTAATGCATCTCACAGAGGGCTTCGTTAAAGGGATCTAAGACAGGAAACTGTAGGACGCTTGGTGCTTTTAGCACCCGGCAGAATCAGAACACACATGCTACACCCCAATAAGTGGTCTACACTCCTGACTGGACACGATCTAACACACGGATCATATGCATGCATATACAACGTACTCAGAGCACCTCTGGCATACCGTCTCAGAACATGGTAGCCCAGTCCCGACAAATTTCATCAGGGGCAGTCAAACCCCCAAAGATTCCAACATGGCGATTGCAGCCTGAGGCTTTGAAGGACACAGCATATTGAAGCAATATAACAGTAATTCACTGAAAAAGAGGGATCGACAGACAATGTGTTAGTAAAGTGGGATGCCTTTAATGTATATCTGCTGAGAATATTTACAAAACACCTATAGGGATCATCGCAGTCACCAAGCGAGAAACACGCATAAGGAACCTAGAAATTGGGGTAATTTCAGACCTGCAGGTGAGCAAGGATTAGAAGGGCAAGAGAACAGAGTACAAAGCAGTTTAGATAGACCAAGGGTGTTCTGCTACAGGCAATATAAAGCTCAACAGCAGGCAGTCTCCTGGTGTGGATACTATGTACAGAAAACGCACATGCCCCATACCGACCTGTAGGACAGCAGACAGCTTATTTGACAGTTCACAGCAACAGATAAATGAAGTAATGAAGGCATATTACAGTGAATTTTATTGCACCTCTAACTACATTGAAGGAATAGGACTGTGACTGAACATCAGAGTGTGTCACTGAATACTCCTTGGCAACAGGGAAGATTACCAACACCATCAGCTACCTGACTGCAGGCTGTGACGGTTCTCCAATAGGTTTTTATCACACATACAGTGCACTGTAGATACCAAATTGTTAGCAATGTAGCTGGCGGCCAAGTAATGATAGGGGTCGAGTCGTCTGTCACTTGGGCTGAAGCTATAACTGTAATGCTGTCTAAACAGGGACGGTGTCTGCCTGAGGTGTACTCATACTGTACTCTATCTATGCTGAACCCGGACTGTGAAGTCCTAGACAACATACAAGCAAACAGGCTTGAACCAGTGGTACCTAGCTTAATAAACTGGAAACAAGCAGACTTTTTCCTCTTAGAGAAATATAACCTCTTGATAGAAGGACACCCTTCTGTGTCATAAGGGAGTGCTCAGACAAAGCACAACTACCAGCTGTGGCGTCAATTATCACGGAGAAGGTATTTGACTCACTTGATTAAAATTACTTAAGGGTGAATGCCAACGGGGATAAAGGTGTGTTACTGTATGCATGGCATGTCCTACTCTACTTGGGTGATGCAAAACCAAGAGTGCAGTAGACACTGACAAGTGGAACACTTCGGTAGGATGTTAGAACTAAAAGTTAACAGGGACAAGTCATGTTTCTCTCAGCCCCCCCCAACAAATGTAGCACCTTGCTGACAGGCACTACCAGACTGCAGCTGGGATATAATCTGGTGCTCTTCAAATATTGGGTGGGGGTGAGGGGGGGGTACAAGTCTATCAAGCAGACAGTGATCAGATGGAGGGTAATACACCGAGGACTGCCTGCGTTTGGAAAACACTGACTATGAAGAACAGAACAGCCATCACTAAAACAGTAAAACTGCCAAGATTTCTTTATCTATTCAGCACCATCCCCTTACGCCTACTGAGACACCACTTTGCTGCAAAGGACACAGATGTGACAGAAGTGCAGTGGGAACAGCACAGACAAGATTGCATTAGTTAAAACCAAACATTCTGCTGAAACAGAATCCTACAGGAAACCCATGCAACTTAGCATGCGCGCCAGAGCTCTCACTATGGAGCCTGCCCAAACTAAAACTGCTGGCATTGAGCCCGGACTGAGTGACTTGGGAGGGAATAGACACACAAACATTGAATGAGCAGTACGATGGAGACATTCTACATACCTTTGACACCCTAAGAAACACCTACCCAATAGCAGTGGGGCAATTTCTAACATTTTATGCGCCGACACGTGCTGTTAGGAGGCTCTAGCATGACAGTATGGATATCTCACCAGCAGGCACTGTACTAGACAGGATGAAGAAACTGATGAAAGAGGAAGAATCTGGCTTCACTATTGAACTGGATTTAATAGCTATTAAAAAAAATTGTTGGTTATTTTACTAGCTGGTCCCATTTCCAAGATACAGAAATTGTATTTTAATATGGCAGGTGTGTGGAATTTATTACTTGCACACGGGACAGGTTGCTTCATAAATGCATTTGTCCTGTAAAAAAAAAATCCCCTTGCCCTTTGGTGCCACACAGTGCAGCTACAAATTATGGCAGCAGTGTTTACATAAGAGCTCCAATAATAGCCTCTATGATTATGCCAGGGCTCATACTAAAGTAGGGTTTGAATTTTAGCAATTCCCTTATTTTGTCACCTTACCACAGATGTACATACTGGGGCTGTAGGTAGCGTTAAGCAATTAATAGTTCCAGTGTTGGAATGTGCTTTTGAGTCTGTGCAAACCTACTAACTTGTATATTTTAGAGCTCTTCACTAGCTCTACTCCAATCTTTTCCAATACTGACAAAGGCTGGAAACTTATTCCTGACAAGGTTAGAATTAAAACTTCTTCCAAGGTTGGGAAAAAAGTGGTTGGAGGGAAAGTGAACTTGTAAATGCTCAACAGATTTTCGCACGAGCAAATCTACATATGCATATTTGCTCGTGCTAAAATGCAGTTCACAAATATTTTTTAAAGGAGTACAATTTCCAGGTCTACCTCTTATAAATTACTGTGAATTCATGAAAACCGTAAATCTGCACTAATGCAAAGACATAAACCATTGGTGATTTGTTACTCATTTAAGTGGGTCCCTAGTTAGGTCTTGAGTTAACCAAGACTTTTTGTTTTTATTAAAATTCTCTCTCTCTATCTATAGGCTTGTTTCACCGTAAGCGACAGCATTCTGCTCTTTCACAAGAAACACATCGGCACACAAAGCTGTTTTGTTCAGTGCCAGGGACTACTGTGGCAATGTGTGCTTTTTGAGACTAAAAAAAATTACTGTTTTTTACTTTGGTTTGTTTTGGTGAGGGCCTGGCAGCTCCGATGACAATACAGTTTTACAAAAACCATGTCAAAACAAGACATGCATTGACAAAAATAAAAGGCTGACCACCAATGTCAGACCTATTCGCTTTGCCAAGGATTGCTTATTTTCATGTTTCCATAATCTTGTTAAAACTGGTTGCACTGATTTTCCCTATTGAATATTTTTGAGGAATAGCAGCATGCATCAACACATTTTACTAGATAATGCTTCAAAGAAATGGTACCTAGAATTTCACAGTAGTTTAGCAAAAACGTTTTTTCCAAAGTTGCATTTGTTTGTGAACATTTTATTTTGAAAGCAAAGACTCATCAATCTTGTTTTCCAACTTCTGCAAATATTTGCATGTAATCAGAGCATTCTGGGAGCATTCCAAGTAGCCTCTAAACTTTGCAAACGTGTGTACACATTATTATACTGGAACCACTGTCGGCAGTGCAGTCCGATCTTACAGCATTTCCTTAGAGTACTCACCCTAATAAAGGATTTGCATTAATGAATCATAAATACAAGTTCAAACAGCATTAACATATGGACACAAATATTACTTAAACTGCAGACAATGCCCTCCCTGATCCATAATGTGGTACTATAAACTGCCTACAAGGGGTTTGTGCTGCAGAGGGTTAGGCCTACTGGTCACAAGGACAAAATATACATGAAAACTTGTTGTCCTTGACCCCAAACAAAATGTCATGGGAGTCAAGCTACAGGAATTCCACACCTCTGATCTGTACTCTAGTTTTCTAAATATGCCAGCTAGGCCTGTCACAGTGAAAACTGCTTTTTAGGCCTCGTCACTAAAGGAACATGATAATATTTTTTTCTATGACCCACTGCACCCTACTTTATGGACTAAAAGGCATAAATAAGGGGGGGTCTTATTAATATTTAAAAGGAATGTTTTCCTGGGGTAGGTGTGAGTGCGATGGGGGGTGGGTTCTGGGGGTTTTTGTTTTTTCTTATTTGTTAATATTTCAAATGTATTGCTCTTAAGTTGTCCTATTTTGTTATTGAAATTGTCAAAGTCAATTCAATGTACATTCTGCATGCATGAGTTGCTGGGTTACAGTGCTCTGCGCTATATTTGTTATTTGGCAAATAAAATATGTTCTTAAAAAAAAAAAAGGAATGTTTTCTCTTTTCAAAAAGGATATGACAGTTTGTACTGCAGGGTTTACACTGCAGCAGTAGGGCTACACAGGGTAAGCCTGAAGTTGTGTTTGCCCCGTCACTGTAGTGGATGGCACAATAGGCGCTGCAGTCAGCTAGTGGCATTTAACTTCCAGACACTGGGTGCACTTTCTAAACTATATATTAGGGGGAGCACATGCACTTTAGTTCAGGTTAGCAGGGGCAATGTGCCCAGAATTCTAAAGCCAGTAAAAACATAGGGTCCGGCATGAGGCAAAAAAACTGGGGTGACCATGCAGAAAATGCACATTTCCTACACCCGGTCTCCCAAGCATCCAGCACTGAAGCATGACCCCGGATTACCTGTGCGTCAACAAATTCATTCTCAATCTAGGTTTTGTTTCTGGGGGAAGTCTCATTTCCAAGCTTCCCTGATCTGGGTTCTGTGGCCACCTTGCAGGTTGCTTGGTGAGAGCTAGTGATGGGCGAGCCAACAAATTAACATGGAATGCCAAACCAGAGCTGAGCTGAGCTATGGGTCGCTGTCTCCAAGACCCCGTGCACGAGGCTTGAAAATATTTAGTGTGTAAATTATGCAACAAATATCAAGTTAGAATATGATACGGTGTCTTAAAAGTTCAAGAAACTGTATTTCTTTAACAAGGAAGTGTTTCACTTTAGTATATCCGATTATCTGAGAAGTATCTATTAAAAGTGAGAAGTTTTAATCAGTAGAGAAACATTCCTGCATCCAACCTCATGACAATGGTAGTTGTGAACTAAGAGGCAAGACAGTTGTGAAGTGTGCCTTGTATGTTGTCTAGATCAGGGCTTTAAGTGGGAAGAAAAAACGGGGTGGGGGGGGTCTCTCAAAAGGGACATGGCCAATGTAATTAAGGGCGTGGCTTAAAACACATAAGCGAAAAATCTGTGCTTAGCATAGTGTGCCGCCCGACTCGTATTTTGCTGCTTCTGTCATTGCATCCAGATACATAATACAACAAGTAACATACACCTACAGCAAGACAAAACTATTGGCTTTGTCAATGGTTGTTAGTTGAATAAGCAACTATGACTTCGTTGAATATAATATGACAATCCTTCAGTTCTGAAATGGTGAGACTGAAGAACTTTAATGAGTCTCTTCGAAGTTACCCCAAAGGCAGTGAAGGGTGGTACTGCTGCAGAGTTAAGATTTTTTTTTTTACCAGGAGGTGATGGTAAAAATGGAGAGCCCCCGATAGGGACCGGTCTCAACACCTGCTTTTTAGAACTGCCGGTGCTCAGCACCGGCGGGACCCAGCCCACTTGAAGCCCTGGCCTAGATTCTTATTATAGAATGAGCAACATTACAGGCTATTAAATTAAACATGAGAGATTTTTGTATAGCATATTTAGCTCATTCTTATCGTGGGTACTTGAAGGCGCTCTCATATATGATAAATGGACAAAAAGGAGTTTCGTTGAAATAAAGTATTTGCCTAAGATCATACAATTTGGTCAAACAGGGAAGCCGGGGTTGATACCAGATTTTTCGATTTCACACTGTGCAAATCAGCTACTAGATAGGTAGTGCTTTCAGGCATCAAATATTAATGCTATGTCCTTAATTCTTGAATGATGAGATTAGAACTTTGGTGACAGGAAGAATACACATTTTATTTTTGGTCATTATACATAGAGCAACCTTGCCTAAGGACATAAGAGCACTGCACTTTTTCCCCCTCAGCACAGGGAGAAATACGGTGATTCACACGATGCTGAACACAGGCTGGAATTTGAACTTGGTTCTCCTTCTCCATGTTACATACTTCACAGCTGGAGCCACATCACCTCCTGTGCAAGTTTGGCTAGTTTTGGACTTGAGGTTCCAAGAGGATCCCGAACTGAGCCAGAGCCAAGCATCTGGTTCGAGCCGGAATCAAGCTTTCTGTGACTTGCCCTCCTTTAGTGACAGCCAAATATGAGAACTTGGCTGGAGCACCAAAGCCAATATATTTTTAACACCATATTTTTACATTTACAGAAATTTTAAGACAAATAGAGAGCAAGTGCAGTTAACAGCTACAAAATAATTTTCTAAAGAGTCCTGACTTCAAGGTGGCTCTATTACCCCTTAGTCATTCTTCCTAATCACACTCCTACAACATGAACTCCACCGCCTGCACCAGACAGAGATTCACCTACCCACGGAAAAGTTTTACACAATAAAACGAAACCACCACTCAGTGTTACTTACAGAAGAACCACAGCAAGTAAGAGGCTTCACCTCATCACTGTTCCCTGTTGTTTCCAAGTTTTTCCAACTCCTGCTAGTGGCAATCTAAAAGGGAGAGAGGGGTGGGAAAATAGGCCTCTGCCAAGGAAGACCAGGACTCTGAGCAATGACGATTAGCAGCAAGTGTGTCAATCCTAAACCCCAAAGGCTTGCATAATAAAGGTGTGACTACAAGTATTCATAGTAGCACCCCAACTCACTGTCAATGGCGTCAAGTGGAGAAGCAGCACGCCGGGTCACTGTTCGACAATGATTAGAAAGCAGGTGATTGTGTGCCGCTGTCCTTAAACTACAAACCAAGAGAAGTAAAGAAGTCCAAGACGACCACGGTGAACGTTTCAAAATTACTCCAGCCAGGGGAGCCTTTTGGTACAATCTGTGAAGAACCAAGTATACAAACTAAAGGAGTACACCACTTCTCAAGGTAAGAATGTTATAGATGCGCCATTATATACAGGCAGAAGGTTTATTAGCCGGGTGGTTATACGGGACGAACGATCAGTCACTTAAAAATATTGGATTTTCAGATTAAGAGCACTTTGAATGATTAATGCGCAAGGCAGGTTTACACATGCTGGCGTATTTCTCCCCTTTCGGATCATAAATGTACAAAGCGTTCTCTCATACGCTCGCTACCTATGACCGGTCTTCAGTGAGCTTATTGAATAAAAGCCAAACGATAAACGCAACAACATTTCAATTCAACAGAACTAGTGCGCTTGTGCTTATCTTCGCCGTCGACAAACCGCAACCTACGCAATCAGATTCAGCTTCTAGGTCCAGGTCTCAACTCTTATTTGTCCCACGCAGACTATTTTCCATGTCTGCTGTAGTTTTTTTTTTTTTTTATTCCTTTGCACCCAGCCACGGTACAGCCGACAGTGGTCATGTGCTATTAAGGTTCTTGAAATTAGAATGTCAGAAATGTAAGACCCTGCACGACTTTCGCTGCCCACCTACAATACATACCTCAGACTCATTATGCATTATATTCGGAATACCTAGCTCAAAGCGTGTATCTTCTCTTATAAATAAATAACTGGATAACCGCTCCAGATCCGAAGTTTCGATACAACGGTAAGGATGTTATTACCCAAATCTTTGGCACTGATTTCATCAATTTACCAACATCAAAGGGTTTGCAGGCATGTAGGATTAGAACCTGTGATCTGAAAATTCGTCACAAGGTGCATTAACAATCTCAGACATCTTACTGTACACATTTTTCTCCCTAACAAGGAGTATCGTGCTAGCCCAAACTGAATCTAAGCATGACAACTGCGAGTCTCGCCTTCCCATAATTAATTATTCAATCTAAATCATACAAGGGGGTGGCATTTACTCTAGAAACCAATCCCTGGCAGCGAGCACCGAGTATTATAACTTCAATGCAAGTTAGCAAGTTTCGAATCAGACTTTACAGGAGTAAGTCAACAGTTCTATGGAAGCGTGTAAAGCTCTCCTGGACTTACCGTTCTCAGCTGAGAATCACGGGCGGTTGAACCGGCACCTGGTGGGGGGCAGGCAAAGGTGAAGGGAAGGGGGCGCTGGGGCGAACAGACACAAAAAAGGGGAAAAAACAAGCAGGGGATGGAAGGAGACGGACACGGGGGCTCGCGACAGACGAGGGAAGTGACGGAGGAGGGCTGGAAAGGAGAAATATGACGGGCAACAGACTCGTCCAATGAGCGCGAAAGGGAGGGGAGAAACTAAAACAGCTGGAGAGCGGGAACGGGGATAGGCTGAGGGGAGGGAGGAGCGACGACGGGGAAGGGACAGAAAGAAGTAAAGAGACTGGAGGAGAAAGAGGACAGACATGGGAGGCATGGCAGGGGGAATCTGAGAATGTAAGAGGCCAAACCTGTAGATGGCAAGAGGTAGACGCGGATGTTAATGTGGCAAAGGAAGGCAGGCGCAGCAGGGCTAACCGGAGAAGAAAAGGCAGAGGAGAAGTTTCAGGCAGTACACTGGTCTCCACATGCGATGGGCGTTACAACAATCTCCTCTTTAAAGATGTGGTAGCGATACGGGCATTTGCAGACGCGTCTTAAGTGATTCGATGGGCCGGCCAGAAACCAAGCATGGAGGAATGCAAAAAGTGCTTCATGTCTGAAATGGACAACATTATCTGATCCTGTGTTGGGGCTGTAATGTGACTGTTACCTGCATGGTGTACAGCGGCATGTGTGCTCTAGGGTGACCAACCGTCCATTCTCTTAGCCGGACACTGCGCCTGGAGACACGCTGTGTGGGAGACACGTTGCGAGCACGTAGACAACCAAAGATGTTTGGTTGGGAGCAGAGGAGGCTATCACCTTCTAGCGGTGGGAAAACTTGGGCCAGCCAAATTACTCGAGCTCCGAGCCCAAAGCGAACAGAGCTTTCTTGTGGCTTTTGGCTACCGTCCACGCTTTAACGTCATGCACAAAGAATTAAAATAAACACCAAGCAGTGACCATTGATGTTAAAAAAAAGTGTAGATGTAGAATTCAACCTTGTGGTTGATTTGTGCAATATGTAATCATAAAACCTAGTATTAATCCCCGCTTCCCTGCTTGACCAAATTGTGTGTTCCTAGTCAAGTATTTTGTTTCAATGAGCCTCCTTGTTCTATATAATCACATATGAGCAGTGCTGGAACTGGAAAAAAATGTATTCCAGGAATCTATAAATCAGGGGTCAAGGAGTGGCAGAAGAAAGGGGTGGATTCACGAAGGGAGGGGGGGGGGGGTGGAGCTTGAAAAGCAGAACCTGACAGCTAATGTATACATTTATTAAAGAAAAAATCTTCTGCAAAAATATTGGCAACAAGGACAAATGTTCAATTCACCCATTTCGCCCTGGCAGGTTACAGTGCGGACTTTAATAGAAGATTTTCAAATAAGCCAACCATGGGGTGGTAACATATCATATGGAGTCTTCAAATCCCTGTTGGGAAAGGCAGTAAAAACATTATTGTTACAGGAAAATATCCGGGCTTTACAATTAAAGCCCACAACCGATCTGCAGTGATATACCATACCGAGATGAAGCCCCAACTTTATTGGTCTTTCTGTCTCTGGGAGAAACTTTCTGCTTAAGTTTTTATGATTATGGATGGGCCTCTTTGATGCGGAAGAAGCGGCTCAAAAATGGAGACATTCATGTAAGTTGCTTCTGTCCTTTCCCGAAGGAATTTCTGGCCCATGTACTATGCACTTGTTCTTCTTTTGAATGGGAAAGACACTTTTAACTAAAGCCTTTATTTGGAGATCTGCATGTGCATAGCTATCAAGAGGTGGTTAACCAATGCTTCCAGGGCACGGATAGCTGGCTTACTGCTTGCTTTGTCAAATTTAGGGACCAGGTTGAAGCGAGACTTGCCCACCAAAAATCTTTGGAAGACTTGAATTGTACTCCATAATTTTAAAATGTATACTGGTCATGAGAGCTTGCAATGTATAACTCGCTGGCGCACTTACCTATTTAAACAAAACTGTTTACTACAAATTAGATACTTTAATTGCAAAGATTTTCACCCCTTTTTTAACGATCACCAATATATTATGCTACGTCATTAGTGATCAAGTTGTTTTAATCTGAGCTTTTCACACATTTCTTATTCTTTTGTAATGTTCCAGGATGAACTTTATCGTTATGCAGTGTTTTTTTATTAACTAAGCTTCTATCAATTTATTTAAATAAATAAATAACAAGAACAAATGTGACAGAAAATCTGTTCTAGCTTACTTAATTAGACACAAAGTGGATGCATTTTAAAATATCTTATACGGTTAAGATACCTGCTGCAGAGAACTTTGTGTTCCCAGCAATGTTGAGGGGTGTTATAATAGCGGTAAGATAACTCTGGTTAATGCAGTTCTGGAAAAGTTCTGTGTTTAGTCCAATCATACTTTTGACTCCTAAAGTAGTATCGAGAGTTAATGTGCCTGCTGCAAAGCACATTGTGTAATGTGCAGATCACGGATTTGTCTTTTATTTAGATAGATAAGTGGTCTACAGCTTTTGACTCTCAGATCATTGTTACTTTCAGTTCATAAGTTGGAATTCTTCTAATATAGCACAGTGATCTATTCAGCAGCATCAAAGAGCTGCATGCAAACTGTAAGTACGGATTTAGATCCTTCTTTTTTTTTTTTTTTTTTTTTGCAATCTGTTGTTATTGTAAGACTATAAAGAAGGGCTCTTCTCTGGGAATTCATAGTCTTGTTAGTACAGACAACCCCTATCACTGTGTTACTCTTTATATCCTGTCTTTGTGTTTCTCCAAGCCATACACCCTTAACATATGATGTCGATAAGTATTGATGATATGCGATTCTTGCACCTTATTACCCTCACAGTCTTAAGTTACATTTCTGGTACATTGATGTAAACGCTTGTCTGATTTATTGTGTGTGTGATGTAAAGTGCTATGACCCCCTAAATCGGTAGGTGCCATTTAAATCATTATTAGCGTAATTACTCATACACACTGATCAATCTTGCACTCACACAGTGCATGCACATCTCGTGCATGGGGGAAAGGGGTTGAACAAAGTCAAAACCCTGCCTCAAAGTCATAGTTTCTCTAAACTACTTGTGAAGCGATAAACGATGTGCCTTTATTTCCTTCTGTTGCTTTGACATCTAGGTGTTAGGCTCCAGATGGCTCCCAGCCCGGATGATACTTGAGAAAAAGAAGGGTGTATGGCCCTTTAAATCAGGCCTTTGTTTGCTCGGCTGAAAGTGAAAATAAGAAAGCCCCCTTCCCTGCAGGTTGCTTCACCGAATGGAATGCAGACAATGTGAGGGCGCTGCTGAATTGCTTCTGTTGTCCGAAAGTGACACCAGTACAAATTTAGCATATTTCCCTCGGTCGGCTGGATGTTAGATCCGTCCTAGAAATAGTTGCAAGAACCGGGATCCTGCGTGGTCCCCCTACTTTCCAGCCCTTCATATGAGAGCACCTTCAAATACGAGAGCTTTGTATGTGTGCTGTGCAAACACCTCATTTGTTTGATTAACAGACTAATGTTGCTTTGTGCATAATAAGAATATATGGCTCAAATCTGTTTTATTATTTTTACTGGGATGAGAAAAGTACAAAACCAGTTGCATTACAGCTAAATACCCATCCCCAAAAGGGGTTCTGACCATGTGAAAGCAAGCTTCTGAATAGGAACAATGAAATCAACTTGTACATAATTCCAGCTTCTCCCCCACCCCCCCACACACGCATCCTCGTACTTACTCCTTGTAAGTGTACTCTGGGTAATCCAGTCCCTTTTGTAAGCCTCTAGTCAAGGCCTCTGGGCACCCAGCCACAGTATCAGCTCCCCTCACCTGATGAGCCCGGCTCATGGCAGGTTCGCCCCCCATGGGAACCAGGCTCAGCAGTCCCAGGTATTTAGGACTTGTCAGTTTGTTAAACTCTGTAGAGAGTAACGCGATGTATGGGGTCCACAAGCCCCGGTATGCATCTGAGTTATTGGTCGGCCCAGAGTCAGTTTCTCAGTGCCCAAGATGTGCCATGTTCTATTTAACCAAGCCATATGAATGAGGACCATGTCTGGAACCCAGCTGTAGAGTATCGCCTGGAGTGCTGCTCCTAGCTCTAAGCCAATTTGTCGACCCCTTCTATATTTTAGGGGAAAGGTCAGAGTATTGGGGAGCCCCAGGATAGTATCAGCCAGGAATCGCAGGAACTGTGTTTCAAAATGAGTATCTATGTCTGTCAGGACATCATCCCAGTACCAAGTTAGATTCGGGCATGTCCTTAAGAGGTGTAAAAGTGTACCCGTTGCTCCACAGCCTCGCCAACACTTCTCCCTGCAAGTGGAGTTTTCCCTATGTAACTTAGTGGGGGTGATGTACAAGGATGTCACTATCTTGGTGGTTTTTCCATGCTTGCTGTATTGCACACTGTATGATGTGCCCTATAGTATACTACCCCTCCCCATCCCCCTATGTGTGACAGGTCATCTCAATTCTTGTTCCCATCACCTCTGTGCTGGGGTTTCCTGCTCTGTGATGGGTTGTGTCAAGAGAGCGTACCGGTCGGTAATGATATGTTTGTCTCTGTCCTTTGTTGAAAGCCATTTTTCAAAAGGGGCGAGCAGTCTCTGTGCTCCTTGTCTAATGTCGGGGTGGGTTACGCAGTGTCGTATCTGTAGATGATGGAGGAATTCTGTTTCTATGAGTCTATAGTCCAATTTCAATTAATTAATTAGGATGGGCCTGTCTGTGTCAGAGAAGTGTCCAATGGACCTGCAGCCAGACTGCTCCCATGCAGATAAGGCTGTTCTATGGAGGCCTGGGTTGAAGTTTGGGTTACCCAGGGAAGAGTAGTCCTATTCAGAGCTGCTATTCGCCTCAGCCAGGAGAGGTAGTAATGTCTTCACTGGGCAAGGTCCGCCTTAACCTGGTGGAGTAATGTACAGTAGTTGATTGTTACCATGTCAATGGTCGTAGAAGCAATCTGTACCCGAGATAGGAGATGGAAGAGTCAGCACATGTGAGTGGGTAACAGGCAGCCAGCTGTGCCTGAAGATTAGGGGCCTGTGAATTTTAGAGAATGATGCTGAACTGCAAACCTTTCCTAAAGAGCTACAATTCTTCTATGAAGGCTGGTAGTGAATGCAAAGGGTCTTTGAGTGCCACCAGGGCATCGTTCGCATGTAAACTTATAGTGTACATGTCCCCCTCAAATTGCACTCCGGTAACATGCGGGTCATCCCAAACTGTGCCATGGATTCCTTATATAGAACAAACAGGTGAGACAGCAGACATGCCTGTCGCATCCCTCTGCATACGGAGAAGGGAGCTAAGAGCATTCTGTTGACCCGCACCGACGCTCTCAGTTCACTGTAGATGCTCAGTGTCCAGATGAGGAATCTACTTTCAAAGCCGAAGTGGTCCAGGATCGTGTCCAGATATGGCCAGTGCACTCTGAAATACACTTTTTCTGCATTAATGGCCAAGAGCCTCACCTCCTGCCGTGATTGCGTGGCCTTATTGACAAGGTGTAGGATTCTTTTGGTATGGTCTCCACACGGTCGGTGGCAGATAAACCCTGCTTGGTCACGGTTTACCAACACTGGCAAGAGGGGATTAAGGTGGGCAGCTAAGATGCCTGTAAAGAGTAACATCCATGTTTATGAGTGAGATGGGGCGATAAGAACCACAAAGGTGCATGCAAGAGTGTCTAGCGGATGCCCCCACCGGCACCCGCGCAGCCCACTCTATGTACCCTGTCCAACTGGATGCTGGTATCCGCCCTCAGGTCTGGAATCTGGCAGAAGAGGGCCATAGTAGTCCATTATGTCAGAGTCCTCCATCCCAGTTGGTGCTCCACATATGCGGATGTTGTTCCTGCCAGAATGGTTCTCCAGATCCTCGGTGTGGGCTTGTAGGGAAGTTTGCTGTTCTTGTAGGCACCGGACATTTTGTCGTAGGTGCTCAAGCTCCTCTCTTCGCGCAGTTTAGTTATCCTCCAGCATGTAGACTCTATCGCTCACGTCTGCCCTCATTTTTTACAGCCTGAAGGTCCTATCAAAAGCTATCTTTTTCACTAACTGGATGTCGTCCACAGGAACACCCTCCGAGTCTCAACCAACACCGACGACACCCTCAGCACCGCCGAACACATGCACTTCCAGATCCACACCGATCCCAACACCACCCTCAGAGGAACCCTCATCTACAGACCCCCCGGACCCCGACCACAGTTCAGCGATTCCATCGCTGACTTCGTCAGCACACACGCCATCGCCTCCACGGACTACATCCTCCTCGGGGACCTGAACTTCCACCTCGAGAACAACAAGGACACCAACTCCACCACCCTGATCGCCAACCTCGCCACCCTCGGACTCAGACAGCTCGTGACTACACCCACCCACGCCGCCGGCCACACGCTCGACTCCATCTTTTCCGCAAGCCCACACGTCTCCTTCAACCACACCTCCGAACCCCACTGGACTGACCACCACTGCATCCACTTCACCTACAGGAAGCCCACCACGCACCACCGCACCGAACAAATGCCTCGCCGCTGCTGGAGCAGAGTCACGGAAGACCAGCTAACCACAACCCTCGCCCTGAGCCCACCCGCCGACCCCGACACCGCCGCCCGCAACCTCAGACAGTGGATCGACGACTGCGCCAACACCCTCGCCCCGCTCAAGAATCCGCCCAACAGCCACACCAGCAAGAAAGCCACCTGGTTCACCGAAGACCTCCAGGCCTCCAAACGAACATGCCGAAAACTGGAGAAGATCTGGCTCCACGAACGGACAGCAGACAGCTACGCCGCCCACAAGAGCGCCACCCGCAGTCACCATCACCTCATCAGATCCGCCAAAAGGGCCTCACTCAAAGACCGCCTAGACAACAACGCACCCAACAGCAAAGAGCTCTTCAACATCGTGAAGGAACTCTCCAACCCCAGCTCCAACACCAACGACATCCAGCCGTCGCGAGACCTGTGCGACTCACTGGCCACCTTCTTCCACCGCAAAATCGCCGACATCCACGACAGCTTCAACACCACGACCGCCCCGGCAACCACCGAGACCACTGCCCCCACAACCACCAACCGCCTGCTCTCCTGGACCAACATCAACGACGAGGACACCAGCGAGATCATGAACACCATCCAATCCGGTTCACCGCTAGACCCGTGCCCTCACCACATCTTCAACAAAGCCAGTACAGCCATCGCGCCCCATCTCCGGAAAATAATCAACATCTCCTTCGAGACAGCAACCTTCCCGGAAAGCTGGAAGCACGCCGAGATCACCGCCTTACTCAAGAAACCCAAGGCAGACCCCAAGGACCTCAAGAACTTCCGACCCATCTCTCTGCTCCCGTTCCCCGCGAAGGTCACCGAGAAAATCGTCAACAAACAACTGACCCGCTACCTCGAGGAGAACAACATCCTGGACCCTTCCCAGTCCGGCTTCCGCAGCAACCACAGCACCGAAACCGCCCTCATCGCCGCCACCGATGACATCAGGACCCTGCTAGACAACGGAGAAACATCAGCCCTCATCCTCCTGGACCTATCAGCCGCCTTCGACACGGTCTGCCACCACACACTACGAACACGCCTTCACGACGCCGGGATCCAAGAGAAGGCCCTGGACTGGACCACATCCTTCCTTTCCGGCAGAACACAAAGCGTCCGCCTCGCCCCTTCCGATCCAAGGCCACCAAGATAATCTGCGGCGTACCCCAAGGCTCCTCCCTCAGCCCAACGCTGTTCAACATCTACATGGCACCCCTCGCCCACGTCGCCCGACAGCACAACCTCAACATCATCTCCTACGCCGACGACACCCACCTGATCCTCTCCCTCACCAAAGACCCTCACACCGCCAAAGCCCACCTCCACGAAGGAATGAAGGCCGTCGCCGAATGGATGAGGACCAGCCGCCTGAAGCTGAACTCGGACAAGACGGAGGTCCTCATCCTTGGTTCCAACCCTTCAGCCTGGGACGACTCCTGGTGGCCAACATCACTGGGAACAGCCCCGCCACCCACCGACCACGTACGCAACCTAGGGGTCATCCTCGACCCCACCCTCTCCATGACTAAGCAGGTCAACGCCGTTTCCTCATCCTGCTTCAACATCCTCCGAATGCTCCGCAGGATCTTCAAGTGGATCCCCACCGAAACAAGAAAAACAGTCACCCAGGCCCTCGTCACCAGCAGGCTGGACTACGGAAACGCCCTCTATGCAGGAACGACGGCTAAGCTCCTGAGACGGCTGCAACGCATCCAGAACGCCTCTGCACGTCTTATCCTCGACAGTCCCCGACGCAGCCACATCACACCCCACATGAGAGACCTGCACTGGCTCCCTGTCAACAAGAGGATAACCTTCAAGCTCCTCACCCACGCACACAAAGCACTCCACAACTCCGGACCAGCCTACCTCAACAGACGACTCAGCTTCTACACCCCCACCCGCCAGCTCCGCTCGACCAGCCTCGCCCTCGCCACAGTCCCCCGCATCCGGAAAACGACCGCCGGCGGCAGATCCTTCTCCCACCTCGCCGCCAAGACCTGGAACACCCTCCCCACCAACCTCCGACAGACCCAAGACCTACTGGCCTTCAGAAGACTCCTCAAGACCTGGCTCTTCGATCAGTAGCAGCACCACCCCCCTCTTCCCCCAGCGCCTTGAGACCCTCGCGGGTATGTAGTGCGCTTTATAAGTGACATGATTGATTGATTGATTGATGTCTTTGCATAAAGAAGCCAAAAGAGACTCCACAAAAGTTCTCATTAGAGGAGCCTCCATTACCCCTCTCCACCACAGCTGAGGTCCACTGGGGCTGCTGGCTGTTCTCAGCTGGGACGCCAAAGGAGCATGCAAGTATGTCCTTCAGAGTGTAGTCATTCTTGGGCCTGTGCCAGTGTAAAGTTGGCCCGCCACCTACCAGACTCGGACCGTTATGGCTGCGTTGGGGCCTGCTTACTTGGGGGGGGATAGGGGATGCTGCGAGTGTGGGTCACTCCTGCATGGATTATAGCGCCTACTCGAGCCCCTGCAAACTCATTATTCACTGTGTATGCCGTGCAAGGATAGGCCTAAGTTGACCTCGAGACGCCCACAGCAGTATGTTCTGTTTGTGAAACCAGTCAGCGCCGGAGATCTGGAGAAGTGCGATGTGCTAGATTTTCTGTACGCACCTTCTCTGGCATGGGGCAGAGCTGATGTCCGCCATACACTCCGACCCCTGGGGCAGCACCCCCACAAAAACAGCATGTGGGCCCAGCCGCTCCAGTTGAGCCAGGTGCCCCATGGCAGATAGAAAAGGGGACCCGAATTCTGCTGCTTGCGAGGCCAGGTCCCCAGGCTTAGGATGTCATCTGTGGCTGTGACTCCAAGACCGTGGTCGCCGACTCTCTCTGGCGTGGCTGAAACAGGTCAATTAATAAGACCCACTGTTGACCCCTGTCATCCGGGGGTGTCTTGCCTGCTGTACAGCTATTTCTCTTGAGGTGGGTGCCCCATGGTCACCTATAGGGGGGGACATCCTGCTTCTCCAATGCGAGAGACTGTCCCTGAGCTGGGTCCTTGGCCCCGCACAATGTCCGCCATTTTGAGCAGCGCAGGTCAAAGGCCGTGACCATCGGAGCACCTGTGCAAGAATGCAGGGGACCGCTCGCTGGGTCTCTGTGTTGCCGACCTGTGTCTGGAGGGATCTTATCCACTGTGATGGTATCTCGGGTATCCGGGTCTTTTGGAAAACACTGCTAGTTGCATCAGGCGAGTAGAGCAAAGCATCCTACGCGGCCGCCACCTTGACCATGCCCGATTTCCATAATAAGAATCTAGACCACCCCGATAGCCATGCCCTAGATGATCTATATATATTACCTACAGGATGGGGTTCCACCACTAGTCGCTGCCAAGGTTCTTTTCTTTTTATTATTATCTCTCATTTCACTTGTTAATAGTTCCGATAAGTATTGTTACACACATTATTACTCCTGTGTGTGAAAAACTTTAATCACTGAAATAGCCATAATATGCCCAGCAATGAAACTACTGAGTGAGACGTATGGGCACGCTAATGGATTGCCACAATATAACATGTTAATAATAGCCTGCCAATGATGCATTGTACCATATATGGCAAACATGTAATGTGATCTCTGTGCAGTTTTGCAATAAGAATAAGTAAAAAAAAAAAAAAAGAAGAATCTTGACCTCATATAGCATACACATGCCAAGTGATGGTCTTAGTTCACTAGTGTCATTGTTGGCACAGGCATGCATGAATATTTCTACGTTTGTTTAAAAACTGTCATTACCACTTCATAATTACCTCTTGATGCATTGATAAAATCTCATGTACTCGGGTCAACGCTTCAGCATGCTAAAGATATTTAAAAAATGAATTTTGAAGAGATTATCATATTTTACATGATATCTGTTGCTTGACTTGCATACCAAATATTTTCAAGGGTCGTCTCGTTTATGGGCTTTTAGAGCCAAGTCAGACCAGGTATTCATTAACACATTCAGGGCTGTTTATTGGTGGGTGGCTTGATTGCATCTCAGTAGTTGAAGGTGCTCAGTCCTGAAGCAGCTTTGTGCATGAATGACCTTTCCTGTGCTGCTGTGCCTCCAAACCAGGCACTGACAGGCACCACTTCCACAGCGCAAAACGAGCTGAAAGAGTGAGAGTTCTTTATCATTTGAGAGAGTTAAAAGTGTCAGGCAACCAAAATGCGGGACAGTCCTGCAGTGCTTCTTTGCGGGCAGCAGGACAGGAGCCCAGCTTGCAGAACAAACCTGCAAAATGTAGGATGGTTGGCCACCCTGAGAGTGCTTGACTACAAATATCTGGTATCCTAATTTTTGATTTTGGTCCTAACCTCCAATAATCTCTTGTGAGCACCAAGAGAGTAACAAGAAAATTTAAATATCTCCCACTTGAACTGTACCTGTGATCAATCAGAGTATGTGAAGAAGGTAAACACAATCCTCCTTAGAAGAATTCACTTCACCCTTTCATCCTCCTTCCACCCATCCATTGATTCTTCCATTTATTAATTTCCATCTATTTATCCATCCATCCCTCTGAAGGGGACACAGACTGTGAAGTGGGGCCATAGGGGACTAGGCTTCTTTAGAAATTCAAAAGCTTTTTGCTAAGAGGAGCTGCTGATTAGTCTTCCTGCCGCACTGCCATTTGAGAAATGGTGGAGTGAATGATGGAACTGCAATCTCTGTTTTTCAAGGTAAAAGGGGCCCTTTAGGTGAGGCCAACCTTTTTTTCTCCCTAACCTGTCACTGTTCAGTATGGATGCCGAATCGGGTGCAGATAGCTCATGCCTCTGTTGTGGAGGCTCAAGGCTGAATGCTACCCTTTGAGTAGCATTGTTCTACAAAAAGGATGTGTCTGGAGAGCAATCTGGAAAGAACATTTTAAAGGAGAGCATCACCAAACTGGTTCTGACATGGCAGACACAGAATCTACATTCCTCGTTTACTTTGCATAAAAGTGGGAGCCACTGACCCACTTGTTCTTCCAGCCCCAAGTTCTCTTTGACCATGGACGGGAGTGCTCCGCGGAGTACTCCGAGGACTGCTGTGCAACTAGAGCTGGTGTCTGCCTGACAGCCGGCTTTGCTGGAGCCTGCTAATATCACCTTTGTGGAATTCGGTTTTAAATGTTTGTGTTGGAGTACTTTTCCAAACTGTGAGCTAGATAGAGAATAAGAGATCCGGCACTCAGGACACAGTGCACAACATTTTTGGCAATATTGATATTCGTGCAATGCTAAAAGAGAAGGGATTTCACCCCTGCAGCCCCTAACACATAGGTAAGAAAGTTGAAACAAGTCTCTCAGCACACGCAAATAGTGTATTAACACAAATGAGTCTTCAGTTATCCTTATGTTCTCCAGTGCTTTCTTTAATTGCGTTTTGATTCCTCTGCTAGCCAACACGTGTTTCGTCTGTGGGTGTGTCACCCTACGACTTCCTCAGGGCTAGAAAATCAAATTGAAAACCCATTTTACATAATGTGGACATAATCGGAACATTGTGTTCAATGTCCATATCAGTAGTTTTTTATCAATATTTCATTAGTGCAGTTAATGGTGGAAACATGCTTCTTTACATTTTAGAGAGCTGTTATCACTGCAACCAATTTCCGTGTCATATACTTTGTTGCTTTAAAGCACGTTCTATGTTGCTTGCCACTACAATTTTGTTAATAATCGGTGAAATTAAAATTTGACAAATGAGCTATATTCCCTGATAGTCATGCACAAAGTCCATGATTAATGTGTGACAATCATATTGCAGACAAACCAGTGCTTAAAAGATAACATCCAATTCAACATGTAATGTGAATTTGTGTATTAAATTAGTGTAATTGCAGGCTAACCCAGTATCAAGTGACACTGAAAGTCAGTAACAGTCACCCTTCTGTCAAAATACCTGTAATTCACAGTTGCACTCTAGGGGATAGAAAAGAAAGAGTCTTGTTAGCGCTTGTCCACCCCAGCGCAGATAAACTGTAAAAATATCTAGAGTGCCATGTTCACATACCTGAGGTTAGTACAGTATATCCCCAGATTAAAAAAAATATATAGCAGCAGTAACACGATAAGTCAGAATACGTGAAAAAGTATGTCATCACCTGTAAAATCCTGTCACCTGCAGTATGGAAAGACAAACAAACTATACTGAGCTATTGGATCGACCCGGTCCCCTTATGATATTCTGACCTAAATTTTCAATCGGACACAGCAAGGTGCTAAATTAACTCCTGTGTCCTTAGTTCCTTATCCGTGTCCGGGCAAAAGGCTCTGTAGTCCGAGTCTCGGCAATGCGCCTGTTTCACGTTCTGATTGGGCACCGTCTTGTCCATCTCTTAAATATAAGAGTGTCTTTGTGCCTCTTTCGAAAATAGAAAGCGGACAAGCTAATGCCTCAAAAAGGCTCCGCCAACTTATACTATGTCATTAGACATGACAATACATTCATTAGTCTCTCAGTCTACCTAACAGTACTCTTCGTTGTTCCAGCATATGTCATTTTGGAGCTGTGTTATTAACTGTATCTGCAATAATGTTAAAAATTATTCCAATACTTGTCCCGGTCAGGTCATATTCGGTTCGGCGCCGCGGACAAACTGATGCCTCGAATAAGTTCTGCCATCTTAGACCAAGTCAATATTTGGGACCGTATATTCGTTAGTATGTCCATCTTTCAAACAGTGCTCTTGCTACTCTAGCGGTTGTATGACGTTACACCACATGCTTTTACCCCGCATGCCGTTACAACGCAATCTTTTACCCCGACTTGCTGTCATGGTGCGCTGGAGTTTGGAATAGTATAATTTACTATTCCAACTCCAGTCTGTGCAACAGTAGGGAAGGTGTTGGAGTTAAATCCAACACCTTATACCCCCATAGCAAGCCATTTTCGTTGTAATGGCATGCGGGGTAAAAGCATGCGTTGTAATGCATGCATTGTAACTTTTGTTTCCCACTCTAGCATATTATGTTTTAAGGCTGTGTCACCAATCCTTCATATTATGTATTGGAACTGTGTGACTAAATATATCTACAAATCATATTCAAAATATTCTCCCAGTACATACCCCCGATTAAGTCAAGTTCCGATTGGAACACGGGCATCGCTTCCTAAGAGTTTCTTAATATCCATCTTGAAGCAAATATTAACCTAATTAATATTGTGGGCACCAAACTGTGCAAGAGTTTCTTATTCTCTTGTTTGAACCCCCTATCCAACCGGACGATGGCCCATATTAGTTATTCCACCATTCAGGTTCTAGTAACATGCCATTCTTTATGTTAATTCAAGTGCGACAATTATAATCTATTGAGAGCGGGTGCCTGGTGTATATGCCCATTTTCAATATTAGCCAAATCCTTATACAAGGTATGTAGTGGTAAACAATTAAAAATTTCAGTCTCTCAATAAAAAGTCATATATATGCATTGCTTTGTGTGTCACAATGTCTCAACACAGGTATTCGCACATCTACTAGTACATATCGTTACACAAGATATGTATTGGCAGACAGTTACAAATTTCCGTATCTCAGTAAAAATCATGTATATGCTTTGCTTTGTGTGTCACAGTGTCTCTACACAAGTATTCGCACATTTACTAATACATATACTGATAATCAATATCATCCGAATAGCTGTTCCAGGTAAGCATGGTATTATAAGTTTCATTGTCACTTAAATTTCATGCATGTGCAATTCCATCATAGCTCTGTAATCATGCTAACATTTATACAATGTGGTGAAAATTCAAGGGTCATCTGTGTAGAGTAACTGCATATCCAAATATGATGAGCTAGATTGGATATATCCACCTACAGTCTTAACCCCTCAAACGTATGCAGATACTATTGTAATACTTGGTACAGGTTATCTAGTGTATCAATGACCCAAAAATAGTGCAATTCCTGGTCCACATTGAGACCATATTCCACAGTCTTTAGTCTCATGATGCACATGGTTTCTCTTCTTCTCAAGGACAGTTCCCTGTTACCACCTCTGGGGTCCTCGGGCACATGATGAATTCCATAAAATACAAAATTCCTATGTGGTCCGTGTGGGTGACATTCATTAATATGCACCGCCAACGGGTATCTTAGGTCAACCGTTTTTACTGCTCTCATATGCTCTTTCACTCTGTCTTTAAGAGAGCGAATCGTGCTTCCTACATACAAACGGTCACACTTGCATACAATAACATATACCACAAACTTTGTGTGGCATGTGATATTCATGTGTGTACTATATTCAACCATATTTCTGTCTCTGAAAGCTTTGGTTTTATCCTTGGCCTACCTGCTCATAGCGCAGTTGCCACATTTGTAAAACCCATGTGTAAGTTGTGTGAGCCAGTTATCTTGCCATTGTTGCTTGGGGTAGCTTGTGCTTAGTAAAGCCCTCAGTGTGCGACCCCTACGAAATGTGATCCCTGGTCTCGGTGGTACAAAATCTTCCAACAACTTATCGGCCCTAAGTAAATGTCAGTGTTTTTTCTGACATTTGCAGTACCTGTTATACAATCCATTATAGTCAGTGATGTACTTGAGATCCTGTGTCCCCTTTTTCCACACGTGTCCAGTATATGTTTTCTATCTAAACCAGCCATTCTCTTCCTTGCTGATCTTATCACATGCATACTACATCCTCCTTCTATGAATTCCAAGTAAAGCACTGAAATGAACAATCAGTTATTGCACTGCTTGGTGCTTGTTAAGTTTTGAGCTTACATACCTCTCCGAGAATCCTCGGACTGTTCGCCATCACTTCCACTGAGAGGCAAGTGCTGAAGGATCTTTACTTGGCCTAGTCTGCAGAGCCATAGTAAGATGGGACCTCTAGACATCAGAGGCAAATGTACCCAGCCCCTACAGCTGAGGATCAGTAGCCCTTGATTGCCCCGAACACTGTCTTACAATTAGCAGCAAGTGTTGTGAAATCCAGCAAAAGCAAGTTCCAACTTTCAACAACAGAGATATAACTTCATCTTATAAACCTTAGCCTAGTAATATGACAGATACAAGGCTGGTTGGGTTAGACCTTGACACCTTGTCCTTCGATAACTTGAGGGAGCTGTGTTTGGATAGAGGGTGGAAGTCTCCAAGGAAGAAGGTCAGGGAGGTACTTGCGAGTTACACAGTTACAGAAACTGTAGGGTAGGGAAGAAACTTGTGATGAACTCTGGGGAGAGTACCTTGATACGACCTATGAGCTGGTGCAGCTTATCATGATACAGCCCCAGCAGTTTTTCCTTTGTTGGGTTAAGTCTAGCTGAGACCCTGAACTTGAAGCTGGCTCTCCAGAACACTAAGGTTGATGAAGAGCAGGCCAAGAAGTTTGAGAGGGAGAAGCTGAGATTAGCCTCGGAGGAACAAAAGGAAAGGGTAAGACAGGAAGAATAGGCCCACAAAGAGAGAAAAAGGGAGTACAAGGAGTGAGAAAGGGAAAAGCAGGGAAGGGAAAACAAGAGAGAATAGTGAGAGGATAGCTTTAGAGACAAAGAAGCTAATGATGGCAGTAGAAACAGCTACATGTAGGAAAAAACATTCCACCTCCAACTCTACTGGAGTACCTGCCAAGGTTCCAAATCAGCTACTGCATGTGTAAGTGGAGGCTGGTGACATTTCAAGGTGGTGAGGCGTGAAAGTTGCTTACAAGTCAGTTTGACTTACCGAGCAAGATAAGCGAGGAAGTGTGAAGGGCATAAGGGAGGTTTGGGAGGGTGCCTAATTTTTTTCATTAATGCACGTGTGAGCACCCTGAAATACATGCGTTCAGAAAGTGCTCCGTACAAACAGCCCTAGTGTGTTTGATTTTTAAGGCTGTATTATTACTGTAAGTTTACAACTGAGTTGCCTCTTAGTTTGCTATTGACATTGTCGTTAGGGCTGGGGGAGCCATGAATGTTGCCAACTTCATGTTTAAAACCTCACTTAAAAAATTAATGCATCGGAAAGCAGTAATTTAATCTGATGAATGTAGCGCTTCAGGAGGGATTTTCTTACCTGCTGCAGGTGCTGTCTTCCCTCTACTCGGCCTGCACCTTCCTACAGCCTGTGTCCTGCTGCTACATCAAGGTCCTAAATATGGGGAAAACATTTCCCCAATGCCAGAGGGGATGAGGCCCTATAGATGCTACACTAATACAGGTCACAGGCTTATCTGTGAACTTGTACATAAAACTTTGTGCAAACTCGAATGGGAGGGCTTCTCGTCACAGGCAAAGGACAGAAATATGACCAATCACTGTGTGGCTTTAAATAAAGCCACACAGTGATTGCCCATGTTCTTTAATATGCCCAACCCACACTGCATTTCAACGTGGGTCTGTGAGGACAGTCAACCTGAAGCTCTGTGATCACAACCAATCCTTGCGTTGCTACCATGCTGTTTATAGTAGTAAACAGCATGAGAGTCACACAAGGATTGGTTTGAGCATGTGAATTCAGCGCTCCAAGGGGGAACTAGGTGGCAGTGCTGTCTTTCCCCTGGCTATCAAACAGCAAAGGCTCAAGGGATTGAAGTTGGCATGCTGGGCTGGATACATCGAGATACCTGTCCAACCTGACATGCACACTTCACTTTATCTGGAGTCTGTAGCCTGCCAATCAAAAGGATTGACTACACCCTGCCCAAACTGCACTGCAGATGAGGTATTTTTTGTAAAATAAGGGAAATGAATAAATAAAAAAAATAGTGAAAAGTTTATGGCATGTGACTGTTTGGAGGGGGGAAACGCTCCTTAGGAGTAACAGCCCCTGTGTAGAGGGACAAGATATTGTGGGATGGTTTGTTTTTAGATTGCTTGTACAGCTCAGCCTTTAAATTATGTGTCTAAGCAACTTATTTTAATGAATGACTTGCCAGTGGAAGGTCTGGCAGTCAGTGGAAGGATGAGCAAATGAATTGGAACAAATGAATGAAATCTATTTAGACGGCTTGCGCGGAAGCAAGTTCAATACCTTCATAAGTTTAACGACAGCAAGAGAGCAGGTGGCTTTCCCATTTTAGACCTGAAGTCGTGGTTTGTTGCACGTTTGGAATGAGTGGATGAGAAGGAAGGAGGCCAATGAGCTTCATTTCTTTAAATAGTTGTTGGTGACAGAGAGTTTCAAGGAGGAGTGCTCTACCCCACTTAGACAAGCCTTAAACTCTCCTTTTATCTCACATAAGTCACCACATTGTAGAGGCAGCACCAGTAATTTTAGCTAATTTTGTACTTTCCTTCAATACTTATGCACATTTGAAATACCTGCATGGTGTTTAGCATCATCGTTTGTGTCTGTCACCCCATTGCTCATGACGTGCTGAACTCTAACACCATTGGTTAAGGGGAACCCATTGGGGAGCTGGGTGGCGGAGTCAGTTAGAGCTCCAGGACTTTAAAACACTGACTGTAGCGCAGACGCACCAAAGGCAAGCCCTTCTACACCCATCTGCAGCCGTCCGGGGCAAGGGGCCAGCCATTATGCCCGTAACCTGGTCTATTTTTCTAGTGACCATAGAAACCACTTTTCAGGAAGTTACCAACCAGATCTATCTCTATTGCCAAGACCCAGTAAATTAGGCATTTTAAACCAGAACTTGCCTGTGACCATGTCGTGTCCTTGTTAGGCCTAGTAGGAAACATTGCAATTTTTACATTTACACAGATCTTTCCTAAAGTTGCCTTCACTTTGTCACATCGACTTTTGACACACTTTTGTATACGTGACACTTGGGTTAGTTTCTTTGAAACACAGACCTTGCTAACACAAATAAACTTAGCAAGAACACTATCATATTGCTTTGCCATTCTGTACAAGGCCTTCACGTACGTTGTGCAAATGTGTTTGTTATTTACGTCCATATGGCGACACTGATATCTGTAAAATATAAACAATGGCAGCCTCATCACAATCTCTGCCCAAGGCAAGGATGCCTTTTCCTATTTATAAACATCTGCTTCCGAGTATAGTCAGAGGAGGCACTTCTGCTGACTTCGGGAGGTCCCTACATGCTGAAGCTTTCGACCAGATGCTGACTGACATCTCCATGAGGGGTATTCAGTTCATGACCAAGACGGGGTCCTACATTCTTACCCACCAGGTAATGGGGTTGGATCCTCTAGTAGGGGGTTTCTTGGCAGAACATACACTTACACCCTAGACACGTAGGTTAGGGTTTGCATATTAAGAGTACACTAGATTGTTATATTATTACATATGCTTGCATATACACATTGTCTCAGCAAGAAGGTGGAACTTTTAGTTCTGTTCGCCGTCCTGACACTCATTATAGCCTTCCTCTGCTTCTGTCTATTGATCATTGCAGCACATATCTTCTATACAAGAATCACTTTGGTTCAATAAACATCGAAAACGTCCCTTTGTGTATCCTGTGTATATTTTTCTGAGCAAAAGAGAGCACAAGTATATGAGCGAAAGGTTCTAGATCTGTCACCACGGTTCCTGAGGGAACAGGGTTCTCATGTTCAGTGGTCACCAGAACTGTTCGCTCCCTGTCTAGATTTAGGGGGGGCTTATGGTGGCACTGTGAGCTAGCTAGTCTAAGGGACTACATATCCTGCGGGGGTGCACAGAATCAGTCTTGCACTATCCCTAAGTTTGTCATCCACAAATGCTCAGTTCCTACTGATTAGTGGAAACTACATGAAATGGCACCCGACGTTGGTTGGTTTCTTATTTCGTATGGATCAACTGAGTAGTTCAATTGTGCTTTCTCAGCGATCCCTTCACACATTTTAACCGGAGACGTCCACGGTGGTAGGGAATATCCTCCTCCGCTGAGTAGGTATACCCTATGTATTAGTTGTTGGTGATTCAAGCTTGAATGGATCTAATTCCCACTGTGCTAGTCAAACTCTGTAATTCATTTTTTACATAACGACTCAAAACAGCTCTGAGAACTGCAAATAAGCAGACACTCAGAAACTACCACAAAATGGCCTCACACAAGATGGTGGGGAATTTACCTTAGTGGTAGAGGCACACGAAACATATAGTACAGAGGTATTTTACTCCTTGGTTACGTTCCCAGTCGCAGATAATGCGACACGGATATTTCATGAATATGAATTGGTTGAAATGCCAGATGAGTGCACTCCATATGAAGAGAAAGATGTCCCTCTCACTTACCAAGAACATGCTAATTGGTTTAAAGGCGCCCTCCCCCACACTATAGAAAATGTGGCACTAGGCCCACTCAGCAATGAGGGGGTGATATGGCCAGTCCTAGACAGATACACACCACATCCCAGTAGCAATAATTTGACAGCAGCCCTGCTGTGGGGATTATACAATAATCTAGTAATGAAATATCCAGATGCCTTACACAGTTTGTGATGTGAACATTAACACGTACACCTGCGCTGTCTGTTCAAGCAGTACCACTACAATTAGTTACACCAGGCATTAGACAACAAACATTAAATGCAGTCATGGGTAAGGTTCCGACTAAGAGGGAAGGAATTTGATTTTGGATCGCACAAAGGTTCATAAATGTCCTTTTTTGGGAGGAACTCACTCAAGGATACAATATTCTTCTGGCCGAAAGGATTGGCCACCTGATTTTGTAATGGATTGCCCAAAGGGGGAAACAGTGATTTTATCAGCCTTTTCTGACCTTGTTCCAGAATCAATTAAACACTCATGCACCAAGGAGTGTTGCCTTGCGCTAGCGCCTACGTTATACCGCAACAATGTGGGGTGGGATGACGGTTGTTCCATTGAGGACAACCCCACAACCTCAAAGACAATACCCAATAAAAAACAAAGCTAAACAACAAGTTAGGGAAATCCCAGAACAACTTAAATACCAAAGTATAATAGAAAGTTGACACTGCATACCCAGTGGTTGTTCTAGTGGGGTGACGGCGCTCTAAGGCAGTATGCAAATATTATAGGGTGAACTTAGGCGTAAGTGCGGTGCAAAAGGGTAGGGAGAACCACCCCTCTCCCTAGATTGTGGTAAACCACAGACAAAGAACTCCAAGGTCCCCTGCACACGCTAGTGGTACATAGAATTAAGTTAGTATAGTAATGAGTGTAGGAAAGAAAGAAACACTGTTCATCCACTGCTCTGTGTGGTTCCAGGATTTATTGTCCTTGTTGTGCGTTCCTTGAAACAGAGTCTTAGCCTAGCCAACAAGTGTTTCGTTGCTACCATGAAGTACACAGCGACTTCTTCAGGGCTAAGAAATATACAAGATACACAATTGTATCAAAGTGGGTATAAGACAATTAACGCCATTGGCAGCCACCCATTGTGACATGTCAAATAAGAGAAAAGCAGCACGGTACACATGATTTCTTAACACATGTGGAAACCCAAGTTGTTATAAACATAATGTCTACAGCGTCAAAGCTTTTTTATATAAAAAGATTCTTTACCAAATGAGGAAGAAAACTGTGTTTGGAAAGCACTAGTGAAATTGTGTGACTTATCATTGTGTCAGCATTAATGTGGTTGTATGGTATTGTGACAAACTAAACAGTCATTAATGCCCTGCGGCATGGTAACTTTCATTACTTAAAATGGTCACTTGTGCATGGTGCAAGTGTGAATTTGTGGGCCTATCCCCCCCCTTAATGTCGCCAGTCCAAAGTCCATGCAAGTATTGAAAGAAAAAAGGGATAGAGTTACCTAAATTCCTATGATTACGGTCCTATAGGAAAGCAGGGAAAAGGGTTGAATCGGAGAGATTAATACTCCAGAAAACAACCATGACATGAAAACACATAATGCGTGGATGGATAGTAATAAAACCAACCTTATTGTCGGTTGTACTTCTGTCCCAAGGTAAATAGTAGTAGATGGTCTCAAGGGTAACAGAGACCAGAATTCCATTTAATTAAAGTTTCCTCATGAAGCAGATTCTACAGGGATAAGGCGCAAAGTAATAATCAAAGGTCGGTATTATGGCAGGGAAACTAGGGCTCAAAAAACGTTTTAACATAGTAATGTTAATTGCACATACCTATATTCTGTGATGCAGACGAGTATTCAGAATATGCAGCAACTAATTATTGTGAGACCCTATTCGTAGGGTTATGGCTGTCAGCCAGCTTTGATTGTGTTGCCGCTGGTCACCCGATCCTAGAGTGGAATCGAGAACAAATAGGTCGAGTTACTGAGGAGAAACTCCTATGTAGGGAGTACTCCATAGCAATAAGTGGCTTGAACCACCCAACCGAAAAGGAGGTTGTGGCCATGAGTGTTCGGGCCCACAAAGGAATCTCTTACCAGTGAAGCAGCTGGTGAAGTCTCCCGCCTGTGAGAGGGACGGCGTTCACCAGCTGAATGATCTCCTCTCCTTAAGTAGGAAAAGTAGGCAAAATAGAGAGAGGACAATGATGAAATTGGTGCTGTGTTAATTGGAGGCTGTGAGGAAGGTGGCGCGTCGGCCATCTTGGACTACCCACCTGGCCTATGTGTGTCAAAGCAGACTTGGACACGATTGCCCATTAACCAAAGTATTCGTAGTCTTTAGTGGTGGGTGATTATTAAGTTTTGTGCATTCTATTAAGGCACCCACGGTAGCCTATCGTATCTCTCAGTAGAGAAAGCTATTCTCCAGCTGTGCGTGTCAAGGTGCTATTACTCGATATTGTGGCGGCCATATTGAGCGTGTGTTTCATTGTCACTCTGAATAGAGTGAAGAGTTATAGAAGCTAGTTCCCTGAGTGATTATAAGGAATAGATAAAAACCAACTTGATCGCTTTGGACTGTATGGTCTATTAATGAACCAATTTGTTCCAAGATGCTGT
The DNA here is from genome assembly GCA_963921515.1 of Calotriton arnoldi. Lineage (NCBI taxonomy): Eukaryota > Metazoa > Chordata > Amphibia > Caudata > Salamandridae > Calotriton > Calotriton arnoldi. Next base: position 215,968 of record CAWUFW010011355.1, on the reverse strand, counting down.
GAAGGATAATTATTATGTAAAAGCTGATTATCCATAATATAAGTATAACTATATGGGGAGAGAACAAAAACTAGGAGTATCAAATCCTAAACTAGTGGCAACATTAAGAGACAGTCACACCCGACATTTAGCCATGTTCAAGAAATATTTTGCATTGTGTTCCAAACTAAAGGAGATTCCAGCAAACTATGGTGCGACAGGCACACAGTATAGTGGTATGGAAAAGCAGCGAGTAGCATAAACATCCCAATTAGTTAATCATGAGTAGGGACAGGACCTACAGACACAGTCCTATCCCCATCCTGGGTACGTAATCGAGTTCTGAGAGGGCGCACCTCATTTACTAGGTTCAAACATAGAATCCTTATCAATGTATGGATCAATTGTTGTGAGAGGAGAACGTTAAGAAAAGAGAATCATATGTCCAGAATACATGCAGCTTGCAACGCTGATGAGAGAACATACACATCAGTCACCCAGAAAATACTGCAATTCCTGATCGGTATTGAGACCCAGTTCCACGCATTTGAGGCGCATGATCCAAGTGGCCTCCCTCCTCCTGAGTGTCAGCCCTCTATTGCCTCCCCTAGCATCTCTAGGTACGGTATCAAACCCGTAGAAGGAGAAGGCTCTGTGGGTGTCCTGTGCGGGCCATTCAGAGATGTGTGTTGCTACTGGATATCTGGCGTCAGCCTGTTTCACTGCCCTCATGTGCTCCCAATGCGATCCTTCAGTGCCCTGATAGTGCTGCCAATGTTTCGGCGTTTGCATCTGCACTCGATCGCATAGATAACAAACTTGGTGTAACAGCTGCTGTGTGTGCCTATTTTATAGGTATGGCCATTTGGGTCAGTGAAATCCCTCTTCCTGTCTGCACGGGGTGCATTGTCCACATTTGAAGAAACCCAACATGTGTGGTGTCAGCCAATGTGCATTCATCCTGAATCTGGGGTAACTGGGACTCAAAAGATTCCGGAGACTTTTGCCCCTACGGTATGTCACTTCTGGCCTGGAGGCGATGAACAGCTCCAGAGTTTTGTCAGCACAGAGTAGGTGCCAATGTCTCTTCAAGCTGCGAGTTAGTGTCATGTTCAGCTGATTATAGTCCGTGATCATTCGTATGGTGTTCATGTCCCCTCTCTTAGGTTTGTTATGCAAAGTATATTGTCTGTCAATCTTGGAGACTCGTTTAGTGACATTGCTAATAGTCCTCTGGTTGTAGCTTCTGCATTTAAACCTGTCCTCCATGCTTTTAAGGCAGATTTTGAAGTCCGGGTCTGTACTGCAATTGCGCCTGGCCTGTATGAATTCAACGTAAGGTATGGCATCTATCTGGTGTCATGGGTGTGCACTCCTGGCATGCAACATGCTATTGCATGCCGTTGATTTCTTATATAGTCTACTTTCTATCTTGTTGTTGGAGACAAACAGTTCCACATCAAGAAAAGTTATTGAACGCTTACTATGACTGCTGGTAAAGCCAATGTTAGCATCATTGTTGTTCACGTAGGTCAGAAAATCAGACAACCTCTCAGTACTTCCCGTCCAGATCATGAGGCAGTCGTCACTATACCTGCCCCAGTAGAGGATCGAGTCATTCCAATCAGTGCCCTTTGTGCCCCAAATCCATTGTTCCTCCATCCACCCCATCAAGAGGTTCGCATATGATGGGGAGAATTTCGAACCCATGGCTACTCCACGTATTTGCTTGTACCACTCATCCTTAAAGAGAAAGACATTGTTCTCGAGAATTAGATTGGTCATTTCTAAAAGCATGCCAGTATGTTCCCAGAGGCTGGCCGGGCGAGAATTCAGTGTGCGTTCCAATACAAATAGACCTAAGTTGTGTTGAATGCTCGTGTACATGGCGCTAACATCCAGGGTCACCGATGTCATGGTGTCTTCCCACGTGATGTCAGCAAGTATACTGAGTACATGCTTGGTGTCCCTTATGTATGAGGGCAGATTAACCACCATCGGCTGTAGAAAGACATCCACATATTCCGATAGTCTTTCTGTGGGACGACCTATGCCAAACACATTGGGTCTGCCTGGTGGGAAGGGGAGGTTCTGGAGATGAAGACAAAATGAGGGGGGATGTTGAAAACAGCAGGCAGTCTGGTACATGGGGGAATAATAGAAAGTTGCACCTCTTCAATGAATAATCCTCTGTTTCCAGTAATTAAATCAGATCAATCATATCGTCTAGTTTTAGATTACAGACATTTAAACTCTGCTACTCGCACATTTGCAGTACAAAATGCACAGAGTGCTCCACTAATGAATAACATTGTGCAGAAGAAATACAAAACAACACAAGATATCTTGAATGGATTTTTCTGCCAAAATATAGCGCTTGAAAGCAGATATTTGACAGCCTTCACCGCACTAGGTTCTCAGAACAGTTCTGCCATTTACCACAAGGATATAAGAATAGGCCAGAGCTGTTTTCAGACAGATTTACAGAACTACTTTAAAATCTTGATGATCAGGCATTGTCCTATGTCGATGACATATACTTAACAGATGATGACCTAATGGAACACTTGACCAGAGTGAACCGCATAATCCTTGGGTTTACACGCATGAGTTATAGATTCAATTTAAAAAAATCAAAGATCAGCCAACTCAGTATCCTATTTTTGGGATACAATTTGTCAAGTGAGGGCAAAAGCCTGCCGACCCATTTTTTTGAAAAATTGTGCGTTGCACCAATGCTGAAATGCATTTACTGAAAAAATACTAACAGCGGTACAGACTGCTGTAGTGAGAGAGTGTGCCCTGGCTCAAGGGAAACGCATTATTGTCATGACCCTGGTACCTACCTTGGAGGCAGTTTACCAGAGCAAGCGTACCGAATGCTAAAGCTCTACATCCAAGATGGATACAATGGGCAAACTCCGTCACTGCAACAGATATAGATTACAGATTTGCCCCAACACTACTGACACAAGCATTTCTGCAGTACGAAAAAGAATCCCTCTCCCTAATGATTGCTCTAGATCGATATGACTAGATCATTTATACTGATGGTTCTGCTCAGCCTGCCGTAGGGACAAAACATCAATATTTAGCCACATCAGCAGTTGTAAAAGGGCGTATGCATGATCGAGCTTTCCATCCTGGGAAAACCTACATGCATTCACTGGGCGATTGCACAGCGCAGCCGGCAGAACTAAAGGCTCTATTACTGGCACTACAGAATATGGATGCTGGATTCCCCACGCTTATAGTGTGTGATTTGTATTATTGTGTGCAGTCATGTAATGAGTACCTTCATTATTGGAGCCAGAATGAATTCGGGGATTCAAAAGGCTGCACAGTGAAGCACAAGTTGCTTTGGTAACAGGTGGCAAAGCTGAAAGAATGCTTGCCATTGGCTCTTGTCATTCATACATTGAGTCATCAATGTGTTGGCGTTCATGTTGCAGAGAATTGACTGGCTGATGAAGCTGCAAAGGCGACAGTTTGCACTGCTGCAGTTGCTGCAATCACTTGTTCAAGTACGAGGACAGACAGAGGCATCATGGTCGCTGTCAATGCTGCGTGCAATGACACACACCTGCCGAAAGGCTTTCCACTCAAGTACTCCTACAAGTTAGATGCACAAAATACACCGTATGCTCAGATTCCAGGAGTGGGAGTCAAAGAAATACCAAACAGTGATGGGGGTTAATTCTAGCTGCTTATGAGGGTCTGGCTTCTGCAAACGCAGGGGTGGCTGCAACAATTTCATTATTGCAGCAACGCTTTTGGTGGCCAGGTCATTACAAACAGACCAAAGACTTTGTCTTCAGGTGCGACATCTGCCAGCAGATGAAGGGTTCCGCCATGGCGTGCCCACCTCAGACACCTCCACTAAATTCGAACAAGCCATTAGCTTGTGTTTACTTGGACCATTGCGCCCCCTATCATCAGACGGGGCTTAGAAGTATATCTTGGTGGCAGTGGATTCCTGCTCTGAATTCCTTTGGGTCTGGCCACAGCGATCGTCTGAACTGCTATAAAGGATCTGCGAGTCTTTACTGGGACATATGCAGTTTGCACACTACATTCTAACCGGGGTCTGGCGTTTAGCTCTCAGGCTTACAAAGAGGCCATGGGAAGTTTGGGTGTGACCCTGAGTTTCTCGTCTCCATCTCATCCCAAGTGAAACGCGGTAGTGGAGAGAAAAAAAGAGGACTTAAAGCTGTCTTTAACAGCAAGGGTCTTAGGCCCTGGTTGCAGTTTTTTGTTGTTTTTTTTTACAGAGTTTTATATAGCGCGAACTTGACCCGAAGGTATGAGGTATCGGAGCGCTTTACATAGCACCAGTTGCATTACATGAGGACACATTCATTTTTGTTAGGCACCGGGAGATTAAGTGATTTGCCCAGAATCACAGGATGTTCAGCGTCATTGCCGAGAATCGAACCCAGTTCCCCAGATTCGAGGTCTACCGCCCTAGCCGTTAGGCCAAATCCAGTTGGGTCCATAACCTATATGGGGCCCAGAGGACTTTAAACAATATGCCAAGAAAATCCGTGGGTGGTCGGACTCCTTAAGAGATCCTGTTTGGGGTTAAGATGTGGGTCCCAGACCTCGACAATGCCAGCACAGTGGTGGCGGAAACACCATTTGAGATCAGTGAACGTTTGGCTGTTTTACAGGAACTGAATGAACTCTGGGACAAACAAAGCAACGTCCAAGTAAAACACACCGCCTCTAAAGAAGTGAAGGTAGTTCTGGAAAGGGCCACCTGGATCCCAAAAGTCGGGGATCTGGTCAGAGAAAAGATTGTGGACAAGAAAGAATTTGGTCTATCTGACAGAGCGCCTGTGCTTGTCCTGACTGTTGAAGGTAAACAAACTGTACTTCTTTCGCCCCCTGCCGGACGTTGAAACAAGCGGTTTGTCTCCATTGATCTGATCAAACCACACTATGTGGCCGATTCTCAACTGGATGCCACGTGGACTCCTGTGTAGCTACCATTCTCCTCTCACTGCCATACAGGAAGTTGATATGGAAGCTTTAATTACAAATAAAGCCTGCTCTCTTCAACAAGAGACTACAGTAAACAACAATGAAGTATGTCTTCTACCTGTTGCGATAACAACAACTGTAGAGTCAACAAGTACAGAAACACAGATTTCCTGGAAAGAACAAGGTTTACATCAATGTACCACAGATTGAGTCTTCCTCACGTTCAACACAACCTGCTGAGCTGCCAAGGATAGACCACACTGCTTCTGGCTATTTAATCTACTTTGATGAGTTCTCCTCTGACGCATCTGACGCATCGGAGCCACCTCCTCGACCCCCGCCTCTGCCCTTTGAACTAAAGGTATGTGTCTTTTATCTTTGGCTGAAAAGAACATACTTTGTTTCTCCATAGTTACACCTTTGGATTACAATTGCATGACTTTTCCTGGTTCTCTGGATTGGTTTTGTGACAGTGTTCTTTCTGCTCTTGAATGGACATTTTATCCCAGAACGCTCTGTAGTAGACATGGTAAACTTGATTTAGAAACCACATGCATCATCACACCATGAACAAAAAGACTTGTCCCTCGTGAGCATTTTAGCTGTTCCAGTTCTGGATGGGATTGTATGGGATAAGGTTTAATTTGATGTGTATGGTCCCAATTAATTTTTTCAAATTCCCTATTTGTTAAAAATTTCTCTAAATTATATTATCACCCCAGTACTATTTCTGATGATTGGGACATTGATGCAGTGTATGAAATGTTAGAAGATCTAACATTCAACTGTGTTTTCTTCTGATGAGTTTTATGATGGTACAGCTAATTTTGAAGAGATGTTTTGTTTTCAACATTACGGTCATCATTTTCTACACAAAGCTAGTATTCCTCTTGAAGTTTTCAACTTTACACAATGGGAACATTGCCCTACACCACTAAAGGGTAGTTCAAAAATGTTTGCACAGAAGTTTGAATATTTTTCTGGCTATGACACATCTGACCCAGCTTCTTTTTATTATAGGCTTGCACCGTCACCTGCAAAGAAAAATATGTTAACTGATACCAAGTTGATTTACTCTGCGTCTTTCCTTTACCAGATTTCTGTACAAGGATTCGACTTTTGGGGGGATACAAAAGATGTAAAATCTATCTGGGGGATTAAAGATTGGCAGGTTCAGGGAACTGAGGCTTTATTTAGGGCCTGTTTAATACCACAACAAATGATTTTCCTGAACAAGACTTTGCAACAGACAACGTGCCTTGGCCTGGCCAAAATAAAAGATTTGAACACACCACAGGTTCCCACAATGTCTACTCCTATAACAGAGACAAGTCCTTAAATGGACGTTAAAGAAATTCACCAATTCTCATTATATACACAGTACTTTCATGATGGGGATACAGTGCAGCTTTCTTAGCTATTTCATCAGCAAATTTGTTTTCCTCTAGAAAGGGCATATACTTGACCTTATTTTTTCTAATGACCCCGAAATCACTGTACTAAAAACTATCCCAGTTCCCTGGTCAGATCACTTTTTAATTAGATTTGGCCTACCCAAACCCACACAGCAGGAGAAATCTCAAGCCCAAACAGCTGTAAGACGTAGTTGGGCTAGATTGGCCCCAGAAACCTGGCAGACGGTCCTAACGGACAACATTCCAAAATTTGCTGGTAATATAGAAGAGAAATATCAGCAATGGGAAGACTGGATCACCCAGTCGGCTGACATGTGTGCCCCCATGAGAACTATTAACAATAAAACATGCCTTAGAAGAGCACCATGGTACAATGAACAGCTTTTGGAACTGAAAAAACAATGTAAGAAACTGGAGAGACTATGGAGAAAGAATTATGATCCAGCTCTAAAATCCAGATACAAGCTGCTAATTAGGGCCTATCATAATGATTTGAAGAGTGCTCAAACTAAATTCTATGAAGAAAAAATCTCCCAATCAGCTAATTCCTCAAGGGAACTATTTAGAGTGGTTAAAACGCTAACTAACCCCCATGAAAATACGAAAACCCTCCCGGTCTCAGTCAAAAGGTGTAATGACATAGCTACCTTTTTCCATAAAAAAGTAATAGAAATATATGACCAATTCCCAAAGGATAGAGACTTGAACTCTGATATAGGCATAGAGGTGGAAGGACTTTTATCCTTCCCAAAATTAGCTCATTTCCCCAGACTTGAGGAAGAAGACGTTCAGAATCTAATAAAAGGTACTAAATCTGGATCACCTATTGATCCAGCCCCGCCCCAGATTTGAGCTAAAGCACTGGAGACCATTTTACCCTCCATAACGGAAATGCTCGCCCTATCATTAGAAACAGCTTCGGTCCCAAAAGCTCGGAAGCATGCAATCATTAGGCCTTTACAAAAAAAAGCCAATATGGACCCTACTGTCTTTAGCAATCTACGCCCTATCTCACTTTTGCCATTTATCAGCAAACTTTTAGAAAAGCATGTAAACAATACCTTGACTGACTTCCTGGAAACTAATGAAATACTGCATCCCACTCATATGGGTTTTCGTGCCTCCCATAGTACAGAATCATCACTGTTGCTGGTCACAGAGGAGTTAAAGGCACTATTGGATGAGGGTGGTTCTGCCGCCATCCTTTTGTTAGACCTAACTGCAGCATTTGACACCGTAGATCATACCACTTTAATGGGGAGACTAAGGGAAATAGGAGTCCATGGACTTGCCATGGACTGGTTGGCTTCTTTTTTGGAAGACAGGTCCTTCCAAGTGATGGAAGGGGACTGTTTTTCAGACCACCTTCCAATTACATGTGGCGTCCCACAGGGATCTTCCCTTAGTCCTACCCTATTTAATATTTATGTACGACAGCTGGCTAATATAGCACAGGAAGATGGTGTCTCAGTGGTGTCATATGCTGACGACACTCAGCTGATAGTCTCCCTAACAGATAATGCAAATCAGCAGTTGAGTCACTGTCTGGAGAGAGTGGTAAATTGAATGGCCAATAGCCATCTGAAATTAAATGGCGAAAAAACAGAGATTATGCTATTAGGAAAATCCACTATCCAGGCACCCCTGACACAGTGGCCCCCTTGTATGGGAAATCCACCTATACCCAAACCAGTTATAAAAAACTTGGGGGTCTGGATGGAGAACTCACTCACGATGGATTGCCAATCCAGGAAACTGTCAGGAATATGTTTCTCCCTGCTTAAAATACTAAGGAAGATTATTGAGGTGATCCCGGAACATCTGAAAAAAATGGTCATCCAGTCTCTTATAATCTCGTGCTTGGACTATGGAAACTCACTTTACGTGGGCGCGCCTAAATACGTGACGAAGAGACTACAGGTAGTACAAAATGCGGCAGCAAGACTCCTTCTAAAAATCCCCAAATGCACTTCGACTAAAGAAGCACTGAAACAGCTACATTGGCTCCCTATTGAAACAAGAATAAAGTTTAAGTCCCTATGCTTAGCATATAGGGCTGTTAACAAAAAAGGCCCAATAAAACTGAGACAAATGATGTCCAGGTATATCCCGACCAGGCATTTAAGATCAGCAGCTCAGCTACAGCTTCTTAGGACATCGAGAGCCAAAAGAGCCAGGTGTGGGGGGGGGGGCAGATCATTTGCCCACCTGGTACCAAAGATGTGGAATGCCCTCCCATATAAAATAAGAATTCTACCCAACGAAACCGTTTTCAGGAAACATCTCAAAACTTTGCTGTTCCCCTTGTAGACGCACTATGGATAGAGCTTGTAAACAGTACTCTCTAGCGCTGGGAAGCCCTCGGGCAGCCACACGCTCTACAAATTCCTAAACACAAACACACACACTCTTCATCTTGGAAGGATTGGTAAGTAGCACATTTTACAAAACCATTTTTATGCTGAAACATGAGCGCATCCAACAAATATATTTGTGGCGGGGGGGGTTCGGGCAAAAGTAAGGAATTGTCTTTGCATCCACAGCAGCCCAAAGTCATGGGTCACTCCAAACACATAGTTGGAGTCAATGAACACTGTAACAACTTTTTGAGAAGCTAAAATATAAGCTCATGCAAGAGCAACTAGTTCAGCTACTTGAGCAGAGCAGACTTGAGACAAATGTCGGCTTTCTACATACAAAATACTTACAGCATATCTGGTAACAAGGTTTCCAACATCATTTCTGAGCCATGATTCATCCACATAATAGAAAAGTTCACAATTTGGAATAGGGACATCAGACAAATAAATGCTGCGGTTTGTCAAATCCTCAGCAACAAGCAAGTAATCATCAGGCTCTCCCTCCTTTATAGTAGGCATTAGAGAAGCGGGTTCAATGCTAGGGAGCACTGGTCTAGAGTAATATGTGAGACAGAGAGTAACAAGATCCCATATTGAGACAACTATGCAGTGGCAGATATTGAGTTTCCAGTGTGAGCAGTAGAGCTGTCACAGAATGGGGAACAGCAACTTTCAGAGTAGAACCCAGAACATTGTTTTCGGAAGCCTCTAGGACAGAGGTCTTCAAACTTTTTACTCTGAGCCCCCCGAGCAAAATGTTCTGAGGTCGGGCCCCCTCCAAAACTTTATGGCAAGGATTGGGGGAGCGGGAGGGACATGGCTATGTGCAGGGAGCGGGGCTTATTGGATGATTTCAGGAATACTTTTTCTATAGCTTATGAACCACACTAAAGATGAGACTTATAAAACAGCAAATGCATCAAACAAAAACAGATATTATCCCAAACAAACTGCTCCCCATAATTGGGGTGTTGTGAGCCCCTCACACTCTTTGACCCCAATGCAACTACACCTGCTGCACTAATGATAACTACAGTCCTGAGTAGCAGGCTATCTCCCCTGCATCTTTTACCTCTTCCCCACCATGACAGATCATCACCTCGGTCCTAATGCTTGAAAGGAAAATAAGCTCCGAAGCCCCTTTTTAGGTCGAGCCTAGCAGCGCACATGTGCTGCTCTGCGAGGCTTCTTGTAGCTACTCCGTGTGGGTCTGACTCCTCCCACACATTTGATTGGCTTTTGCCTGTGTCTTTCAAGAATGAAAGCACGCAAATGGCTAAAGCTGGGTGCATGTCCCACCTCTTCTGAAAATGTTCACTCCCACGGCGTTTTGCCCGCGGGAGCGAGCAGCGGCGCGCAGCGCAGCAGCTGCAGTGCCGAGACACGTGAGCCTAATTACCAGCTGCGAAGATCAGAAACCATGCTTTAAAATCCCGGCTCCCTCAACTGGCCACACTGCCTGACCCTGGGGGTAAATACTTTATCTTTTAAGGCTCACTTGCACTCTGTAAACTGGGAGATAACTTTAATCTCGGCTTCCGCTTTTGCCACATCGGAGTCACCCCGAGCATGTGATTACTAAATGTGCGCTTGTTTTATCTTCTGCTCTTCGAGGTGCCTGAACAGCGAGCGGTAGCCTGCGCCTCCCTCCACCTTGTTCGCACTCTGTTAAACTTGCAGAAAGCCTTCCCTGGTGGAATGGGACCATTGTTTCAACACTGCGTTCTGCCCAGGCACGTGACCCAACCCCTGCCATCTGGAAAGCGTGGAAGGGAGAAACTTCTTCACAGCTTCACTCGGTCTGTCGGCTGCCAGTCTCGACAGCCCAAATCACACTGCGGTCTCTGTTGCAAACCTCAGGACTGCTCCAAGGGTCACGCAGCTGTTCTGTTAAAAAGTACGGCGATGCTACAGCAATGCCCGACTGTGCGCTGTTCAAGTGCCGAATAACTCCAAAGGGCAGGGAGGTGTAAATTACTGCCACCAAACCCTGCGTTCTGTATGCTCTTGAGCGCAAGTCAGATGCCCCCCCCCCCTCCCCACTGGCCCCCTAGCATTGCCTTGCCCTAGAGGCGTTCATGGTCAGGCAGGCAGAGCACACAGGCGGCTCAGGACAAGGCTACTGCCATTAAACCCGTTCGCATAGTTTTAGAAGGAAGGCTTCAGACCCGTGTAGCTACACTCTAAGCCTCATTTGACGGTGCCAGTTTGTGATGATCCTAAATTGAATATAAACAAGCAAGCTGCGCTAAAGTCGTTTTTTTAATTGCCATTTGCTCCATATTGAAATACATAACATGGGTTTCGTGTACAGAATAGCAAGAATCGATCAGTAGCGAATTGTGCCTGCATGTGGCGAAGTTTCATTCATAAATTGTATATTTTTGATTAAAAAGGAGCAACCAGCGCAATTAACCTTGTAAAAGAGGCTGTGTTTCACCCAGCATGCCAGAAAATTAAGGATTTCTTGAGAACAGGAAAGCAGCCCCATAAACCCGTGGCTGGTACATGTGTGTTGACACAATTCTGAGTCAGTTTGTACGTTTTTTGGTTCAACCAGTGTTTACACTTTCAGTGCCTGATGGTCAGTCTTCTTCGGGTGTCTTAGGCGTCACGTCTCTCTCTGATGCCATTTTCCCATAGGAAGCGTGTGTGGGCATTTGAAAACTTGTGGCTATTGCTATCATGAGGAACTACATCATCAGCTGGTTCTTATGCGTCACCATGCTTGCCATTCATCGTCCATTTCTTTTCGTATTGATTTTTAAAAAATAGCCAGAATCATGGTTGTGCCCGCCAAGCAGGAATCCCATGTTGGTTAGTAGCGATCCCCACGATATGGGTCTCTTTTACATGCATGGTCTGACCAGGGTAGAATAGTACTCTGTACACTGGACCTCCTGAAAATGAGCGGGCGCCTTTTAAACTGATAACCGCATGCCGAGAATAGTGTTGTTTGGCATGTATGCATTGTTCAATGGTGTTCTGTCCTCATTTTCATTTTTGGAATAGGATCAAGTAAATAACTTGATTGTGTAAAGTGGTCGCCCACTGCCTGCATACCAGAGTATAGCAATAGGACTGTTCTGTGCCACCTGGCTGCCCTACACACCACACGTGAGGCACTGTTCTCATAGCCATACGATGACAGCACTGCACTCGGTGCAACACATGCTTGCACAACTCACCATGACTGGCCTCTCCGAGATCCAGTGACATCTACACCACTCTGTACATATGGAGGAAGGTGCCACTCTCACCGGCACATTTGTACAGGCCCAGCTAAGATTTCATGACTGCATGCACTCCACTGTACACCCGAAGTAGCATTGATCTCACCATGTCACGTAAAAGGCAAGCCTTAATCTTAAACAGACACACACTGACACACATACTTTGGGGCATGCACTTCGATCGCCAGCACATCTAATAAATGGTTGCCGGCTATACCACTACCATGCAGACTCTGGAGGGACGGCTTTTGAACAGAAAACTACCATGAGTTAGAAACCTATGCAACCGCTTTCTAAGTGCACGTCATTGAATGCCTGCCACATCTCAGCGCCTAGCAGCTCTGCTCTATCCACAAAGCTTCCGTGTTAAAGACAATAGGTGTTGTAACACCCAGTATAATGTGCTGCATTGCTAAATACTTATAAGGTCCCAAAGGAAAGACCTATTGGCTATGCCAATGCTTGTTTTAAAATGTAGACAGTCATAGCTGTGATGCAGTGGGCCCCTCAATTCCATGGGCCCCAGTCCTGCTGCATCTGCTTCCTTAATGATAACCAGCAGTGGCCACTACGCACTTGGCAGCAGTACCAGCTTCACTAATGAATGTCCCTTTAAAAAAAAAAAAAAAACTTATATTGTCCCCTTCGTTGGGGTATCTCTCTGAAGAAGCTGTCTCTGGCCATTTGTAAACATAAAAATGAGTCCCCATACAGTGCTCCCTATTCTGGGCCTTCTCTTTGACAAAATCTATGAATCTCGCTCCTTTCCTCTGTCTCCTAGACCATTACTGTGAGGCCCCAGGGATCGAGAGGATTAGGGCTCTGCATCTGAATGAGACCCTGCTGGCCTTCTACCTGCCATACCATGGACTCCGCTTTCACACAAAAAACTGCCCCTGAATGGTAAATACTGACTTTGAGGTGCCTCTGCCTGAAAGCGAAGGGTGTGGTGGTAGTTCAGAAAATTAAAAAAGAAACCAGCCTTCTTACCAGCTGTTAATTGATTGAGTCACTTAAAGCCAGGGCCACTGGAATTATGAGTTTCTGCAGCAGCAGCATTTTCCACATAATTATCAGTTTACTGCATTTGCTCCATAATCTGCAGATTTCAACAAAAAAAACTTGATTCTAGCTCAAACGGAACAAAAAAGCATGACAAAGTGTTCCGGAGCAGTGGAAGGCCCTTTGCAAAGATTGACTGGTAATCTTGTAGTTGCTTACTACTGTATTTGGGTGTTAAACTGGTACTAATAAGGTGAAATATTTCCCTTGACTGTGTTACCTTGAGTTAAAATGACAAAATAATGAAGTAATGCGAACCACAAAATGTGGCGCATTGTGCCGCATAATTTACCTTTTCTTGCTGCATAATTTAGTCAAACCTGCCGCATAATGTGGTCCTCTTCTGCTGAATAATTCCAGTGGCTCTGCTTAAAGCTTCATGGTGGCAAAGATGTATTCTTTTTGAGATGTAATGTAAGGGTGTTATCAGCTGAGATCTGGAATAGTGTAGACACTTACAAAAATGTCTGCATTAGATACAGTTTGATTACTTATTACTAAAAAGTATATTTTGCAAGAACTTGTTTTATCCCAATCACTGCATCATTTTGCAGCAGCCTAGCTTAGAGTATGTAAATACTGTTTTAAAATAATGACTTACATATTCACAGTGCTTTCTGCTACAGGCTGGGACCTCATAGCACTATAAACAGGACCACTGGAATTATGCGGCAGGAGAAGGCCAAATTATGCAGCAGGGTTGACTAAATTCTGCAGCAAGCAAATACGAATTATGCTGCATAATGCTGCATATTTTGTGATAGCATTACTGCATTATTTTGCAATTTTTACACTCGTTAACACTGTCCTGGCTTTTATTGCCCCTCATAAGTACCACATTAACACCCACATATAGCAATAAGCAACAGAAAGGTGACCAGTCAACCTTTAGAAAGGGCCTTCCAATGCGAGGTAACATGTGTTGCTGCATTCTTAGTAACTTTTGAACCGTTTGAGCTAGAAACAATTTTCATTTTTAAAAATCTGCAAATGATGCAGCAGATAATGGATTATGTGGCAAATGCGGGAAATCCATAACTATGCGCTGTGAGTGCAGGGTGAGCGTGAAAGTGAAGGGTGAGAATGAGTGAGTTGTCTGAATGCAGGGTGCATTCCCAGACACTTGAAGTAAATCAGCATGTTATTGTCCGCAGCGTAGGGTTTCAGAAATAAGTTAAACTATTGCTATTATGGCATTAATCAGGGATCGAGGGTGGAGGAAATAAATAATGCGCTGATCCTGCATCAAACTTTCAGTCTTATGATTAGGGTTGCCAGCTCATTATTTTGATGTCACAGACGGTACAAAAATAAACAGTCACCTAAAGCCGTATTTTAAGCACTTATCTGTGCGTACTTCGAACAGCAAATATAAATAGAAAGCACTTTTAATTGTGTTCTAGGGTGGCCTGAATGATTCATGACTGATAATTAAAGGGAACAAAGACAGAAATGTCACATTACAAATGAATAAAAAAACTTTTTTATAACCCTATTTAGTGTCAAGCCGAGGTCTTTGCAGGCTCTTTAAACAACACATGGCTGGTCTTTTTCTTTTGGTAACCCTACTTTATATTCCTTTTTATGAAATGCATTCTCACACTAGTAAATTTAAAATACAAATGTAAGGATTAGGCAGAGTGGGGGCCCAGGGGGTACTGGAACCAGAAAAAGAACTAAGCCTCGGAACCAGTTTACAAAGGTATGTAAATATGCAAATGGTCTTTAAAGACCTGTGAAAAACTCGGGCATGCCGGAGATAAGTCTCCAGACACTGCCCAGCCAAGCCCACAGCAGCACACTCACTGACCTCCAGCCCCACGGCACTCTGATCTCACTTCAAGGGCTTCGGAGTAAATGAAGACAGCCTGGAAATGCAGCAAATAAACATCGCCGCACTTCCAGGCCATCTTCATTTACATGTACTTGCAGAGGCATTTGCGCCCCCTGGGAACCCATCCACGCCCCCCGGGGGGGCATGCCCCACAGTTCGAAGACCTCTGCTCTAGGAGAAAACCATCTACAGCCACAGACTGCAAACAAGGTGGAAGGGCAGTAACCCCAGGATCAAAAATAGACGAATAGTATGTAGTAGGTTACTTTAGATTACCATGGTGTTGTACTAGTACAAAGCCCAGCTATTTCACTTATGACAGTGCTGAGTAAAGGGTTCAGAATAATCTGACAGTCCCAGTTCAAGAGCAGAGGCCAATGCTTGTTTTCCTTGCAGAAATGTTCACTCTGCCTTCTCAGACCACTGCAAGTGCACTGGGATGCCTTTCTTAATATAAACCTGTAGGAGCTTCACTAAGGTTTAAAATCATAACGTCCACTGTCTATAACATCCTGCCATCTGTAGGAAAGTATCTGAGAGGTGGTGACATGGTTTGGTAACTTACAGATGGCTTCAAGCAGATGTACAGGCAAGCAGCATTCCCAGTGGAGATGTTGTGACCTAAATATTGAATCTGGGAGACAGTACTGGAATTTCTCTTTCTAAGCCTCATGATTATTCTTAGCCAGTAGATATATCAACTCAACCTGACATTGTTTCTGAGTGGTAGAAGCAAGTAACAAATCATCAGTATGTGACAAATTCCAGCTTTGGTGTTTAAATGTAGAGAATACTGTGGTATGTGTGGTAACAGAGTCAGTGGAGAGTCCGCAACCAAGATCATTTGCATTTTCAGACCATAAAGAAGAAGCCACTTGTTTGAGTAACATTTTCAATGATTTTGTTTCACACTTTTTGTGGGTTCATCCCCATTATCTGATTCACACAGAATAGCCAGTACTTAATTTTCATTAGTTCTGGGCACCTTGAAAAATACCCACTCATTTGTGCAATGCACTGTGCAATTCAATTTACGTAACAAGTCTTACCCTAGAAGGGTCACAGGTGATGTTGGACTCCCTAAGAAGGCATGTCCATCAGTTATGGGTCCTAAAACAATAGAAACTGTGATGTGATGCAGAGCCTTAGTATTGGAAATGGCAACTATATCAGTGAACAAGCTCAAGAGAGGCGCAAAAGGGAATGCAGAGGTTTTAAAAGCTGACCGGGTGGCCCCAGTATCAATAAAACATAGCGGGAATCTACCATCAATCATACACTTCACATTTGGTCCAATTTCAATAAATAAAATCTGAATATTTACTTGGCAGTTGGCGCCTCTTCGGCTGTCATACTAGTTCAGATATTGGGACTGCATTAATTGGGCAACTATGGGGGCCTCCAGCTGGGCTGAAACATTAGGTGTTGGTTTCAGACAATCACGTTTCGAGTGTCCTAACTGACCACAATTAAACATGAGCCATCCGGAGGGGCTCGCCTTTTCCATTACTATGTCCCCATCCTCTTCACCCCCATTCATGACCACCCAGTGATCCACCATTCTGTTTGTCTTTCCCTTACTCCTCCCGTATACCATTGGTTAAAAAATTGCATTCGCAAAGATATTAGTTTAGATTTGTTTGCTTTTCTTGTACTGCCACACAATAATCGGCGACTTGGACTTTCATTGCAAGCCCTTTAGTTTGCCACTCAATCTCGATAGTTCTCAACTGTTTTTGGACTTTTTCCAGCAATCCCTGCTCAAAAGGTAGCACCTACAACTTCCTGAGCTAATTCACCAGGCCCAAGCAAGTACCTTTCAAACACATCCTATAGTCTGTCTAAGTAACCCGCGGGGCACTCTCCTGTGTGCGGTTTACACATTGAAATCTTTAGCCAGTCAGTCTTGACCAGACACAATCACGACCTCCAACAATTCATGTTTAGCAGCAGCCAGAGCAACATAATCAGCAGGTGCATGTCATTGCCAATTCCCCATAAAACGTGAATTCGTATACATACATGCCTCAATGATTACTATGAGAATGCAAATCTACATATGTGCCTTAACATGTATTGATATATATTCGTTAGTTCCGATTTTGTTTTTGTGCCTGCTTGAATTTCAACAAAGCCTTAGCAATTTTGCACACTTACAAACATTTTAAATGAGTTCCCATTTTAACATCTTGTGTTGTATACCGCACATTTTAACCTAATTGTCTTAGCAAGCGTAGTTTCTTTTTTTAAGTTGGCACAGGTAAGTGAGGATTGCACAAAGTAGTAAAGTCCGCTTTTTCTAGAAGAAACTTTTATCAGGCTCCCAAGGTCTTCTCGCATTCTTCCAAAGAGAAGAGCCCAGCACCTGTCCTTTAGTGCCTATTTGTAGGTTTCTGTCTGTCATGTGTTCCCCTTTTCATTTACTTGATTTGTTAAAAGGATATCAATGTAGTACCAAAATGTATGTGTTGGAAAGTGGATTATTGGTAGGGGCAAATGTAGGTCTGCCACTGGCAATAAGGCCACTAACACATGATAGGACTCAGCATAGGTCTTAGAAAATTATTCCTATGCTCAACCCTTGGTAACGTGGCTGCGAGCAGACAGGCTTAACTTCAAAGACAGGTATGTAAAGCATTTAAAAACACCATTTCAGTAAATAATTAAGACACAACACATAATAAAAATCGAACACCAATTTATAAAAATAGGGAATATTTTTATCTTTAAAATGACACCAAAACGACAAAAATCCAATGTAGGGAACCGGAGATATGAATTTTCAAGGATTTAGCAAAATATAGCACTTAGAAACTTATAGCACCATATTGGGATACAGGCTCGCGATAGACCGACCCAAAGTCAAAGTTTCAGGCCGACCGCGATGGAGCCCTGAGCGCTACCCCTCGCGGAAGGTCCCGGTCACAGTTTTTACCTTCAGACTGGAGCTTTTCTTCCCGGGGTCCATCGACGCTCTCAGCCAGTCCGGATCCGGTGAGGGTTCGCCGGATAGCCTTGCGATGAGCTCCCGGTCAAACTTATGGAAGTCCGGTTCCAGCGGGGCAAACCCAGGATCCAGGCCGACACGCGGTTGAAGGCAGGCGGCTTGGCTTTCGCGGTTGCTCCTGGTCACCTTTTCTTCGAGCGGACTTAGAAACTTTTACGGAGCTTTTTCTCGCGGGGTCCCTCGATGCTCTTCACCAGCTCGGATTCGGTGAGGGTTCGCCGGCCTCGGATTTCTTCTACTCCCGGTCAAACTCTGGAAGTTTGACCGACGGAGCTTTTAGTGGGACGAACCTGGATGGCTAGGCCGGCTCGCGGTTGAAGGCAGGCGGCTTGGCTGGCCAGGTTGAGTCGGTCCCTCTATGAAGCTTTTTTTCAAAGTTGCTCCAAAGTTCTCCAAACTTCTTGAACTTCTTCCTGAAATTCCTCAAGGGGTCCCAAAGTGTCTCAAACTCACTCCAAGGGTCTGAAAGCTCCAAGATTGTCCTTGAAAGTTGAGGACTTCAGTTCCCACAATCCACTTGGACAAAACCCTTACAAATCCACTGGTAGTTCTTCCAGTTGAGGATCCTTGGTGGTGATGGTCCAGGTGAGCTCTGTTAACCTGTAGCTTGCAGGGAGTCCACTCTTTAGTTCTTTTGCAGCAAGGTAATCCACAGGGCTGTAGTTTCAGCTGGTGCAGTCTTCAGAGGACAGGCCTTAGAGATTTGCACCCCCAACTTCTCAGCATGGCAACGTCTTGCTTCCTTAAGTTTCAAGCAGCAGATCTGGAGGGCTCTGCCCCTCTCAGATACGTATTCCAAGTTCTCTGGATCAGGCAGGAGGTCACTCCTGACCAATGGGAGCAGGGTAACTCCTCAAAGATATGACCACATCCTGTAGAGTGTGGCATTATTTTGTCCCAGAGTGCATCAAATCTTCCAAATTCATAATGGCTGATTTTCCAGCAGGGAGGTAAGAGCTTGCTAAACACACCCCTAGGATGGCTAATTTACTTAGACTCTCCCACTGCATCTGCTCATACCTTCCTTAATCCTACCATCTGCCTGAGGTGGAAAGTTCAGAGTTGTAAATGACACTGGTTTCTGCTCTCCTCTTTGAAGACCATGGTTTACAACTCCTCCCCCTGGCCTGGCATTCCTGTGGAACAGCACACTGCACTGCCAGCAGAGCTGGTTAACCCTAGGGCCTCTTTATCACCTCTTCAAGGCAGTCTGGCTAATCCACTTAACTCTGACCAATCAGGGCAGACCACTGGAAGGCTGAATCTGGACCTACAAACAAGAAAGTCTTATAACTTCTTGTATGTACACTTTAGGAGAACTTCAACAATATCATATTGTGGGATTTATTAATGCCATTCAGGGAAGTCTTTGAATGGGACTTCTAGCCCTCTCCTATCAAGAGTTATTAGTTAATAACTTCCTACCATGTTAACCTATGTAGCAGGGGATTTGCAATGGGAAAAATTACTTGGGCCATTTTTCCAGCACCAGGACTTACAAAAACATATTTTATAAGTACTTTGCTTACATCTACAGGACCCCCACCCCATGGGACACTTAGGTGAGACTTTAGGGGTTCTGAATCTGTAGAAATATTGCAGATCCTCACTTCACAGTGCTCCTAGCATCAAAGTCGATTTTGGGCAGCACTTTATCACAATGTGGGGAGTGAAATGTGAAATTTCACTTAACCCAGGGCATATAAAACTCATTTTATAAGGGTCTACCTTATAGATAACTGACCCCCCACCCCTGGGACACCTAGGGGAGACCCTGGGGGTTCCTAATATGCCATAACATTGTAGGTTATCCATTCTTAAGTGCCCCAAACACCAAAGTCGAGTTTGTGCACAATTTACTTTTTAAAAGCAGTCATGGCACCCAGGGCTGCTTTTAAAACTGACCTCAGGCCTCAGCAGTGCACACATGCAAGTGCAGAAGGCTGCTGGCCTCTAAACTGCCATGCCCTACTATATACTAGGGACTGATGGGTAGTTTCAATTCCTCTGCCCTATTATATACTAGGGGCTTATAGGGTAGGTCATGCCAATCACAGGGGTACCCCAACCCATAGTGTACCCTAGTGTATGTAGGTGTTTTCACTGTATTCTAAGTGTTTTCAGCATAGCACTGGCCCTCGGCCTGGTTAGGCAAAGCCCAGGGTCAGTCAGAGTCAGTTACCACCAGTACTAGTCAGCAAAAAGTTGGGGGGTGCCCAGGGCACAGGATGACTTTGCAACATAGCCCCCCCCCAAACGAAAGGTGATGGGTTACTAACCTACACCCTGGTAGTCCTCATCAGCTAAGTGGAAAAACCTGGAAAGCCAATCTGCATTTGCATGGGCAACCCCAGGTCTGTGTTCCACTGTAAAGTCCATTCCCTGTAGGGAAATGGACCACCTTAACAGCTTGGGATTCTCCCCTCTCATCTGCATGAGCCATCTGAGAGGCCTGTGGTCAGTTTGAACATGAAAGTGAGTCCCAAACAAATATGGTCTCAACTTTTTCAGGGACCAAACCACAGCAAAAGCCTCCCTCTCAATGGCACTCCACCTCTGCTCTCTGGGAAGAAGCCTCCTGCTAATAAAGGCAACTGGCTGATCAAGGCCCGCTTCATTTAGCTGTGACAACACTGCCCCAATCCCTTGTTCTGAAGCATCTGTCTGAACCACAAATTCGTTTTTGTAATCAGGGGCTAGTAGCACTGGTGCTGAACACATAGCAGCTTTCAGAGTGTCAAAAGCCTTCTGACACTCTGGGGTCCAATTCACCTTTGTGGGCCTCTTCTTAGAAGTGAGTTCTGTTAGGGGCCCCACAATGGTCCCATAATCTTGAACAAACCTTCTATAGTACCCTGTCAGTCAAAGGAATGCCCTGACCTGAGTCTGGGTAACAGGAGCTGTCCAATCCAAAATAGTTTGGATTTTAGCTTGGAGAGGCTGTACATGGCCCCCACCTACCAGGTGGCCCAGGTACACCACAGAACTCTGCCCTATTTGGCACTTGCTTGCCTTAATAGTCAGGCCTGCCTGCTGCATGGCCTGAAGCACTTCCCTTAGGTGGCTTAAGTGATCCCCCAGGTAGAACTGTATACAGCTATATCATCCAGGTAAGCTGCACTGAACTGTTCCAACACAGACAAGACCCTGTTCACCAACCTTTGGAAGGTGGCAGGTGCATTCTTTAAGCCAAAGGGCATTACCTTGAACTGATAATGTCCCTCTGGTGTGGAGAATGCTGACCTCTCCTTTGCTCCATCAGTGAGGGCAATCTGCGAGTAACCTGAAGTCAAATCAAAAGTACTCAGATACTTAGCAGCCCCTAACCTGTCAATGAGCTCATCAGCTCTAGGTGTAGGGTGAGCGTCAGTCTTGGTGACTGTATTCAATCCTCTATAGTCCACACAGAACCTTAACTCCTTGGGTCCCCCCTGAGGATTAGGTTTGGGTACCAGCACCACTGGACTGGCCCAGGGACTCTCAGACGGTTCAATTACCCCCAATTCCAGCATCTTAGCAACCTCAGCTTTAATGCTGGCTCTGACATGGTCAGACAACCTGTACAGTTTATTTTTGACAGGTAGGCTGTCACCAGTGTCAATGTGGTGCACACACCACTCAGTGATGCCTGTGGTCAAAGAGAACAGGCCAGCAAACTGCTCCAGCACTTGCTTACAGTCTCTGTGCTGCTGGTCTGTCAACTTGGGAGAGAGCACAACTCCATCTACTGACCCATCTTGCACATTAGTGGAAAGGAGGTCGGGCACAGGCTCAGTTTCCTCATCCACACCCTCATCAGTGACCAGTAACATGGTCATGTCTGCCCTGTCATGGTGGGGTTTCAATCTATTCACATGCAGGACCCTATGAGGGTTCCTGGGGGTGTCAAGGTCTACCAAATAGGTAACCTCACCCTTCTTTTCTAAGATTGGATAGGGCCCACTCCACTTGTCATGGAAGGCCCTGGGAACCACAGGCTCCAACACCCACACCAGTTGTCCTGGAGTATACTCAGGCATAGTAGCCTTTTGATCATACCAGTGCTTCATGAGCTCCTGGCTGGCCTCCAGTTTCTTGTTTGCCTTGTACATGTACTCTGCCATTCTAGATCTCAGGCCTAGCACATAGTCAAGCACATTGTCCTTTGCTTCTTTAAGAGGCTTCTCTAAAGACTCTCTCATCAGGCTCAATGGCCCACTCACAGGGTGTCCAAACAACAACTCAAAGGGACTGAAACCAACCCCTTTCTGTGGCACCTCCCTGTAGGCAAACAGTAAGCATGGGAGGAGAACATCCCATCTCCTCCTGAGTTTCTCTGACAACCCATTTATCATGCCCTTCAGGGTTTTGTTGAATCTCTCAACAAGACCATTTGCTTGTGGGTGATAGGGGTGGTGAACTTGTAGTTGACACCACACTCATCCCACATAGCAGTCAGATAGCTGGACAGGAAGTTCGTGCCCCTATCTGACACCACCTCTTTGGAAAACCGACTCTGGTGAACACACCAAGCAGTGCTCTAGCCACTGCAGGAGCATCAATGGTTCTAAGAGGGATTGCTTCAGGGTACCTAGTGGCATGGTCCACTACCACTAAGATATACCTATTCCCTGATGCAGTAGGTGGGTCCAGGGGACAAACAATGTCCATCCCCACCCTTTCAAAAGGAACCCCAACCACAGGCAGTGGTATTAGGGGAGCCTTTGTCTTGCCCCCTGCCTTGCCACTGGCCTGACAGGTGACACAGGAGCTGCAAAACTCCTTTACCTTTTCAGACATATGGGGCCAGTAGAAATGGTTCACCAACCGGTTCCATGTCTTTGTCTGTCCCAAATGTCCTGCCAAGGGGATATCATGACCCAAAGTCAGGATGAACTCTCTGTACCTCTGGGGCACCACCAACCTCCTGGTGGCCCCCTCCTTGAGGTTTCTGGCCTCAGTATAAAGCAGTCCATCTTCCCAGTAGAGTTTGTGAAACCCACTGTCATCCCCTTCCTCTTGCTTAGAAGCAATCCGCTTCAAGCTCTCAAGGGTGGGAAAGTCACGCTGTCCCTTACTGAACTCCTCTCTGGAGGGTCCACCTGCTCCACATCTGACAGCTCTTGCAGGGATGGAGTCCCTCCCTCAGAGGCCAGATCCTCCCCATCAGGGTTGGATTCTGCCTGCACCTCTGGAGTTCCCTGGGCTGGCTCACCAGGCCCAGTACCCTTGTCCTTGGATGCTTGGCCCTTTGTTCCAGGGTCCAAGTGTCCAGCCCCTCCCTTCTGGCTAGTCTGTGACCTAGTCACAGCACATACCCACTCAGGGAACTCCAATATTTTCATATGGAGTCCTCTCTCCACCTCTGACCACACGGAGGCTTCAAGATCATTGCCCAGTAAACACTGGACTGGGAGCACCTTAGACACAGCTACCTTCATAGGGCCTGTCACACCTCCCCATTCCAAATCCACCACAGCCATAGGATGGAGTTTGGTAGTGCTGTCTGCATAAGTCAACTGGTGAAACTCACCAGGTAACAACCTTTCTGGAGGCACCAGCTCATCCAGGACCATAGTTACACTAGCCCCAGTGTCTCTGATAGCCTCAACCTCAGTCCCATTCACTTTAGGCCTCTGCCTGTACTTGTCCATGTTTGGAGGTAAGGCAGCAAGGGTTGCAATATTCACACCACCCAGGGACACTAAGGTTGCTTCCACCACCTGACTACCCCTCTCTGGGGCACCACTCTCCACCCCTACACTGACACTGGCAATCCCTGTGGATGGCCCCTTAGGGGGGAGCTTCTTGGCGCAGACAGCATCTCCCTGTTTGTGCCCTGGCTGGTTACAGTCAAAGCACTTACCCACCTTTGAGGGATCAAAGAACCTACCATTCTTTCCCTGATTCCACCTCCCTTTGGATTTGGGTTGGCTCAGGGCCCCCCTCCTTGTGCAAGTTTTTGTGGGCCTTTGGAGGACTCCTTCTGGTTTTGACCTTCTTTCCCTTGGGCTTTCCCTTGGGGAGGGACCTGTCCTCCTTTCTTCTGGTCACCCCCCTGGTGCTGAATGGAAACCCGGGTTCTCACCCACTCATCAGCTGCTTCACCCAGCTCTCTGGGATCTGTCAGCTTAGACTCCACTAGATACTGGCGTAACTTCTCTTCTGCACAATGAGTCAAAATATGTTCCTTCAAAAACAAATTATACAATCCCTCATATGTGTCAACTTTGTTACCAACAATCCAGCCTTCCAGTGCCTTCACTGAAACGTCCACAAAGTCTACCCAAGACTTTTAACTCAATTTCTGGGTGCCTCTAAACTTCACCCTGTACTGCTCTGGAGTCAGACCAAATCGTTTGACTAAGCATGCCTTCATCTGCTGGTATGATTCTGCATCCTCTCCCTTCAGGGTCAGGAGCCTTTCCCTCCCAGCTACTGGAATCAACTCCCACAGGAGTGTACCCCAATACTTAGAGTGGACCCTACTCATTCTAAGGGCCCTCTCAAAAGCTGCTAGCCATTTGTCAATGTCATCCCCCTCAGTGTACTTGTGTACTATACCCTTGGGAAGTTTGTGATCAAATGCACCACCCCTGGACATTTCAAAACCTTCATCATTTTCACTGCCACCATTTCTTTTCAACGCCTCCTCCCTCGCCCATCTCTGCTCCAAAGCTATCAAAGCTAATTGAGCCTTAAGCTGTCTCTCTGCAAGGGACGGTGGTGGTCCCTGAGTAAGGGACTCTTCCCCACTTCCACCATCTGGAATCATATGGCTAACACTAGATAAAATGGAAGAGGCATCATCCTCAACCTCCTCTTGGATGAGGTTGGGGGGACACCCTCTATCCTCCCTTGACTCTCCTCAGCTCCCCCAGCCCAGGCCTTTAGGGACTCAATCAACCCTGCCTTCCTAAGCTTCTTGGTAGCAGGCAGCCCCCTAAGACTACACTGTTCCCTAAGATCAGCTATCTTAAACTGGGACAGTTTAGCCAGGTCCAGCTCCATGGTTCCCTAGTTTTGGGTCACAATAACTAGGCACAGCAGACTTAGAACAATTTGGAAAAATCAAAACAATGGATTAAAAACAGTTTAGTCCAAATTCCAAAAATCAAACTCAAAAGTATTGTTCTAAGGCAATTTAGAGGATTTTTATAATCTTAATTCACTTTACTGAAAGGTGTACTTTTTAAACACAAGTCCTCATCCCACCGCTGCCACCAAATGTTGGAAAGTGGATTATTGGTAGGGGCAAATGTAGGTCTGCCACTGGCAATAAGGCCACTAACACATGATAGGACTCAGCATAGGTCTTAGAAAATTATTCCTATGTTCAACCCTTGGTAACATGGCTGCGAGCAGACGGGCTTAACTTCAAAGACAGGTATGTAAAGCATTTAAAAACACCATTTCAGTAAATAATTAAGACACAACGCATAATAAAAATCCAACACCAATTTATAAAAATAGGGAATATTTTTATCTTTAAAATGACACCAAAACGACAAAAATCCAATGTAGGGATCCGGAGATATGAATTTTCAAGGATTTAGCAAAATATCGCACTTAGAAACTTATAGCAACATATTGGGATACAGGCTCGCGATAGACCGACCCAAAGTCAAAGTTTCAGGCCGACCGCGATGGAGCCCTGAGCGGCTACCCCTCACGGAAGGTCCCGGTCACAGTTTTTACCTTCGGACTTAGAAACTTTTCTGGAGCTTTTCTTCCCGGGGTCCCTCGACGCTCTCAGTCAGTCTGGATCCGGTGAGGGTTCGCCGGATAGCATTGCGATGAGCTCCCGGTCAAACTTATGGAAGTCCGGTTCCAGCGGGGCAAACCCAGGATCCAGGCCGACACGCAGTTGAAGGCAGGCGGCTTGGCTTTCGCGGTTGCTCCCGGTCACCTTTTCTTCGAGTGGACTTAGAAACTTTTACGGAGCTTTTTCTCGCGGGGTCCCTCGATGCTCTTCACCAGGCCGGATTCGGTGAGGGTCGCCGGCCTCGGATTTCTTCTACTCCCGGTCAAACTCTGGAAGTTGGACCGACGGAGCCTTTAGTGGGACGAACCTGGATGGCTTGGCCGGCTCGCGGTTGAAGGCTGTCTGAACTGGGGTGGTGGAGTGAGCTAAAGAATGATGATGGATTAAACCCAGATCAGTTGACTGGGGGTGAGTGGTTGATTTGCTCAAGCGCTCCGTCCATCATCCCCTTTGGTATCGCGGTTGAAGGCAGGCAGCTTGGCTGGCCAGGTTGAGTCGGTCCCTCTATGGAGCTTTTTTTCAAAGTTGCTCCAAAGTTCTCAAAACTTCTTGAACTTCTTCCTGAAGTTCCTCAAGGGGTCCCAAAGTGTCTCAAACTCACTCCAAGGGTCTGGAAGCTCCAAGATGGTCTTTGAAAGTTGAGGACTTCAGTTCCCACAATCCACTTGGACAAAACCCTTACAAATCCACTGGTAGTTCTTCCAGTTGAGGATCCTTGGTGGTGATGGTCCAGGTGAGCTCTGTTAACCTGTAGCTTGCAGGGAGTACACTCTTTAGTTCTTTTGCAGCAAGGTAATCCACAGGGCTGTAGTTTCAGCTGGTGCAGTCTTCAGAGAACAGGCCTTAGAGTTTTGCACCCCCAACTTCTCAGCATGGCAACGTCTTGCTTCCTTAAGTTTCAAGCAGCAGATCTGGAGGGCTCTGCCCCTCTCAGATACTTATTCCAAGTTCTCTGGGTCAGGCAGGAGGTCACTCCTGACCAATGGGAGCAGGGTAACTCCTCAAAGATATGACCACATCCTGGAGAGTGTGGCATTATTTTGTCCCAGATTGCATACAATCTTCCAAATTCATAATGGCTGATTTTCCAGCAGGGAGGTAAGAGCTGGCTAAACACACCCCTAGGATGGCTAATTTACTTAGACTCTCCCCCTGCATCTGCTCATACCTTCCTTAATCCTACCATCTGCCTGAGGTGGAAAGTTCAGAGATGTAAATGACACTGGTTTCTGCTCTCCTCTTTGAAGACCATGGTTTACGACTCCTCCCCCTGGCCTGGCATTCCTGTGGAACAGCACACTGCGCTGCCAGCAGAGCTGGTTAACCCCAGGGGCTCTTTATCACCTCTTCAAGGCAGCCTGGCTAATCCACTTAACTCTGACCAATCAGGGCAGACCACTGGAAGACTGAATCTGGACCTACAAACAAGAAAGTCTTATAACTTCTTGTATGTACACCTTAGGAGAAATTCAACAATATCATATTGTGGGATTTATTAATACCATTCGGGGAAGTCTTGGAATGGGACTTCTAGCCCTTTCCTATCAAGAGTTATTAGTTAATAACTTCCTACCATGTTAACCTATGTAGCAGGGGATTTGCAATGGGAAAAATGACTTGGGCCATTCTTCCAGCACCAGGACTTACAAAAACTTATTTTATAAGTACTTTGCTTACATCTACAGGACCCCCACCCCATGGGACACTTAGGTGAGATTTTAGAGGTTCTGAATCTGTAGAAATATTGCAGATCCTCACTTCACAGTGCTCCTAGCATCAAAGTCGAATTTGGGCAGCACTTTATCACAATGTGGGGAGTGAAATGTGAAATTTCACTTAACCCAGGGCATATAAAACTCATTTTATAAGGGTCTACCTTATAGATACTTGACCCCCCACCCCTGGGACACCTACGGGAGACCCTGGGGGTTCCTAATATGCCATAACATTGTAGGTTATCCATTCTTAAGTGCCCCAAACACCAAAGTCGAGTTTGGGCACAATTTACTTTTTAAAAGCAGTCATGGCACCCAGGGCTGCTTTTAAAACTGACCTCAGGCCTCAGCAGTGCACACATGCAAGTGCAGAAGGCTGCTGGCCTCTAAACTGCCATGCCCTACTATATACTAGGGACTGATAGGTAGTTTCAATTCCCCTGCCCTATTATATACTAGGGGCTTATAGGGTAGGTCATGCCAATCACAGGGGTACCCCAACCCATAGTGTACCCTAGTGTATGTAGGTGTTTTCACTGTATTATAAGTGTATTCAGCATAGCACTGGCCCTGGGCCTGGTTAGGCAAAGCCCAGGGTCAGTCAGAGTCAGTTACCACCAGTACCAGTCAGCAAAACGTTGGGGGGTGCCCAGGGCACAGGATGACTTTGCAACAGTATGAATTTCGCATTATGTGTTCCAACAGATCAGTGGTGAAGCTCTGGTCTGTGATTTGGCAATTGCCTTGGTTATTTTGAATTCTTCCTGCCTATTTGTGCATTAAACGTGTTAGACTTATTCGTTTAAATAACCTCTGCGGTCAGAGACGAGCGCTGGACTTGATTCCACATGACTACCCTGGGTGCCAGAGGTAAGGGAGACGTTTTTAGGTCTCGCAGACCTAGCGTTGCAGCGCGCATGCGCTAATCGCTCTGCGAGGCATATTGTAGTAGGGTATGTTTTAGAAGTGGGGTGGAAGCCCCGCCCCTTTTTTCCATTAGCTTACGTCATCGTTCATGCTAAACGCTGGCTTTTCATTGTAAATGAGGCTTCTTAGACCCTCCTTGTTACTGCCCTATCTCCTTTTGGGACGGCCCATCCGGACTGGATCTATTACATGCGGCGTTACACGGGCTCCTTCAATTTACTCGGTAAGCACTTCTTTTTTCATTCGCGCAATGGCGACAGCTTGTTTTAGTTGTCTTTGTGTGTGGAGGTGTCACGTGTGCATAAACCAGAAGTACAACGGCTCAGAAGCAGCCAAAATACGTCATGTGTTTGTAATAGTACACCTTCCAGGGGGCCCGCATGCAGCAGTTGTGGCACACCATGCGTGTGTCTGGGACCGTGCAGAGCCCCCCGTCACACGCTCCGGTCCAGCTCTCCCGAAGAATGTGGCGCCGTCCTCCGAGCCCTGCACTGTGTGGTCGCCGGGGCCTAATTAGGCTGACGGACGAGGCCACATCCCGGCCATTAAAGCGAGTGGCTGCACCGGGCCTTCCGGCGCTGCCGCCTCCTTGTGTCTACTCGAGGGGGAGACAATGGAGCCACTGCCCTCACTGGGGGTGCCCCTAGCGCCGCTCTTCCGAGGGTGACGGTGTCCACGGTAGAGCCGCTGCCCTCACTGGGGGTGCCCCCAGCACCGCTCTTCCGGGGGTGATGGTGTCACCCGTAGAGCCCCTGCCCTCACGGGGGGTGCCCTCAGCACCACTCTTCCGAGGGTAACGGTGGACACGGTAGAGCCCCTGCCCTCTCTGTGGGGGCCTCTAGCACCACTCTCCCGAGGGTGGAGAGCCCCTGCCCTCTCTGTGAGGGCCCCTAGCACCGCTCTTCCGAGGGTGGAGGTCGCACATGCTTCATTTACTCCCGCTGGCTGCCCTGTGAGTGCTAGTCGGAGCTGTACCCACTGTGGTGTAGAGCGCTGTACACAAAACTAAAAGGCTTCTGTGCGTGTGCATGTTGCTGTTTGTTTGTGTGTAATATCGGCTTTCAGTGGCACGTGAACTGTATGTTCACTCAGGGGAGTGCATAGGCCATCACATGACGAGAAGTCCATGGGCATTGCAGCAGCCCCCTGTTCCATGTATTACCTGGTCTGCTGCTTTGTTCTTCAACGCCTGCTTTGCAGTTCGTTCTCCTTTTCTGCCTGCCTTCTATCTCCTTCCTAATTATGTTCATCTTCTGGTTATATATCCATGTTTCTCCTCACTCGTTTGCTTTCCTACGTTTCACCTTTAGCTCCTTCCCTTGCAAGGGCTGCAAGGACACTTAAAAGAATAGCTTACTCTGTTCAAATACCCCAGTTTAGATTCCCAGTGTTTATCAAGTATTCTACTTACTTTAGAGTCTTTCCTAGCAGGAAATACTGAAAGCGGCCTTTGCAGTGGCTGACAATCATTCCGCCTGTTCTCACTGCATAATTGCTGGTGCGCTGTTCATTTGCCTCTTGGGTATTTGTCACTCAGTTGATCCCTCCCAGTAGAGCTGAAGTTGGTGTGTTATGTTAATGCTGCGCTTCAAGCTTACCATTCCATATTTTAAACTAGTCATTCCTGTGTGACCAACCTGCCCTCTTTGTCTGCTTCCTTGTTCCTTCCTTTTGTGATTCCATTTGCCTCAGTCATTTCCAATTTTACATGTTCCCACATTCTCTCTTCAGTCTCGCACTCTTTTTGTCTCTGACATCATTTTCTTCTTTGCCACCTTTTATACCTTAATTTTCACATTAGCTTTCATTCTCCCATGTGGCCCTATTTTTCTCTTTTCCTTGTTTGATTTTTCCCTCTTTCGTGTCTCTCCCCTGAGATTTCCTCATGCTATCCATATCCTTTCCACGCGCTCTTCCTTTCTGTTCTCTTATGTTGTTTCTTCTCCTTTTGCTTCTCTTGCATAGTTGTCTTCTCCCATCCCTGTGCCTCCTTCCTTAATTCACAGTTCCCCACTCATATCTTTTCCTCTCATTATCTCCCTCATTGTTTCACAGCCCCCCCTGTTGTAGGTATTAATTTCCCTTTGTGTCTCCCATACCTCAGTATCTCATTTGTAGCACCTCACTCTCTCACCCTCATCTCGCATCTCTCATTTTTCCACCGATGGCTTTCATTTTTTCTGTTTCTCTTCCCTCCCCTTCTTACTGGTTCCTTTCTTTGCATCACATCATAGCTAGCTCCCCCTTGGTTCCTCATCTTTCTTTTCTTGTTTCTCTAGCCTAAGGATCTTGCCTTCCCCCTCTTGCCCAGATCGTCATCACTTCGAATTCTTCATTTATTCTTCTGTCGCCTTCTCCATGTTTCTATTGTTCTCATTCACGTCTTCTCCTTTTCTTATACTTTGTTCCTTTCTCTGTGTCGTACTGCCTTTGATTAGCTGGTCTTCACTTCCTCTACCTTCTGATTTCTTGATGAAAAAACAACAGCAAACTGTGTGTTGTTTATCACACAAGGCAGATTTGCTTTTATCCTTGCAGCCCCAGATAGCCATCTGACGTCAAAACAAATCAGAGTTCCCTTTAAAGGATTTAAAACAAGTGAGGCATTTATTTTTTATTTTTAGGTTGAGCCAGGGCAGCTCATGTGCTGCTCTGCGAGGCATGCTGTATTCAAGTATGGACTTGAAGCCCAGCCCACTGATGGAGCAAGGTAAATAAATAAATTTGTAACCCCCATAATAAGGATAATAATTTAACGATATTAATTGTTTGATGAACTAACCAACATTTTGCACCCTTAGTAAACATTTACACAAGTGGTAATCGCTATTTATGTGCAAAACTAACTTATTTACAAATGTAAAGTAAATTAATAATAATATAGTGATTTGCATACTAAGTAGAGCAAAATCGCATGATTTGTGCTATGTAGTAAAATTGTATTGTGGCAAAGAATGCGGATGGTAAGTAAAAGTAGCTTTAAATATCGCTTCTGCTAGGTAACACCTAATTTGGGTACTTAAAATGACGGGTGGGAAACAGAAAGGCTTATTTTCTTTATTTTAATTATGATTGTGTTTGTTTTTATGATAGTTCGTTTGGGCCTATTAGGCCAGCTGCGAAAATGGCTGCCGAGGCAGATGAGGTCATGCGCAGAAACAAAGATGGCCTCTAAGCGGAAGAAAGCAATGGAGCTAAACCACATGGGTGCAGCTCGAACCCAGAGTGAGAGGTGTCAAGGTCGTGACGACCTAACCTGAGGAGAGTGCCAAGAAAGACTCAGCACGTATCCGTGAGAATGGAACATGAACCAAAATGAACTGACAATGGACTGGTCAAATTGTGACCATCAAAAAGTAACATTACGAACTGTCAATTGGGACTGCATTTACCCAAAGGTCATGGGAAAGCGAAACTCATAAAACCATTCTAAAACCAGTTTGAACAAGGAGGGCGATGAGGTGATTCTCGCCACCCCTCCAATGGACCAATTAGCGTGATTCTCGCCCCCAAAGATTGCAACTTTCTGTTTAGTAAGCTAGTAGTAGGGTATAAGAGGACCTACTCTTAAGTAGGAGGCGCGCTATTCATGCATATTTTTTGAACACTGAGCGTGATGCTGATGAAGCTGCTGCCATTTTCTATAGGCCGCTTTTCTTTGCAGAATTATTCCTTTGAACTTTAAATTTGACTGGGAAAAGGAACGAGACCGATGCGGGAAACCTGTATGGGAGGTCCGTCGAGGAGGCCTTTAGTGGGACAGTCAGTCAGTTTTTGGAGTTCCATGCTGTGATCTACAATTTATCTGCTTTGGTGAGTTTTTCCCCAATCTGCATCAAAGAGGGGTATGCGTAAAATTCTTTATAAAATTTACTTCTTATATGCTTTCGAAATGTATTAAAATGATTAATAAACTTGAACCTCACTCATGCATTTAAGAAAATAGATAACATTTTATTTCTAATTAAAACAACGAGTCTGTGGTTCTTTAGCTCAATAATAAGTGTAATGATTAACAGGTTTTAAAAGTGATTGAGCTGGTCTTAATCACCATCAACTTATTCTACTAGTTGGTCCATCGACCAAAAAGCGGAATACCTTGATGTTTTGGAACTGGTAGGATTAAACTGATTATATACGATGTTTAAGTTAATATTCTATTAAACTTTAATAAGGTATTCCGTTCCTCCAGCAATTCGTTTTTCTCCTAGTGAAAAGTGGATGTGATCCAGGGAACAACTGAGTGAGTGTATGGTATGCAGTGTTATGGGCCCCACCGTCATATAGTATGGTTGATGTGAATGATTTTCTACCTGGATTCGTGTCCAAAGGAGAAATTTATATTAGCCGTGCTGGATCAGATTTCTTGGTAGCAGAGTTATGGTTACTATAGATTAGTTTGGTGATTATTGGTTATTGATTATTGATTATTTCATGTCTAACACTTCATGTCGAATTGTATCATGTTATATGTAAGTCGGAAATTTTGAAGCTTCCGGAAGAGTAGGAAGTGGACACGTGTGACAAGAGAAGTCACATGGAATAGTGCATTGTCTGATTTTCAAATTGGTGATAACACAGGTTGTGTTATGATAGGGACATTTCATGTATAAAAACGTGTATGAGTGAAATAGCAACCGGTTTTCTTGTGAAACTCTGGCCTTAATTCTCAGGAGCAGTGTAGTCTCCACATGTGTTTTATCCCCAGAGAAACGGGTTTACCCCTTGCTTGAAAGAAGGGTAAGGTAGAGGGAAGTGCTACACTTATCGAACGAAACAGTATTCTTGCAAAATAGAGTAAGCTATCTCTTTTGTTTAGCGGAAACAGGCAATGGAAATGTGTTTTATGTTGTAACTAATAAGATCAGTCAAGAGAAAAACTGCCGATAATTTTTGTAAAGGAGGGGTCAAGAGTAGAATTGACGTTTTAAACAAAATGGTATCAGTTCCTAAGAAAGAGACGAGAAAAAAAAGGGGGGGTTCTTCCACCAATTGTGGTTGTAAGTAATACGTAATTGTCTCCAAGGGACGGTTGAGTGTGCTTGAAGTGGGGGTAGACCTCCTGTTGGTTTTTGTGCCCTCACAAACCCTTGCGGGTGTAAAGCATCATCATTGGGCAATGCTCCTCGTGAGGGTGGCGCTGCAGTCCTTCACGGGCCCTTCAAGAGGGCTCTTTGATGGAGATCTTTTGAGGAGGTGCCGCAGTTGTGCATGTGGGTGTGTGGGCCAAGTGAGTCAGTGCAAGTGAAGTTAAAATAACCTATCGGTACCCAAGTAAATTTAATGTCGGGTCCTTCAGGTAAATTAAAAAGTAATGATGGTTTGGAGACTCTCCTTCAACAAAATCAAGGGAGGGACCAGTGTATTCCCGCCGCTCTCAAACCGTAAAAAATGTGTAGTGTATTTAAAAGTGAATAATGGTCGACATGTTTCGCGCAACCTATTGGTCCCTAATGGATCCCTGTGCGCTTCATCAGGACCGTGTGCATAAAATGATAGAATGGGACTCAGGGGGAGACACCCTATAATCCCACTTTACTTATCGTCAAGTCAGGTAAGACGTCTCTGCGTCCGAGACACGTATTATTCGTGTTCTCAAAAACCCAAACCCTCCCCACGCTGAAGAAGGGCCACGACGGCGAGAGGTCAGGCAGCCGAGTGGAGCAAGCGTCTCTCCCTCGTTTCAAAGCCTTGTAACCTGTCGCTCGTCTGACGTTGACAGAGACGCGCTGGGATTGGCCAGTGGGGGAAAAACGAAGAGCTTACGGATTGGTGCGTTGGTGTGAGACGCGCTAGGATAGGTCCGTGGAGAGTGACGTAGAAGCTTACGGATTGGTGCGTTGGTGTGAGACGCACTGGGATAGGTCCGAATAGCACATAGTAAACCGAACAGAGTTGTGAGTTTGTCGAAAAGGAAGAATCGTGCAATATGGCTTATTATGAGTATTGTAGAGAGAAACCGTCATGGATGGCGAAAATTAAGAACTTTTTCAAGAAGGACAAAAAGGTAGTGACTAGGGAAGGACACGTAATTCCTCCGCCGAAAACGCCAGCTTCCCATATGATGCTGAAATATGGTTATCATACTTGCATTTGGTTAGAGAATTGGACAAAATATACTCAGAATGATGGAGTATTGGCTTTTCCAGAAAATGGTTCATTTAGCACAGCCGTACTTCGGAATTTGAGAGAGAAAATGATGAAACTTGAGCCAAACCTAGACCGACACAGTTTGAAGCGTTAGGTGAATGGGAAGATGAGATGTATGAAAGAGAAAGACACAGAGGTGCAAAGAATTATAGTTTAGTTCATGGAAGAGTATGGGAGTGAATCATGAAGACAGAATGAGGCGATGGAGATATGCTAATATGACAGATGGTTTGTTTCCAGCCATAACAGTTGAAGAGGTTGCAGGAAGGAAGTGTACAGAGAAAAAGAAACATACGGCTACAGAGAGGTATGGGTATGGAGGTAGCGAAACAGAGGATGAATTGTTGGAAGACATTTTAAACAGAAAACCACCTCCATATCAACAGAATTCTGCGGTGGTGACACCCAATGCACCACCAATGGAAACTGGGAGGAATAAAAGCCCAGAACGAAGATATGATATAAATAGGTCAAATGAACAATTAGAAACGCCACGAAGTGAGAAGTTTGACAGTGGTAATGCAGCTGAGTTAGCAAAAACCACAAGAGAATTAACTGAGAAAATAAGAGAGTTAACAATGAACATGGAAGCTGTGAATGTACCAGTGACAATAGGACCAGTAATACCAGTATTTGAAAACCAAAGAATAGATGAGCATTCCCTAACCATCCCAATGAACTCGAATATGCAAAGAATGAGAGAAGGGACAATTACAGAAACTAGAGAGACAAAAGATTTGGTCAGCTCATATAGACCGAGTCCACCTACCAATTTGACAGTAAATGAGAGTGAGATAGAAAGGATTCCTATGGGAACTGAGTCAGCATCTGAAACCCCAGAGAGAAGCACAAATTGGATAGAAATAAATAGTACACCTGTAGGTCCGACTCCAGAAGAATTAAATGAGTGGATGAGAAATTTACAAAAGAAAGATGCAGAACCACAACCATTGGATGTAATCAGACTAAAGATAGACATGGAGGAGTTGATTTTAGGGACTATTGGTACAGAAAAATTGAAATCATATCAGGATGAGGAGATCATATTTTTATATAAGAGTATTACTTGGAGAGCTAGAAATTTACATGAAAAGTTGGAAGAGACAGCGAATGAACTAGGAGTAGAATTTAGAAAACTCAGGAGTTTGCAGAAACCATATAGGGTAGATTTTTGTGAAAAAGATATAGAAAATCTGAACACATCAGGACGATTAACCCAGATAAAAGAACTGATTGTGTTATTGAGAAAATGGGGTGATGTGGACAGATGGAGAAGCAGGTGGACCAAAAGAAAGGAGGGATCAACCGATAAAGCATCTTTGGCTTTTGCGGTAAAAAAAAGGAACAAATGGTAATGAAATGTCCAATGCGAGAAACTCCAGGAGGAAGCTATGTACATGTCCCATGGTCTAGACAAGATATATTGTCATTTACAAATGATTTTCCAAAATTGAGAGAGAAACCTGTAGAATGGTATAGACAAGTGGAAAGATTTGTCAAAGTTTCGAAGGTGTTGTGGGTAGATTTGGATGGATTGTTTGACATTGTAGTACCAGCAGATTTATGGACAGAATGTAAGATTACCATTGATTGGCCAACAGAAGAATATCCTAGAGATGCAAAAACTGGAGCGCCAGGTCCAGAAGTAATGAGGAAGTATGATCAGGTTATTACGTTTTTGAAAAACAAAATTCCACCAAAAGAAACTGATTGGGTAAAAATTGATAGAACAACACAGGAGAGTAAGGAATCTGTGCACGCCTACTATGAAAGGCTACTTTTGTTTTTTAAACAGTATAGCGGTTATGAGACTTTGAGTGAAAAGGACATGAGTCATTTTGTATATAGATTTGTTTATGGATTGAAACCAGAGATAAGTGAAATGATTAAGCAGCATATGTTGTGTTGGCAAAATAGCACTGTGGACGAAGTGTTGAGATATGCTAAATATTGTAGTGATGACATTGAGTGTAGACAGCGTAAATTAAAAGAAAAGGCGATGTGGGCACAAGTAAAGGTTGCAGAAAAACAAGAAGCTCAAATGAATAATCAGACTGGTGAGACAGGACAGACTAAATCCAAACCGAATATAGGTAAAGGTAAAGGTCAAATGAGTATAGAAGAGGCCAAAAAGAAATGGCTGTGTCATAACTGCGGAAAATTAGGGCATTGGAGAAACGAGTGTAAATTTCCTCCAAAAGCTAATACGGATAATCAATCATTAAATCCACAGGTGCAGAGTGAGGTGAGTTACCAACAGCTGCAACAAACGCAGATAGTTACTCAACAGAGTCAGGTGCCACAACCACCTCTTCCCAAGAGTGTAAACCCCCAGAGATACAGTGCAGAGACAGGATTCTACGGAGGAGAGCAGGTAACAAAATTGCCGCGCGCAGCTGCAATATCGCAGTATTGGTTACGACAGGTTGGAAATGAATCGGATGAAAGTTTATGACGGTGCCTAGGAGAGGAGGAAGAGTGCGTGCTTGGCGCAACTCTAGAGGTAGATCAGTCAGGTCCATTTGTGGATTAGAGAAGTGAATGGTGTAAATGTTACATTCCTTGTGGACACTGGAGCTACCCGTTCTACTGTTAGATCAGTGGAAATTTCAAACGTTCCTCTCTCAGGTGAATATATCCAAGTTGTAGGTGTTTCAAACCAGCAGATTAAGGCGCCTCTTACCAAACCAGTAGAGGTGAAAGTTGGACCATTCAGAGAAATGCACCGATTTGTGGTGTGTGATTGCAGTCCTGTAAACTTACTAGGACGCGATCTGCTTTGCAAAATGAATTGCACCATTTATTGTACCCCGGATGGTATTGCATTCCAGACACCAGATGAAGATGTTCTGTATAAAATGACAATGGCAGAACTAGAACCAGGAGTAAATGACATGTTTCCTGTGTTTGATGTAGAGAAAATCCCAATTGAATTAAAAGAAACAGTCAGATCTGATGTATGGGATTTCACAGGAGAGGTGTGGTGCAGCGGCCAGGGCAGCTGACTTCGGAGCACAGGGTTCACGGTTCGATCCCCGGCTCCGGCGGCAGCTCAGCTCAGCACCATGTGACTCTGGGCAATAGCTCACTTAATTTCCACTCCGGCCCCCAGCGCCTTGAGACCCGTAAGGGTGAGTAGCTGCGCTATATAAAAACGGACTTACTTACTTACAGGCGAAGACATTGGGTTAATGAGAGGAGTAGACCCTGTAAAAATTACTGTAAGAGAAGGAACAAATTTCCCAAACACTCCACAATACAAATTAACGCCAGAAATTATTGAAGGAATAACACCCGTAGTTAACAAAATGATTGAACAGGGTCGCTTGGGAAACATGGCGCCCGCTAGCTGAGCGGTAGCTCACGTCCCAATCAGCGCTCTCCCCCTCCCGGTTTGGCGGTGCTTCTGATGTGTGTCTGAGCCTCGCAGTGCTGCGTTACCTTCGTTCTTCAGCGCGGATCCTTTTTTTGGAGCCTTTTCTCTCCCCATGTGTGTCGGAAGCTCCGTGGAGCTACTGGGTTCCTCGCGCCTCCTTCTCCTGCCACGCTGGTCCGGTGCCACCCTGGAGCTGAGACGCGGTCGCAGAGCCGCGGCCCGCG
The DNA here is from genome assembly GCA_963921515.1 of Calotriton arnoldi. Classification (NCBI taxonomy): domain Eukaryota; kingdom Metazoa; phylum Chordata; class Amphibia; order Caudata; family Salamandridae; genus Calotriton; species Calotriton arnoldi. Next base: position 177,959 of record CAWUFW010011355.1, on the reverse strand, counting down.
GTCCCCTCCGGGGGAATAGCGGCAGTGTCAGAACAAGCGCTGCCGCGGAAATCAGTACTTTTTTTCCTCGTGTGGCTGGCAGGAAGGGTTGCAGCCCCACAGGCAGAGCTGACATCGAATCGGAGGTTGAAAACAACGAGGAGGTTGATGGTGGCGGCAGCAGTGGCAAAGGTGGCAAAGGTGGTAAGAACGAGTCGTCCTCTTTACAAGAGGCGTCTCGTATAGTTGTGCAGGAGCAGGTGTTAAAGGCAGACTCCCCCCTATTAAATTTCAGCACGAGTAAGAAAGGGGGTAGGAGGAAGGGGAAGCGTGTGAAATACACACCCATACAAACTTTACAGATAGGCACTCTTGGGGGTCAGGACAAAGAATAGGGCACCCCGAAAGCTGTAGCAGCCATAATAGATACATCAGAGTCATTAATACCAGGAGAACTACAACAGGAGGTATCTCAGGTCGGCCTCAACACTGCTTTTCAGAACTACCAGGTAAAGGGGAGGAGCATAAAGGGGCTTAGAAGTAAAGGTTCTATTAAAGTACCCTCTAAACTTAGCACTGTTAAAGTTACTCCATCTTTACGTTCATTCTTTAGGGTTCAGCCTCAGATCCTTACCATCTCAAAACAGGAGGGATCCCACCGAACCCCCGACCGCACGGCCTAGCTACTCCCCTCAATTCCTCTCCCAATATGGAATCTAAAGAGCCCCTTGAAAATGTCAATAGTAAGATTAACCTCACACATACCAACGCTAACACTAGCGTAAATACTAGCGCCACCACTCCTGAGATTCCTAGCCCCCTCTGTACTACCCTTAGTACCTAGGTCCTTTGAAGTCCTTGGGATAACAACGGAACAGCAGATTAGGCAACAGGGCCAGACTGAAAGTGGGGGAGAAGAGACTTCAGTTAACAATTCAATAGAAGGCCTCTTCGCTTCTTTAAAAAAAGACATAAAACAAGGTTTCGCAGTGTCAGCAGATAATCAGACTGAGATCAGAGCGGCCTGTGAAACTCTGGAAAAAAAGGTTGACCTATTGAATTCAAGGACTGAATCCTTGGAGAATTCGGTTGAGGAGCTTATGGCAAATCTGGGGTCTGCAGAGAAAAAAATTCAAACTCTACGTAGAGATGGGGACGCCATACGGGACAGAATGAAGACACTCGAGAACAATTCCCGGAGAAACAATCTTCGTCTCTTGAAGATTCCAGAGGGCAAGGAAGGGGCAGACATTAAGACCTTCGTTGTTGCATTGCTTAGGGACTCTTTAAATCTTGAGGAATCGGTGGGCTTTCTGGAGAAGGATATTCAGAGGATACACAGAGACCCTTTTCGCCTTAATCCTAGTAGATCTAAACCTAGGAAGGTCCTCATTAACTTTCTAACTTATGCAGTCAAGGAGAAGATCTTGAATTTGGCCTTGAAGGCTAAATCTTTAAAAGGCCCTGACTTCTCCTTTGAGGTAAGTTCGGATCTATCGAAAGTTACACTGGAGCGCCAGTGGGAATTGGGCCAAAGGATGGACAAATTTAGGAAGGTGGGTGCTACAATGCAACTGAAATTTCCCGCTTTTTAAAAATTATGTTCAATAATAAGATGTATAACATCAGATCTCCATATGAGGCAGACGAGCTATTGGAATCCCTAAGTAATATACCTCCCGGGAAGGAATGAGTTTGACTGGGTAGGGTTGATCCGAGATGAGCGGAGGCCTGACCTTGTGGAGATTGAGGCTTGTTGAATCCTTCCACCTAATCCCTCTCTACCCCCTAATTTGTTACTTTGTCTTTATATGTGTGATGGTTGATGCTCTATGATGCTCTATGAGGGTAGTATTCAGCCAAATGAAGGGTAGAAAGGAGGTAAGCGAAATATGAGAAGAGAAAAAATATTTAAAAAAAAGAAAGAAGAAGAGGAAAAGTACATTTGAATATATAATACACAATACACATTAAGGTGGGATGTTTTTTTAAATATTTTCTTTAACACATCGGCACAGACACAACACAACATAGAGGTAAGGGGTGGGTAGAGCGGCTGTAGGACGTAAACCTTGTCATCCATCAGGCCAGAGTAATTAGGGATGGGTTTCCCAAAGGGTGGGTGGGGTTAGGAGGGGGGGGGAGGGCACAGGGGGCTTAAAGGCAAAAATTCCTCATTCACCAATACCCTATCAGTACTACTTATGCCAAAAGTTTAGTAGGGTGGTTAGAGAAGGAGTTTTGGAGGGCGTGTGGGTTCAGAGAGGGCTAGAACTAGGTGGCGGGTGTCGGATGATCAGCAGCTCAGTTGTGGAAGTGAAGGAAGAACCATCATGACCTCACTCCAGCTTCTGTCCTGGAATGTCAATGGCCTGCGCACGAAGGGTAGAAGAGCTAGAATTTTACAATATTTACGAGACTCTCCGGCGCAGGTCATCGCCATCCAGGAAACTCATCTTCTGAAATCAGAGACTAAAGAAATTTAAAAAAATCAGAAATGGGTAGATCTTTTTATCTGTACTGATCAGACGGCAAATATTAGAGGGGTGCTGATTCTATTCAAAAAACAAGCCAAAGCCCAACTATTGGATTATAGGGAAGATCAAAGTGGTAGATGGCTTATTTTGAGGATATCTTTAGGAGGTATATTTCTTTGTCTAGTGGGTTACTACGGTCCGAATCAGGACGATCCCTCTTGTCTAAATACCATTCGACGCCACCTCATTGATTTCCCAGATCCTGTTATTTGGATGGGCGATTTTAACATAGTGTTGAACCCTAAGCTTGACAAATCGCCAAATTCCAGGGCAGGAGTCCCTTCTAAATCTCGGCAGCTGCTTTTGACAATAATGGACCAGATTGGTCTTTCTGATATATGGAGGGAACGGGCGGGGGTCAATTGGGAGTTTCTTTCAGAAACTTGAAATATAAACATAAGTCTAGAATCGACTATGCCTTGATCAGTTTCAATCTTAAGGATCTAGTGAAAGATATTGAATACTTGCCGTCACATCTTTCGGACCATTCGGCAATCCTTTTAAGCTTAAATTTCACACAGCAACAGCAGTTTAGTTCTTGGTCTTTCGATCGAACCATTTTGCTGGAGGAAGACGAAGTTAACTTTCTCCTCTTTGAGACTAGATATTTTGTGGAAGTGAATTTAGACTCTTCCAGTATTTCTGTTGTCTGGGACTCTCTGAAAGCTTACTGGAGAGGCTGCATTACCAACAGAGCTACCTTCAGAAAACGGAAATTTAGAGAAACTACTATGGGCCTAGAGGCAGAAATGAAGGAAATAGAGAATAAATTGAACACTCAAATAGGAATCGATCCAAAAGAACAGCTGGAAAAAATAGACTTGCTTAAAAAACAGTTGGAGGGTATCCTCCAAGAGAGAATTTCTCGTAGATGGGAGGCAAGTAAGATCTCACATTTCGAATTTGGCGAAGGGGCTGGAAAATTACTTGCCTGGAAAGTAAAATCAGACCAGATCCGTAATCACATAAAAGAGATTAAGGTAGGAGACGAGTTATCATCTCGCTCCTCCAGCCTAGATATTGGGATGGCTTTTCGCGATTTCTTTCAAGACATATATAATGAACCAATCACTGATGATAGCGATAAAAGGAAAAGGTGGTTGGAGAAGGTCATTCTACCGACCATCTCGGATGTTCAAAAATTAGATCTAGATCAAGAAATAACAGAAGAGGAAGTGAGAAGGGTAATTGACCAGTCAAAAAGAGGGAAGGCGGCCGGCCCAGATGGGCTTCCGGGGGAGTTATATCGTTCCCTTAAAGAGATCATTATTCCAGTACTCGTCAAAATTTATAACAGCATACTTTTGAAGGGAGAAAATCCACCTAGCTCGTGGAGTGAGGCTACGGTCGTACTGATCTTGAAACCTGGTAAAGACCCGACTAACTGTGGGTCTTATCGCCCAATTTCACTCCTCAATAATGATTATAAATTTTTCGCGGCTATATTGTCAAACAGGCTGGGGGGGGGTGGTTGATAATATTATTCATCTAGATCAAAAGGGCTTTGTCAAAGGGCGCCAATTAGCAGATCTTACTTATGACTTAGTAGGCGCAATAGATATTGCCTCTACTTTTACACTTCCTCTGGCCGTTTTAACCCTCGACGCAACTAAAGCCTTCGACAGGGTAAATTGGGCATACCTGTCTGAGGTAATGAAAAAATTCAATCTGGGGGATAAATTCTGCCGTGCCATAAGACTGTTATATAAGGCCCCAACAGCTAGACTACTAGTTAATGGAATGTTGACTGATATAGTTAAAATCACCAGGGGGACGAGACAGGGCTGCCCGCTCTCTCCGCTGCTTTTTAACCTGTATATTGAACCATTCGCACAGATACTCAGGGAAGATAATAACATCACTTCTTTTAAATTTGGAGAGTGGGAGAGGCGGGTGGCCCTGTATGCAGATGATATTCTTATCCTAACAGCTGACCTGGATTCAGCCTTTTCTACAGTCATTAAACGTGCGGAGGAATTTGGCCAAGTCTCGGGCTATGAAATTAATGCCAGTAAAACTGAAATCATGGCATGGAATGTAAAAGATACACAACTTCAAATTGGTTCTACTATGCGTTATTTGGGGATTACAATTTTACAGGAGGATGACAAAATTCCAGAATACAATCTTGATCGCGCCTTTAAGGACTGTCAAAAGCAGATGAAATCGTGGGCTCACCTCCCCTTATCTATCTTGGAGAGGATCAATCTAGTGAAAATGTCAATCTTGCCTAAGATCACTTTTCTTTTCAACACCATCCCGCTGTCTTTTGATAAATAACAGATAGAGAAATGCCAACGAGAGATAAACTCTTTTATTTGGCAGTATAGATCAACTAGGCTGGCTTGGAAGAAGCTTAGGCGGAAGAGGGATAAAGGGGGATTGGCGTTACCCGACTTGCAATACTATGCTTGGGTATTTCAGCTTTCACATTCAAGGATGTTGCTGAAAATGCCCACCAGGACAGCGGGAGGTGAGTTGTTCAGGGCTATGTTAAGGGGTGCAGGGTTACCAGAGGAGAAGGGTTCATGTTTAAATTTGGTGACCAAAAATTAAAAAAAAAAGTTAAATTAAAGGTTCTCCATTCGATGGTAAAAAACTGGACCACAATAAGAAGAAAAATGGGGCTCAGTTATTTTTCCAGATTAGCACCACTGTGGGACTCCCCAGGCACACCCGCATGTTTTCAGGACAGTTTGATTAAACCAGTGAGAGATTCTGGGATCACAACGTGGGGGATTTGATGAATGGGGGTTCCCTACTCCCTTGGGAAGATCTACGAGAGAGAGTGGGGTCTGGCCTTTCCAGATTTAAGTACATTCAGATTAAAAGCTGGGCCCAGGCCCAGCTTAGCCATAATATAGTTTTTGGGAAGACCAGTAAATTGGAAGAACAACTAGTGGTGAGGCCGGTGGGTAAAAAGGAGGTCTCAGTGTGGTATTGGGCAATAGAGGAGGAAATCGATGGCGTTTTTAAACTACCAGAAGAGCTATGGGGAGAGTTGATGGAGGTTCAGTGTGATTCGGTCTGGATGGATTCATTTAGTATCCTGCACAGAATAGTTAAACCTGCCTGGTTGAAGCGAAACCATCTGTTCACGGCCCATAGAGCGTACCTTTCCCCACTTAAGCTATCGAAATTTCAGATAGGGAAAGTCTGTAACAAATGCGGGTTGCCTGAAGCATCAGATGTGCATATGTTTATGGATTGCCCCGCTATTTGCCCCTTCTGGGAAAATGTGAAGAAGACTCTTGAGTCCATCCTGAAGATATCATTGGATATCAGTCTGCCGCTAATCATCTTTGGCCTCAATGACTATATTACGGGCCCTGCTAGATCTCTATTGTTTTATGCAATTCTAATGGCTAGGAGACAAATATGCAAGTATTGGGTGGATTCAGTAGCACCATCTCACTCAGAATGGTTGACCTCGTTATATGAAGTATCCAAGATGGACATGGCTAGATCCTGCAGGAAGAATAAGATCGCTTTCTGGGATTTATTGATACAGTGGAGATAGTGAGCCCGGGTCTTTTTTTTTTTTTTTTCCCCGGGTCCTATGATTATGCCTTTCTTGGTTACTCCTTGGACCTTTGTTTGGGTTCCCCAGGTCACCGATATGGTCCGTCAGGTCTATAAAGACCGAGGTGGAGTAAAAAACCTATCCTCACCCCTTGACATTCCTCCCGTCTACTGAGCGTATCCTGGTCTGACTTTTTGACCTATCAAAGTCTCCTGAACTTGTTCAGTAGGGATACGAAAGGCGGTTGGCTTCTTTTCAAGAGGGTTAAAGGCGAATGAGGACAAAAAAAAAAAAAAAAAAATGATGGAACAGGGAATTTTGAAAGAAATAATGAGCAGTCCATGTAATTCACCTATAATGGGTTTGAAAAAGCCAGATGGAACATATAGAATAGTCCAAGACCTGAGAAAGATAAATACAATTGTAATCCCTTGTTGTCCGATTGTGCCAAACCCCGCTGTGATACTGTATCAGATTCCACATGATGCAGAATGGTACACAGTTATTGATTTGTGCCATGCATTTTTCACTATTCCGTTACATCCAGATAGCCAGCCATTATTTGCGTTCCGGTTCGGAGAGCGTATTTTGGCATGGTGCCGAATTTCTCAAGGGTATACAGAAAGCCCCTCAATCTTTAATCAGATTTTAAAGAAATCATTAGAAGATTTAAGAATGCCTGAAAAATCTGTGATGGTTTAGTACATTGATGACCTGTTAGTGGCATCAAAGACCAAAGAAGCATGTGTTACCGACACAATCGCTTTATTGAACCATTTAGCCGAAGGAGGACACAAAGTGTCTCCGTCAAAACTGCAATTTTGTAAACAGGAAGTACAATATTTAGGTCATAAGATTGAAAAAGGGATGCGAAAGGTAACAACAAAAAGAATAAGAATTATCAGAGGAATGAGAGCTCCAATGACACAGAGAGAAGTGAGAATGTTTCTTGGAATGGTTGGGTATTGTCGATAATGGATAAGTGGATTTTCATTGATTGCAAAACCTTTACAGCGATTGACAAAAAAGGATGTCAAAGATCCATTTGAATTGAATGAGGAAGAAATGAAAGCCTTCAAGGAATTAAAAACAAGGTTGGGTGAAGCACCGGCACTAGGAATGCCTGATTATGAAAAAGAATTTGAGCTGTATTGTAGTGAGAGAGATGGATGTGCACTTTCAGTTTTAGTGCAAAGACATGGAAAAATGAAAAGACATATTGCATATTTTTCAGCTGTTTTGGACCCGGTAGCAAAAGCGTTGCCTGGGTGTCTTAAAGCAGTAGCTGCTACTTGTGTGAGTCTGGAACAGAGTGAAGGAATTGTGATGGGATATCCACTGAGAGTATATGTTCCACATTCTGTTGAAATTCTTTTGACAAGAACCAAAACCCAATTCATGACACATAGTCGGCTGACTAGGTATGAAAAAGTGATTTTGAGTGCAGACAATGTAACCATTGATAGATGCACAAGTGTGAATCCTTCAACATCATTGCCAGATGAAGAGAGTGTAGGAGACAAAGATGAAGTCGATCATAAATGCCTGGACGTACTTGAATTTTGCACGAAACCTAGGCCAGATATAAAGGATGAGCCCTTAAAAGAATCAGATTATGTGATGTTCGTGGACGGTTCGTGTCTGAGGACGAGTGAAGGAGTTTTGAGTGCGGCATATGCGGTGTGTACAGTAGCTGCAATAATGGAAGCATCTTGTTTGAGAGGGATACGTTCAGCCCAAGTAGCTGAGCTGATTGCTCTGATTCAGGCATGCAAACTGGGAAAGAATGTTCGAATTACGGTGATCACGGATAGCCAGTATGGCTTCGGAGTGGTCCACGATTTCGGACAGATCTGGTCTCAGAGAGGTTTATTGACGTCTGCAGGGACTCCAATTAGAAATGGTGAGTTTGTGAAGAAATTGCTTGAGGCGATACAGCTGCCTAAACAGATTGCAGTGGTAAAGTGTGCTGCACACAAAAATGAGACAGATTACATTACCGTGGGTAACAGGTATGCTGATGAAATAGCTCAATATTGTGCTAGAAATATGGTTTCGCTAAACAGAAGGAGAGAAAAAGAGAATGTTTCATGTCCCTTGCTGTTTGCTAACATTGTTGAAATATGGGATGAGGTAAGACAATTACAGGAAGAAGCAAACGATGAGGAGAAAGATGGTTGGATAAAAGCAGGATGCAGAAAAAGGGAGGAAGATGACGTTTGGGTTTATAGAGATGAAAGACCAGTTATGCCTGACAGCATGATTTCTAACATGGCACGGATGTACCATGGACAAGCTCATATTGGAAGGGATGCCATGATCCGACTTTTCAGACAAACTTGGTATAACCCAAAATTCAGAGCTATAGCTGAGAGTCTTTGTCAAAGGTGTCTTATATGTCAACAGATAAATCCAGGAAGAAAAACGGTAGTGAGTCTAGGAACAATAGGACGGGAAGGAGGTCCTTTTACCAGAATGCAACTAGACTTTATTGAAATGCCCCCAAGCAATAGACTGAAGTATGTTCTTGTGGTCATTTGTTTGTTTTCTCGTTGGGTGGAAGCGTATCCGACAAGAAGGAATGATGGAGTTACTGTAGCTAAGCTCCTGCTGAGAGTATTCAATCCAAGATATGGTTTTCCAGTAACGATTGAAACAGATAGAGGAACACATTTTCAAAATGAACTAATCCAACTGATATGCGAAGCTCTTGACATTCAACAGAAATTACACTGTGCTTACAGACCAGAGGCTTCTGGGGTAGTAGAACAAGTAAATGGAACAATAAAGAATAGACTAGGGAAAATGTGTCAAGCCACAGGACTCAAATGGCCTGATGCCCTGCCATTGGTGCTAATGACTATCAGGAGCATACCTGACAGAAAAACAGGTCTAAGTCCTCATGAAATAATCATGGGACGAGCAATGAGACACGCACAAGTACCTGTCAACAAACTGCTGACTATAACTGATGATCTCGTATTGGACTATTGCAAAGGATTGGCTGATGTGGTACATTCTGTGTTTCATCAGGTTGGACCGGATGCGACTACTCTTGAAAGAAAACCAGCTCATGATTTGAGTCCAGGAGACTGGGTCCGCATAAAAGTCCACAGAAGAAGAAACTGTTTGGTTCCTCGCTGGGATAAGCCACGTCAAGTGATCCTGGTGACAACAACTGCTGTCAAATGTGCTGGAGTGAAAAACTAGGTACATGCCAGCCACACTATCAGAGTTCCAGATCCTGAAGCTCGACCTGTAAGTCGACATCTGGAAATATCTGATACCAGTTCAGCATCCGATACAGAAGTTGAAACAAGCAGGGTTCCAGATCCTGAAGATCGACCTGTAAGTCGACATCTGGAAGACCCAGGTACAAGTTTGACAACAGGAGAAGAACCTGAAGTAACCAAAGTTCCAGATCCTGAAGCTCGACCTGTAAGTCGACATCTGGAAATATCAGATACCAGTTCGGCATCTGAAACAGACCAATCTGATTGTGATGAAAAACAAAAGAGTAAATGGAGAACTAACATTATAAAGGGAGAAACTGAACCAAGAGACAGTGACAATGATCAACCAAGTACAAGTTATGGTAGATTTCCTTCAAAGATTGTCGAATTAATTGAGGGAGGGTTAGATTCAGATAAAGAGATAGAGGAAGAACCGGAAGAACCCCGAGGAGCAATAGGGACAGACCAACAAATAGAAGAACAACAGGGAAATTTAGAAATAGACAGAGAGATTGACAAGGATTCGGAAGAAACTCGTGGAGGGATAGAGACAAGTGTCCCAGCAGAAAAGACACAAGAAGGTTCAGATCTAGATAATGAAAGTGAGATCATAAAGTTTAAAGTTAGAGGAAGTGAAGTAAGATCTGAAACAGAATCAGAAGAAAGTAAAGAAGAAAGAAAACAGAGACTAGGACCAAGAAAAAGAAATTGGAGAACAGAACGAGAAGAGGAGGAGAGCGAATTCAAAAGGCCAAGAAAAGGAGACAATTGGCCCCACGAAGTTAAAAGACTGAGATATAAGATAATAAACTTAAACAGAAATGATGCGGAACAAGTAAATGAGATAACAAGTCAAAAGGAACAAGGAAAACAAAGTGGAAAACAATTGCAGAAAACGAAAAGACTGAAGAAACCTAATTTGAAATATAAGTCACCTGAGTGGCTATACATTGCATTGACTGACATTAAAGAAGAAGATAACACTCACGAAAGCCCAGAAGAAAGCTGCAAACCAATGGGTGAAAGTGAAGTGCAACAAACCTGAAAAGATAAAGAAAGAAACCGGATTAGACACAAAACCTGAATGAGACAAGAAAAGAGTTCTGAAAAGAACTGAAGAAAGACCAAAACGTGACACAGGAAAAAGGGTAGAGTGGCTGAGAGGTCATTCTGAGGTGTGGTGACACATTTTCTGTACAATATATAAATAGTTAGGTAATAGTATAAAATGGCAGATACTGAGAATAGAAAATCTAGATGTGATTTTTTACGTAGGTGGTGTAGGATGTGTTTTTATTGTACCGGATTAATAATGTTTGTTTGGATTATTTTAGCAATAACAATTCCATTAAGGTTGGCTGTATAAGAAACAGCCGTAAGGGAAAATAACACGAAAAAGGATAAAGAAGTTAAAACACAAAACACTGCAGTATTGATGGATAGTACTGACTTACATAAGGATGTCTATAACTGATTTCTCTAAGAATGTCTTCACGAAACTATTGTATGAGTATGTAGAGACAATGGATGTAAGGGATTGTTATGTTTGTATACAATTACCTGCGTCTGTCACAGAGGGTGTGACCTATCATCACCTTCCTTTGACATACGGAATAACATGTAGTGCTTTAGCCAGTTTATTTTATAAAACAGGTAGATTGGAATATTATTATACTGACATAAACACTGTGTTTGCGAAAGTTCCGATAATTCCTGAACTAAATAAGGTGAAAGAAGCAAAAGTGTTTGGTGAATTTTTCTTAGAAAATAAAGATTTAACATTAGAATATGTAGTTAGACACAATCTTACCTGTGAATTAAAGAATGAAGAAAAGGTTTTCTTAGAAATGGTAGAAAATAGAAGAGTTAAATTTCAAAGAAAGATAGTAGAAGAAAAGATAAAAACACCACTTTGGGCATTTGAAGAGAAAAATCATGATAAAGGAGAGACAAAAGCAGCTATGACTTTGGATTGGCCTCAACAGGGAAAGTTGTGTATTAGTAGAAATAAGACTATATATGATAATTATTTCGTAGGTTCCAGTGAATGCCGAGACACTTATAACATTTTAGGAGGATGGGGATTTAAAGGAGGAAAAGATCCAATATTTCCAGGGATCTATTATATTTGCGGAAATAGAGCTTATTATAGGTTGCCGGACCATTGGTATGGGTCATGTTATTTAGGCCTGGTCTTTCCAAAGATTTTTCATGTGGAGAGAGGAGAAAAAGGAATACATGAAATAGATAAAACATTAACACGTAGAAGGAGGGAAAGTTTTTCAGAGATAGTAGGTGACATTTTTGGAGCATTAATACCAGCAGTGGGTATATCTTTGAATGCATTTAAGATTCGGAAACTGTCCACAGTAGTAGATCGTTTATCAACGAATACTGCTGGAGGGTTCTTGATGGTAAATACCGAAATGGTTGCCATGAGAGCTATGGTGATGCAAAATCGACTTGCCCTTGACATTCTTTTGGCAAAAGAGGGTGGAGTCTGTGGAATGCTAAAAGTTCAACATTGTTGCACTTACATTCCAGATAAAAGTGAAAATATACAGAAGTATATAAAGAATATTACTGATTTGCACAAAGAAATTGCCCCACTGGAGGTTGAAAGTGCCTGGGAGAAACTTGGTAAGAGTTTTTCCTCAATACAGAAATGGTTCACTGAAATAGGTGGTTCTCTTATAGGGAAAGTCCTAATATCAGCAACAGTAATAATATTAGTGATGTTATTAGTGAAATTAATTTATGTATGTATTAAAAGGAGAAAAAGACAAAATAAGATAAAAAGAGAAAATGAGAAAAATAAAGAAAGAGAACGAGAAATGGGAGAAATAGAACTAGAAGAACTAAAAGAAAACATGTATAAAAGAACAAAAAGACAGGATGAGAAAGACACTGATGTGTGAACTAACAAAAGCAAGTGGACAAGAAACATTTTCCTGAAAAAAGTGTATAACATGGTGTTAGAAATGGGATTTCTGGTTGGCTAAGGCTTGCGCCAAAGACAGGCAGAAACCACCACTCTAGTCAGGGCAAGGGAGTTACACGCCAAAGATAACCCCTGCTCACCCCCTTGGTAGCTTGGCACGAGCAGTCAGGCTTATCCCGGAGGCAATGTGTAAAGCGTTTGCGCAACACACACTCAGCAGCAACAAACTAGGCACACCACAAAAGAAACTCCACACAAGGTTATATAAAAATAGCCTTTGTATTGTCATAAATACATTAGAAACATAACCACGTAATATACAGTGTGCCAACTGGCACTAGGCAATATTCACAGGGGACTATTTACACACGACAGGGCCAATGGGGCCACTGTCATAACCATCACAAATCACCAATTGTAAATGTAGCACAAATAATAAATGTAGCGCACAACCAGTAACTACTGGTACAGTTAGGAACTAAGCCTGGGAACCTGCAATGTAAAACATAGGATGCATAAGTCACCTTGCGCATAAAACTACATTAGGCCCAAACCTCATTAGCATCATACATTACGCAATAGGCATTACAGTAGGCATCACAAGCATGAACACCTTAGGAAATAATTGGCATACAAACAGTGTGCCCCAATCGGGGGCACAACGCACTAAAACTGGCCCCAGGCCAACTGGCCTCTCACAGGGGCTCAAATGCCCAACGTCCAGAATGTCAGGCCGGGCTGCAACAGCAGCAAAGCCAAGTGCGCAGTTGCACAACCTAAACGTGGCAGCTGCCCACTAATTGTTGGGCAGCTGTGAAAATGAACACGATCTGGGACTCGCAATTTAAAATGAAACTGAAACTGTCCCCCAAGGTTGCAGCTGCCTGCGCTCTCGCAGGGCAGCTGGCAAAAATGCGCAGACAAAGTCGGGCACTCCTCGTGCCTCTCGGGCCCCCACTGGGGCTTCTCAACAAAATCTGCCCCCACGTTGCAGTTGCCCGCTATGGCGGCGCAACTGTGAACAATGAATTAGCCCTGGTACTCACGGTACCCTCGGGGCCCCCACTGGGGCTCTGAAAAGAATTTGACCCCCGTCGCAGCTGCCCGCGCTTCTGTGGTGCAGCGGTGGAGCACAAACAGGTCCGGGCACTACCGTGCCTCTGGAATCCAACCCGGGGACTCCTAGAACAATGCCCCTTCAGAACGGGCGTCTGCACTGGGCCTCAACTTGGCCCAAAAGAACTCAGCCCTGGCACTAACTGTGCAAAGTAGAGCCCCACTGGAACTCCTAACCAAAGTGCCCCCTCCGCAAGATACATCCAAGAGCCCCCACTCACCGGGGCTCTGTCGGGATACGCTCTCTCGGGGTCCAGGCTGCACGCGGGGCTCTCCCTGGCACACGCGAGCCCTGCCTTTCCCCGGGACGACCTGCTTCCTGCCGGTCGCGCTGCGGTAGGCTTCCCTCTTTTGGCCCGCCTCAGGTCAGACTGCGGTGGGGGCAGGCACCGACACTGTGTCTCGGGCCCCCACCGTCACCACCTCTCTGCCGCTACCTTGCGTGCCGCTTCTGGCCCACACCAGACTTTGGGGAGCCCCCTCTCCTCACCGGGGCTCCTCGCAATCAGCAGCGCGGGGCTCTCACCATGCACGGGAGCCCCGCTCGGCCACGCTACTACTTCCTGTCCCGGCCGGACCTCGGGTGAAGCTCCGCCCACGTCCAGGCAAGGCTGCCTGGCTTCCGCGTCGCGTCTGCGGCGCTTCTTCTCCTTGGGCCGCGGCGGCGGTGATTTTCCTCCCGATCTCGCCAAGGCGGGGCGGGCACCCACTAAACAAGCACACAAGCGGGGTGGGCTCCCGCTGGAAGCCAGCAATGCGGGGGAATCCCCACGTCGGGATTCCCTCGAAATTGAACGCAGCTTCAGCGCTGCAGGATCTACGCTCCTTCCTCCCGGAGATTCAAATGTATCGCTCACGAGGCGCTAGGAGCCACAGCTCCAGCAGCAAAGTTCAGGAGGCACAAGGCTGGGCCCAGGCAGGCCAGCACACAGGGCCCTCCAGCAGGGAGGCAGTCCCTCGTGGCGGTTCCTCCTGGAGCCCAGCAGCAGCAGGCCCCCCTCAAGTCAGGAACAGAACAGAGCACACCAGGACAACAGAACTGAACAGATTCATGGGGTCACAGCCCCTTCTTTTATACACCCTTTTCCTTTGTCACATAGCACAGGGCTGGGGAAAAACCAGATGCAACTGGTTTGGGGGAGCTTTGGAGCACTTTGTTTTGCTCAGCTCCTCTCTCCTTTCACAGGACAGGCTAGGGACATCAGACGCACCACAGGGGGTGGAGCCAGCATTGTGGAGGGAAGGCACAGCCCTATTCAGGTCCCAGGTGCAACTCCTCCCTCCCATCTAGATGCAGATCTCCCTATTCAGCCCTGCGCTGACTCACCCTGCCCCTCCTGGAGCCACACACACCTCCCAGCCCCTGTCACTCACAAAGCCAGACATGCAATTCACATCAGGCAGGCAGACACAGAGCACACATAAATGCCAACTTCTAAAAGTGGCACTTCTCCACTAGTCACAATAAATCTGCGCACACCACTGCGCAGCATTTATTCTCACGAGATTCGCACATACTAAACTCGCCCCTGCCCTACTCTCACACCAGGAATTACCATGGACACACATATCCCCCATGCATTCCTATGGGAGGGCAGGCCAATCTCACCACACGCACTCAGAGTGCGCACGCACTTTACACTGGGACACAGGGCTAAAGTGCGCAGAGGCCTAAAACCACCAACACTACACAGGGAAAAGGCTAGGAGACGAGCAAAAAGTTTAGGGGTGAACCTGCCAAAAGGGCCAAGTCCAACACAACCCCCTTCCAGCCAAAACGCAGGGCAGACCAATCACCACCGTGATGGGCTTCCCTGCTTGGGGCGATAGAACACGGACGCGGGCCCGCAACTGCAGGGACACCCTCCTGTTCTACGCCACGGTGAACCCATGTGGTTCCTTCTGAAAAAGCTGTCCGGAGCAACTGGGCTACCCCACTGGTACTCCCTAGCTGTCCGCGGCCAGGACCAGGCCCTAGGCCATCCAGATGCCACTGGTCCTTGCCCATTCACAGAGTGGGGGTAGTAACCCCTGGCACATAGTAGCCATTCTCCACTCTTCCCCTCATCAGGGCAGGTCTAGACTGCCACTGATCCTCCAACCTAGGGTCTGCACCCTCAGGCGGACCAGAAGTCACGGGTGAGGCTCTCCTCCCCTACCTCTTCTTCTAGGGCTCCGCACTCTCCTCCTTGGAGAGGCACCCTCAGAACACAACTCTCCCACCAGTTCAGGACCTCTCTCCAAAAACTGGTCTCCCAACCTAGGGTCTAAACCCTCAGGTTGCACCGGGGTCAGAGGCGAGGACTCCCTCCTCTGCACCCCCTTCCAGAGTTCTGCACCCTCCCAACTGGAGCGGTACCCCTGGAAGATGAACCGGTCAGGACACTGATTACAGATGTCCCTTCCTCCAGATCAGGCGGATCCTGAACCTGGCCTCCCAACCTTGGGGCTGAACCCCACGGCTGAGCATTTGCCTGGCACACCAGGACTTCCGGGGGCGCACTCAGCAGCCCCCGAGGGTAACACATGACTCATGTGTTGCGTGACAGTCTGCGTGGCGCAGACCTCCCGACCCCTGTCCATCTGACAGTGCGCAGAGATCCCCACGACAGAAGTGGTGTCACCATGGTCACTTCTAGGAGACTCAGCCCTTCTGGCTGGCCCCTGACCCACTGGTTCTTCCACTGGGGAACACATCCCCCTCTCACCCCTCAATCCGGACTTCTGTACCCTCCCAACTGGAGCGGCACTGCCAGACACCAGAACCACTGGAGCTCTATTTACAGACGCTCCAGGTTCTCCAGACACTAGGAGATCCTCCTCAAATGGACTAACAGGACAGCCTAGGCTCCCAACCTGGTGTTCCCTGAAGAAACCATCCAGGCTCTGAGACGGGGTTTCGGGCACCTGGGGACACTCAGTCCCACACTCACTCCTACTCCACTGAGACAGGACGTGAGCCCCTACACCCCTCCCACTACACTGGGACCTAGCTGGGCTACACTGAACCTCCTCCCCAATACAGGACTGGAAGATACCTGAACCATTACTTTTGGGATCACTCCCCAATGCCTCATCAGAACCTTGGGCCTCCACCCAGAGGTCTGCTTCCTCGTGCAAACTCCCATGGATCAGGATGCCCACCCTCCAACAGGTGTTGGCGCAACCCTGGCAAACAACAACTGAGCAGGTGCTCTTTGATAACCAGATCGAACAGTCCTTCAAAATCCTGTTCCGTGTTACACTGTTACCCAGTCAACCAGTGCATCATGACATTCATCCGACAAACCTCCGCCCAAGACTGGTGAGACAGTTTCCTACTGGCCCTGAACTTCAACCTGTACTCCTCTTCCTGGGAACCAAGGTACCATACTTCTGGGAACTGGGAATGGGACTTCCTGCACTGGACTCTATATTGCTGCCACCACTGGACTCCACCCTCACTGGGGAATCCAGAAAACTAAAACTGCACTCAGGGGATAATCTACCCTCCCGAGCTAATTTCTCCCTGGCGAAGGCCCTCTCAGCCTCCGCCATCCTCTCCTGCGCTAAGACCCTCTCGGTCTCTAGCTTTGTCTCCTCCACACTCAGCTGCGCTATCTCCCTGGTATGCTCTAACCTGAGCTTCTCCAAAGCCAGCTGATGCTCCCTTTCTTCCCTCCTATCCACCCACTCCTCTGGGGACAGGAAAAGGGATGGGGCACTGCCCCCGACACTGGACCCAGCAAGGGACTCCCTATCTATGGGGTCCTCACTATCTACTGGCGTCCCTGTCCTGTCACTTTCTTCCTCCTCTTCAGACTCCTCAGGGCTCCCCTCAGACCCACCACCCTCTTGGCGTGCGGCCAGGGCCCTCTTCTCCTCATTGCGCTCACAGTCCCATTCATCCTTTTGCCATTGGATCAGGTTGTCCCTCAGTTTTGACTGGGTGTCCGACCCACTCACTGCTATGTCTCTCTCCTCACAGAAGTCCACCAACTCCCACATGCTGTATCTAAACAGACCACAAAAATTAAAAGCAGACTCCATTTTGGCAGGACGCTCAGGGACACGTGCAACACAGGAGACCTAGGTTTCTGAGCTGAAGCAAGAGTATACAATTTACAAATGACACTTTTAGGAGAAGAATTAAAACAAAACTCAGAACAATAATCCCCACACACGTGATTATCTAAATGTAGAGTTTGTAGTGCAACCAGTTGTCGCTGTGGTACTGCGCAAACGCAAGTCCAAATCCCCACCGCTGACAACCAATGTTAGAAATGGGATTTCTGGTTGGCTAAGGCTTGCGCCAAAGACAGGCAGAAACCACCACTCTAGTCAGGGCAAGGGAGTTACACGCCAAAGATAACCCCTGCTCACCCCCTTGGTAGCTTGGCACGAGCAGTCAGGCTTATCCCGGAGGCAATGTGTAAAGCGTTTGCGCAACACACACTCAGCAGCAACAAACTAGGCACACCACAAAAGAAACTCCACACAAGGTTATATAAAAATAGCCTTTGTATTGTCATAAATACATTAGAAACATAACCACGTAATATACAGTGTGCCAACTGGCACTAGGCAATATTCACAGGGGACTATTTACACACGACAGGGCCAATGGGGCCACTGTCATAACCATCACAAATCACCAATTGTAAATGTAGCACAAATAATAAATGTAGCGCACAACCAGTAACTACTGGTACAGTTAGGAACTAAGCCTGGGAACCTGCAATGTAAAACATAGGATGCATAAGTCACCTTGCGCATAAAACTACATTAGGCCCAAACCTCATTAGCATCATACATTACGCAATAGGCATTACAGTAGGCATCACAAGCATGAACACCTTAGGAAATAATTGGCATACAAACAGTGTGCCCCAATCGGGAGCACAACGCACTAAAACTGGCCCCAGGCCAACTGGCCTCTCACAGGGGCTCAAATGCCCAACGTCCAGAATGTCAGGCCGGGCTGCAACAGCAGCAAAGCCAAGTGCGCAGTTGCACAACCTAAGCGTGGCAGCTGCCCACTAATTGTTGGGCAGCTGTGAAAATGAACACGATCTGGGACTCGCAATTTAAAATGAAACTGAAACTGTCCCCCAAGGTTGCAGCTGCCTGCGCTCTCGCAGGGCAGCTGGCAAAAATGCGCAGACAAAGTCTGGCACTCCTCGTGCCTCTCGGGCCCCCACTGGGGCTTCTCAACAAAATCTGCCCCCACGTTGCAGTTGCCCGCTATGGCGGCGCAACTGTGAACAATGAATTAGCCCTGGTACTCACGGTACCCTCGGGGCCCCCACTGGGGCTCTGAAAAGAATTTGACCCCCGTCGCAGCTGCCCGCGCTTCTGTGGTGCAGCGGTGGAGCACAAACAGGTCCGGGCACTACCGTGCCTCTGGAATCCAACCCGGGGACTCCTAGAACAATGCCCCTTCAGAACGGGGCGTCTGCACTGGGCCTCAACTTGGCCCAAAAGAACTCAGCCCTGGCACTAACTGTGCAAAGTAGAGCCCCACTGGAACTCCTAACCAAAGTGCCCCCTCCGCAAGATACATCCAAGAGCCCCCACTCACCGGGGCTCTGTCGGGATACGCTCTCTCGGGGTCCAGGCTGCACGCGGGGCTCTCCCTGGCACACGCGAGCCCTGCCTTTCCCCGGGACGACCTGCTTCCTGCCGGTCGCGCTGCGGTAGGCTTCCCTCTTTTGGCCCGCCTCAGGTCAGACTGCGGTGGGGGCAGGCACCGACACTGTGTCTCGGGCCCCCACCGTCACCACCTCTCTGCCGCTACCTTGCGTGCCGCTTCTGGCCCACACCAGACTTTGGGAGCCCCCTCTCCTCACCGGGGCTCCTCGCAATCAGCAGCGCGGGGCTCTCACCATGCACGGGAGCCCCGCTCGGCCACGCTACTACTTCCTGTCCCGGCCGGACCTCGGGTGAAGCTCCGCCCACGTCCAGGCAAGGCTGCCTGGCTTCCGCGTCGCGTCTGCGGCGCTTCTTCTCCTTGGGCCGCGGCGGCGGTGATTTTCCTCCCGATCTCGCCAAGGCGGGGCGGGCACCCACTAAACAAGCACACAAGCGGGGTGGGCTCCCGCTGGAAGCCAGCAATGCGGGGGAATCCCCACGTCGGGATTCCCTCGAAATTGAACGCAGCTTCAGCGCTGCAGGATCTACGCTCCTTCCTCCCGGAGATTCAAATGTATCGCTCACGAGGCGCTAGGAGCCACAGCTCCAGCAGCAAAGTTCAGGAGGCACAAGGCTGGGCCCAGGCAGGCCAGCACACAGGGCCCTCCAGCAGGGAGGCAGTCCCTCGTGGCGGTTCCTCCTGGAGCCCAGCAGCAGCAGGCCCCCTCAAGTCAGGAACAGAACAGAGCACACCAGGACAACAGAACTGAACAGATTCATGGGGTCACAGCCCCTTCTTTTATACACCCTTTTCCTTTGTCACATAGCACAGGGCTGGGGAAAAACCAGATGCAACTGGTTTGGGGGAGCTTTGGAGCACTTTGTTTTGCTCAGCTCCTCTCTCCTTTCACAGGACAGGCTAGGGACATCAGACGCACCACAGGGGTGGAGCCAGCATTGTGGAGGGAAGGCACAGCCCTATTCAGGTCCCAGGTGCAACTCCTCCCTCCCATCTAGATGCAGATCTCCCTATTCAGCCCTGCGCTGACTCACCCTGCCCCTCCTGGAGCCACACACACCTCCCAGCCCCTGTCACTCACAAAGCCAGACATGCAATTCACATCAGGCAGGCAGACACAGAGCACACATAAATGCCAACTTCTAAAAGTGGCACTTCTCCACTAGTCACAATAAATCTGCGCACACCACTGCGCAGCATTTATTCTCACGAGTTCGCACATACTAAACTCGCCCCTGCCCTACTCTCACACCAGGAATTACCATGGACACACATATCCCCCATGCATTCCTATGGGAGGGCAGGCCAATCTCACCACACGCACTCAGAGTGCGCACGCACTTTACACTGGGACACAGGGCTAAAGTGCGCAGAGGCCTAAAACCACCAACACTACACAGGGAAAAGGCTAGGAGACGAGCAAAAAGTTTAGGGGTGAACCTGCCAAAAGGGCCAAGTCCAACACATGGGTTTTTTGTGGTGATATTAAAAATCACCAAAGGGGGGATTGATGGAGCAAGGTAAATGAAATAAATTTGTAACCCCCATAATAAGGATAATAATTTAACGATATTAATTGTTTGATGAACTAACCAACAATTTGCACCCTTAGTAAACATTTACACAAGTGGTAATCGCTATTTATGTGCAAAACTAACTTATTTACAAATGTAAAGTAAATTAATAATAATATAGTGATTTGCATACTAAGTAGAGCAAAATCGCATGATTTGTGCTATGTAGTAAAATTGTATTGTGGCAAAGAATGCGGATGGTAAGTAAAAGTAGCTTTAAATATTGCTTCTGCTAGGTAACACTTAATTTGGGTACTTAAAATGACGGGTGGGAAACAGAAAGGCTTATTTTCTTTATTTTAATTATGATTGTGTTTGTTTTTATGATAGTTTGTTTGGGCCTATTAGGCCAGCTGCGAAAATGGCTGCCGAGGCAGATGAGGTCATGCGCAGAAACAAAGATGGCCTCTAAGCGGAAGAAAGCAATGGAGCTAAACCACGTGGGTGCAGCTCGAGCCCAGAGTGAGAGGTGTCAAGGTCGTGACGACCTAACCTGAGGAGAGTGCCAAGAAAGACTCAGCACGTATCCGTGAGAATGGAACATGAACCAAAATGAACTGACAATGGACTGGTCAAATTGTGACCATCAAAAAGTAACATTACGAACTGTCAATTGGGACTGCATTTACCCAAAGGTCATGGGAAAGCGAAACTCATAAAACCATTCTAAAACCAATTTGAACAAGGAGGGCGATGAGGTGATTCTCGCCACCCCTCCAATGGACCAATTAGCGTGATTCTCGCCCCCAAAGATTGCAACTTTCTGTTTAGTAAGCTAGTAGTAGGGTATAAGAGGACCTACTCTTAAGTAGGAGGCGCGCTATTCATGCATATTTTTTGAACACTGAGCGTGATGCTGATGAAGCTGCTGCCATTTTCTATAGGCCGCTTTTCTTTGCAGAATTATTCCTTTGAACTTTAAATTTGACTGGGAAAAGGAACGAGACCGATGCGGGAAACCTGTATGGGAGGTCCGTCGAGGAGGCCTTTAGTGGGACAGTCAGTCAGTTTTTGGAGTTCCATGCTGTGATCTACAATTTATCTGCTTTGGTGAGTTTTTCCCCAATCTGCATCAAAGAGGGGTATGCGTAAAATTCTTTATAAAATTTACTTCTTATATGCTTTCGAAATGTATTAAAATGATTAATAAACTTGAACCTCACTCATGCATTTAAGAAAATAGATAACATTTTATTTCTAATTAAAACAACGAGTCTGTGGTTCTTTAGCTCAATAATAAGTGTAATGATTAACAGGTTTTAAAAGTGATTGAGCTGGTCTTAATCACCATCAACTTATTCTACTAGTTGGTCCATCGACCAAAAAGCGGAATACCTTGATGTTTTGGAACTGGTAGGATTAAACTGATTATATACGATGTTTAAGTTAATATTCTATTAAACTTTAATAAGGTATTCCGTTCCTCCAGCAATTCGTTTTTCTCCTAGTGAAAAGTGGATGTGATCCAGGGAACAACTGAGTGAGTGTATGGTATGCGGTGTTATGGGCCCCACGTCATATAGTATGGTTGATGTGAATGATTTTCTACCTGGATTCGTGTCCAAAGGAGAAATTTATATTAGCCGCGCTGGATCACCACTCTCCGCCCATATTTGTCACTGGCTTGTGTCATTGTCCTTTGTAAATGCTGGCTTCTGATTCGTTAATAGGCTTGTTAGTCCCTCCTTAGTATTGCCTTGTCTTCATTTGTAACCTCCCATGAGGACTAGCCCTTTTACTTCGCTTGTATTTAGTCTGCAAGCACAAATTTGTTTAATGAGCTTCTCCTACTGCAGGCACGACATGCTTTCTTGCAACATTCAGTGCGCCATGCACGCTTTCAATTTCCAAGCAGCGTGGGTCAATGGCGGCCGCTTCTTTAAAATGCAGTGGGTCTCGCATTTACAAGAGTTTGAGCTATTGGCATTGTAAACGACAATACCTTTTATTTATAGGTTAATTATCAAAACACATAAATAAAAGGCATTGGCATTTACAATGCCAATAGGTTAAACTCTCGCAAATGCGAGACCTATTGCATTGCAAATGCTTGTTTCAGGGGTACTGGGGTAGAGCATGGCCCAGCACTGGACCTGGTGATTCCATTGAACAGTGTAAGAGTGTTGAACCAAACTGAGGTGTAACCTAACTCTGTTTACCGTATTATGTTTGTTTGCTCTCTGTGTATCGTCTTGCAGAGTTTATCATGTGTTAATAGTGCCCTGAAGGAGTTATTGGGCAGGAATGACGGGAATCTAGACTGGCTGGGTAGGTAGGAATGGAAGGAGTCTTAAGACAAGGGGGGGGGGGGGTGCGCGTGCGTGTGTGCGTGTCTCGATGGCATAGAGTGAGCGGGCTCTAGAAATGTTGCTGAGAGGGGGAAGATAGGCAGGAGCCGAAGTACAGACTCTTGTAGGATGAATGTATGTGTGATAGAAGTCCTGTAATCCAGCCGCCTTTGCTCCAAAGGTCGGTAGGATGCCAGGGATCTTTGGTGAGGACAGATCACCTTTCCATCCCTCCTCCATGAGATCAGTTAGAAACTTAACAGAGGGAGCCCTTAGTTACCCTACTTTCCGTTTCCTTTCCTCTTTTCTGCCCGGGATGAGCTATGGACATAAAGCTGGCAGACCCATTTCCTGTTCTCAGTGTTTGTGAATGAAAGGAAAGTAGTGGAAGCTGAGGAATTTAAAACATAACGAAACGAAAGAGACTTCTACCCACAACATGATACCTTCGACATTGAAAGATCAGGGAACTTTCAGAAGAAGTTAAAGGGTCCTGGAACAAAGTAGAGGCTGAAAAGTGGACACTCTTTTTACAGTGACATGAGAAGGCCAACAAACGAAAACATGAATCCTAAGGCGTGGTATGAAACATACAGAGGCAAAGCTGGGATACCAAATACGTCACATTAGGGACAGAGTTGGGGCTTCTGTTCCTGCTGCTTCACCTCTTCCCTATTTGTTCACCCAGATCACCAAACCGCAGGAGAAAAAAAAGAAAAGCGAGAACCCATTGGTGGGGGATTAGTCGGATGTTTTCGTCATGCTGGTTAAAGGCACGAGGGGTGCAGAGGCACCTAGAAATGAAGCCGTGCATACAGGCCTTCCGGTGGATGGAGCACAAGGAGGTAACACGCAAACGAGTGGTGCGAAACAAGCGACTGACAGTAGGCAATCAGGCAGAAGCATATGAATAGTCAAACAAGACACAAACTCCACTACTATGGAGAAATTTAGACTAAGAATGCTTTCAGTCCCACCTGGGTATAGAGACCCCTGAGAGCGCCGCCCCACTCTTACTCAAGAAAGTCTAAGAAGGACAGAAGACTGACTGGCTAGGGAAGCGTCCCTTCCCCTCACTTGTGATGCAGACAACAAAGAAATCTACAAAAAGAGGGACAATGGGCTTTTGACAAGGTCCAGCATATGTGCCCAGACAACAAAGACCCTGCCTCGCCCTTTCCTTATACCTTCTACCCTCAATAGACTACCCCACTTCCGGGGGAAGAGTCCATTCAGTGCATGCTCATTGGACCCCATTGTATCTAATGAGCATTAAGAATCAGTTCCGCAATATTATAGAAAACCCAACCCACTTCATGAACAATTGCAAGGTGTGTTTGAAGTGTATAGACCGAACTGGGCTGATGTCAATCAAATGCTGCGGTTAGTGGTACCCAGTGAAGTGAGAGATATGCTGGTTGAGAAATCAGAATGGCTGAGGCAGAACCCTGGGAATGATGGGGCCATGAACACAGCAGAGGATGCATTGTTGAATGCAGCTGCGGATGTGTTCTCGGTGAGAATGGATTGGACAAGTTTTCAAATTGCAAACAGTATAAAGGCATGTTACCCGCAGATTATTTAGACAGGCTCAAGGATGTGTTAGAAAAGTACTCGGGCACTGTCCATCTGATGGAGATGGCTCGGGAAGCTGTAGATGCTGCCTTTGTGCAGGGATTGTTGCCAAATATAAGAAGTCAACTGATGACAATATGTATTGGACGGCAAACGAAAAAACTAGCGGAATTAGTGACTGTTGCCAACCACTGTGTGGCTTTGTAGGAAAGAAATAAAGAGAATGTTGACACTAAACTAATGGCATTGAAATAAAACAAATGCAGCGAATGTGAAGGGGAGAGGATATGGAGCTTCTGCAAGGGTGGACAATGAAGCGAATTGAGCATGTAGGAAGAAGAGTGGGAAGGGGTAACAGAGGGACAGAGGAGATGCCCAGGGTGCGAGAGGGTTATGGTTTGCCAGTGTGCAACTGGTACATTAAAAAAGAGAGCACCTTAACGCTGTTTCAAATGCACCTGGTCTTACTTACCCGCCCAAATGTAATCAAATTACTCAAAACTTTTATCCTGAATTGACGACAGCCTGAGAGGTTCTGACTGTGCCCTGAATACCACCATTAAGAATGGCTTGTATGTACATCATTTGTTGGACCCATTAATGTTGCTACAAAGGATCACAGTAATAAAATGCGCTGCCCACCGATACCCACATGATGAAGTGTCCCAGGGGAATGCCCTCCTGATTTAGCCACCAGAAAACTTGCCTTATCAAAAGCCACTGATTCTGCTATGTAAGTTGTACAGGCTGATTTATTTTTTGTACCCTCCGTTTAAGATTTGTCTATGTTACAGGAAACAATCCTCCAAGACTAAGAAGCAGTATATTTTTTATAACTCTGTTAATTATTTTTCAGATTATAGACCAGCCAACAACAACAATTAAGGTAACAGTGCTGCAGTAGTCCCCAAACACACTCCACCCAGCTTAGGAAGTCATCAACCGAGTACGTTGTGGGAATTAGTCCCCGGATGATGGTGTCTCCAAGTAAGACGGTATGAACAAGGTAGAGTTATAACTTCAAGATACAGGTTTATCTGAATACATTGAGAACGAGGTAAGTCTCACCTCTTATATCCACAGAGACAGTTGATGTCAACAAACTAACAGAATCGCACCAAGGGGATGCTTGAGGCTGGAGCTTCTTGGGGCATGAAGATCTCTCGAGGAGAGATCTTGACAACGGCAAGTCGACGCAGTGCACAGGGGTTCTGTTCCAGCGGTTCCGACGAGGGATACTGGCCTCAAACTCGGTGAGAAGACAGTGTAGGCCTCAAGGGAGTTTCAGAACCACCACGTGTGTTTCTGAGCCTTTCCGAGTCCGTGGGAGCCCAGAATCAGCAGACTGGTCAGCTGTGTTGGAGTGCCTGCAGATGCAGGGGAGTGACCCCTTCACTTCAAGGGAAATTCCTTCGGGTGTCCTGGATGGCTAGAGGCCCTGTGAAGAACCTTTATGGAGCACGGGCACAGACATTGCAGCAGACTTACAGGACAAGACCAGGAGCAGCAGGAGTCTTACCAGTTGTAGTCTCGGGGTCCAGCGCGAAGTACAGCGAAGTCCAAAGTGCCCAGACGGTTGAAGTTGAATTGGTTTCGGATCTGAATCTTGTCCCACGACGAATCTAGGGACCCACCCACAGGCCAGCCCTTAAGTACCCTAAGGAAAGGGTTGGGACGATTAAGGTGTCCCTCCCACAGGAGGATACTCCCATGTCCTTTGTCCAGTTTTACACCAGAGCAGGAGCCAACGGCTCCCTGAACTGGTTAAAACTGGAGTATGCAAGGAGGGCCCCAAATGTGCCCAGCACGCAGACTATGTGACACTGGCAAGCGCCCCCACCCTGTCCCAATACACTAAGTCCTGTCTGGGAGGTGGTCACACGTCCCTGTGACAGGAAACCTATTGTCCTGCCTTCCTCTGCTCAAGCTTGGCTCAGCAGCAGGAGGGCAGAATTGTGTCTCTGGTCTGCAGCAGCCATAGTTTGCTGTCCGGGTCTAGAAGACTGGTACCAGGAGCGCTGAGGGCCTCCCGGAGGAGCTTTACAGTGCAGTTTACGGTGTGGGGGTATGATTCTAACATGTTTGATACCAAACACGACAGGGTTCGTTACAGCCAGTTTAGAGATAGCCTTGATGTAATGACGCATAGCCACTTTATGTATCTTAATGCCTGATGCACTTACAACCCGGGAGAATGGACTCCGAAGGTTGTAGGGGTGTCCTGCTCATGCAGGGGCACCCTCACACTTAGAACCGAGGACCCTGCTTTCAGGATTGAAAGGCCTGCCTTAGGGGTGACTTATAGGTTTAAAGTGCAGTGACCTCAGATATAAAGAAACTTATATCTGTTGTAAGTGGTGCTAGCACCAGCTTACACAGGCTGCAATGGCAGGCATGTAGTCACAATTTGAGTGGTCTCTCATGGGTGGCATAATACATGCTTCAGCCCATAGGAGACCCCTGATGTACCTATGCCCTGGGTACCTTAGTACCATATACTAGGGACTTATAAGGGTACACCAGTAGCCAATCTGGAGTGTACCTAAGTACTCACCATGTCCAATTTAGGGCAGAAGCACAGAGACTGGGGTCCTGATTAGCAGAATCCCAGTCAGACTAGTCAGTAAAACATAGTAACACCAGGCAAAAAGTGGGGGTAACCATGCAGAAGGATCCTACCTTCCTACAGGCATCCAATACTTAATATGTATGATTTCCATACATATACTCACTAAAGTTTGCACCTTTTACCACTCTCCCTACATCACTTGTGAATAATACTACACTTTGGTCGCACTCCATATGACCGATTATAACACACATCGGGTGCCCCTACGGTAATGGACCCTGGTGATGGGACTATAATTACTCTGAGAGTTTCCTCTCTATAATTCTATACTATTGTATTTACATTATAGCCCTGAGAAAGTCTGCTGTTACGATTACAGTGATAGACGAAACACGTGTTGGCAAGTGTAAGTCCTATTGTAAGGACTGAAATTAGATAAGGCCAATAAAAAAACTGTTGACACAACGACCTCGACATTGGATCAATTCTTTGAGTGCTTGTACACCTTTTCTAATTAAATTTGAAAAATTCTCTTTCCAATAGAGGAAGACTAGGTGGCTCTCCCTCCTCCAGAGCACCAAACAATACATGGACATTTATTAAACTGACTCTTATGCATATATACTACCTGTACTGAGTGAGTTGTGTGCGCCTACATACCCAGACACCTTCCTTTTCTCTTTACAAGTGTCTAACATGATGGCTCCCCCCCCATTCAGCCATCAGTCGCAAGAGAACCAGCTTCGGGTACGACAAGACTGTCCTGCCAGCAATCTAGGAGAAGGTGTTGCAGATGTGCTGCCAGTAGGCCTGGACGACTGGGCAGTCCCAGATCATGTGAAAAAAGGTGCCTGCTGGATGCTGCCAGCGCCAACACTGCGGTGGGAGACCAGTTCCCATACTGTGCAACCTTGTAGGGCTGTAGTATACGCAATGCAAGTACTTCAGTTGAATGAGGCTTAGTTTCACAAAGATTGCTAATGTCCTGGGGGCCATTCTGGCTTCCACCCAATCGTCATCATCTAGGGGGCCCACGTCACCCTCCCACCTCTACTTCAGTATTGTCTGGGGAATTATTGAGAAGGGAGTGGTATAGACAAGAAATACCCTTCCTTTCCAGCCACGACTACATCAGGTGTGCCTCTAAGGGATTGCACGGGGGGAGGGTTGAGGGGTTGAGGGAAGCCTCGAGCACCTGCCGTAGTTGTAGAAAATGGTAGAATTGTGTCCTATGCATGGTGAATGTGTCCTTCAGATGCTGAAACGTCACATGAAGGTGCTCGTCCAGACATCCCCCACAGTGGAGATACCTATGGAGTCCCACGCTTGGAATCCCTCCAGCAAGGATATCTGGATGAGTCAGGACCCAGACCAAAGGGGCATTGCCACCATGGGCATGCCGTACCATCCAATCCACCGCAGGGCCTGGCGCCAACCAAGCAGGGTCGACTAGGTCACCGGCTGAACGTCTCAGGGGTCTGGGACCATAGAGGAGGTTGAGCATGCCATGGTTGTCCAGTTTGCTGAGTTCCACAGATATTGAGAGGTCGCCATGGCTTGCAAAAAGCCACTCTGTAATAGGGAGGATGTGACTGGCCCAATAGTACAACAGAAGGTCTGAGAATCCCAACCCACCATCGTATGGGTTAAACACACATTTACGGAAGGAGATCTGTGGCTGACCCCTCGCCCATAAAAAGCGTACCACCTCTGATTGCAGTGTGCTGAAGAAGACAGATGTTATGGGTAATTCTGTAGGATGTAAAGGAATCACAGTAAAGCTGCCATACTAAGAAGCAGTATTGGATCAAGCAGGGGTGTACAGGGACCCAAGAAGTGTGTGAAGAAACAGCTCGGGCGTGTGGCTGCATCAAACTTTTTACTACACAACCTTTCATGGTTGTACCTTAGAGCCTGATCAACACTTCCACTGCGCCTATCATCTGAAGTCAGTCGGGAAAGTTGAACATTCAAGAATAGGATAGCGAAAGTATGTTCTGAAATCCTGTTGAAATGGCCTGATGCTTTGCCCCTAGCTCTGTGGTCCATCAGGGCCTTACCAACTCAGAAAGCCAGGCTTAGACCCTATAATTTAGTTATGGGACGCCCTGTCATGTTACCTCAAAACCCTCCCATCTCAGTGGCCAAATTGAACTTACAATTGAATGATGATTATGCTGTCTTCAGTATTTTAGAAAGTTCAGATGTAGTCTTCATAGTTTCTGTTCTCAGGTTCAGTCTGCCTTACCTGAGTGTATGACTGAAGTCTGTTATTTCTTTGAGTGCCGCAATTGGATCTACATCTGGGTCCATCAGAGTAAGTCCACTCTTCACTTCCCTGGTGTGGTCCATACCTGGTGCTGCACATCATCAACACAGCCGTCAACAGTTTTGGTCAGGGACGTGGGTCCAGTCCACCCAATGCAAGCGTGTTGCACCTCCCTGATACACCTGCCCACTAGTGCCCTCCTCTGGATCTGCATCCAGTCACAGGCCCGGGCCCCTCACTGAAACTGTTTCTGTCAATGTCCAGCACATGCCTGTGAGCCGGATCTCCGGTGCCCACAATCTTCATCTGCACCACCACATCCGAGCAATGTTGTACTCATCACCCCTCATCATTACCATCTCGGCCCAAGATAAGTGGCTGTCTCCTGGATACAGGAACACCCTGTAAGTCTGGCCTCCGGTCTTTGCAGTTGCCCTCAGTCTGTGGCTTGTGGTGGACTATTTCTTTGCTATGGAATTGGAAGATATGATGAAACCTAACCGTACTGCTTCTATCTTTGAGCTGAGCCATCTCTCTGTGTATGCAAATACTCTTACTTACTGTTACTTGAGAAATATTGCCAAACGATTAATCTTTCTTCCACTGAATCTGCACGCACTTGCCCACCAAGGTCTTGGGAGAAATGTCTTTGATCGGAGTGCCCCTCAGCAAAAACAAAACTTACCTTTATCTGTTCTGTCATAGCCATAGACTGCTGAAAAGTGCCAGCACTTCCCCAGAGATTTGCAAACATCGAGAAACAACTAATTGGAGTGCATTTGTGGTCAAAGTGAATGGGACATTGTTGTAGATTATAGAAACCATGAAGCAATCCCCTATGGACACACTTCTTCCCACTGGCATAGTGATTCACAAGTGAAGACATCAAAGGAATTATGCACATTTCATCTGTGAAAAGAAAGCCTATCCCTGGCTGCTTCAAGAAACAGCTGGGGGGTCTTCTGTTATCCGGGCACATCAACCGCAATATCAGACTCTCTGCCAGCTATCCAGCATTGGCGGGAGTGCCAAAAGGTCTCCAAAATGGAGAGATTTGCCTCCAAGCAAACACAATAAGATGATGGACAAAGCGCTGAAACTTTTCAGACACTCACCCACCGGTCCCAGGATGCTTGTTTCCAGTCCAGGGAGGACCTGGCCTGGCAGTTTGGGCTGGACTGTTCCTATGAGGAACAGGGTCAAGACTGATTTGCATATGGCTGGGTCCAAACTGAGGTGGCATGGTGAGCAAAAGAACCATGGATTAAACCCTGATCTGTGACTGGGGGTGAGTGGTTGAAAAGTTTCAGCACGCCGTCCATCATCTTGTTGTGTTTGCTATGGTCGCCCTAAGTGGCCAAGGGTATGCCCAGACATGGGTCCCTTGCTCACTGTGCCACTGGATTGAAGCTAGCCTGGCTGAAGAGAGGTAATACCCCGAAACCAGTCCCAGGATGCTTGTTTCCAGTCCAGGGAGGACCTGGCCTGGCAGTTCGGGCTGGACTGTTCTCATGAGGAACAGGGTCAAGACTGATTTGCATATAGTTAGGTCCAAACTGGGGTGGCATTGTGAGCAAACAAACGATGGATTAAACCCAGATCTGTGACTGGGGGTGAGTGGTTGAAAAGTTTCAGCACTCCGTCCATCATCTTGTTGTGATTTGTCTCCATTCAGGTACCCAAGTGTGGCGTAGGACAGGCCATTTGAGAGTCTATACACAATGCTCAGATTCTGGAGGAATTAGTCAACACCACTGTATCAGATCAGTTAGATGCTCAGAAAACTATGATTTTACAGAATAGACTGGCTTCAGATTATATCAGTGCGGCCAAAGAGGCCACCAGTGCAATCGTAAGGTCTCAATGTTGCACTAATTTCCCCAAAACCTCCCTTAGCATACACAAGCAGATAGATCAGATCACATTAAGAATCTATTACATGAAATTCAAAATGGCTTTAATTCAATCTCAGTGGCCTCTGGTCTTGGCTGTAGGGGGTGTTTGGGAACTGAGGAATTAATATTTTTGAAATCATAATTGCAGCTGTTCTAGTCAAAATAACACTATACGTTTTAATTGAATTGAGTATTTTCATCATACAATGTGTAAAGGCATTACTGCTGGCTTATCTGCTTGATACAGTTGACAATGATGAGGGATATGACAAAAAAGAATTCAAAACTGAAATTATTTGACTGTATGCTATTGTTTTGTTGTAGGGATTTCACCTCGGGTGAAAAGGGAGGCTTTAGTTTGTGAATTCATATACATATATGCCTTAATGATTGCATATACACTTTGAGAATGAAAATCCACATATGTGCCTGCTGATATATTTCATTAATCAATTGCAGTTTTGTTTCTGTGCCTACTTGAAGCTCACTAAAGCCTTAGCATTATTGCACACTTACATGCATTTTAAATGAGTTTCCAATTTGCTATCCTGTGTTGTACATTTTTTAGACTAACAGCCTCCTTCTGAAGTCGTCACTGCAAAGCGATAATTGCAGGAAGTAGAAAAGTCAGCTTTTGCTAGAAGAAATGTTCAGCAGTGTCCCCAGGTCGTTTTGTTTTCTTCCTATGAGAAGAACCTGCATCATTAGAGCCTGTCTGTAGGTTTTGCTCTGTCGCGTGTTCTCGCTTCCATTCACTTGCATTGAGAAAAAGTGTCTAAATGTAGCACAAAAATGTATAGATTTTAGCATTATATGCTACAGCTGATCAGGGGCAAAGCTCTGGTCCCTTAATTTGGCAATTGCCTTGCATATTTTGAATGCTTTCAACACATTTGTGTTAAATACGTTATACTTTTAGTCACTATCCAGAGTCTGTTTACTTCTACACCTCTCTCTTTCAGTCGCACTCTCATCTCTATCAGCACCAATCAATCTCACCAACTGTTTCATATCTGCCTCCTTGGGTTTGTAACGTTCAATCACTATCTGCTACTCTTCATGAAAGCTATGTTGACTAGAACTGCAGGGGACCAGTGGACATGAATCATCAGTCTTCTTTCTGGCCCTGGGTATTCTCCACGGGGAA
This sequence comes from Calotriton arnoldi, assembly GCA_963921515.1. Taxonomy (NCBI): domain Eukaryota; kingdom Metazoa; phylum Chordata; class Amphibia; order Caudata; family Salamandridae; genus Calotriton; species Calotriton arnoldi. The sequence goes on along the minus strand of CAWUFW010011355.1, from coordinate 145,684 downwards.
GAAGGGCTTCTGGATAGCCCTCTCCAAGTTTGTCCCCATCAATGTCACTAGTGGAGGTTGTGTGCTGCCTCAAGGGCAAATCATTAATGATCATCTAGCTAATCGGCTCTCAGTGCATCTGAGACTATGCTGTGTAATTGTGGGACTGCAAGCATGGTCGAATCGAGTTCTAGCAGAGAGTGATTGGGCAAGGAGTCTAGCTCGGGTGCGTTGGGTGGTCGAGTCAGTCTCTTGCTAAGTGCACTGCGTGACGTCCTCTAATGCTTCGACGCCAGCTGCTCTGACACTGGCTGGTCTTGCTGCGTCTGGTTGCACATTGCTTGAATGTACCCATGGTGCTAGAGCTGCCCTGTTGCCGGGCGCTCACCCAGCATCAGACACTGGCATGGGGAAACCTAAAACATCTAATATATCCACTTCCTTTTCTTCTTCAATTTCAGATTTTTCAGCTGTAATTTGGGAAAAGAAGAGGCAGGGCAGAAGGGGCACAAGCCCTAACCCTGTCCCTCAAGTGGCTAATTTGGTATTGTAGTTTCTTAAGGGTCTGTTTCATCCCATGCTTTTGCAACTCATGCATTCTTTTATTTGCTCCCTCATATCAATCCAGGAAATTATGTTAAGTATTTTAACTCAAAGGTACCTTCCTCAGGAAAGGAATTATTTCCGTTTTCATAAGTGAGTCCCTTCCATTGTTTCAAAAACCTCCATGTTCTTTTTCCATATTGGTAGTACATAGCTTGGATAGGAGTTTTTTTGCCTGGGGCTTTTCAGCTTTAGATTTTCTAGTGTCCCATTCTTCCCCTCTTTTTACACTTTCTCTTAAGACCACAAAAAGGTCTGCCAGTCTTGGGGGCAGCTCATCCCATGGAAGGAGGTGGGGCTTGAATAAGGGAAAGGAGGGTTTTAACAGTTATCCTTCTACTCTAACTTCCTGTGGAGGTAGATGGAAAGTATCTTGTTTTCCTGCTCACTGACCCCCTTGATTTCGGAAATGTTCTGGTCGCAGCTGTGAGTCATAGATAAGGCGAAACTACTCACAATCCCTCTGAAGTCTACACAAGTTTGTTCAACGAAACAAGCAAAAATGCAATATTGCTATGCAAAGCGTCAGTATGCCTTCCTTTTTAGCAATGAGCAGCTAATGCTAACTCTCCCCAATTTGCATGACTTTTTATAAGTTTTTTTCATACATTGCTTCAAATGAGAGTAAATTTAACAGAAGCTGAAACACAGATTAACAGGTGCATTTCTTTCTTATAAGAAGAATGAAAAAGGACCTTGAAAAAGAAACAAGAAATATAAACCACAAGATTCTGAGTTAGACATTTATGAATCCTTGTTTAGCAGTGGCTAATACAAGAGTGAGGCTGAAATGTCAGAAGTGAGAGAACCGAACAGGCTATGTATAACATGGGCACAATAAAGAAAGCAAAATGACAGTAAATGTATCTATATGGTGTCAACTATTAAATTAAAAAATATATATTTTCATGCAATTCCACAAAGTCAGGATCAACACAAGAATAAAGGGAAACAGGAAGGGCCTTTTAAGCCCAAAGTGATTACTTGTTTCAGGTGTCACAAGGAAGGGCGTTATAAGATAGACTGCCAGCTGAAAGCCCTGTACCTGTCAGCACCCATAATAGTGAGTGTGTTGTCTGTGCATGGAGGGATCCAAGAGGGCCCTGTTGCACTCACCCTCGTGGACATAGACATTTGAGTGATGGACCCAAATGCTTTGAAGCACATTCATCCAAACACAATGTAGTTTGTGTTGAAAGCTAGTATTAATGGGAGGAAGGTTCCTGCCCTGAGAGATCCAAGATCTTACAGAGCTAAGGTTGAGAGAAAGTATCTTAAACCGACTGTGATTCTTCTCCAATGGCACAAGTTTAGAAGTCTGCTTAGGGGACATGGAGTATCTGATTGCTCGGGTTGAGGTAGAAATCAGTGGCAACTCAGCCACAGTTCATGTGGGAGTGAGAGTCAAGTAAGATGCTGGATGTCTGTTGGGCAATGATTTGATTAGCCCTAGTTCAGCACCAAAAGTCTACACAGCTTGGTACCAGGAGCTATTGTTGCTGAAGCTCTTTTATCCCAGAGCTTTGGATGATAAGCGGTGTGGGCCATACAAGGAAGTTCAGAAAGTGCAGGTAGTGCACAGGTGTCACAAGGGAATCCAGGAGGGTGTTGCATGCGAACAGGCTTAAGTCTAGCCTCTGGAGAGATTACATAATGAATATCATGGCTATGGCAAAGGAAGTTGAGTAAGTAAGTGAACCTCTTCTTGACCTACTGCATAGTGACACAAGGGATGGATCTGTTGAGGGGTGCAGATTGCCCCCACATCAATGCCTGAGCAGCAAAAAGGGTGTAGAGAGTTGCTGGGACAATTTTCCCATCTCTTTTCTTTTACTCCAAGGTCAACACTAGTCTGTCTTCATGAGATTGACACATGAGATAGTCTGCCTGTCAAAAGCAAGACTTATTGAATGTCTGACCAAGTCCTGGATGCATTAAGAAAGATGTGGCAAAGATGTTGGACATGGGAGCAATTTAGCGATTTCATAGTCCTTGGGCCAGCTCCATAATGTTGATGCCTAGCAAGGTTCAACAGACTTACACTTTTGTGTGGAATACAGAGCCCTCAATCAAGTCACTCAGACAAATGCATATCTGATGCCCAGAGCTGATAGGCTTGTGGACAATGTTAATTTTGATGTTGATGTACGCAATGATACGTGTATGTACAAAAACGAAATTGAATCACTGTTGTTGAAATCCCCCGATATGACGTCTCCATCAACCCCGAGTCAGAAGTACATGGTCAGGCAGGCCCTGCGTCCTAGGCCTGAGGCTACTGATTGACAGATCACAGGTGGGGTGGTACATAAACAGCAGGACAAATATTCGAACAGGAAAAACCCCGATTAGTCCCACAGACAGGCAGCGACACCACAATGGTCCTGGGAGATTGGCCCCAATAAATCGCACATGGCCGGAGGGGCGCGTGTTCCCAAAATACCATAAAGCTAGATGCCACATGAAGTTAGGAACACCCAGCCAATCAGGACACAGCACACACTACACATGCAGTGAGCATGTGCTCCCCATGCTGAACATCTGGACAGGTTACCCACTGGTCCTCATTTTGTCCACCCAAGGTCGAGGCCCACCTGCATTGGTCATCAGGTGGGGGTAATTTATGGCCTCATGACAAGGCCACATTCCACTCCCAAAACAGGATTTATGAATTGTTTTATGAGGCTTCAAGGAATGTATAAAAAGACATTTAAAAAGATTGTACTTTGAGTTAGTCCTCAGACACTTTTCTGTATCCTGCACTCCCTTCCCTGCAGTAGTGTTTGATTAAACCAACTGTTCCTGTTTTGCCTAACGCCACTTGATTTTGTTTTTTCAAGGTAAATTCATATTTGAGCAACAACTGGTTGGGTGCTGCAAACTATCTGAGCAGCTTTGATCGGATGAGTGGCTACAGGTAGATGCTTTAATGCCTAGTGCCAAGGAGGAGACTTCATTTTCGACTCCAGGGGGGTTATTCCAGCTTAAGGTAATGCCCTTTGGGTTGAAAAATGCTTCTGCCACCTTCCAGCGCCTGGTGAACTATGTTCTATCAGGGCTAAAAGGGTTCTGTGCGGCCTACCTGTTTAGCTATTCATGACAGGACCGCCAATAGCACCTAGAACAGGCGTTGAATGGGATACAGGCAGCGAAAGTGACTGTTAAGGCAACAAAGTGCCAGGTGGAGCAGTCAAACAATCAATCAATCAATCGGGGTTGGTAAAGCGCAAATACTCATCCGTGAGGGTCTCAAGGTGCTGGGAGGGAGTGGGGGCGGCTCCGTTGAGTGCCGGGAGGGGGGGGGGGGCAGTCCAATGTATTCTACTCTAGGCTTCAGATGGGTAACAGGAAGATTCAGCCATTGGACTCCAAGGTTCAGTCAGTGTTTCAGTGGGAAATACCCACTACCCAGACACGTGTGGGCCTCTCTAGGACCCATCGGTTACTACACACATTTTCTTAGGTAACTAAGGGACCATAGGGGTTCCTTTAACAGTTTTGACATCCTAGAAGAAGTCCAAGAAGGTGATTTAGATTGAGGAGTGTCAAAAAGCTTTTGAGGACCTCAAGAGAGCATTGTGCAAAGCACCAGTACTGAAGCCTTCTGACTACAGTCAACCCTTCATAGTACACATAAGAAAATGCCTCTTTTTGCATGATCACCCCATTTATTTGGACTGATGCAGCTTGTTTTTTGACTGTGCACTGGAACTCTGCTAACCAGGGCCCAGTGCATATGCTCTGGCCCCTAAAACATGTAGAAATTGGCAGTACTCCAAATTAACATATTTAACTTGCCTGTAAGTCTCTAGTATATGGTACAAAGGGTACCCAGGACCTGTAAGTTAAATGTCACTAGTTGACTGCAGCACACATATTACCACCACTAGAGTGACAGTGAAAAATATTCCTGCAGGCCTACCACTGTACAGTGCCTGTGCAGTTTTAAAACTACAATTTTGACCTGTCAAAATAACCCATTAAACCTGTAAATCCTTAAATGCCCATAAAGACGGGGTGAATGGCATTTAAAAAGTATGACATGTAAATGTTTGCTGCGAGTATTTGGTGTCCTGGTTTTTTTAATTTGGTCCTATCCTAATGCTGATCTGCTGTGTGCACCAAGGCCTAGGCCTGGCCATTGACCTGAGCGAGATTCTGAACCTGTCATGTGACTTGGAGGAGCATACCAAGTGTGCCCGTCAGTTTACTGACAGTTGACTACAGTCCCTACTGTGGGTTTAGCATGTAGATTGATGGTGGCAGCTTACCGTGTTTGTGTATCCATAGTTGTGAAGAGATTTCTTTGTCTGTTTCACTGGAGTGGAGGCCTGTTGGCCCAACCATGTAAAATTCTGGCTCTATGAGCTAACTCAGATCCTAGTGCTAACATAACAATTGAATGTTATCTGTGCTTGTGTACGTGGCCTGTGTGGCACATTCATTGTGTGCATGAGTGAGCCAGAGCAATGGAGGCCTGTGGTTTTCATTTGGAAGCGCCTGGCCTATTCCTGTGCAAAGGATTGAGCGGAGGCTGTTCTCCCGGACAGTGGAAGTATATTGCTGACATTCCTGAAGCTGGAGGTTGGGAATCTAGGGCTTGATTTAGAGTTTGGAGGACAGGCCACTTCATTTACAGATTGGGCGGACCTTAGGCATTCCATCGACAGGCCCCCATTGGGTCCAACAAAGTGACTGAGTAGGAATCATCGGAGGAAGGACATTACACTGCCCATCCTATTTAGAGTGGACAGCATAATGTATTTTTTTCCTGTCTGTCACTGCCAGGAAACACCTGAACTCCTGAAAACCCCCAGGTTGCGGGGGTCATAAGTAATTTTGCTTTCTAGCTCTGGGAGTTTTTTTCTGAAAAACAAAAAAATTGAAAACGTTGGGTGGTCAGCCATCAAAACCGACGGTGTCCATCCACTAAACCTTTTGAACATTGAAAGGGCCCGCAGTCACAGCGGTTTCTTTCAATGTATAGAGATGACCACTGGGCTGGTGGTCATCTCTAAATTTGACGGGTGATGAAGGTAATGTCCTCCACCAGCCTGACAGACTTTACTCCATCCGCCAATCCATATATCACACCCCTAGACACTGAAGTGGGGACAGAGGGAATAAGACTCCTTTAGACATTCGATGAGGCCTTTTGCTGAGAGCAGCTACTGATGAGAATTCCTGTAGCACTGCCATTTGGCAGATGGTGGGGTTGATGAGTGGGACTGCAGTCTTTGGTATTCAATGGGAAAACCACCTTTTAGGTAAGGCCAGTCTCTTGTCTTTCCCTAGATCACTGTTCAGTGTGACTGTTGATAGACATGCAAATTGTTATGGGTGCTCCAGGCTGAAGACTACCCTGTTGTGAGAAGCCTCTCTCTACACAAAGGCAGTGTCTGGAGATAGTCTGGAAAGTACACTTGAAAGGAGAACCACCTCAAAATGTTTCTGAAAATGCAGACAGTACATCTACATCCTTCCACACCCCCTTCTGCTTTGACTGCATACAAGTGGGAGCCACTGACCCACATGATGTTCCATTTCTGAGTTCACTTTGACCAAGATAAGGAGTGGTCTGCAGAGGACTGCCTGACAGTTATCTTCCCAGTGGTGTCAGGTTGTCTACTTAATTCTTGACTTACTGAAAGAAGCTATTCCTCTTACCTGAAGTGCCTAGAAGATGGTCTGTGTGCTGGGCGAGGAGGAGCCTGCCATCGCTGCAGGAGGTGTGACTGTCCAGAGAGTGCCAGAAGCACCAAGACCCCATAGTTGAGAGGGTCTGCCAGGAGTAGGAAGACTGTGGAATATGATTTGTGAGCTCTAGGAGAAGTGTGTGCACCCTCTCAAGAATTGTGGTTCCAATCGGGAATCCCAGATTGGTGGCTTGCCTCACTGCTGTGAAAGAAGAACGGCTGTGGATAACCTAGCTTCTATAACTAGGAACAGTGCCAGTGGCAGACTTCGCCACTCTGATAAAGAACTGTGCCCATGGTGGTCACTGCTGCCATATTCCAGAAATGTGCCTGCAGCTGCCATTGTGCCACAGCGATACAAAAGGGGATGATGGACGGAACGTTTGAGCCAATCAAACACTCACCCCCAGTCAACTGATCTGGGTTTAATCCATCATCATTCTTTAGCTCACTCCACCACCCCAGTTCAGACATGGCCATATGCAAATCAGTCTGACCCTGTGCCTCATGGGAACAGTCCAGCACGAACTGCCAAGCCATGTCTTCCCTGGACCGGAAACAAGCATCCTAGGACCGGTTTCTGGCTAAAGAATGATGATGGATTAAACCCGGATCAGTTGACTGGGGGTGAGTGTTTGATTGGCTCAAACGTTCCGTCCATCATCCCCTTTTGTATCGCTTTGTTCGCCCTAAGTTGGAGGGGGTATGCCCAGACGTGGGTCCCTTGCTCACTTTGCCACTGGATTCAAGCAAGCCTGGCTGATGACGGCTGGAATGCCAGAAACCGGTCCTAGGATGCTTGTTTCCGGTCCAGGGAAGACATGGCTTGGCAGTTCGGGCTGGACTGTTCCCATGAGGCACAGGGTCAGACTGATTTGCATATGGCCATGTCTGAACTGGGGTGGTGGAGTGAGCTAAAGAATGATGATGGATTAAACCCGGATCAGTTGACTGGGGGTGAGTGTTTGATTGGCTCAAACGTTCCGTCCATCATCCCCTTTTGTATCGCATTGTGCCACAGTGCAGCGTCCATGTGGGAGCCCACCTGCTGGGCATCACTGTGCCACCCAGAACTGCTGCCAAACCCTGCAGTTATGTACCTGGCTCTTGAAACTGGCATGTCATCTCCCAGAAGTCCGAGCGAGCGAAGATGTTTGTTACTAGTTCCCCCAACGGCCGCAGAGAACACTGAGAGCTCAGTGTGCTGAGACTTTATGAGGGTACTGTGCTGAACTGAGCACTGTCTGTCCTGAACTGGGGTCATCTGCACCTGAGACTTGATTTGTGCTCCACAGAGCCTCTAACCCTAGGGGACCTGCCTAGGCTCACAAGAGGAGGGTCGCCTGGGTAAAGGGAAGGAGTAGGCAGTATCCCAAGGCACAGTAACCTAAGAGCCAGAATGTTTTATTGCACTTGCTAATATCACCTATGTGGTATTCCATTTAAATGTGTGGATTAAAGTACTTTTCTAAGTAAAGCAGTGGGTTCAGGCAATCGGTTATTGCGCTGATAGGTGGTTGTTGAGTGCTGAGCTTGCACACTCACACACTACACTGTGTCACTGCCTACCTGAGAAGCCTGTGACTGCTCACCATCGCCTTCCTTAAGAATCAAGTGTTGAAGAGGAAGTTATCTCAGGTTGAAGAGTTACAGTAGGACGAATCACGCAACATCTGTGACAAACGACCCCAGCCCCACGGATAAGGCCCAGCTTCCTATGCTAGACCCGTGGATACTTCTCAGCACCCCGCCATCCCCCCTTTCTCGCCTACACCCATTGCCCCCTCCGTCACCCTCCCCCCCGCCCCTCCTCCGAACGAGGTTTGACATCTGTGCTGAGGAAAGCTGGTTTTAAGGGTCTGTGAAAGCGGGAGCTGAAAACAAGATTTACTTGCAGTACCTCCATACAGCCCTCTCCCTGTTCGTGCCACACAGAAGGTTCACTGTGGTTCCCAGTTCGCTTGTTTCCTTATTGGTTGCTTTCAACGCGGTAATATCCTGAAAAGCTTGAACGAGAACTAAGGAAAGCACCAGTTTGAGGCATTTCAAGAATGTGTTTCCTGTGCATCTTGCAAGTCATCTGGCAGCTGAACTGTGAATGCACTCCCCATGACCGACCACAAGACATTTCGTTTATAGCCGGAATAAAAATGGATTGAAACACGAGTCATATGATACACATATGTGCAGTTAGAAGCAGATCACAAGACGGGGGTACACTGAGTGGGCAGCGTCCACCCACTATGTCCACAGGGTGGACGCCGAAGTTGAGCCCCAGTGAAATATGCTGAATGTGTCCCGCTGTAATTTGCCCACACCGGGACCCATCCGGCAGCACTGGCTTTCCGTTCTGAGCACAAAGTGCAGGCCCGAGGGGACTGTCATCTCTGAGATTCCACTGGGCCCATAACAGAGGCCCTGTTTATGGGGCCCTGGGTCCTTCTCTTGTTCCAGTAGGAACCTGGTTGTGACTATCCGTGGTCTAACGCCTAGATAGATGCCTATGCAATGGAGGGGAAACAAAGGCACACAACTTAACACTTTACAAGTACTTAAGAGAACTACGCTCTGGAAGCATGTGTTTCACTTTATTCTGTCCCTGTATACAGTTTATATGCATGCACTGTAAGAACGTCAGATGTATCAGTCTCTAATACTATTTACAAAAATAAAAATTTAAATAGCACTATGTTTTATAATTTTAGTCCTTTATAGCGCTAATCCTCCCATTTTACGGTGTCAGAAAGCTTTACATCACACACACATTATATATTGACAATAAATCATACATGTGCAATTTAATGTACAGGATGTGTAACATAAGGCGATAAGAGTTACAAGATGTAGGAGTTACAGATCGCCCTTACCGGTTGACATTATGGGGCCGATTCCGATCTCGGCCGGTAGGGCTCCGAATCGGATTCGGCATTACCGGATCCGATTCGGAGCCCTGTTTCCCGACCGAATCGTACGCGGGTCCGGCCGAGCGAGTACGATGCAAGCGCCCGCGAAATCGCCGACCGACTCGAACGCGGCTACAACACGCTCCGACCGACTCGCACGGACACAACTCGCACCGCGCAATTGAGACGTTCCCGGCCGGGTAAGTACGATGCGCACCGCGAGCAGTCCGACCGACTCGCGCCGTCCGGCTCGAAAGAGCTGTCGGAGCCGGACTTTGGGGTCCGCGTCGGACCCCTGTACGCGTGAGCCGCGCGAGTCGCACACAGGGGGACCCATGGGTCCCCCTACCTGTGCTTGTACGGCACGATGCGCTTCGACGCGTACCCGCTGTAGGGGCGCCCTTGTTCGCCTCGCACCCATTGAGTCAATGGGAGCCCGCGTACGCGTTGTACGACCGGCTCCCATTGACTTCAATGGGAGTCCGACCGAATCGAGTCCGGGTGCATGCGTGCGCATCGTACTCGTTCGGTCGGACTGCCAGAGTCCGATTCGGTCGGAATTCTCTCCGGGTCCGGCTCGGTCGGAGAGATTTCCGGCCCGAATCGGAATCGACCCCTATGTGTTAAGTTTGCATGGCAGTGAGAAACATAAAGTCAGGATTTTAAATTTCTTGGGGTTGTCTGCACTAATAAGACTTTATTAGTACAGACAACCCACCCAGACTTTACCCACAGAGCCCCTTTTAGCAGCCTTATAATAGCAACAGATTGAGAAAAAACATGAAGGTCTAAACCAGGAGCACTGGAATTATGTGGCAGCAGAGGACCAACTTATATGGCAGGGATGACTAAATTATGCACCAAGATAATGCAAATTATGTGGCATAATGTGGCACATTTTATGATATCATTACTTCATAATTTTTACACATTATAACATTGTGTGGGAAAAGATTTCACCTTATTGGTACCAATTTAATGCCCAAATACAGCAATAAACAACTAAAAGATGACACTCAACATTTGTGAAGGGCCTTCCACTATGCAAGGACACATGGCACCACATTTTTAGTAACTTTGGAACCATTTCAGCTAGAAACTGTGAAGTTTGTTAAACACTGCAGATTATGCCGCAGATGACTGATTATGTGGAAAGTGCCGCAAATCCATAATTATGTGGAAAATTCTGCAGCTGTGGAATCACATAAATCCAGTGGCCCAGGCTAAACCAATGCCTTGCAGCTTGCATGCAGGTCCTTGATGCTGGTTCATAATTCACTGTGCTATATTATGGCTGCAATTCGTGAACTAAAAGTAACAAAAGGATTTCCGTGTTAAAAGCTCTTATCTATCTACATAAAATAAAAATCTGTCATCTGCATGTTACAGGATGTGCTTTGCAGAATACACATTAACCCTCTATGCTACTTTAGGAGTAGTGACTAGACAAAACACAAATCTTTCTAGTAAGTGCATTAATCACTACAGTTATCTTACCATTATTGTTATTATTATTCCCTGAGATGTACTGGGCACGCAAAAATATCTGCAGCAGGTGCCATAAACCCATAAGATATTTTTTAATGCAGCCTTTGTGATCAATTAAGCCAGAACAGATATACTGTTGCATTTCTTCTTGGTGTTAATTTCTTTGTGGCAGAGTTAAAAATATATATATATATATATATATATATATATATATATATATATATAAGTTGACTTTCAGACTGCTTTTTATGACTCTGCCCTCATGACTCCACCTCCTCTTTTCATTGCCAGAACTTGACGCCCAATTTATGTGTTCCCGGAGTAAAATTTTTCCGATTGCTGTAAGGATCATGAAGGGAGTAGTAGCAAGCCAGGAAAACCATTTCTAGTCTGCCTCACATCCGCCCTGTGATTTTTCACAGCATGCCTAGAACTAGAAGCCTGGAAGAAATCACCAGAAAGTATGTAGAAAAATGTTCACTCTGTAATTCTCCCATAATGCAGCACGTCAGGAAGCCAGAAGATTAACATTCAATGCAGACCATTTAAAAAGGTAAACAGCCAAAATGGGGGTCTTTTTGGTCCAAAGCCCTTACACCTCCCTTTGCCCTCTTGTTTCTTGCTTTCCACTGGAGATGGATCACACGCTTCATACAGACAGAAATAGGAAGAAGGACGCCCGACAGAGACTGCTGCCGGAGATGAGGCGGCCATATGCAGGTTTGTATTACATGGAACAACATTGCAGTCTATTAAATTAAACACAATTTGGTCAAGCGGTAAATCCGGGATTGATCCTGGGTTTTCTGCTTTCACATTCTGTAATTCTGCTACTAGATGGGTGAGGTAAATTGGGTTATTGATTGAGGGGGGTGAAATCCCTTCTTAAGCAACAGCCTAATCCTTGTCAAGATGAACCACAAAAGTCACTAAATTAACCTATGCTTAACCCTGTGGTACCTTGGCACAAAAGCAGTCAAGCTTAACTTAGAGGCAATGTGTAAGGTATTTATGCAGCACACAAACACTAATAAAAGGAAATCACAACACAAGAACAATTCCAAACCAATTTAGAAAAATATATTATAATTTAATAAACAATTTGAGTCCAAAATGACAAATATCCAATTAGTACAACCGAGATATGAAATTTCAAAGATTTAGGTAAGTATAGCACCTAAAAGCACAATGTGCCACTCACGTTCATCTGGTAATGCTAGACCGGGGGATAGTCACAAGTTCGACCGTGATGGAGTGTGGGCCAGGGCAGGCAGGGTGCCGAGGGCGGTCATAGCACGAAGATCTTGGCGGACGTCGTGGATGGTCATTGCTGAAACTTCGCATTGGCAGTCACTGCGGGCTTTCGGTGCTGTAGCACGAAGTGCAGATCTCGTGTTGACGGTCATCGCTGATGGTTGCTGAAGCGCGAATAGTTGGGGTCACCAGAGCTTCGAGTTAACAGTCAGTGCAGGGTGCGAGATCTTGGGCCAAACAGTCCTTTTCTCAGCCTAGGACCTGAGGAGGTACCTCCCTCTTAGGGATCAGGGCTCACTCTTGCAGAGGCCAGCGGGGCTCAGGTAGGTCCAGGCTGGTCCAGTGCTGCAGGGCAGCTGGGCAGTTGCAAGGAGGCCTCTGGAGCTTGTTATGTCCCTGTAGTTCTGAACAGGAGGCCAGTCAGAGGACCCAAGAAGTCACTTCAGGGAGCCTGGAATGAAGGGAGCAGGTCCAGTCTTCCTTCTCAGACAGCAGGGCAGGCCTCAGGCAGCAGGGTAGTCCTCTGCTTGCAGGGCAGTCCTTCTGTAGTATCCATAGATCCAGGAGTGTACTCAAGAATTGGTCCTAGGGACCTATATTTATACCTGCTGCCAGCTTTGAAGTGGGATAAACTTCTAGGCTTTCCTCCACATCTGGTTCTGGAACTTTCTCTGCCTTGGTCCCAGGATGTCTGCAGTCACATAATGCTAGTGTGAAGTTCTTTGTGTGTGTGCTGAAGCAGCCCATTTGAAGTGCAAGTGTAGTAGGGGATATCTCTGACCTCCCATCTGGTCATAGTGGCCACTCGTGCTAACACCCAGCCCTCCTTTGTGATACTGTCTGGGAGAAATGCACAGAGGCCAACTGGCAACTACACCTAGTCATGTGACACAGGATACTGGCTGCAGGCACCAAATGGTTAAGACAAGAAAATGCCAATTTTCTAGAAGTGAATACAAAAAGGAGAACCTGGCTCCGTTTGACGTTATGCTCTTATTATTTTTGAGCAACAAACAGACCACTATCTTTTCTGTTTGAATGGAATTTTTATTAAACCATTCCTTTCTTTGCAATTGTTTATATTTACCCAAACTTTTTAGTTGCATGAGAAGTGAAGAGACACACATTTTTCAAATTAACATACAAAACATGAAAAATACTTATGACAATTCACAATAGACAGTGCATGAAATACTTATATACAAACACATTTATATACAAAAACGTTGGACTATTGCATCATAACATCAGAAACTAGATTACTCTTATCGCTATCTTGTTTTAGGGCCAAACATATGCCAAACACGGGAAAATATTTAGAGTGTGTGCGTGGGTCATACTATTCAATACAAATCCCTCACGTCACAACAGGTTTATTCAAATTCCTCCGTGTTGAAAAAAAGTGCCGACGCATTTCAAGACCCAGTCCTCTGGTACCGGGACTCTCATCAGGGCTTCATGTTAATGGTCAGCGATTTCTGATTGCCTGATTCTCTGACAGAGCTGCTGCTCTGACTCCTATTTGCGTGGTAACCAGAATTTCTCAACGAAAATTACTGCAGTGCGCTTCGTAATTAATGCCGGGGGGAATTTCTTTCAAACGTTCCCGGGTTGCTCAGAGGCAGGCGTCTATTTCTGTATTCATTCCATCCTGTTTTTAAGTCTGAGCACATCCATATTCTAAATCCGATATGAACCACAACTTCACTGTCAGCTAGGCATTCCTTTTAAATACACTGCACCCTGCCCTATGTGCTGTTTAGGGCCTACATTAGGCATGACTATATGTATTAACAAGCATTGGCATAGCCAATAGGTCTCGCCTTTGGGACCTTATAAGCATTTATACTATAATACAGCAATACATACAGCCTAACTTCCCTCCTCCCATCTGTGTCTTTCACCTTCCGGTAACTAACATGCACCACGATATACTAGGCTCGACCTAAAAAGAAAAAAAAGGAACGAGGCCCAATGATTCAATTGCCCAACCCTTACACAACACAGCCTGCATGCTTGCTGACAACTGCGTTCGGAGAGCATGAAGACTGCTTTAAAACTACTTTTAAAGTTAGGGAAGGCAGAGAGTCATTTCCTTAAGGACGATCAACTTGCGTTTTGCCTCCTGCTGATAATCACACTGACAACTGGTTAACAGCCGCCCTCGGTAGGACACCGGTGGTGCAAAATCGGGAACTGATGGGAGATGCCGATTTGCTTGTGGGAACGAGCGTGTTAAATGCGGTCTTACATCAGAGTGGGGACGCTACAGTGGGTTTGACTTTAAAACGGAGCTGAGACGTGCTTGAAATTGTTGTACGGGGGCTACGGCAGGGCAGGATCGAACTTCTTCGGAACAGAGGAGCAACGACGCCTACCTCCCTTCCGTCTTGCACCGTAGATGCGGGCACTAGCAGCAAGGCAGAGTTGCGGGCAGCAGGGTAGACAGCCGTTCTTGTATGCGGAGAGGTGGGTGCTACTTCCACGGCCCGCCTGAGCGGTCTCTGAAGAGCTCGGATAAAAAAAAGCAAGCTGGAATTTAAGGCACACAACTGAGCACCAATGCCCCCGCATTCCTAAGACCCTCGTTCCCTCATATCTCCAGTGGAAATGTGTCTCCTATGACTCACCGCTTAGGAGAAGTTGGTTAAATGTGAGCACGCACGAGGGAGGAGACCGTGGCTGTTTATCCACGGCATTAGCAGAAAGGACAGGCTGCCAAATTATTTCTCCTGTACCTGTGTTAGTACTTAAGGCACAGAGGCAGCGCCAGAGTATAAAGGCGCCAAGATAGCCCCACATTTGTTTATGGAACTGAAAAGCAGCGCGGTCGTGAAAGTGAAAGCGACCGCGCTGGGTTAATTAGTAACCTGATCCAGGAATGCAGCTGGTACACTGCGTGCCGCTGCTCGCTCCGCTCGCTCCCGAGACCCATAAGCCATGGGAGTGAACGTTTACAGAAAAGGCGGGACATACCCCCGCCTTTGGCCATTTGCGTGCTTTCATTTTTGAAAGCCACACGCACTGGCCAATGAAATGTGTGGGTGTGAACAAAATCACACGGAGAAGTCTCTAGGAATTTGGGAGTGCTTACAAGAAGCCTCCCCATAGAGCAGCGCATGCGCGCTGCGCTAGGCTCGACCTAAAAAGGGATGTTTAAGCCTGGCAAAAAGTTTATTTTGCCAGGTTGAAACGTCACTTCAAGACTGCACCCAGGCTGCAATGGCAGGCCTGAGACATGTTTAAAAAGGCTACTTCAGTGGGTGGCACAACGAGTGCTGCAGGCCCACTGGGAGCATTGAATTTACAGTTCCTGGGTACATGTAGTATCACTTTACTAAGAGCTTACAAGTAAATTAAATGTGCCAATTGGGTTTAAGCCAAGTTTACACCATGTTTAAAGCAGAGAGGACAAGCACTTTAGCACTGGTTAGCATTCACAAAGTGCACAGAGTCCTAAATGCTATCAAAAACTTTTTCAGAAAACAGGAGGGTTTAAGGTAAAATATTTTGGGGTGACCCTGCAGAGAGAGCCAAGTACAACAATGGGCATCACTTTATTTCTCCTGTTTTACATTAAAGGGTAACGCTTTGTCTTTAATTCTTGGCATATGATATTAGGACATGAGTGGCAGGCAGAATCCACATGCAAGTCAATTGTCATGTGCACCATATATATGGATTAATGAAATAGAATACCTGGTGGAGTGGGCTGGTGGCAGAGTTAGTTTGTTCAATCCTTGCATAAAGGAAGTATTACAAAAGGCAACATTGTTCGATGTGTAAAGCGTTAGTCTTCTGCCTAAATCAGGAGTTGTGGCACATATACTTCTTGTCCCATCGTTTTGTAATCCACTTCACAATGTCTGCAAGCATGTTGGATGGTTTCCAAGCATGGCAAAGATGGAGCTTTGCAGCAGAGTGGTGTACCCCAAAATCTAAACAACCCCTAAATTGACCTTAGTCAGATTTCCCACATTTCACTAAATCGGACAGGGTGTTAAGCCTTAATTTCATGAGGCAATGTGCCCCACGTTAAGGTACCTCCCAAACATCAAAAACGTGAAAGTAAAATTAAATAGGGTGAAACGAATGGGTCCAGTAAATACCTGTGTTCTAGATCAATGAGCAATTGAAGGGTTTATTACAGAATTCTAAAATAAAGTGATACAGAATCAGTGCCTTTAAGGCTTTCAATGCAGAGTTATACAGAGTATGGAAAAGCCAAAAAATATTCTAAGTCCCAAATGGGCATCAAAATCAGAAAATAAATGGGCAGCATCTTTGGAAGCATCTAGGTCATCAGGAAAATCTTTGGGCTCACTCCCAAAATCAAAGGTTTTTATACATTATTCTTGCATAGGAAATTACAGAAATTACAGTACGACTGCGGTGTGAGCCAATGTATCATTGCATCAGCAAATCAGAGCGCATGAAAACTAAACTTCACATTGCATTAGCACTTGAGCACCAAGCCACTACATGAATAATAATTCAACACCCTCTATGCTTATGTCGTCTGGAGATGCTATAACAGAATACGATACATTAACAATAACGTATGTGAATGAAGAGAGCACAGTGATTCAACAGAAGAAACCTTGGGATGTTACAATAGTAAAACAGAGAAAGAAAGAGCAGAATAATAACAACAGTGGACATAAACAATTATATGTCGTCTTCACTGTGTGCTGCAGCGTTTGTGAGGAGAAAATGTGGGTGGGGAGCAGAATTTGTGACATAGATGACTTACATTTTAAGCAAAATGGAGTCTGAACTAAAATGTGGCCTATTTAACATTCATCAGAAAAACACAATTGTTCACATCATAGAAATCTTGTTTCAAGAGCAATAGCACCACTAAATCCACCTACATAAATGAAATTGAGTGTGAAACTACATTCTGCTCATGGTTAAAAATGCACAAAATTATAAACATATAAAAAGTCTTACAGAGCTCACACTTCATGTCCCATGCCTTGGCCCCTGATCTGCTGACCCATATTAACATTTTTTCTGCAGTTACTAGGGTCTCACTCCAGTCAATGTACCTACATCATAACTTTATATGTACCGAATTCAACTCTTTGGTTCTAATTACATCAATTGTTCACAATGGTGAAAGTTTTAGGTGGCGTGGCTATGATTCCAATGAGTCTACAAGCTGCACAAAGGTCTCTTCAGTCTCAGACTTTCAACTCAAACAGCTGAATGATCAGTTCACCACTTTGTTCAATATTTTACTTTATATATTTAAGGCTTTTAGGGATTTAAAAATCCCCACAATGTGTTTTTTTCCCCCTAATAATGATGACCACTTGATTGTTGGTTGCAGAAATGTTCTTCCTGTATTCTATAACTACTTTTTCTGAGGACATTGTAAGGTGTGGGGTTAAATCTGAAGGAGTGGTACCGACTGAGCATGCACAGCTGGCTGTTCATGTAGTAAGGATCCAGGTTACACTAATGACTGAAGAAACACCCTCCTAGCAGGCCCCTCAAACAAATGCACAAGAGGGTAATTTTGAGTGTGTGTGGTTTTTGTTAGTGCAAAGACCTGTGCAGGAGATTCTCTCCAAATTATAATCTCGTATTAGAAGGTTTCAGATACTATATTGACAATGTTGGGAATGAGATTACAGAACAATTACAACCTTTTCTGAGGGCAATAAATACACTACCAATGTTGGCAAAGAGGTTTCAGCACCATAAACATGATAATGTCACCCTTATGAAATGTCTTTGTATTGCATGCCTTTCTTCACTAATGTTCATAGGTCTCATGAGCCCTCCTCTTGCTCTTTAGAATCCATTGCCATGTGTTGACAGATGGCTGACTGCTCATCGCCATATGGACGTTACTCAGTAAAGGAAGGTATATCCTACTACCCATCACAACAAAGACAACAGATGCATGATATTTTTAAGTGGTGTAGTTACCCACATGTTAGGGATTCAATGATGTAAAAAGTCTCACTAATCACTCATTTCTAATGGTTAAACATCCTGTGGCAATATAGCATAGTCCACAATGTCTGAATTAATATATGTGCAGAATATTCAGTTATAACTGTATCTTTCATAGGAAATATTGTTTGCCATGCTTGGAATACAAAATACAGTGCTCAACTTGAATTTTTTTGATAATGGTCAAAGTGGGCTAAAATTGTCAGTGTATACCATGGTGGTATACTAGGTAGGTTAATAAATTTTATAATTTGGATATTTTCAATTATAGTTTATAGCATTTTAATGCACTGCATGAAATGTGCTTTGTTCTTGGTGCCAAGTTTAGTATGCCAAGCTTGTGGGACTTAGTGGCTTGTTTACAGTAGTTAGCCATTCACCAAACATCATCCACATTTGAGCTGTTAATTCCTTCAGGCAGGGAACTCAAGTTACACAATCTCGTAATGCACTTAAATATACTTATGATAGACCTGCTAAGCGTATGTGTAAGGTCTTAAGATTTGATACCAATTCTTGGGATGTCACTTCCTCTGAGGTCATGGGCCGTGATGCCACTTCCTGTGATGTCACACAGAATGTCACGCACTGTGATGTCACTTGCATACCGACTTACATGGTTAATCCCGGCACTTTTTTTTTTTTAAGACTTGTGCCCTGGTTAGAGGCATACTGATACGTAAGCTGTCTCACAAGTAACAGTAGCCCTACACAAGCAGACATCTCTCACACTTTGCACTCTTGCATTGTGGACAACCTAGCAATGTGCTACACACTCATGAGCAGGCATGATTCTGTGGTTTAAGCACTCACTGCAGTTAGCGAGTGCCCTGCGGTTCACAGGATCGAATGAAGAGAATGACTGTGGAGTGTGTTGTATCATGCATTCGTGCACAAGAGGGGCGTGGACACTAGTGCAATGAATGTAGTGCCTGCCACTCACTGTATCACTTGTGGTTTGTGTACGGCAAAGTAGGTAAGATAGTGTATTTTTTTAAACGTGCTTGCTAGTCAGAGGTTCTGATACACTTGGATGAGTCAATTCAACCTCCATCCTTCCGAGGGTTATAAAATTCATGCTACGAGTTAATTTGTAAGCACCAATAGGCAATTTAATTTTAAGCATGCAGTATACAAATGATTAATAAGTATGCATTCATCATCATTTTTGATTATGACTAAGCTATTGACATCACCCGATGGCAACAAATACCACACACTCACCCAACAGTTGACATTGGGCACAACTTATCACACACTTTCAACACAAGTCCGATATGCCATACAGTTGGTAGCATCATACTCCCAACAGCACTTCAAACCCAGTAACGCATATTAATCACTCCTGTCCAGTTATAAATTGTGGTACTTCTTCAGAACAAAATAGACCAGTGGTTCTTAACCTTTTGACATCTGTGTACCACCGATGTATCAGTACAGGAAGCGGAGGATCCCCACCTAAACAATTTCTACATTTTGAATCTCAAAACAATGCACAAAAATACAGAAACAAGTAACATCAAATAAGCAAATTATTAAATATTTTATTTACTTTACGAACAAAAAAAATTTGCTTTATTTCTGAAAGGCGAAATGATATACTAGCCTCTAGAACAGAGGTCTTCAAACTTTTTTGCTCTGAGCCCCCCTGAGCAAAATGTTTTGAGGTCGGGCCCCCCCTCCAAAACTTTATGGCAAGGATTGGGAGAGCGGGAGGGACATGGATGCGTGCAGGAGGCGGGGCTTATGAGATGATTTCAGGAGTACTTTTTCTATAGTTCATGAACCACACTAAATATGAGACTTATAAAACAGCAAATTAATCAAACAAAAACATGAATTGTCCCCAAAATATCGCTCCCCATAATTGGGGTGTTTGTGAGCCCCTCACACTCTTGGACCCCAATGCAACTGCACCTACTGCACTAATGATAACTGCAGTCCTGAGTAGCAGGCTATCTCCTCTGCATCCTTTAACTCTTCCCCATCATGCCTGACCATCACTCCAATCTTGAAACAGGCTCTCTGTTCTGTTCTGAAAAAAGAGCTCCCACATGTTGTATCCCTTTTTTTTTGCAAGGGTGCCCTCAGTCATTATGTTAGAAAGGAAGATAAGCTCCCATGTCCCTTTTTAGGTCTCGGCCTGGCGTTGGAGTGCGCATGCGCTCCTCGCGTGCGAGAGCTATAGTAAACACTAGAAAGAAGGGGACTTAAATCCACGCCCCTGTGTCCGAATCGTTTATGATTCGCTCGCGTCCTGATTTATGTTTAATTCTGGCTTTCAATTTGCTGGACGTCATTTTTGTTACCGCCCTTGCAGTTTTGGAATGCCCCATCGCGACAAGCGCATCTGTTTTCACTCAGCCCAGACGCAAAGACTTTTCTTATCTGCTTGTTTATTTAACAAGCAGATAAGAAAAATTCTTCACGAGGGCTGTGAAGCAGAGAGCCACGGCGCACAGGCATTCCGAGGGCGCCTGTTCCCAGCAAACTGAGCTCCATAGTTTGTTCTCTTGAACGCCCCTGGCTGTCACCTGACAATGGCAAAGTTCACGGCTCTACAGACTTCTAACATTTCACCTCTAGCTGCCAGACACTATGATCTGTTAGTTTGTGGAGCTATGTGTAATTCCAGCGCCCAGAGCTTCTTTGAGCTGTGTTTATTTCTATTATTTTTGGCTCTGGTTTAAACGGTTTCGATGATGTGTTTTCTTTAAGCCTGAACCCAGAGATCATTAAACCATAATCAGCTTGAACATTTACGGGTACTCCCGGCTAGGTTATGAACCTATGTCGATATTTATTTTACAGACTGTTTTTCGCAGCATCCCCCATTACTTGCTGAATTTCCTTGGTCACTTTCTAGTTTTTCTGTTGCTGCCGCATTCATTTCCAAAAAAGAAAGGATACCGTTACCTTTATGGAAACTTTGTTATTCTTAAAACATTGTTGGCTCTTTCCCATTAGCAACTTCTAGGTATCCCGCCGCCTAGTGGCAGGTCAGAAAACTGCTCCTAAACAGGTTATTCAGAGGTTTGAGCGCTGGTTACAATAATGCACGAGTCCCTCTCTCAGCCCTACTTAAAAGCGCGCTGTAGCCAATTTCCTACTTGGAAAATAAAGGCGACAATCAATTTGTTTCTTTTGGCCTATTGGTGAGGGGTCAGCAGGAATGATGCCTTCTGGGAGGTTGTTGCCATCTTATTCTGCACTCAAGCCAAACCTGGTTCAGATGAGGGCACGCAGACCACAAACGTACATCCGATGACTGCCCCCAAGGAAGAGACGCAGGGGTTAGGCCGGCAGCTCTGTAATCTGTCAATAACAACTGGACGGCTTAAAGCCGGAATGGTAAGGAATAGGCTACCCACGCTCAAGAAAGAAGGAAATGGAGGGAAAACAGGGAATTATGATTGAAAGTAAAATTAAAAGGATCCAATGTTTTTGGGAAAAGGGAAGGAGCAGGAATGTGTCTCCATGAGAATTTGCTGAGCAAAGAGGCAGGGTCTATCTAGTGGCTTAAACACGAAGCTGATGAGTGTGAGCAGCGCATAGGGAAACATACCTGATGCTTGCATAGAAATGGCATGCAGAGCCCTGAATTAACAGTTATAGCGGTAGTTTCCAGTCCCAACACTTGATAACAGCGAGAATAGGAAAGAGCAAGTGCATAAGAATATATCAAATTGAAACAGAGTAAAAACACAGATAAAATGTACAAAAACGTTGTGTACATTATCGGATCCGTCCAAAGTTACCGAACTGGATTTTAGGGCTAACATCAAGTGAATAACATGACAATTTATTTTCCGCATAGATCTGGTTTATTTCTTTACATTTTCTGAATTACCCGGCATCTTAATCTATGGACTGCAGTTTTTGTTTGGGGTTTGTAGTGGCTCTTCAGCACCTCAGGAAAGCACACCTTAGATTTATTCGACCTTGTTTTACCTTAAAGTATATAGCAGGCCCAGAGCCCCGATTAGTGACTCTTTCATAAGTACACGGAGTCGGCACAGTTAATGAATTAAGGGGGGATGTCAATAATTCCCCACATTTCAGTAGTATTAGCTGTGTAGATATTCTGTTCTTCCACCTACAGATGCTCGACAGCATTACTGCTTACCCGACTGTTGCATTGCTTGCTCTGGGTACCTGTCCTACCAGGCCTGGTCCCTTGCCTTCTCCTGTTCTGCTCACACTGGCAGAGGGGTTTACATCCCTTTGTTCCACAACTGCGTCCTACAGATAAGAGCCCCAACTCCTTCCTTATTAGTGTACATTTCTGTAAATTACCTTTCTATCAATAACAGGGCTATTCAAAGTTATTTCATGATGGTACAACAGTACAAGACCATGCAAAGGACTGAAAAAATATGCTAACATTTAAATTTCTTTCCAAATATGGCACCTATCCATGCACACTCCTTATTCATCCAGTTACTCATCCTGGCCAAGATCAGAAAAAGTCTATCCCGCTACTATTTATCATGTCATTATGCACATCCCATGTGAGCTCGGAAAAGTCGGTCGGTGCCACTCTTCTGAAGTCGGACCAGAGCGAGCAAGAAGACAAGGCAAATGAACCGACGGAGAGTGTTAAAATAAAGAGCTTCAATGTTAGAAATTGTCAAGCACTCTGCTACAACAGTTCTATGGAACATCAATGACGATAAACGAAGACGGTAACCAAGACAACGCTTCAAGCAGTTGAAAGGGGCTAATCCAAATGGGAACCAAGGAGCAGCCTAACATGCACCTACTCCTCACTCATACATGAATCACTAAAACAGGCAGTGCTTTGAAGCCCCACAGAAGCTGAACTACAAGGTTCACATCAACCATCATCTTTTAGTCACCCAGTGCATAGCTTTATCAGCTAGTGTTTATTGAATCGCTCACAGTGCTCCGACCTAGAGAAAGAACTATGAATAAGAGCTTCTAAAACAAGCATTTGCAATGCAATAGGTCTCGCAGTTGTGAGAGTTTGAGCTATTGGCATTGTAAATGGCAATGCGTTTTATTTACGTGTTGGTTTTTAAAACATAAATAAAAGACATTGTCATTTACAATGCCAATAGCTTAAACTCTCGCAAATGCGAGACCTATTGCATTGCAAATGCTTGTTTAAAGGTAGACAGTCATAATTGTGAAGCAGTGGGCCCCTCAAACCCCTGGGCCCCAGCCCTGCTGCATCTGCTTCATTAATGATAACTAACAGTGGCCACTTACACACCTGGCAGCAGTACCTGCTGCGCTGATGAATGGCCCTTTATGAAGCCTGGAAATGCAGCAAATACACGCCGTACTTCCAGGCCATCTTCATTTACATGTATTTGCAGAGGTATTTGTGCCCCCTGGGAACCCATCCACGCCCCCCCAGAGGGGCACGCCCCACAGTTTGAAGACCTCTGACATAAACACTCTTCCCCTCAACGCAGACAGCCTTGCACTATGGTGCAAGGGTGCCTGCGTAGGCGCTAGACAGCTAAATTTAGCACCAGCGCAGGGGAACGCAGGGTTGCCCCATATTCTTGTAAATATGGCGCAGCCTCTGCGTTTCTAAAGTGACGGAGCGTGTCGTTAGCCTTCTTGGCTTAACAACACGTCGCTTCGCCACTTTATTGTAAATATGCCCCCTAGTTCCTTAATTCTCCTCAATATGTTTATGTTTCAGTCTCCAACGAGTTCTTTGTGTGACAGATTTAAGAGGTATAGGTCTTAGAAGAATAACATGATGACAAGAGGTAAAGGGGGTTGTGATAAAAGAACTATTTGGGAGATTACTGAAAAATAATCCTGGGAGGTGATGGATTATACACATGAAAGTGGGCGTAGAGGTTCGAATCAACGGGATGTTGAAAAATGCAACTCATGTCCAATTAAAAATGGATGCCGTACGTAGAAAAGATGTTTAGTGTTATTTGCAGAGGGCCACAAAGCGCTAGGTCAATTCAGAACGCAAAATCTGAAATTAGAAACATCTTTCATGGTCGCCCTGTTGTCAGCGCATTCTCAATATATGAAGCAAAGACTTGGACTTAAACAACAGATATTTATTTTTTTGCAGCGAGGTTGGGCATAGATGCATAAAAGAGTTGCGAATTGTGCCCACTATGTGCACCAAAAAGCAGAATAATATTTAATCGACTTGAACAGTGTGCTCTTCTATGGCATCACAAATCCCACAAGTTTGTAGAGTTGAAAAGTATAGATGGGCGAGCCACTGAAGGCTCGAGTCTGAATCCGGGCTCTGGCTCAGCTCGAGGTCCTATTGGAACATCGAGCCCTTAAGGAGCATGGCTTTCATGTGGCTTCTACCTGCCTCCCTCCCTTTACCCAGGATCTGGCATTAGGGACAGAGCTGCATAATGCGGAAGTGGGGATCCAGGTGCGAGTCTCGGCGTCGGCTCAATACCCTGTGATTCTGGGCAAATCACTTAATCTCCCCGTGCCTATAAACAATCATGTAACCTTGTGTAATGTAACTGGTGCTCATGTTAAGCGCTCGGCCATCTCTGGTCGAGTTCACGCTGTATTTAAAAACTGCAGAAAAATGAAGTAAGAGGTAAAAACAAACCCTTAACATAAGGAAAGGCAAATGGATACGCATTTTCCGCTGATTTGCAAACCAGAAAACCTGGATAAATCGCGGGCTCCTCGCTTATTAAATTGTGTGATCTTAGGCAAATATTTTATTTCACCAAAACTGTTTTCTTCATTATCGCGTAGAAGAGCACTTTTAAATGTGAGTTCAGACGACCAGTTTTACAAAACTATCACTTTTAATAAGTACTTTTCACTGCGGAATATAGTGTGCCTTATTAATGTCAAAGCTTCGACAGGTTAAAGAAATACACTTTTAGGAATTTTGAGGAGGCCTTATCATATTTTACTTGATGTTTGTTGTATGATTTACTTAGCAAATATTTTCAGTGCTTGGCACCTACACAGGCTCTAGGATGCGAGCCAGACCCTCGGCTCTGGCTCGCTTCTAGTTGAAAGAAACGTACAGCTTTCCCAGAGTATTGTAACTACATTGAACAGAACGTTTCTACGATATGTATTTTCTCCTCAGTTAGTTTGCTAGACTGCAAAATACGCACCACCTCGAGCAGGGAATCAGAAAGTTTCCGATTTGCTGCCTAGTTTATCAGAAAGTGATTTTCTGTGCAGAGCACTTTATATTCTTTGATCTGGAAGTATAATCGTAATCTGTATATTGACCCTGCCAGCACACTCACTGACCCCCGCCCCCACCTCAGTTCTCACTTTCACTTCGAGGGCTCGGAATAAATGAAGACAGCCTGGAAATGCAGCAAATACACGCTGTACTTCCAGGCCATCTTCATTTACATGTATTTGCAGAGTGATTTGCGCCCCCCTGGGAACCCATCCACGCCCCCCAGGGGGGCGCGCCCCACAGTTTGAAGACCTCTGCTATAATATAAAGGTATTTTTTGCTCCTAATGCATGCTGTGTTTTTGTTGGTGAATACTAGTGCTTTAATTGAGGCTACCAATCATCCATGCTAGATTTTGTTTGCTGTGCGTGTGCTGCTCCCACAAATTAAGCTAAGGATACAAACTTCATTAATAGCCTCCAATTTCAAATTCTTCACATTTACAAAGCTTTTTTAAAAGTTCAATTTTACATTTTGCTTTTCTAGGTGTACATACCTTAATAATCTGCTAATATTATTTCATTTTCTAGACATTTGTGAACCCCCTGAGTAGGCGCTGCGGACCCGCAGGAGTGCATGAAGCCCAGGTTAAGAACAGCTGCAAAAGTCTAATGTGTTTGTGTACGCCACTACAACAAAGCAGTATAGCTCCCAACACATTACCACCTCAAGAGCATATTTGTCTCACCAAACCAACAAACAGCTTAGAACCATTCAGAACAATTTAACTTATACACCACGCTTGCACAAAATTGCATCAAAACTAGATCATTTGGTAGCGTTGCCAGTCTACAGAATAGTCTGACCAGGCCTAGTCAGAGGAAGGAGGTAAATGGCAAAGCCTTTCAACGTGGACATTCATACACATGGTGGACAGATCCCAGGCAAGACTGGAAATAATTAATTTTTCGCATTACCCAGTACAAACACTTAGTACGTAATGCATTTGACTAACCCTTCTTAACGGGCTGATGATAAACAGGGTATGTATCCCAGAAGGAAATGAAAGGGACATGCACGCTTCAAAAGCTACAGTGCCATACAAAGTGCTCGAGAAATGACGATATCCGCCTAAAAAAGGAGCAAAATGTTTTGAAACTTATAAGGGACTATCTGATTACAGGGATTGTAGTTTTGAACGTGTAAGGGATCTGTTTATTTGCATTAATTGTTTTTATGTTTGCTCCTATCGATTCTTTGGCTTCCTGGTGTGGCTGGCCAGTCAAGGCTGCAATTGGCCCTTTCCTATGATCTTGGCCTTCCATTACTGCTTCCCTTCACCTACCTGTAGGTTTATCTCCAACTCCTGCGCAATCTTTTTAATGTGTTTTACTTGGCACGTATTAGACATACTGTTGCATACATCATCATAATAGCACTGACCCAGCTTAAGAAACATGTGAGCAGATCCCATTATCATGAATCACAGTTAGATGTGCCAGTTTGTTTCTGTTTTAGGCCGTCATTCTTTGATGTGAAATTAAACCACCCTCAACTCCTGCACAACTCTCGCCTGCACAATCGACCCTTGAAGTCAACAATTTGCTTAAAAGTATCTCAAATTAGCCGACGATATGAAACAACATCTACAAGATCTCAGAGCCCAGCAGGAGCAATCATCTTTATAATGTGTAAAAGAAGATAGCTACTTATCGTAGTATGGTATAATCATAATATCGTCGGGGGAATCGACGGGTTCAACATTGCTGATAATGGAGCCCAAGGTGTCTGATGATAAGTCCCACGCTGGCGCTATAAACTGCTCTCTCAGACCTGCTCTCTCTTCTCTATGAAGATGTGCGCTTTTGAATTAGCTCCCCTGCGCCATCTTGAAAAGGTCACAGAGGACTAGAGACCCATCCTAGCTCCTCAAGTACCCTGCATTAATGCCCCTGAACACCACAGGAGCGGGGGAGGACTGCTGCCCAGTGTATCGAGAGATAAAACAAAAATAGGACGCACCTCATAAGGAACTGTTTACTTGCAAGCATCATAGTTTTGAACTCAAGAGGGATCTGTTTACATGCATGTTTTTCATTGTTGCTCTCCACGGGTTGTTTGATGTAACTAGGACTGCTTTTCACCTATTTCTCTCCCTGAGACAGTTGCACCTCCCCTTCCATCCAGACACTTCGTAATCTCTCCTTCCTGGACATCAGTCCCAGGTGCCCAGGTAAAGTGTAGAGAGGTTAAGGGCTTGTTCCTGTGGCATCATACCTGCTTGAGCTGCCTAGGGGTTCCATGCCAGAGGCACCAACAGAACTAGATCGTTTAATGTTTCTTGTAACTCTTCTAGACCATCCACCTCTTCCCTAAATCTAACCATGTTCTCTCCAGAGCATTACATTTGGCTGGGTGGATACATTACCTCCTCGTAAGTCTTCCTCGCCACCAGAGTTACGAAATGAGCTTTAGCTCCATACACCAGAACCCTCCAAAGCAAATTAGCATCCCATACCTCCCATCCCTCCCCAACATGGCCGACCTCCGTCACCCTTGACCCAGTATAAGGGGAGGGTCGTCCCACCCAACTTCCTGTTTTTTTTGTTCTGCGCTGCAGACTCTCCTGGTTCGCTTTTCAGGTAAGTGAGGGCGAGGTCCTGCTCTAGCAGTTCCCACAGCCCTGGGGGTGAGGCCCTGCGCGAGCGGGCTCATTGTCTGGGTTCCCCTCCCTTCCCCCGCGCCTCGTGGCTGCCGGCTGGTGGCAGGGACGTCTCCCCTTGCGCTGGTCTCTGGCGGGGTGGGGCTCTACCCCTATGATTCTCGCCCTTAGCGGTCTCGGGGGGGGGGGGTTTGTGCTCTCCTATTATTGCTTAGCCTGCACTAGCGGGCTCTGGCGGGATTGTGCTCTCCTATGTTGATCAGCCCTGCACTAGCGGGCTCTGGCGGGATTGTGCTCTCCTTTGTTGTTTAGCCCTGCACTGGCGGGGCTCTGGCGGGATTGTGCTCTCCGTTTTTATTGGCCCTGTACGTCGGGATTGTGCTCTCCTATGTGGTTTAGCCCTGCTCTGGTGGGTTGGTGCTCTCCTGTTTTTGCTTGGTCCTGCTCTGGCGGGATTGTGCTCTCCTATGTTGTTTAGCCCTGCTCTAGCGGGCTCTGGCGGGCATGTGCTCTCCTATTTTGTGTTGGCCCTGCTCTAGCGGGCTCTGTCGGCTTGGGGCCCTGCACTTTTGGGCTCACCTCGGTGTGCTCGCCCCTCTGCGGCTGTTGCTGGCCGGCGCGCCTGTGCCGCTCTGTTTGTACCGCGTTCTGCCTAACGTCCGTCTGTTTGTGGGGTCGTGGGGCGCGGGACGCTCTCCTGCACGCCTCTTCACCCGTCTCTGCAGTTGGACATCCGGGGGTTTTTCTTCGCTTCCTCTGGTCTTCCTTCCGGTCCCTCCTCTCGAAGGTCGGTGCCTCGCTCGGCTGGCTTCCTGCTCCCTTCCGGCTCCCATTGGCTTGTTGCTCTTGGCATTTCTTGCATGTTTGGGGCCCGGTCGCTGTGCGTGTTGCATGGCGGCTGTCCTCGATTCGGGGGTTCGCAGGTTGGCCGGCCATGGGTATGTGTTTGGGCAGTTGACTTTGGTGACCCCTTGTGATTGGCTGGTACTGCTCCTTCTGTGATCAGCCTGCCGCTTCCTTTTTCTTTGCCTCTCCCGAGCTGGGTCTGTTTCTGTTGGGCTCTGGGACCGGTCGGACCTGGGTGAGTTGTCTCCTGCCCGTGTCCGGTACTGGGGCTCGGTGCTTCTCTTTGGCAGAGTGGGGGTGTGCGGGGGCGCCCTCTGTCGGCTTCTCTGCTTGGGTGCCTGTTTACTGCCGGCTTTTCTTTTTGCCTCTTGTTGTGGGGATTGAGGCTCAGTGGTATGGTGCATGCTTTGCGTGGTGGGGGCCCGGGTTCTATCCCCGGCCTCCCCGGTACTCTTGCCATGCTTACTGAGTTATTAAGAACATTAATGAATGGATAATAGAGATATAAATGTTGATGAGGGGAGTGATTTTATACTTTGTTACGCCCTCTCTGGGATGCTGTTCTCTTTTCTTTGCTCTCTTGGGACCGTGCCTTGGTTGCTTATTGTTTTGCATGGCTGGTTGGTCACGTAGTGTGCCTTCTCTGTGCGGTTTGGGTCTGGGTCCCTGCACTTCTTTTGTTTTAGTTGGGAGGCTCCCATCTCTCTTCCAGCTGCAGCCTTACGTTTGAGGGGTCAGTGTCTGCTCTTCTATGTTGCATTCTTGTACTCTGTGGAGGGGGTATCTGCTCTTCTATTTCCCCTTTTCTGCGCTGGTTGATGTAAGCAATTTTTTTGTTGTGTGCTTGTCCCTGGCGGTTGTGGGGCAGTTTGTCCGTCCCGGGGCTGATGCTTTGATCTGCCCCCGTGTCCTGGTCCTGCTTGTCCTCGGTTTCCGGCTGTCGGGGCCCCGGTTGGGGGGGCTTCTGTTGCCTTTCGTCCCGACCTGGGTGAGTTGTCTCCTGTCTGTTTTGGACTCCCTCCTCCTGGGGCTTTCCTTCTTGGCCACGCCTATGTGGGAGGCTCGGTTGGCGCGCCTTTGGGTACTTCCAGTACGTGGGCCGTTCGTCTGGTCCTCCGGTTTTGTGTGTGGGTCCTGCACTCTCGGTTCTTCTGCCCCATGGTCCTTCACAATGGTGTTGGCCTTGGTCGGGTTCGTCTGCAGGGGTGGGTTTCGGACCAAGGAGCTATGGCTCAGTGGTAAGTCTTGTGCCTCTGGTGGCGCAGGTTCCCACTGCACAGGGGTTCAAAGAGTGCTCCCATCCCTTATTGCCTGGCTGTCCTCTGCCTCTTCTTTCTCTTTGGGACTCTTCTAGTCCGGTGGGTCTGCTGGGTCCTGGCTCTTCGGGAGTTCCGGGTCCGCCTGCTATGGTCCCTTCTGGTTCCTCACCCGGGGCTTGGTGTCCCACGGGTGTCCCTTGCTGATGGTCAAGGGGTTGGGGTTCTTTCCTGCAGGGCGGCGGCCGTCCTTGTTGGGGGGGCTGGGTTGTCTCCCGGCCTCGGTTCCGGTCCTGTATGTCCGTGGATGTTGTCTGGGACTGGCACGGTACTTCCCTGGGCTTGTCTTTCTCTGTTCCCGTTGGTGGCCCATCTCTTGCCCCAGTGGGTCCCTTATTCCACAGATTCCGTTCGGCCGGTGGTTGTGTCTCCGCTGTTTCGGTCCTGTCTCGTTTGGTGGTGTCCAATCTCTACTGTGGTCTTCCTTTTCTGGGGTCCCCTTCCTGGGCGGTTACTAGGCCTGGGCGGTGAACTTCGCTCCGTTCGCGGAGTTTTCTGCACTCCGCACTCTGTGGAGCTCGCGGAGTGCAGAAAACTCTGCTTCGCGATGTGCAGCGGAGTTTTTTCCCCGCTCGCGATCGCGAACAGTAAGTTCGCGATCGCCGAATAGTAGGTTAGCGGCGTGATCTGCCGCTCGGGTCGATTTCTACCCGAGCGGCAGGAATACCAGCACAAACTGCAGTTCGCACTGCACTCCGCCACTCGCGGAACTTCGCAGAGTTTTTTTGTAACTTTGCGGAGTTCCGCGTAGCAAAACTCCGTGAACTACGCCCAGGCCTGGCGGTTACCTCCCCTGCCTGCTTGGGGGTGGGGAGGCGTCTTTGGATTCCCGGTCTGTGCAGGCTCAGTAGATTCGCCTGCTGGCGGGTTGCTCGTCCCGCTTCCAGCTTCTGTGGGCCGTCCGTTTGGCTTTTCTGGTGTTTGCCCCTGCCCTCCGGAGGCGTCTTGTTTCTGGCCCGGCCTGCCTTTCCGGTGGGTTGAGCTATCTCTGTCGCCTGGGGGTTGTGGGGTTCGCTGCTGTTGGCTCCTTGGGCTGGTGTTTTCTACTGGGCAGGGGTGCCGGTGTTGTCACTCAGGCCGGTTTTTCTCCCGGGGTGGGGGCACTGCTTGACGGTTCACTTGTGCTGGGTCCTTCCTCCCCTGGCTTCCTTCTCCCTTGTCGGCAGTGTCCCTTCTGTCACGGGTGCGGTTTGAGTTCCCGACAGGGGATCTTTTTGCTCCGTGTTCGCTGCTCTCTTGCCTTGCTTCGACGCTCTCCTCCCGTGCTCGGGGGCGTGGTGGCTGGTTGCACGTTGTTCCGTTGCCCGGGCTCCCTGCTTCCGCCGGTCCTCAGTTTCCTTGGCTTGCGCGTGTTCTGTGCATGTTTGGCCTGGACAAGGCATTTGTTGTGTTGGCACGGTCCCCTTGGTTCGCCGCCCTTGGTTGCTTCTGCCTTGGGATTGGGTTGTCCGGGGGCTCTGGACTTTCCTGGGTCTTCCTTTCCCATTGTGGGGTCCTCCGCTTCCTGTGGGGGTTCTGTGTCTTCTTCCGGCCTGGCTCTTGTGTGGTTTTGTCTTGTTGAGCCTACTGTCTCAGGTTTGCTCCCTGGTGGTGGTGGCGTTGCTTGAGGGCTCCCGTCACCCGGCTACCTGTGGCCGTACCACCCTGAATGCACCTGATTTCATCTGGTCTCGGAAGTTACGCTGGGTTGTGCCTGTTTGTAATTTGGTTGGTGTCCCCCTGGGAATGCCTGGTGCTTTTGGCCACGGCTATTTCTGCGGCCCCATTGTGGGTTGCTTTTCTTTTCTGTTGGCTTTGCCTTGGGCCTGGCCCCTTCTGCTCTTCGGGCTCAGTGGGTGGCCTTGCGGGCGTTCCGCGGTCCTCTGTTGGCCTGTTTGGGTCCTTTGGTGTCCGGGTGGCTTCGGAGTTGTTTCCTGCTGCGTCCGGGGGCTCTTGCCTCGGGACGTCCTGGGTTCTTCCATTGGTGTTGCTGGCCTTTCTGTGGGGTTTGTTTGTGCCCATGGGGTCCGTGGCCTTCTGGTTCCTCTCCTTGTTGGTGAGGTTTTTTGGTGGCCTTCGTTTCGGCTGGTCGGCTTGGATTGCTGGGGTCCCTCCTTTGCTCTCCTCTGTTCTTGCTCGTCCTGCCGGGCCGTTTTGTATTTGGTCCTGTTCCTTGGCTTCTGCCCAGGGTCCCCTCGGTTGTCCCCCGTTCCTGGGGGGTTGTTGCCTACTCTCCTGCTGGTCGTTGTGTCGGGGATGGCTTCTGCTCTCTCGCTGTTGGTTGTTCGCCGGGCGGTGTTGCTGTTTTGGTACGGACTGTGTCTTTTTGCTGATGTGTCATCTTGTTTGTCACTTTTGGGTCCGGTCTGGTCGGTGGCTCTTTCTCCACCCTGTATGGTTGAATTCTGCTGGCTGTCTTGCTGGTCTCTGGTGCCCGGGGTTCGGTGGTTTCTATCCGGGTGCCGGGTCGGTCTTCCTGGGGTCTGTTTGTCTCCTGGGCCCTTGTTCGGGGGCCCCCCTTGTGGTTCTCTGTTGGGCCTTTTCCTGGTCCTCTCGGCGCTTGCTCCTGGTTCCCTTCTGGCTGGTGTTGGGTGCTCCTTCGGCTGGGGGGTTTGTTGGGCGGTTCTCGGGGCTCGTTCTTCCGGCTCTTGTAGTTCGCGCCTTCGGTGCTTCTTTTTGGTGGTTGTCCTCCTGTTTGCTTTGGATTCCGCCTTCTGTTTTGCATTCTCCCGTTGTCTGTGGTTTCTTGTGAGTTTCCGTGAAGCCTCTTGGCTTGAGTATATGCTCACTTCGTAACTCTGGTGGCGAGGAAGACTTACGAGGAGGTAATGCCCCGGTTACTTACCGGTAATCTTCATTACTCCGAGTATTGTCTTCCTCGCCACATGAGTTCCCATCCCTCCCTCCCTGTTTGGCTATCGGCTTCATGTGGTTCTTGGGGCTTGGTAGTTCTACAGGAAGTTGGGTGGGTCGACCCTCCCCTTATACTGGGTCAAGGGTGACGGAGGTTGGCCATGTTGGGGAGGGATGGGAGGCATGGGATGCTAATTTCCTTTGGAGGGTTCTGGTGTGTGGAGCTAAAGCTCACTTCGTAACTCATGTGGCGAGGAAGACAATACTCGGAGTAATGAAGATTACCGGTAAGTAACTGGGGCATTCACCTTTATAATTCGAGGGTCTGTTGGCCTACGTATGTTGCTTCATCACAGCTTGAATGGTGTTTCTTGGTGTCCTGTGTTTTAACATCATTGGGTGACCCCAAAGACTTATGGGTAAATGGTGTCTCTTGCCTTCCGGGGTCCCTAGAACTGCTAGCGTTACTGCATCACTATTTCTGAATGGACCCCAGAGACCCAAGGAGAAGTGGGTCTGTAATGTTTTCAACACAGTTTTTACACGATGGACTTTAAAATGCAAGATTTTGCAACGCAAGTAAGTACACTGAGGGTCCTTTTAGTGTATTTAGCAACACAGGACTTTACAACAAGTTAAGTATTTTAACTTATTATTAATTAACAGAAATAAGGTGAATAACGAGTGCAAATAATTTTAAGGGCTTGAGGAGGGGTAAAGGTATGAGTTGGTAAGGGTTTTATAGGTTTCACGGATGGGTAAGGGTACGGGGCTGTAACAGTATTTAAGAGATTTTGGGGTTTAGGTGAGGATATGGGAAGGGGTTAGTAACAGGTTTTTAGGGTTCAGTATTGAGTACGTAAGGGAATGGGATAGTAATGCATTTTAAAAGTTCAGGGATGCATACAGGTACTGGGTTGCAAGGGTTTTTAAGGTTTTAAGGGTTCCTTGATGGTAAGGGACGGGGTAAGTAACAGACTTTTAAGGTCCAGTTTGGTTAGGGTACAGGGTAGTAAGAGGCTTTTATAGTTGAGCGATGAGTAAAGATACTGGGTCGTTTTTTTTTCTTTTACTCTTTTTAGTGTTCAGAGATGGGTAAGGAAGGGGTTGTAACACATTTTTAGGGATCTTGGTTGTGTAAGGGTAGGAAGTAGCAAACGGTCTTTTAGTTTCAGCGGTGGGTAAGGGATTGTATAGTGTTTTAAAAGGTGGGGGGTTTGGGTGATGGGTCTAAAAATGTTATAGTAGTCATAGTTAGGACTGTGTTCCCATAGGACATTGATTTTTTGGTTTGCTGATAACTTTGGCACTGTTTGAAGAATCTTTACGAAACTTTCAAAAGAAAATGTTTATCCACCACAGCTCTTTTCTGGAAAGTTTTGGGTGATCCATCAAGCGGGGATCAAGAAAAAGGGAGGGTCCCTAAGTGCATTCTCCACATGCAATTTTCCATAGAAAATTGAACATCGATATCACAAAAACAGCTGAACAGATTTACACCAGATTTGCCAGAAAGTTAGATCTTGGTCCAGAAAGCGTTCTTTTTGTGATTTGGAGTAAATCAGTTCAGTAGTTTTTGAGAAATTAAGGTAAAAATGTATGTATATCTAGAGATGCAGTACTTCCTCGAAGGATCTACGAATCCTCATGGATCAGCTAGGCCAAATTAGACAATCTCATTGGCTGTTGACAACCTAAGGAAAATGTTGCAGCTGCCATCTTGGGTCTCAGGAACTCAGTCGCCGTGTTTAGAATGAATTAAAAAGCAACACAAAAGGGAGGATGGTACGGGTACCCTGACCCCCTGGGCCATGTGGTGGGTTCCCAAAGGCGTTTTGTGGATCTGCGTATCCTCTGTGGTCCCCTGTCCTGCTCCCCGTGTAGATCTGCAGTGGATCCTGGGCACCTCCCCCCAAAAATGTGAGTGTTCCCTACCCACAGGGGCTAAGCGGCCAGGCCCTGCGCCGAATCCTACGCATTCTGCCATGCGCGGCGGGTTATTCGGTGCCTAACCCCATGGCGCACATGTCCAAGGGCATGGGACCAAAGGCTGTGCGCAGCGGGTTTTGGGTACTTGCAGGGTTTTGGACGTATGATATGCAGCCAGCAACCCCACGCTGCATGCGGTGGGGGGTGGGGCACCCTCAGGAATATAGCCACAGGGCCTTGTTGAACACCTGGTCATGCGCGGCAGGGGTTGGCATAGTAAGGTGTGCTAATAAAATATTATTTTTCATTTTCAAAAAAACTAGAAATTTACTGAAAAAAACAAAGGTAAAGTGACGTTATAGTTAGGTATGGTAATAATAAATTACTTTATATTTTTTTAAAAACTTAAAAATTCACTGAAAAATAACAAAGGTTAAAGTTACATTATAGTTAAGTGATTATGTCAGTTAAAATTCCATTTTAAACTGAAAAACCACTGAGATTCGCCAGTTATAGTTATCTGAGGTAACTATTGCTTGTGCCCTAAAGTTAAATCGGAACTCGCTCTTCTCCATGCACTGCTTATACAGTCACACATTACATCAATCATGATATGTTCCATGATTTTATTAATAACATTCCTAATGACATCTGAAAGTACAACATTTATGACAACATTGTGCGTGGTGGGGGCACGAGTTATAGTTACTTTAGGCCATGAGTTATAGTTACTTCAGATGACTATAACTGGGGAATTTCTGTGTTTTTTTTGGTTAAAATCAATGTTCCTAACTGGCATATTGACTTGTGTGTCTCTCACTCTCACTCTCACTCTATAAATACATGTATATATATTTTTTTCACTGAAAAGAGGAGTGTTTAAGGGTCAGGGATTTTAAAGGTTTTTAGGGTTCAAAAATGGGTAAGGGAAGAGGTTAGTTATATATTTGTAGGGTTCATGGTTGTGTAAGGGTACGGGGTAGTAAGTTATTTTTAGGGTTCAGGGTGAGTAAGGGTAAGGGATGTTAACAGTTCAGGGGTGAGTAAGAGTAATGGCTAGTAAGGGATTTTAAGCATTTTTACGGTTTACTGATGGGCAAGGGAACAGATTAATAAGGAGTGTTTAGGGGAAGGAGATGGGTAAGGGGTATTTATGTTTCAGGGGTGGAAAAGGGATGGCATAGTGTTTTAAAGAGTGGGGGGTTCCTGAGATAGATCTGAAAATGTTTTAAAAAATAATTATATATTTATATATTTTGTCACTGAAAATAACATAGCAAATGTTAAAGTGAAGTTATACGTAGATCTTCCAATAGTAAAAATCAACATTTTCAAAACCAAATGAACCCCACACAAATTCACCAGTTATTTATATTTAACATAAGTATAACTTGTTCTGCTGTATAGTTCAGACATCATCAGCACTGATGTAATATATGCAGTCACAAGCAATATATTATAGCAGTGCAAGTTATATGTAGATCTGTTACGTAACTGGTAAATTTCAGTGTGGTTTTTGTTTTTAAACCTGTAACTTTTTTATAATTAGAAAACTTACGTGTAACTCTACTTTAACTTTTGGTTTTTCTTTTTTTTTAAAGTGAATTTCTGAGGTTTTTTTAACGTAAAATGTTCGATACGTCTGAGGCTAACCCTTGCTGGTCACAGCCTTTGGCCAGTACAGCGTGGGGTTGGCCGCAGGGCCTTGCCTGTGGACCCGGCCCTGCGTCCAACTGCTACTGGGGGTTAAGCCCTCATTATCAGGTGACCACCCATGGACCACCCACTCCACATCCTTCCTTTTTTAAAAATTTGTCTTTTGGTACTGCAGAAGTGCAGGGGTCTGTGCTGGTTTCTGTGAGAGTCCCGCTGGACTGAAAGGTTGACATTTTTTTTTGTTGGCCCCAGAGAGGGCCAAGGGGTCAGGTTACCCCTACCCTGACCCCTGCTACTCTCAGTTTTTTAAGTTTCAGGACACGATGATGGAGTTCTCGGTTCCTGTAATAGCTTCTATAACATTTTCTTTCATGTTGAGGCTAGCTATTAAAATCATTCGGTCCCACGGGACCTCTGGGTCCTGTGGAACTGAACTGGCTGACGGGAAAAAGGGGACTTGCGACCAATCGTATCCCTTAATTTTTTGAATTGGTCCATATAGCTCTTCTTTTTAAAGCTTCATTTCTCAAAAATGGCTGAACAGATTTACACCGAGTCACAAAAAGCTTTGCTTTCTGAGTAAAGATCTGTTAGACCTGGGGGTCTCTAGTTGGCTGAGGTATGTACCTTAGTCCAAATAGGGACCCTTGCTTCTAAGTCAGGGTAAGGAGGGACACACCTTTAGATAACCCCTGCTCACCCCCTGGTAGCTTGGCACGAGCAGCCAGGCTTATCTCCAAGGCAAATGTGTAAAGTATTTGCATCCACGCTCTCAGTGACAGTGATAACACCACAAATGGACTCCACACAAGTTTCATAAAAAACAAGTATAAGTTTATAAGAAAAAAGATATACGATGAGACCACACGATAAAAATCCAACATATGCGTATTTGTAATATTTCACCTTGCCGGTTATTAGGCCAGCAAGCACTGGTAGGTTCTTGCAGTATTAATGAGCAATTCTCAATGATCTAATGCAGTCCAAATGCAATGCTATGCAGTTCGTAATGCAAGAATCAGGCAATTCGTAATGCACCAATCAGGCAGTTCATAAGGCGACAATAATGCAATTCGTAATGCAACAATCAGGCAGTTCGTAATGCAAAAATAGGGCACTTCGTAATGCAACAATCAGGCAGTTCGTAATACAACAATAAGATACTTCAGCACCGATCGCGGTGCTCTGCACGGTCTCTATGCCACTCTTACTGACCCGCGGTCAGCTACTGCCAAAACATGCCCCCAACACTGTTATGATGGAAAACAAGTGCAGCTCCACACTCCGGCCCCGGTACTGCCACTCCTCGGCAAGTACGGGCCGCGATACGGTCTTGAGCGGAGGCTCGCGCTGCAAAGATGGGAAAGGCCGAGAGCGTTTCTCTCGGAGCCCGCACCCCGCCCCAGGCGGCGACACACGCACGCTCGCTGAGCGTTACCTGGGGGGTGCGATCTCACTCTCCTCGCGACTTCGTTGATCTTGGGCAGTGGATCTCGGACCCCCGATGATGATGGTTCGAGGTCTCTCTTTGGCAGAGGCAGGCTCGGGCCGGCGGCACTGCTCCTCTGGGGATGCCGGTCCGGGCCGATGGCAATGACGATCGCAGCAGCTCTGTTCACGCTGCTCGATTGGCGCATAGAACAAGACTGCTCTGGGACACACCGTCACGGGGCAATTCTCACGAAGGTCTCAGGCTGCAACAGGGCACACACACACAGCGTCGCTGAGACTCACTTGAACTCCGGGTGCACACGATCACAGGGAAATCCTCACGAAGGTCTCAGGCTGCAACAGGGCACACGCACACAGCATCGCTGAGACTCACTTGAACTCCGGGTGCACACGATCACAGGGAAATCCTCACGAAGGTCTCAGGCTGCACGAAGCACACGCACACAGCATCGCTGAGACTCACTTGGACTCCGGGTGCACACGATCACAGGGCAATCCTCACGAAGGTCTCAGGCTGCACGAAGCACACGCACACAGCGTCGCTGAGACTCACTTGCACTCCGGGTGCACACGATCACAGGGCAATCCTCACGAAGGTCTCAGGCTGCACGAAGCACACGCACACAGCGTCGCTGAGACTCACTTGGACTCCGGGTGCACACGATCACAGGGCAATCCTCCCGCAGGTCTCAGGCTGCATGAAGCACACGCACACAGCGTGGCTGAGACTCACTTGGACTCCGGGTGCACACGATCACAGGGCAATCCTCACGAAGGTCTCAGGCTGCATGAAGCACACGCACACAGCGTCGCTGAGCCTCACTTGGACTCCGGGTGCACACGATCACGGCACAGTTCTTACGCAGGTCTCAGGCTGCACGAAGCACACGCACACAGCGTCGCTGAGACCCACCTGGAAACTTTTATGTTCCTGAGTTTCCACAACAGGGAGCCAGCTCTCCTCAGGCCCTTGGGGACAAGATACTTCAAGGGAACAGCACACAGCAAAGTCCTCTCAAGCAGGGGGACACAGCACACAGCAAAGTCCCTTACCCTCTCCTTGGTTAAATCAGCAAACTGCAGGCCAGCCCCAGAACACACAGCAAGGGTCAGTCCTTTCCTTCAGTCTCTTCAGCTGTTTGTTCCTTGGCAGAGGTTCCTCTTGACCACGAAGTAGTTTCAATCCTTTTCAGTCTTGATCAGTCCTATGTTCAGGGGTTTCAGCTCTCATAGTTATACCCCTAAATGTCTTTGAAGTCTTTGTGTTCAGGGGGCACTGACCCCTGTCTAAACCAGTTCTGGGTGTCTCCCTGCCAGTGACACCTTCTTCCTTTGATAGTGGGGGTCTGGATCTTCAATCACTCAGCAGGAGATGGAGCCATTGTTTTATGGCGGCAGCCCAGGCCTCTTCACCTCCAGGGGCTACTCCTCCCCCCTACAGTCCAGAGGCAGGTCAGCCTGTTGCTGTCTCACCTCCTCCCCTGGGTCAGGACATTTCCCAGATCCTATCACATTCAAATATAGACCGTCAATCCACAACCAGGCAGAGACACACAGAATTGTTAGAACAAAAAACCAGCCACTTCTAAAAGTGTGGTTTCTAAACACACAATGTAAAAACCACCTTCAGAAAAAGATGTGTTATTAAATTGTGAATTCAGGCACACTAAACTTCACCTCTCCATCTTAAGCCTATGGGAAGATAGGCTGGAAACATATTACGCAGCCTCCCCCATTCTGTCCTAAGTGCAAGATGGCCTTACAAGAGTGAAAAACGAAATGGAGAGTATTTCACTGTTAGGACATGGTACACACCTCAGTACATGTCCTACCTTTCACATACACTGCACCCTGCCCAGGGGGCACCTTGGGCATACCATAGGGGTGTCTGATGTGCATAAAAAGGGAAGGGTACGGCCTGGCAAGTGGGTGCACTTGTCAGGACAACATGGCAGTTTAGCAAACTGCGCGCAGGCACTGCAGTGGCAGACCTGAGATCTCTCTTTAAGGCTACTGGAGTGGGTGGCACAATTAGTGCTGCAGGCCCACTAGTAGCATTTGCATTACCAGCCCTGGCACACATAGTGCACTTTACTAGGGACTTTACTAGTAAGGCAAACATACCAATTATGGACAACCAATTACCATTACACTTTACACAGGGAGCACTTGCACTTTGACACTGATCAGCAGTGGCAAAGTGCCCAAAGCATCTAAGCCAATAAAACAAAATCCATCACAGCATCAAAAAATAGAGGAGGTAGAGGCAAAAAGTCAGGGGTAACCACGCCAAGAGATGCCAGGTTTAACAAGGTCTAGCTAGTTTTCTGCCAAATAAAAAAAAAACGAGTGCGGTCTCCCGCGCTTGTTTTGGATAGAGCCCCCCGGTGGACCAGGTCCAGGGGGAATTTTTTTTTTTAAAGGAGGGTGGTGCACGGGGCCCCCTCCTAAGGGAAAATTAGCTCCTAGGACTACCTCCTCTCTGGGGCTTAGTTTCAAATAATGGAAGGGGCCTGCATGGACCCCCCTCCTGGGCTTCTAATAAGCCCCGGGGACCACCACCTCCATGGGGCTAAAGAAACATTGATGGGGGACCACACGGACCACCACCTACCTAGGGCTAAATAACACCTAATGGAGCTGCCCCATGGACCCCCCTCAGGCCCTGGGGACCACCACATCCCCAAGGCTAAATACTTTTTTACTTTTTTAAACAATGGGAGAGGGGCCATGTGCCCCCCCTCCTGGGACAAATAGGGCCACCTCCTCACCTCCCCGGGGACCGCCATCCCATAGGGGCCGGCTCCTGCTGTGTCCCAGTGAGCCCACTGCCGGAACATAGCTGTTTTTGCTTTTGCTCAGCTCCCGCCAAGCAGAAGCAAACATCCCGGTTGCAGCGGGCAGGAGCAGACATGCGGGCAGGGAAAGAGATGAAACTATTGCCCCTGAACGGAGGGAGCTGCCTTTCCAGCAGCTCCCTGCGTGCAGCAACAATGCCGGTTCCCGCAGGAGGCGGGGAGCTGGCTGGGACCACGGGGGCCTTGAGGCTCCCCCTGCGGCCCCTATCGTGTACACTGAGTGCCCTGGCTGGGACCAGGGCACCAAGGGACACATGGCCAGGCCCCGGGGGATGGGGTCCCCAGGGCCGAAATCAGGCCGGGGATGGGGGCTGCGCGGCCACCCCTTCGCCATTGAATAATGGGCGGGCTCCAGGAATGGGATCCCTGGACAAAGTTGGATACTCTTGCTCCACTCACAGACCCACTCATATAATCACGCACCCACTCACATACCCAGTTAGAGACTCATGCACCCACTGACAGACCCACTAAGGTACTTATACACCAACTCACAGACCCACTTAAAGACTCATGCACCCACTCACACACACACTGAGGTACTCAGGCACCCAATCACAGACTCACTCAGTGACTCAAGCACCCATTCACAGACCCACTGTGACACTCATGCACCCACTCACAGACCCACTCACAGACTCATGCACCCACTCACAGATCCACTCAGACACTGATGCACCCACTCAGAGACTCATGAACTCACTCACAGACCCACTCAGACACTTACACACCCCTTCACAGACCCACTTAGACACTCACACACCCACTCACAGACCCACTTAGACACTCAGGCACCGGTTCACAGACCCAGCCAGAGACTCACACACCCACTCACAGATCTACTCGGATGCTCACACACTCACTAACAGACCCACTCAGACACTCTCACACCCACTCACAGACCTACTGAGACACTCATGCACTGACTCACAAACTCACTGTCAAAGGTTAGTGGTTACAGTTAGTAAATAAAATTAAAAAAACCTTAGAAATTCACTGAAAAAACCAAAGGTTACAGGGATTTTACAGTTAGGAAATAGAATTTAAAAAATCCTTAAAAATTCACTAAACAAAGAAAGGTTACAGGGACGTTATAGTTAGGCTCAGATTTCACTTGTACAAAACCAATCAAATTCGGCAGTTATAGTTAATAGAGCTAACTATAACTTATGTCCCCGCAATGCACTGCTTATGACCTCACATATTACATCATTCATGACATGGCCAGTAACATCATCACAGATGACATCCCAAATGACATCACTGATGACATCATCTACAGAAGCACTCACACACCCACTCACACCCCTATGCAACCTCTCATACACCCACTCACACACCCACACAACCACTCACATACCCATTCACAGACCCATACAAGTACTCACACAACCTCTCACCTATCAAGCCACTCACACACCCACTCACTCATACAACCACTCACAACCACTCGTACAGCTACTCATACAATCAGTCATTACCATACAGCCACTCACACAGCCACACACTCACCCATACAGCTACTCACACACCCACTTATTCACCTATACAGCCACTCTCCAACCCACTCACTCACCCATACAGTCTCTTAACACAGCCACTCACTCACCCATACAAGCACTCACACACTCACTTACACACCCACACAACTTATATACCCATTCACATATCCATACAGGCACTCACACATCTGCTCACTCACCCATACATCCATTCACACAGTCACTCTACAGTACAGCCACTCACACACCAACTCATTTAACCAATCACCCACTCAAACAGCCACTCACTCACCCATACAGCCACTTACACAGCCAGTCACTCCCTCAGACAGCCATTCAGACACCCACTCACTCACCCATACAGTCATTTATATACTCACTCAACCACCCATACAGCCACTCAGACACCCACTCGCACACGGATACACACAGTCACACAGCCACTCACAAAACCTATGCTAAAAATGGAATCACTCATTAGTAGTACAGAAATTATACTATTTTAACTTTTGTAGTACCTTGGTATATATGTTTAATGCTCATAAACTTTTAGAAAACACTCACTGGAAGATGTCATCAGTGATTTAGTGGTGTTATATCACTGGCATTGATTTGTTGGTTCCATCCATGCTTTCTTCAGTATTTGCTTCAGCTTGGCCACAGCAAGGTGATGGTCTGACACCATATCTACTAGCATCATCACTCTCACATCCTGCAGGGACCTCCAGAACTTCTTGTTAATGCAGACATGGTTGATCTGATTCTTTGTTGAATGATCTAGTGACACCAATGTTGCCTTGTGTATTCTATTGTGTGGGAATACACTACCACCTATCACCAGACTGTTCAGGGTGCACAAATCTGCAAGCCTTTCACCATTCTTGTTCATGTCGCCAAGGCCATGGTTGCCCATGACTTCTTTGTACTTGGTGTTGTTGACGCCAATCTTGGTATTAAGGTCTCCCATCAGTATAGTGATGTCACTCTCATGGCATTTCTCCAGGATGGACTGGAGTCTGTGGTAAAGCTGTCCTTTTTGCTTTTCTTTGCTGTCATTTGTAGATGCATAGCACTGGATAACATTCATGTTGATCCTTTTTTCCATTGCGCGGAAGGTCGCTGTGATGATTCTGGGGCCTCCCATCCAAACAGAGCTCTGTTGGCTGCTGGTGATAGCATCAGTGCTACTCCCTGAGTGTGTGGGGCATTCTCTTCCTCATGTCTGAATACATCAGCATTTCTCCAGGAGCCAATCTCTTCTGTCCGGTCTGTGTCAATCTGGTCTTGAGGAGGCCAAGCAAGGTTGTAGTTTTTCATCTTCACTACGACTTGGGCTGTCTTGCTTGTCTTGGGCTGTCTTGTTGTTAGACCTGGCATCTTTTGGCGTGTTTCCCCTGTCTTTTTGCTTTCTG
Organism: Calotriton arnoldi; assembly: GCA_963921515.1. Classification (NCBI taxonomy): domain Eukaryota; kingdom Metazoa; phylum Chordata; class Amphibia; order Caudata; family Salamandridae; genus Calotriton; species Calotriton arnoldi. The sequence continues at coordinate 102,206 of CAWUFW010011355.1, read as the reverse complement.
ACCTCCCGGTTTTGACTCTGTTTTTGCTAGTTTAATGTCTCTGCGCACTGTCTCACTGCTGTTCAGTGTTAAAGTGCAAATGCTCCAGTTGTAAATTGTGTTATGGATTGGTGTTTCCATGATTGGCATATTTCATTTACTAGTAAGTCCCTAGTACAGTGCACTGAGAGTGCCAGGGCCTGTAAATCAAATGCTACTAGTGGTCCTGCAGCACTGATTGTGCCACCCACAGAAGTGGCCCTGTAAAGATATCTCAGACCTGCCACTGCAGAGTATGTGCGCAGTTTGTAACTGCCATGTCGACCTGGCAAGTGCACCCACTTGCCAGGCCCTAATCTTCCCTTTTCTTACATATAAGTCACCCCTAAGGTAAGTCCAAGGTACCCCTGTGGGCAGGGTGCTGTGTATGTTAAAGGTAGGACATGTACTGGTGTGTGTGGCATGTCCTGGTAGTGAATTACAGTGCATTTCGTTTTTCACTATGGAAAGGCTATCTGTCCCATAGGATAGATTGGGAGTTTTACTTATAACATCTTATAAGCATAACTTCCCATTGGGACAGGATAGGGAAATGAAGTTTAGTATGCCTGAACTCAGAATGTAAAAATGCATCTTTCAGTAAAGATGATTTTTATGTTCTGTGTTTGAAAATACCACTTTTAGAAAGTAGGTATTTTCTTGCTTAGCCATCCTGTGTGCCTCTGCTGGGTTTGTGGTTTGACTGTCTGGCTTTGGAGTGACAGGGGCTGGGGATGTGCATTCTCTTCAGACAGCCACTGGGGTGGTCGAGGTGTGTCCTGCCTTTCCCGGATGAGTCAGGGCTGGGCTGAATAGACCTGGGCTCATTTAGAGTAGAGGGAGGAGATTTCCTTGCACCTGAATAGGCCTGGTCTGCTTTAGACAATGCTGTCTCCACCTCCTGCTCTGGGCCAGAGAGGACCAAACTGATTTGGACTAAGCACAGACACTCTCTGCCTGAGAGAACAAAGGAATTGTGAGTATGAATTTGGGGCCCAGACCCCAGAACTTTAGAACTCTTTTGGACCAAGAAGACTGCCAAGAAGAAGAGCTGGAGAAGCTGTGAGGAGGAACTACCACTTTGCTGAGTGCTTTGCTGTGTTGGCCTGCATTGGCTGCTTCTGTCTTAGGCAGTGAAAGGACTGGACTGAACTTTCTGCAACTTCTTTCTGTGAGTTTCTCCAAGGACTTGCGGTAGAACTTGCCCCCTGTTCAAGAAGTCTCAGGAACAGCAAAGACTTCAAGTTCATCTGCTACCAGCACTGGGAACTGTGTGTTTTGTGCTGCAACAGAAGAAAAAGCAACCCGACGCCGTCCACGACGCTGCTGGCGACTCCGTGTCCTGAAGGCACCGCAGAAGGTACTGCCGCACTTTGCACTTCAAACCTGGTATCACCGACGACGGCTGATGCCTCCACCGAGCCGCTACTTGCACCGCAACTTGTGGGCACCGCACTTTGCACCGCCTCTCTTCATGCCGCTGCGCTGGTATCCCCGATGCTGCCACTCCACGCCGACATCGATGCCGCTGCTCGCACCGTGGTACGAGGGCATCGTTCGTAAGTCACACGATGCACCGCCGTCCTCCCGCACCGCAGCCATGGCCTACCGACGCCATCGACTCCAGTTCGTCAGCCGACGACAACGCTTCAGCAACGACGATGCCGCTGCTTGCACCGTGACCTGCCAGCACCGCAACAAGCACCGCATCACTTTGCACCACAGCCCTGGTCTCACCAATGCCTCTGGACGACCGTCACCAAGCTGCTGCCTGCACCGCGACCTGAGAGCACTGCACACCACACCACTGCACTTCGCACCGCAGCCCCGACGCTTGCCTACGCCGGCGCTCCCGACTTCAACCGCGAGGAGTAGGATCTGCAACGCGTGTGACTTCAAGGGCCCGACGACTCCTGCACCGACTTCCAGACCCGACGCCTGCCGACGCCGGCTCTTCACAGCTCAACGAGAGGTCGCCGACGCTCTGCATTTCTAAAGGGACTGTTTTGCGGGTCTTCCCGACACCGTAGCTGGCCCGCGATGCCGCGGTCAGCCAGAACTGTTTGAATTTGTTGTTCACGATGCCGTGGTAGCCCGGACAGAGCTATTGGGTTCAAGAAACTTTATTTTAAGCCTATTTTTGATTATTGAGATTCTTGAGAACTTTATTGTGGATTTTTATCGTTTTTGGTCTTGTTTGCACAGATAAAATATTGGTTATTTTTCTAAAACTAGTGTGGTGTCCTTTTGTAGTGTTTTCACTGTATTACTGTTGGTTATGTGCAAATGCCTTACACACTGCCTCTGAGATAAGCCTGAATGCTCGTGCCAAGCTACCAAGGGGGTGAGCAGGGGTTATTTCAGTAGTGTAACCCCCTTATCCTGACTAGAAGGAAGGGTCCCAATTTGGACAAAGGTGCAAACCATTGCCGACTAGAGACCCCTTTTTCTAGCAATGGTCTTCATGTTCCATGTCCCGATCATGATGGTCTTGGTCGAAAGCAGGTGGATCGACTTTGTGGCTTCCCAGGATCTCTGGCTTTTGCCACACGGCATCATAGATATCCGTGAAGGAGATTCCTCTCTCCCCAAGGCCGAGGATGTCTTTTGGTTGAGGTTTCTGCAGCTAGGATTTTTTGCTTGGTGGGGTAGCTATTCCCACGCATAACACACCTTTTGCAGCTGGGCTTAGGACCTGTGGAGAATCAGAAGAAGGACTACCCTTCTGTCTAAAGCCTGAAGGAAGATTGGACCTGCTTGCCTTGAACCCAGGACCCCAAAAGTGACTCCAAAGGTCAGTTGGCTGACCTCCTGTTTGTGCTACAGGGACACATGCTTCCAGAGACCTTTCTCTGCAGCTGCCCAGCTGACCACTACCAACTGGAACTGCCTGAACCATGCTGTTGGCCTCTGTTGGAGTGAGTCCTCACCCCCAAAACATGCCTCCCAGGTTGTGGACCTTGTCTGGTGTTAGAGTGTACTCCTCCAACCCTAAAGCTGCAAGAACTGAACTCCATGTGAAAAACCAGAGGATCTTTGCATCGAAAAGAACTGTCCCCTGTCTCTTCACAAATGCGAGCGGACTTCACTGAGAACTGAGAACCTGCATCCAACTGCCAAGAAGACCTTCTCGGACACAGACCCAGAACATCACTGCCTGTAGCTCTCCGCTTTGACAGCATCTGTCCCGCATTTCTCGTCAACGCATAGTTCCAATTGTCGACTAGCTCATCGCTCTGATGACAACTGCACCACCAACTCACATCTCCGACCGACGCCTGGGATTTCAGCACCTGCTGTCGGTGAGCCCCCCTCTCTGGATAAAGCCTGCAGCCCAACTGCCGACAACCTCGGTGGTGTGAGCTTCTCAAGTGAAGCTGGAGTAATTTAGAAGGTAAACTTTACACTGGGATGATCCTGGTCCCTGTATTCAATCCATGCTCTATCGCAATTGGATGTAACTTTTGGCTTTGATCTGGTCCACTGCAACCAGATAACTGCGATTGCCGCCTTGTGCTTTTTGATGCTATTGCTATTGAAAACTTTAAAAATTCATATTTTTGCTTCTATGTGTTGTATTTTTGTCTTTTTGTGTCATTTTCTTTATTAAAATGTACTCTATATTTCTAAATTGTTTTGGGATTTTTCTTGTGTTGTGTTTTCACTTTATTACTGTTTGAGTGCTGCAAAAATACTTTACACATCGCCTCCAAGTTAAGCCTCACTGCTTTGTGCCAAACTACCAGAGGGTTAAGCACAGATTTATTAGGTGACTTTTGTGGTTCACCCTAACAAGGATTGTGTTTAATATTTGAGTGGGGCTGTCACCCCTCTCAGCTAATCACCCAATTTTTTTTATAAGAGCTAAGAAACAGATGCAGCCAACCTTCACTCACGGCAAGAGCGTTAAAAAGGTTGCCTTTCGGAATTAGAGCTTAAAATAGTAAAGCTTATTAATTTTAAAAAAAAAACGTTGGCAACAGCTGATATTGTCTACGAAACAAATATTACAAGACTGTCTGCTGTGTAATACACGAGAACCACGCGAATGGTTTGTTAGATCTAACCCTGGGCGAAGTGCTACGCTACGCTCGCGTAGTTTGCGAAGTCTGCGCTACTTCGCACAACGCGAATTGCACGTAGCACAGTGCAAACACGCGTAGCGTAGCGTAGTGCCGCGGTCATTTTTTGCTTGCTCGCGGTCCTCAACGTCAAGTTGGCGACCGCAAGCAAGCAAAATGACATCCCGGCGAGACTTTTTCCTCGTTCGCGATCAGCAACATCAAGTTGCCGATCGCGAGCGTGGAAAATAAACCTCCGGCGAGATTCTCAACGCGGGAGGTCAGGTTTCTCATTGCGAGTGGTCGCGTATGCTCGCGACCGCTCGCGATGAGAAACTACCAGTCCGCGTTGAGAAAGCTGCCGCTCGAGTAAAAATCTACTCGAGCGGCAGTAAAAGACAGCTCGCACTGTGCAAGTTGCCGTTTTCAATGATTGCACAGTGCGGACAAGCATCCGGCACTGTGCAATCATTGCGAACAGTGCACTACGCAGTTCGCGTAGTGCTACGCGAAGCTCGCGTAGTGCGAACTGCACTTTGCGTAGCTTCGCGATGCACTACTTCGCGAACTACGCCCAGCCTTAGTTAGATCGCATTTAATAAGAGAAAAAAGCTCAAACCGCAATACGTTTATAATTCAAACTATGAGGTCATTATTCTGTCAACCACTGAAAACTTTAGTTAAGCTTGATAGCATTTTGCAGAGAAAATGCGACCTAAAATGTATAATCAAGAAATGACAATAGTGTGCAAGTTTGTAAAAGTAATTCGTGAAGCACGTCTCATCAATATGTGCTAAAATATCAGAAGTAAAAGACCCAATGTACTAAAAATAGTCTCAGCGCACAAAACAAGCCTGGGCTTGAGCCAGCGCAGAAACCTGCAAAAAAAAAAAAAACACAAGCTGACTAACCTACAGTGTGCGTGTGACTAGCGTTACTCAGTGCCAAGTAAAATTCCTGTGGTAACTTGTTGCAACCTTCTAATATGGCGGCCGTAGCGCTGACAACAGCGCCGCAGAGAAATAGGACGTGGCAAGGTGTGGAAAGTGAGGGGAGCTGGCAGTGGGGGAGTGTTGGACGGTTGTAAGGTCCGTGCGCCAACATTTGGAAGGCTGATTAGGGGTCCAAGACCGCAACAAAGAGTTTTTCCAGGAACTCTGCTTTGTATATCTCCCCAGGAGTGGTTGAGTGAAACGAATAGGCCCTGCAGAAACACCTTCAAGGTAGAAATACGTAATGCCAATGATAACAGAACACTCACTGCCTGAGAGTTGTACCATGCACTGGCTCTTTAGAAGTTGAACTATGCAGCATAGGACTCGGTGGTGTCACAGCCACTGTGCCTTGTTGTGATGGAATACTATAAGACGGGCACTGCAATGGGTGGGGTGAGCTGGCTGAGCATGGACCTCCACCATCCAGCGTCGCAGGAGTGGAACACATACATATCTCTTCTCTTGCTCAACTTGTACCTTCGATAATAAGGATGCAACATAATACTCATAGCGAAGATTAATCGTCTACAACTGACTTTCTTCGTGTTTATTTAGGAATTTAAGTGAGATAAAAACGTACTGCTCTTTAAATTGAATTTAAATCAATAACTCTGTTTATCCACTTTTATTCATTAATAGGACAAAAGTGACTCACAATGACATCACTTGACATTGTTTAAAGCTTGGGCACGAGGGCATTACAATTTCCCCCACCCTGCGCAGGCATTGATGAATACGTTTTATTTTGTTATTACCTGTCCCTGAAGCCTGACATACGGGGGTGTCTGCTTATGATATGCAGCCTTTATTTCTCCCCCATCCATTGTCAGTCACAAGGTCTAAATGAAGGCGGTTCTTACTCTGTTGTCCTCTACATATTCATTGTGCTGCCAGATGAGAAGTTCACCTAGTGCATCTAGTCTTGAAAAACAGCTACATCTGAGATTATCACTGATCTAGGGGTGGTGAGAGGGATTTTTGTTTTTCACTACGATATACACAAAATCCAAAAGTAAGTGAGTGGATGATGCCACCAGGCAAGGAAGCGGGATTCTGGTTAGCGAGAGGTTACACATAATCTAGTGTCACTGCACTCACGCCCGGCCTCTGCACACTTGTGCAGGGTAGTCATCCTCACCACATTGCGTGGTGGCCCTCTACTTGTGATGTTCCCTTCACACTTGTACAAAGTCCACCTCTGGCCTATCAGTCATGTCTCTGTTAGCATTCCCCAGCTAAGATTGATGCCAGGAGAACAGGAAGATGCAACACACCTTCAGGCTCTCCTTACTTGCCTGGGAGTGCTAAGGACCAGGGGTAGCTGGGAGTGTGTTGTAATGGCTTGACATGTTTTGCATTCCAACTCGTGCTGGGTGTTCTAGGTCTCCATGGTAATGTCTCTGCTGAGACAGTTGGAGACTGGTGGACCGACGAGCTGGCAGTGTTTGTTGGTGGTGTGACTAAATGGCATTAAACTTCTTCAAACCCATCCAGTGTTTGTCATTTTAACACTGGCGACGAGTAAGGCTTGTGGGGGACAAGCGCTCACCACCAACTCCTCTCTGAACCCACGGATTTCGGCTGAATTTCTACTTCACCTTTGCAGCATTGCAGCTACACGCCTTTGCAGCATTCTACGTCTACTCAACGGATCTACTGGACGCCCTGCTGACATTCTATGCTCCTGATGGATTGCGGTCTAAATTGGTACATTTTTACCTTGTTGCGGTTTCAGGGTACTGCTAACGGCTTTCTTGTGGCTCGCGCTCGTGCAGCTTCTCGTGCCTGCTCTCGCGCTTTGGATTCACACGCGTGTCATCAAGCCTCATCACCCTATCATCACCCTGTCATCACGCTGTGCACGCTGTATCACGTACGCTGCCATCTTTATTTCCTTCACGTTGGGTTTCCATGGTAACGGCCGCATACAAAACGAAGCAAAAGCTCAGTTTTTCATCGCGTTTTCACGCGGTTGGATTTTATGAATTTTCCTACAACGTTTGGAAACAACATTAAGAAGTAAACTATTGCAAGTGTTTATTTGTTCAATTCCAGGTATTTTATTCTACTTAAATATCTATTTTACTCTGCCAGTATGCCTGCAACCTCTATGAATCAACCCCCAGCATTTCTTTGTGAGAAAGTTAAACCTTTACTTCCATGGAAAAGATGGAAGAACTTATTTGATTCCTACCTAGTGGCAATAGGTGGTGAAAAATTCTCTGCACATAGAAGACAAGCCATATTACTTCACAATTTGGGAATTGAAGGCCGCAATATCTATGAGAGCATTGATGGAGTACCTATTGGTGAGGGAGATGGTAAATCTAGAGATGTCTTTGAAATGTCCATAAAAATGCTAGAAGCTTACTTTGGCCCACGAATAAATGTTGTGCTTGAACGCCATAAGTTCTTTATGAGAGTCCAAGAACCTAACGAAAAGGTTGGCAATTATATTGCTTCTTTGAAAACATTTGCCCGCACTTGTGAATTTGGTGACTTGACGGACTCCTTAATACGTGACCAGTTGGTCAGATGCACCAACAGCTCCAGAGTGCAGGAGAAGCTTCTGTCAAGAAATCCCACACTTAAAGAAGCCATTGCTTTTGTGGAGGGTGTAGAGAACACTTCCGGTTGGGTTAAAGAAATGAAGACACATAAACCTGTAACTGAGGATGTTCCCACTCCCAGTAGCATTCACGAAGTGATGCATAAAGAAGTCCTGCAACTCGCTTGACAATGCCTTGAAAATGGTTCAAACTCCAAGGGCCAAGGTTTCTAATGAGTCATCAAAAGTCAAATGTTATCGTTGTGGGAGTCTCAACCATACTTCCAATAACCCAAATTGTTATGCTAAAAATTCCACCTGTCACAAGTGTGGGATTAAGGGTCACTAAGCCAGGGTTTGTCGCTCTGGTGGGAAGGTGCGCACTCTGGAGAATGTAGAAACCATAAAGGACAACCCTAGAATGGTGATGTTGAATGTGAGAAGTGATGGTGTGGTGGATGCTGACTCCATTAGTATGCCTGAGTGTGAAATTGAGATTGATGGTAAATTGATGGTTGTATTAGCGGATTCAGGTTCTCTCTTCACGATGATAGGCAATGAGTTGTGGAACAAGACGTTTCCTGACATCCAACTTCTCTCCCCTGATATTAAACCAGTAAGTTATGGGGGAGCGCATATTGATGTTCCTGGTTATACTGTTATGAGGATACATTTCAAGGGTAGGGAAACCATTGGCAAAATTTATGTAGCAAAGCGTGGCGACAATCTTTTGGGTTGGAGGCACCAAAGAGACTTGGGTATAATTCTCAATCCAAATGCACATAATGCCTCTGACCAGGTCATGCTAGTAGATGACTGTTCTAGCTCTAATAAGTTCTTTGATAAATTTCCTCAAGTGTTTTGTGACAAACTTGGTTTGTTGAAAGACTTTGAGCACCGAATTGTTGTTAAAAAGAATGCTGAGCCATGTGTTCATAAAGTGAGGAGGGTTCCCAATATGCTGTTGGGGCCCCTGAAAGCAGTGCTTGATAGCCTTGTGGCTCTGACTGTCATTGAGGAGATTGAGTCCTCGGAATGGTTGGCCCCAGTGGTTTTGGCCCCTAAGGATGGTGGAAAAAACATCAGAATGTGTGTGGACTTAAGAAGTCTGAACACGTGGATATGGGTGGATCGTCAGCCTCTTCCTAATATTGCTGAATCCATCACAAAGCTGAGTGGGGCAAAAGTTTTTACCGTGTTAGATTTGTCCTCGGCATATCACCAGGTACCCCTTCACCAGGATTCTAAACATCTGACATCCTTCGTGACGCCGCTGGGTACTTTTCGCTTTGTCAGGTTGCCGTTTGGGTTAGCCTCGGCAGCTGCTTGTTTCCAGCGCGTCATGAAGAGGGTTCTTGGTGATATGTCTAACATCTTGTTCTTTCAAGATGACATCTTGATTTATGGAAAGAATGACACAGAACATGATAATGTACTAAGAAATGTTCTCAAGAGATTGTCTGACAGGGGACTTACTGTCAACAAATTGAAATGTAAAATTGGTGTATCATCTGTCACTTATCTGGGACATGTCATCTCGGGGCAGGGTATTCATCCAAAACTGTAGTTAGCTAAAAGCATTGTCAACGCTCCTGCTCCCACTGACAAGGAGCAAGTGAGGTCCTTTCTTGGGCTTGCTGAGTTTTACTCAAAGTTTATTAAGGTCTTTGCAACTGTTGTTGAACCATTTGGGTTCTACTCAAGAAAGGTACCCAATTTGCCTGGACGGATGATTGCAATGCAGCTTTCATTTCTGTTAAGCACGCTATTGGAGAGATGCCCACCCTTGGTCATTTTGATTCGAAAAAGAAAACTACCCTCACCACTGATGCCAGTCTTTGTGGGCTTGGCGTAGTTCTTACACAGTTGGATGGTGGTGCAGAGAAAGTTGTTGCATTCGCGTCAAGGGCGCTGAAGAAAGCAGAGCAACAATATTCTTGTATTGAGAGGGAGGCGCTTGCCATTACCTGGGCAATTAGACATTTCAAGTTCTACCTGTGGGGAATACCTTTTGTGGTAAGGTCTGATCATCGTTCCTTAGTGCAAGTGTTTTCCTGTATGGAGAGTGAGAGGTTAACGCCTAGGTTGAAGCGTTGGAGTGAAGGCCTTGAAGAATTCAATTTCCAAGTGCAATATCTTCCTGGTCATGCGAATAAGGCTGCGGACTGTTTATCCAGGTTGCCTATTGAGAGCAGTAGTGAGGTTTGTGATGTTGAACCTATGGGAGTCTGTTTGGTCAAAGAACCTGCCATCACAGAGGATGAATGGGTGAAAGCTAAGTCTCAAGATGTGTTACTACCAGTTGTTTCTGACTTTGTGGTCAAGGGCTGGCCTGTGTGTAAAAATATTGACTCTGATCTGTTGCCTTTCTGGTCTGTCAGGGATGAACTCACTTTGCTTCATAATGAATTGATGCGGGGTGAAAGGATTGTATCTCCTTGTAATTTGAGGCCCAAACTCGTAAATCTTGCCCATGAGGGACACTTGGGCAGAAGCTTCACGAAGGCTCGGCTCCGTGAGAGTTATTGGTGGCCTGGGATGGTCCGTCAGGTGGAAGAGGCAGTCAAAGAGTGTTATCAATGTGCTACGAATGATAAGTCTCGTGTCACCAGCTCTGCTCCCTTGTCCCCAGTGGAGGTTCCACGTGAGCCTTGGACCAAATTGGGTTTAGATCTTATGGGCCCATTTGAGTTGTTGGGGCCTTCTGAGAGGTTTGTTATTCTCCTGGTGGATTACTCGTCAAAGTGGATTTCTACCAGCACTGTCAGTACTAAGGTGGTTTTGGATTTCCTCAAGGATGAGTTTGCGAGTGAAGGCATTCCAAAATTTCTGGTTACTGACAATGGAATGCAATTCACTTCTCAAGAGATGCAAGACTTTTTGAGAGATTTTGGCATAATTCATCAGAGAACAGCCCTTTATGCGCCGCAGGCCAATGGTCTTGCGGAGCGTATGAATAGGGTGGTTAAAGCTTGTGTTCAGAGAGCCCTGGAAGCAAGGGTTTCTCTTAAGGAAGTTTTGAGGGACACCTGGTGGGCACATCGCACCACGTTAAATTGTGTTTTGCAGAGTTCTCCATTTCAACAGTTGAGAGGTAGGTTAGCACTGTCTAAGCTGAATCCTGGATGGCTGCCCTTTACAGAGGGTACTTCTTTGGATAAGGAGGAGGTTGATGCCAAGATTAAATCTTATCAACGGAGATATAAAGAAAGGTACGATTCCAAGAGATCCGTGAAGGAAAGGTCATGGTGTGTTGGTGAGTTGGTGCTTGTAAAGAAACCCAGGTGGCAAAAGAAGGGTGTTACTGAGTTTATGGGCCCCTTTATTATTACTTCCATCAAGAGGAATGTGGTGACGGTGCACAATGGTGGCATGTGGAGTATGTCTCGACTTGTGAAGTTCAAGGGTGATAAATTGGTACACCCTTCATGTTCAGGTGCTGATTTGCCTGGATCCAATCTATCAAAATCTAATTCCTCTTCTGGCTTTCAGGCGAGGGGTTTTTCTTCCAGGTTTTGCCGTCCACCAGGACATTTCAAGGATTATGAAATGTATTGATGTTATGATGTTTTGCTTCTCCCTGCAATTCTCTCTTGTGTTTTCCTTGTGTACTTTTGTTCTCATTTTTTTCACTTGTCTTTCTTCTTGTTATTTTTTCTTATTTCCTCTTTCTCTTCATGTTGATTTTCTTCTCCAAGTTTTTGTATTTTTGGTAAGGGGGATGTGTTGTAATGGCTTGACATATTTTGCATTCCATCTCGTGCTGTGTGTACTAGGTCTCCATGGTAATGTCTCTGCTGAGACAGTTGGAGACTGGGGGACCGATGAGCTGGCAGTGTTTGTTGGTGGTGTGACTAAATGGCATTAAACTTCTTCAAACCCATCCAGTGTTTGTCATTTTAACAGAGTGCCAAGACTGCAGGCTCGAAAGAAAGTGAATAAAACAAACAAAATGTTGCCTTTGAAATAAGAAAGGCTGTTATAGCAAGAATTTGAGATGCAATCGCAGCATCTAACCCAGAGGGAGACAAGGCAGACAGGACAGGACAGAACCCTTCCCTATTAAGTGAAAGAAAGGGTGCATCAAATAGAGACCACCTACCCCGCCAACCTTCATCAACCACTCCCAAGCCCATCTCAATTAACGGTGAACTACAGGGCGATGGACTTGCACCCTAGACATGAAGAGAACACATGCACTGGCCATAAGAGGTCCCCTTCCGAAGATCTCCGGTTAAGGGATAGTTACACTGGTTGTTTGTGCTGTCGCGATTCAAATAGGTTGACTTCTGCCGGGAATGATGCTGACAATGAATCTTTTATAAAAGAGACCATAAGTTACATTATCACAATGCATTTTAGTTTGCTATTGTAAAGCAATGATATGTGTTAAAAACATGTTGAACTATGAAGCAAAGGTGTTTCGCTTCCATCATACCAGAAGTGCGTCCCGCAGAAGTACCCTCTCTTGAGACTAGGCCTGTCTGTTATCTGTCAGAAGAGCCGCTGAGGGGACTCCTCAGGCGTGCTGTCACTGTCACCTCCAGCACAGACATACGAAGTGCATACACCGCCCTCCATATGTTTGCCTTCGAAACGGACTCTGGAAGGGTGGACAAGAGATCTGCGAGTCACAAGATAAAATAAAAACAACACTCACTAACGAATAGCCAGGAAATTGCAGCATGAAAAGGGACCCCAAATTCCCCAAAACGGTTGGACATGTAGGTTTTCTCCAACGGTTGGGGTACATTTCTGCCTCTTTGGGAGTTCACAAAGGTTCCAGGAGTTGTCCTGGGAAGACAATACTGTCACCGTTTTCCCAGAAGTACTCATGTTGGCCATAGCAAATATACACGTTTACGTTTCGCATGCGGACATCTCCATGCAAATTCATAAATATGCATCTGCTAACCTGTGTTTTTTCACCAAGGGAATATATTTATCTCCTTGGTAAACAACCTCGCAGATTTTGAGGGTCCTCTTCCTCATTTTCACTCTGTGAGTGAATATTTTTACGACTGTAAGTTCCACGAAAAAAGAAACAGGCTCCCCACATTCTGTGGTTCAAGGTTATTAAAGGGAGAGTCTGAGCCCAAACACCTCTCTGGAGTGGACGATTGCCTCCATGTCAACGTGCATGCATAATGTAGGAGCCAGGGCCCGCGACTGGCAGTACTCTGGTGTCTGTCAACGTTCAAAGACAGTTGAACCTTTATCAGCGCTTGTAGTTCTTTGTAGGATTTAGTGTGAAGTCGAGTAGAGCACGTGCAAGCCATCAACAGCGACCCTGATGACGTGACCCTCCAGGCTGTAGAAGCAACTTCCGGCCTAAGCAGTACACAGAGAGTTCATAAGGGCGCGATGCACTTTTCTTTTTTTATGCAGATTTATATAGCGCGAACTCGACCCGAAGGTATTGGAGCGCTTTACATGAGCACCGGTTACGTTACAAGGACACATTCATTTTTTTTTTTTTTGGTAGGCACGGGGAGATTAAGTGATTTGCCCAGAATCACAGGATGTGGACGCGACCCCGAGGCTCGGACCTTGGTTTCCCAGCTCCAAAGTCGGCAATCTAGCCGTCAGACCACATCCTCTCCCCAAACACAGGACGCAAATATGACACGTTGCAAATTATGCAGCAGTGGTCGCTTTCATCCATAAATCTGTTCTCTCCCGTGGGCAAAAAATGTGTAGTTTAGCAAGTACCTAGGGCAGACTCCAAAATGTTTATTTAAGTGACATCTTTCTTTCTTTTATTTCTCGTATTTCTCTTATTTTTCTCTCATCCAAATCAGAATAGCAGGTGGTAGCAAGATGCAAGTACAGCTCCACAAACATTATATATTCACTTTATTTTAGTGTGGGGTTTCTTGTGCAGTAGAGAAGAGCTTGTTAGCGAGCGCTGGTACCAAATGCGCCTGCCCATAATGACACTAAGCACAGTCTTACCTTCCAAATGGCAATTCTAAATGACCCCGCCCACTTGTCCTAGTTCTTTACTTCATAGGCCAAGAATGGAGGGCACACTGAGCAGCGTTCCGTCAGCTCTTTCCCGCCTTTAGCCTCCCAAATGAGGCATCATTTACCTAGACTGAGGAATGTGGGCTAACCAGTCATAACAGTAAAACTAAACCACCTAAATTGGTTGATCTGCTTTAAGCCTGAAATATTTTATATTGAAAGCATTTAGGGAACAGCTGTCAAAGCTCGTCATATACCTCATCTCTCAAACCCACAGCTCCCCCATCCCATTTAGAGGACAGGAATCCCCTTACTTTCCGACGCCAGACCCGTCACCTTACATGACTCCCATAAACAATGCTTCCAAATGTCCACTCTTGTCAAGGCTTTCATTCAAAAGTATTTTTCATTGTCACGACCATGACAAATTGACAACTGTCTCCCAGGCGTTGGAAGACATCTCCTAGCAGGTCAGGAACATCCCTTTTCTGATTTACAGAAAGACATCCCCATTTTCGTTTCTGTAACACAGAAATTATGCCCGACAGGCCGCCAAGATAGGGTGGCCCACATGGCATTATATTTTATATTATATACTGTGTCAACCAAATCACTTTTGGGAAAAATGCCATGCCAAAGCAGCAGGGAACTTTTAATAGGTTGGGTGGACTGCGACTTGCTTGGCAAAGGCGTGCATGGCCTCTGCCACATGAGACTTTTGGTGGTACTCCCAACTTTCGTAGGTCTCCATCGCTTTTTTTGCCAACATTGCTGAAATTTAAAATGAAGTTTAACATTATATCAATGTTTTACACTTAGGGCCAGCATTACTTTGAGGTTCAGAGCTGGGAAAGGCATACGGTTAGCGTGGGCTTACTCTCAGGGTTAGGTTTAGATTTATGATGATCATAAGCTTTAGGTTCGTGGCTTATGTTAAACGTGAGTCTTAGGGCAGGGCATAGAGCTAGGGTTAGCACTAGAACAAGATTCATGGGATTATTCATGTTAAACTAATGCTCGTGAATATGAGTATATGTAGGCTGAAAGTCAGCATTGGACAACTGTCTTAGATTAAGAGTATAGGGTAAGCATTTGGTTTAGGCTTACCAATGGCTTATTCCATTTTAGTTTTTTAAGTATCTTGGGATTGCATTTACAGGGTTCTAAATGTGACCATTGCAGTCATGTTATTAGGTAGTTTAGTATTTAAGTTTTGCTATTTTGTTTTTAATGCAGTTTTTTTAGGGATTACAGACCAGGTTTTGATGGATTCTGTTATCCAATTAGGGGATAACTGAGAGCCCACATATCCCTTTCACCAAGTCTCCAACAATCACTTATTGAGACAGCAATTCAGATCTGAGTAGCTAGAAATGAAAGGTGCGCAACAAGGGCCAATTCGTGTTGAGCCACCTCTGTGCCCTAATAATTTTAAATAAGCATGGGCAAAGGTGATGGGTCTCGCCTTTTTGCCCTATACGGTTTTCCGGTGCTTTTTGCTGATGCAGCATTGGTAAATAGCAAAATCCTTTTTGACCATATTTTACAGCATAAAGAAGAGGTGCAGTGACGCAGTCGCATGATTCTGCAGGCATGCATACGAGTGTATGCATGCTCCTCCAGAATGACGTAGGTACCTTTTAAAAAAAAATTATTTGCCGATCCAAGATGGCGAACACCACTTGGAGTGTAAATAAATTAAAAAAATTACTTGTGTGAAAGTGTATTTTAGAATGCAGTGTGCCCAGCGGCAATTGACAGCTGTGAAGCCCTCCCCCCCCCCCCCAATTTTTATTTTATTTTACGTAAAAGCCTACGATGGGTGTAGGAGCAGGGGAGGCGGAGTCAGTGGGAGGGAAGCAATGGGGAGTGAGTGGTGGACTTCAAACAACGTAAAATTAAAAACTGAGATGGGGAGGAGAGAACAATATGGAACGCATGTGACTACAACATTCGAAGCAGCACAGGAAGGAGACAGCAAGTGGGGGGAGAACAGCAACACAAAGTGCTCGGTGTGGTGGCTATTTGGGAGGGGAACTGCACACAAAAGAGTAAGAGAGCAATAAAATGCATGTATTCTAATGGAGTGCTTAAACAAAAAGAAAACAGTAGTTCCTCGGATGTGAGCAGTGGAAGGATACAAGTCAGCCAATCAAAAGGATGGTAAAGAGGTTATGCTCCAGGAGAGGGACAAACTCAAGAAGAGGAAGGCAAGCAGTTGAATAACAAGCAAGAAAATGAGGGTGACAATAAAGCCAAGCAATGGGTGGCAGTAAGCTCACTCTAAGAGTTTGGCATACCCATAAGAGGCTTTTATCTACAGAGAGCTAATAGCTATCAGGTCAGTGAGACCTAA
Source organism: Calotriton arnoldi (assembly GCA_963921515.1). Lineage (NCBI taxonomy): Eukaryota > Metazoa > Chordata > Amphibia > Caudata > Salamandridae > Calotriton > Calotriton arnoldi. Next base: position 86,260 of record CAWUFW010011355.1, on the reverse strand, counting down.
AAATAATGATCTTAATTTTGTGATGTGTACAATGCAAGCAGCATTATTTGAATATGTGTACAGGTAGGGATATTAAAATTGCAACTTTTTGCAAAATCTACACACCTGAGGGAGAAACAGTATTTGTGGTGTAAGGTTTAGAGCCAGATAATAAAAGTGTTTCCTTGTAATTTTTGTATATTCAATGTCGGAGCTGATATTTGCTTCTCTAAAACAACTACTGCATTGAAAGGATGAAGAAACAACACAGTTTATGCAATTCATCATCAAACAATGAATTATGTCACAGTAATAGTTTACAAAACAGATTTTGGTTCCAGAAATAAGGGGCACATGGAGCTAAAACTGTCTCCAGTTCATAACATCTTGAGATGGAAGCACCCAGGTCGTATTTCTGTTGAGCAAGAGCAGAATTAGTCTTTCTTTCTTCCAGCCACACTCAGAGGTCAGCATTCTAGTTGCTGCTGATCTCTCACGCCCGCTCCCACCGGCTCATAAACAGGCGTGCAGTCTGGACGCGCAGCGGCGCGGCAAAGGCAAGCCCGTCTGCGCCCGTCCGCGCCTGGCCGCCGCCTGCCACCTGCCACGCTGCCCGTTTCCACCTACATTTTATACTCTTCATCTGCATACACTTGGTGATCCCCATACCTAGGGCCATCATGCAATATACAAGTAATGAGCTTCATTCTTTGAACAATCTCCCCCCCTCCAGATTAAATACTAACCCTTCCCACACAGTGGACATTAGAGGGAGTCTCGAGAGTATATCCCTTACCCTAACGGGTCACAACAGGCCAGAAAATAATGATCCAAAGTGTAACCCTAATAACATAACAGGGTTATACTGTAACGCTCGATCCCTCCCTAAACATGCCTTAGAAATTTGGACTCTGCTTGACTTTGAGAAGCCAGATCTCTTCTTTATAACGGAGACCTGGCTCCAAGAGTCCTCTACCACAGAGATCGCTCTAGCCATCCCCCAGGACTACCAGTTGAGTAGAGTGGATAGGAATGACAAGAGGGGTGGAGGATTAGCCATCGTATTCAGAGCCAATATCAAACTCACCATAATTGATTCTCTTAGTGCAGATTGGGTAGAAATTTGTATCTTTAAAATTAATAGTCCATCAAAGGGATCCTGGAAGGGAGCCATACTTTACCGCCCTCCAGGCAGCAAAGTTCACTTTTCCAGCCGCCTCACGGAAATAATTGCTCCCCATGTTTTAACTACTGATAATTTTCTTTTGCTGGGAGATTTTAACTATCATATTGACCTTTCCAATGATCCACACTCAATCGATCTCATCTCCAGCCTAAGTACCCTAGGGCTTAAACAAACAGTGCATGGTCCCAGCCACACTGCTGGCCACACTTTAGATCTTTTATTTACAAATTCCCCCAACGCAACGGTTGACCTACCTCTGCCTGTTTTGTGGTCTGACCACTACTTGTTGAAATTTAACTTACCAATCACCTCCACCTGCCAAACAGATTCTGTATCAGAACCAATATGGCGCAGACCCTGGAACAAAATAAATTTGGAATCTTTTTCCTTACATTTTATCACCCCCCCTATGTCTAATGCCAACCATCCCAATGATGCAGCCAATCTGCTAGACACTGCTATTTGTCAGGCCCTTGATAAAATTGCTCCAAAGAAAAAAGTTAAACATTCTCACAAATCTTCACCCTGGTTCACCCCTGACTTTAAAATTGACAAATTAGCGACCAGAAAGGCTGAACGTAAATGGAGACACTCAAAAAGTCTTACTGATCGTAATGATTATAAACTGTCACATAGGCGTTATTTAGCTCATATTACTTCGGCACATTTTTTTTATTTGGGGGAAAGAATAAATAATGCTTCCAATTCCCTGAAAGAATTGTTTAAGATTCTCAATGAATTCACAAAACCGGCATCTATGCAGCCCCCAACAGCAGCTTCACAGGAATGGGTTGACTCGTTTTCTACTTTTTTTGTAGACAAAATTGACAGTATCTATAGCCAGTTCCCTCTTAATACTGTTCAACCGCCTATCCAGAGATCAGAAGACAACTGTCCCTTGGTGGCCTCTACCCTTAACAAATTCTCTGAATTCTCTTTGGAAGAAGTCACCCTGGCACATAAAAGGGTAAAATCAGGCTCTCCCACCGATACAGTGTCCTCCCTGGTTTTATCAAAAATCAGTCCAGCTATTATTCCCAGTTTAACTAACTTTAACCTCTCACTACTACACTCCTCGGTACCCACAAGGTGGAAGGAGGCCTTAGTTAGACCTATTTTAAAGAAACCCACCTCAGATCCTGAACAGCCAAACAATTATCGACCAATCTCCCTTCTTCCCTTGTTCGGTAAAATCCTGGAGTCACTGATAAATGGTCAATTAATTAAACATCTGGAAAAAAACAAAGTGCTAGACCCTTCTCAATCGGGGTTCCGAGCTTTTCATAGTACCGAAACAGCCCTACTAGAAGTGGTGGATAGCATCAGACTCTCTTTGGACAATCGAAGATCGGCTATTTTGGTCCTTTTAGATCTGTCTGCCGCCTTCGACACCATCTCCCATTCCATCCTTTTGGAGCGCCTGAGAGAGGCGGGTGTCGGAGGCCTAGCAGTGGCCTGGTTCAGGTGTTATCTGAGTGACCGTACTTCCAGAGTCCAAATCGGTACTTTCACTTCCAAGAGTCAACCCATCAACAGGGGCGTCCCCCAGGGATCTATCTTGAGCCCTACGCTCTTTAATTTATATGTATCCCCCCTGGCTAAAGTTATCAAGGATCACGGCTTCGACACACTATCGTATGCCGATGATACACAGTTGTTAATTACTCTTGGATCTGATGTTGCCAATACTAAACAAAGATTTGGGAAATGCATGCTGGATATAAACAACTGGATGTCAACCAACAACCTCCAGCTAAATGCAAACAAAACGGAAGTTGTTCTTTTTGGCAATGCACAGACGCTGTGGACAAATGATTGGTGGCCTCCCACCTTAGGTACTTGTCCCCTTCCGAAAGTAACAGCCCGTAACCTTGGCGTAATGATCGACAACCAACTTACTATGTGTGATCATGTCAATCAAGTAACGCGTACCTGTTACGGGCTAATGCAGGCCCTTCGTAAAATTTTTAAATGGGTCCCACTGCCTTCCCGTCTGCCATTGATTCAGGGTCTAATTATCAGTCGCTTGGATTATGGGAACGCTCATAAATGAAGACCTCTTAAATAAGCTCCAGGTTTTACAGAATACTGCAGCTAGAGTGGTTTTGAACCTTCCCGCTCGCTCTCCTTCTGCACCTAGCCTGAGGGCCCTCCACTGGCTGCCAATCAAGAAGCGGATACATTTTAAAATCTGCTGCCTTGTTCATAAAACTCTAAATGGACAGGGTCCCCATTACTTGGCAAATAAACTGAAAAAATATCAGCCAATACGGACTCTCCACTCTGCTAATAAACATCTATTAACAATCCCTAAGGTTCGAACAGTTAAATACGGTAGCAGATCATTTTCGAAAATAGCCCCCACTCTCTGGAACTCCCTGCCATTGCACCTGCGAACCGAGTTAGATCACAAGAAGTTTCGTAAGTCCCTCAAGACCTGGCTATTTTAAATCCACCTCTTTCCCTGCCATCTTCTTGTTTGTTCCTGAGTCTCAGCAAAGCGCTATGAGACCCTAGGGTGATATATGCGCTCAACAAGAATCAGTACATAGACATAGACATAGACATAGAAAGACCAAAAACATTTAGCTCTTAGAGACTAAACCAAGAATCACAGGGTATAGCTGAGTTAAACATTACAGAAAAATCAAATAATTATTATAAAGACCAATAAACTTCTTTTTAACCTGTTAAAAGTGCCTAATGACACCCTTGTCCTGGAAACCACAGCAAATGTAATGGTACTAAAATATCTGTGCACCCATCTTAAATTTCAGCTTTGTGCAGAGGTATTCTTGCATCATTCAATGCAGAATACAATGTTACAAACCATTGCAAAAAGCTATTTTACTTTGCATATTTTCTGTCTTTCATGGAGTACATTTCGTGATGAGGGTGGTAACGATCATAAGAGTAGTAATAAACATAAGGTAAGGGTGAGAAGTGGCTGTTGCGTTTGAAGGTGAATCAATTGACTCCCCTCCCAGATACCTCCATCAGACTATATGCTTGTAGTTTTTTAGAAGAGAAAGAGTATTATTTTTTAGTCTTGTTGAATTTGTTAAAAGTAGGGAAGATAGTGAAAGATATCGATCCTCGGATCCATGGATAAGTTCACCTCATATTTAATTTTTGTGCAGCCAGTGGTATGTAATAAAATTACCAAGAAACTTATATCAGCACAATTTTAGTGCATATTGAACCTAAATTCTTCTGAACTTTTACTTGTATTGAAAGTGCCCAGTGAATTAAGGCCTATCCTGATGGCCAGGCAACAGCGATAGTGTCAAATGTATAGTCAGCATTGTAACCAGAATGATGGGGCCCCCTGCAGAAAGTTGTGAGTGACCCATAGAACTCTACTTATAGACATTGGGCTGAATAAGGGCCCCCTCTATGGTGGGGATCTCCTGCGCCACAGGGGCTGCAAGGGACTGCATTACATTCCTGTACACAGTAACAGTGCTGTATTTAGCTAAATAGGGACAGAAAGCGAGAAGGAGCTTGCAAGAGAGTCTGTTCCTGCATTGCCTTTCCACCAACACACCAGCACACATTAAAGGGGCACAAAATATGAGATTCCATATTGACCTTTGTGTCCTCTTATGAATATGAAATGCATCCATGAGGTGGCTTTCCAAATTTAATCCCAGTAGGGCACAGAGCGGAAAGGATATGCTTTCTAGATTGCTCTAGAACACAGAATTCAGTTTTCTAGACCTCCTGGCATTGAGGACTCATGCTATCCCGAGACAAAAAAAACTCTTGGACTGCACCCACCCCATACGCCACAGAGCAGTATTTGAGTGAGATGTGTTTCAAGTACAATCATTACCATGAGACATTATAGGGATATTTAGTAGAACCCCAAACCCTTTTTTATTAAGGAATAAAACATTGAAGAACACTACAAAATGGGGAATACGTTTTGAAGATTTATTTCAAAATCAAAACCCTAGTCTAGCACACATGATATGAATTGTAATTACAATAAAGACAAATAAAATGGTAGCAGCAATGTTTACTAAGAGTGTAAATAAAAGAAAAACCTCTATCATAATTGCTGCATAAAGGTTTTGCAATTTTACCCTCATTCTGCTTCTTCTAAGGACTAAACTAATTCTAGCTTAGCAGAAATTAAAAACCTATTTCAAGTTTTAGAGATGGTTCACATCAGCATACCTGTGTTCAGTTTGACAGCAAAACCTGCTATTCTTGTTGCCCAAAGTCAGCTGGGCTTCATAATCTCAGCAAGCATAGTCTGACTGCTTCCTTCCTTGGTAGCCTTCAATTAGAATGGGGATGTGATTCTGTATGGCCTGTCCCATTGTCGCTTGACGTGAAAGTTCCATGCTAACTCCTCTCTTTGTGCTCAGTTTTTATAACATTATTTCACTGTTGTTGAAATTCTCAGAACAAACAATTAGCAGAGTGGCCTGATGCCCTTTCAGTTATTTTCATTCTGCAAAACGGTGTTCTTTTGAATAATAACAATAAATGAGACATGTAGTTATCAACCATCTAGAAACTCTTCAGAAAGCAACAACAAATAACAGAACAGAGTAGCTACTTTTTAGATTATGTACTGCAAATAGTTTTTTAGCAAACTTGGTTATGTTGCAAAAAGAAATAACATAAGCTAAATGTACAATCTATACTAATCACACATATTCACATTTGATTGGCTGACATATGCCACTCCATAAGGGGAATACCCAGAAGAAAAAGATGTAATATTCATGGCAGAACTCTATGCCCATTTATCTGAAGAGCTATTTTTCATAACATAAGGTAACCACTGTAGTTTTCCGTCCAGGAGTCATATTTATGGTCCTGTTTACTGTTATATTTGAGAGCTATAGATGAGTGTAATCTCAGACCTTTGCTCCCTCATGTACCTCCTGTGAGTTGAGAGTTATGGTTACCTGAATCCATGCTCTACTCTTCTATGTCCCTCTTTGACCCAGGGTTTGCCGGTAAGATGCCTATAACCAACTATTGCCCATCTTTCATGGGTCACTTAAATTATGTTGACTCTCCCTACGGCTTCATCACTATCCATCAGCATTCACGAATGAGGACTCCCATTAGCTACCACATTAAGGCTTGCTGATTCTTAGAAGGTCCACTGCATACTTTTACATTCAATTATGGGAAAAATAATGATAAAATAAAGATAGTTATGGATAATGTATTGACAGAGGATTACTCTGCACTGAGGATTAGTGGTTTGCAACTCTACTTACCTAATTGTAAATTAGAAGTTTTATTTATGATTTGTCCAGAAAAATGCCAGGGTGTTATAATACATCACATAACTTTGCAAAAAGCTAATGCAGTGTGTAAAGCATTCATCATATATTTAGTGAAAAGATTAGAAGCATAAAACATTTATGCATTTACAAAACAAAATTAAATATGCTGATAAAAACACAACTAATTATCTCAACGTCATCTCCTACGCTGAACAACACCCAGCTCATACTCTCCGTCACCGAAGACACGGACACCACCAGAGTGAACTTCCAGAATGCCATGACCGACGTTGCCGACTGGATGAGAACCAACTGCCTCAAACCCGAACACTGACAAAACCAAAGTTCTCCTCTTTGGAAGATCTCCCTCATGGTGGGACGACTCTTGGTGGCCCTTCTGCCCTCAGACTAGCATCCACCACCCATGCCCACAACCTCGGAATCATCCTCGACAGCGAGCTCTCCATGAGACAACAGGTCAACTCGGTTGCCCCCACCTGCATCAACACCCTCAGAATGCTCCGTAAAGTCTTCAGATGGATCCCAACCGACACCAGAAGAACCGTCACTCAAGCCCTTATCACCAGTCGACTTGACTACGGGAACGCCCTCTACACAGGAACCACCACCCTCCTCCTCAAGCGCCTCCAAACAATTCAGAATGCAGCAGCAAGAATCATTCTGGACCAGCAAAGACGATCCCACATCACCCCCACCTCCGCAGCCTGCACTGGCTCCCCATCAAGAAGAGATGCCACTTCAAGCTGCTCACGCATGCCTTCAAAGCCCTCCACAACACAGGACCAGAATACCTGAACAACCGCCTGACCTTCCACCAGCCCACCAGACACCTGTGGACTGGGTGCCTGGCCCTCGTCACCGTCCCTCGCATCCATCATACCCGAGCTGGAGGACGCTCCTTCTCCCACCTCGCAGCCAAAGCCTGGAACGACCTCCCTTTCCACCTCTGAACCTCTACCTCCCTCGCCGAATTCAGGAGTGGACTCAAGACCTGGCTGTTGGAGTAGCAACACCTCATGCAGTGCCCAGATACCCCTCGGGGTGATTAGCACGCTTGCAAGTACTGATGGATTGATTGAACATAAATGTAATTTGTTTCTGGGGACAGACAAGGCAAATCTTAGGCGGCACAATGCAAGTGTGACCATGAAGTGTTGTGTTGGATGCTAAACCTTCATTTTCAAATGTCAGTACATTTTATGATGTACACAACCAAAACCAGTGTTTGGGCCAAAATTTAGATGCTCAGAGTTTTGCCTCAGTTGTTTGAGAAAGGAATGGAAGGAATAGGTTTTATATATTTATACTGCTTTCTGGCTGTTCACTTGAAAGGCAAGCACGTTCTTTTTAAAATAGCACCGTTATCAACTGTGTTTTAAGAACAGCATGCCTTTTTTTTTTACTGTTGATTGTTTTTAAACAGATTGCAGGCTACAATCCAGTTTTGTCAAATATTTTACAAGGCAGTAAAAGGAAGGAAATGCAGCTTTTAAATTGCACTGGACAATTAACAAAACTAGAACTACCTCCTGCAACTTGATACATCTACATCCTACACCAGGGGCCCTTAAGCTGAGAATAGGGGCATTAACTTCACTGAACAAATCAACTATTACAGAATGGAAAGTAGGTTTCCCTTGTGCTTCTGTAAATCTTTAAACAAGGGCTACCAAATCACAGATATTTGGTGTCAATCTAGTCACCTCACCACCCCTCCTTGTGGAATTATCAAAGAATCAGTAGCTCATACAAAATACACTGTAGATCTTTATATTGTTCTGCAGCAAAATTGCGTACCTCCATACAGAGTGTTCTCAACTCGCTAACCAGACTAAATGAACTGTAACTCGGCCCTCTACCATGCATACACGTCACATAAATGGTGTAATTTATAATGTCATGAGTGTTCTTATGAATGCTATGATGAAACATGCTAAAAATGAAGTTATATGATACGGTATAAGCAGTGTATATGGAAGGTGTGAGTTATAGTTAATTTAGTCTGGCTATGAGTTGAGAATACTCTGTACAGTGGTGCACGAGTTATAGTAATTTTAGGGAGCAGCGTAAATTATAACTTTAAGTTATAAATATAAAATTATGACTATAACTTAGTTATTTTTAACGTTTTTGTAGTTTAAGCTTTTTTATTGAAATAATAAATGAAGTTTTCCTAAATATAACTAATCCTAAACCTTTATTTTTTCCATTGAATTTGTATGTTTTTCCCCCTCACAAAGATGTTTTTAAATGTTCCTTATTATGGTATTTAATTTAATTTTATTTTTTTGGTACCGCAGTACTTTTGACGGTACCGGCATAAATTTTTTAAAATGATATTCATACCAAATAATTACATTATACTTCAATGATGGATTTAGGGTTTGATGGCTAGTTTTTAAATCGTATATGTATTAATATTGAAACCATAGGTTGTGTTTGTGAATTATACCAGTACCGCAATAGTATCAAGATACTACTGCGGTACTTTCACTTTTGTTAAACAGCATTTCATTGACTTACAACTCGATCTTCAAAGTTGAATTTTGTGGTCTTTCCAACAGTGAAAATCTTGTCTTCAGAAGACACCTTTGAGGTTTTGCAGAACTGCAATGGCTCAACAAGTAGATCCTGTCCTGGCGGAAGAAGAGGTACAGTGGAGAATGCAAGAGGAGGATCAGGAAGTGGAGTGGAGGAAGAAACTAAAGGATTCAACTGTGTGTGAGTTTTTCTCATTGCCACCTGGAATGGAAACAGGTGAATTCCAAGCTGATAACTTGCAACCTATGCAGCAAAGTAATTTCTGATAGAAACATCAAACAGTAAAAAATTGGTTTCCCCAGCACACGCTAATGTCAACATGTATTACATAAATAACAGATACATGATGTGTTATAATGCCTGAGAATTGCAGTGTCTGATACATGCTCTATATATGCACATTGTAAAATGCTTATACCTGAAGCTTGTTTTTGATTTAATAAAAAGAAGTTAAAAAAAATAAAAAAAATAACAGATATCAACAATTCTTGTCTTTCTTTGTATTTGTTAGCTTTATTCTCTTATGTTCTTGTTTAGTTCTTTTTTTAGCCTCTTTTTAGTCAACACGTGTTTCGTCGCCCATGGCTGGTGGCCGCGACTTCCTCAGGGCTGTATCGTCGGTATGGTTAGTGTTATCTTTTAACCGGTTGTAATTCTGTCCCGGTTTTCCCAAATAGTTCCTTGTCTTCGTTAGTTTTTCTCTCCCAATCGTGTCAGTATTATCCCTTATTATTTGTTGTCATCAGTTTTACCGCCTTCCGAGTGTTTGCTCGTGCAGCCTTCCGTCAAAGTGTACTCGCTGGTATGACGGAAGAGCTGCACGAGCAAACACTCGTAAGGCGGGAGTGGCATGTGGTGGAGTGGAGTGATGTGGTTGAGTAGAGTGGCGTGCCATAGAGTGGAGTGGCGTGTCATAGAATGGAGTGGCGTGTCATAGAGTGGAGTGGTGTGTCATAGAGGGGAGTGGCGTGTCATAGAGTGGAGTGGCATGTGGTAAAGTAGAGTAAAGTTGCGTGTCGCAGAGTGTCTTAGAGTGGAGGGGCTTAGAGTGGAGTGGCATGTCGTAGAGTTGAGTGGCGTGTCAAAGAGTGGAGTGGTGTGTCGTAGAGTGGAGTGGCATAGAGTATTATACAGTAGAGTCATGTGGTGAAGTGGAATGGCATGTCATAGTGTATTTTGTCATATCTATTTTATTTTAGATTTTAATAAGTACAGCAGTACTTAATAAGTAATTTCACAAAAGTAGTGCAGTACTCAGTAAACTTTTTAAAACATATATAAATCAATAAAACTACTTCTCCCTCCTCTCTTTGCATTTGCAAAACTGCCTCATTTCTTCTTCTGCATGAAAACAAGAGTAATAACCTATATTTCACATAAAAACACAGAACAAAAGCAAAGTGTGGTCTAAACAATATGGCTGCCTTTTAATTTTGCAATGGCTTTTATTAACCAATCATATTGTGTTTTGTTATTGCCAGGTACTGTGGTATACCGCAGTATACCACAAAGGTACCGTGGTAGACCGCAGCCCAATATATCACTAAGTTTTTGTCCCTTATTACTTAAAAACTACTGAAACAATTTAGATCAGATAACATAAAGGACCCTTTCCACACCATAATCTATGTTCCTGCCATGAAAATCCTTTCAGCCATTTTGCTGCTATGTCTGTCTAAAATTCTATGGAAAATGCATTGGTGGAAAAATATGTTTTGGGACCCCCTTTTTAGGTCTCGCAGACCTAGCGCTAGAGCGCGCATGCGCTCCTCACTCTGCGAGGCTTATTGTAATCGGTACGATTTGAGAAGGGGACTTGAAGCCCCGCCCATCATTCCAATTGGCTTGCTTCATCTTTCCTGCAAAACGGTGGCTTTTCATTGTAAAGGAGGCTTCTTAGTCCCTCCTTGTTACCGCCCTGTCTCCTCTTGGCCCCGCCCACCCGGGCTGGTTTGTTTACTTGCGGCGTTAGACGGTCTCCTTCATAAGACTGTAAGCACTCTTTTTTTTTTCATTTTCAGCGTGGTCCGCTTCGGTTGTTAATTGCATGCTTCATGCTTGTGTAAGTGCTCGATGCACGTTTGTGTCGCGCCCCCCCGTCGTCCTCCCCACCGCTACCCACCCTCTGTGTCGTCCACCACCCGCGCCTTGGCTTTTTTGTCCTTTATTTTCTTTAGTGTTCCTATACACTCAATTGAGAGCCTCTACCGGCCCTCTTTGTCGTCATTTTTGAACAATCACGACTAGTATGGTTTTATTTTTTGTGTGAAAGCAGGTGCATAATGAGGGTAGTCTCTCTGAATTAGGCTGCATTGCCCCCGAATTTAGTACAGATCATGTGACGTTCCTCTCTCTCAGTCTTCAACTGTAAATATGTTGTCGAGCTGCCTCCCAGCCTCCAATTGCAAGGGTACCTGGTTGGTACCCTGCCTCTACAAGTTGAAACATACCTGGCGTTGGGAGCGTCCCCCAAGCAACAACTCAAAACAGACCCAAGGCTATGCTCCGACAGCCCGGCGGCTCTGTGCGTTGTAAGAGAAAACGACAACCCCGCACCTTGTCATCCAAAATATAGAGTGTGCCCCTCCCCTCACCCGTGCGCTCGCACCGAGTGCATGACTGGAATTATGGCTGGGAATGAGGCTGCTTTAACCTGTGTATGCTTCAGAAACGGGAGCGCCTGCGAGCAAGGAAGCCTCCTCTTTTTCAGCCGCCCTCTTTGCTGTGAACACAACTCACGGGGACAGAGGCCATGGACTCCATTTTCCAGAAGACGTCTTGAGCCGCGCCCCTGTTGTGCAACTTTTGGGACCCGCAGTCTGTATTCTGTAGCCATGTGGGTCTCCGTTTTTAATTCCGGACATGCTTGGTGTCTTGTTGACCATGCCCCGAGTGAAAACATGAATGCTGTAGCGCCTCCTCCAGTTCAAAACATATTCCGTTTCCCGCCCCTCCATTTCATATTACACATGGTGCCCAGGTCTTCCCACTGCCCTTTTAAAGCGTACAAGTGCCCTGTCACCCTTCCTACAGATTCAGTCCACGCCTGTTGGTCTGCCCCACCAATTCAAAATGTGAGGTGACCTGTGGCTTCTTTGTAAAACGTACCGGGGGCATTTCTCCACTAGTTGAAAACATACTTGTCTGGTGCCCCTTAAGACCCAGTTCACACCGTCGTCTGCCACCCGATCCTTCCTTGAGCCTCATGCTGCTCTTCTCCTCCTCACAGATTTCATGTCCCTCATGCTACTCTTCTCCTCCTCTCTCCTTCCTTGTGCCTCATCCTGCTCTCCTCACTCTCCTTCCTTCTACCTCAGGCTGCTCTCCTCCTCACACTCTTCCTTCTCCCTCATGCTGCTCACCTCACTCTCCTTTCTTCTGCCTCATGCTACTCTCCTCCTCACTTTCCTTCCTTGTCCCTCATGCTGTTCTTCTCCTCCTCACTCTCCTTCCGATTCTTCACACTGCTCTTCTCCTCCCTAACTCTATGCTTCATACTGCTCCACAGCTAACAATTACAATCCAACCCACATAATTCCGCTACACATCACATACATACACTCAATAACACATGGCTGAAATACAATACCATTAGCAAAGCCAAAGGCTATAACTTAAACAAATGCGAGACCTATTGCATTTCCAATGCTTGTTTTTCTTTGCACCCAGTTTAACTAATCACAGCAAAACTATGCTTCATCATCCAATATAGAACAAGCATTGGCATAGCCAATAGGTCTCGCCTTTGGGACCTTATAAGTGTTTAGCCATGCAACACTTGATGTTGTTGCACCAAAGATATTGTACTGGATAACTAAACACGTATAAGGTCCCAAAGGGAGACCTATTGGCTATGCCAATGCTTGTTTTTAAAGGACAAGCAGTGCTATCAGGCTCCGGCTGCCGCTTAGTCCACCGCATTCCACGTAGACGCTGCAGCCATCTTTGAATGGTTTTAAAGCCAATTCAAAAGCGGTCGCCAGTGTATGTGAATCCTATCTCAACTGTGAGACTGTTCTCCTGCTTCCCAATTCTATTAAATACAAATTATGTAAAAGAACATCCCTTTCTGAGCTGCACGGCTCATCCTACCCAAGTTTCACGCGCAGATTTGAAATACTGATGGTTTGGGCTTCCAGAATTCAGACTGGTTGAGAGGTGTAGAGGTGAGAGTAGAGAGGTGTAGAGAGGTAGAGAGGAGAGAGGTAGAGGTGAGAGAGGTAGAGAGAGGTAGAGAGAGGTAGAGAGAGGTGAGAGGAGGTAGAGGAGGTAGAGAGAGGGTAGAGAGGTGAGAGAGGAGGTAGAGAGAGGTAGAGAGAGGTAGAGAGGTGAGAGAGGTAGAGAGAGAGAGAGAGGTAGAGAGGTAGAGGGAGGTAGAGAGAGTGAGAGAGAGAGAGTGAGAGAGGTGTAGAGAGAGGTAGAGAGAGGGAGAGAGAGGTGAGAGAGGTAGAGAGAGGTAGAGAGGTGGAGAGAGAGAGAGGTAGAGAGAGTGAGAGAGAGAGAGAGGAGAGAGAGGTAGAGAGAGAGGTGAGAGAGAGAGGTAGAGAGAGAGGTAGAGAGGTAGAGAGGTAGAGAGAGGTAGAGAGGTGGAGAGGTGAGGTGTAGAGAGGTGAGAGGTAGAGAGGTAGAGAGGTAGAGAGGTAGAGAGAGGGTAGAGAGGTAGAGGTAGAGAGAGGTAGAGGAGGTGAGGGGTAGAGAGGTAGAGAGAGGTAGAGAGGGTGTAGAGAGGGTGAGAGAGGGAGAGAGGTGAGAGAGGTGAGGGAGAGGTAGAGAGAGGTGAGAGAGAGGTAGAGAGAGGTAGAGAGGTGTAGAGAGAGGTAGAGAGGGTAGAGAGGTGGAGAGGGTAGAGAGAGTGTAGAGAGGTGAGAGAGGAGAGGTGAGAGGGAGAGAGAGCGGTGAGAGAGAGAGGTAGAGAGGTAGAGAGTAGAGAGAGAGGTAGAGAGAGAGAGTAGAGAGAGAGGTAGAGAGAGTAGAGAGAGATAGAGAGAGGTAGAGAGAGAGTGAGAGAGAGAGAGGTAGAGAGGTAGAGAGAGGTAGAGAGAGTAGAGAGAGGTAGAGAGAGGTAGAGAGAGAGGTAGAGAGAGTGAGAGAGAGGTAGAGAGGTAGAGAGGTAGAGAGAGGTAGAGAGAGTAGAGAGGTAGAGAGAGGTAGAGAGAGTGTAGAGAGAGAGGTAGAGAGAGGTAGAGAGTAGAGAGAGGTAGAGAGAGGTAGAGAGGTAGAGAGGTAGAGAGAGAGTAGAGAGGTAGAGAGGTAGAGAGGGTAGAGAGAGGTAGAGAGAGAGGTAGAGAGAGAGGTAGAGAGGTAGAGAGAGAGAGGTAGAGAGGTAGAGAGAGTAGAGAGTAGAGAGGTAGAGAGAGGTAGAGAGGAGGTAGAGAGAGGTAGAGAGGAGGTAGAGAGGTAGAGAGAGGTAGAGAGGTGAGGAGAGAGGTAGAGAGGTAGAGAGAGAGTGGAGAGGTGAGAGAGGTAGAGAGGTAGAGAGAGTAGAGAGAGGTAGAGAGAGAGAGAGGTAGAGAGAGGTAGAGAGGTGGAGAGAGGTAGAGAGGTAGAGGTAGAGGTAGAGAGAGGTAGAGAGGGTAGAGGAGAGAGTGGAGAGAGGGAGAGAGAGGTAGAGAGGTAGAGAGGTAGAGAGAGGTAGAGAGAGGTAGAGAGAGGTAGAGAGTAGAGAGGTAGAGAGAGGTAGAGAGGTAGAGAGAGAGTAGGAGAGAGGTAGAGAGAGTAGAGAGAGGTAGAGAGGGTAGAGAGGTGAGAGAGGTAGAGAGAGGAGAGAGGTAGGGAGGTGAGAGAGGTGAGAGGGAGAGAGAGAGAGAGGTAGAGAGAGAGAGGTAGAGAGAGAGGTAGAGAGGGGTAGAGAGGTAGAGAGAGAGGTGAGAGAGGTAGAGAGAGGGTAGAGAGAGAGGTAGAGAGAGAGAGGTAGAGAGAGGTAGAGAGAGAGAGAGAGGTAGAGAGGAGAGGTAGAGAGAGAGGTAGAGAGAGAGAGAGAGGTGAGAGAGGTAGAGAGAGGTAGAGAGGTGTAGAGAGAGAGAGAGGAGAGAGAGGTAGAGAGGGTAGAGAGAGTAGAGAGGGAGAGAGAGAGGTAGAGAGGTAGAGAGGTGAGAGAGGTAGAGAGAGAGGTAGAGAGGTAGAGAGAGAGGGGTAGAGAGAGGTAGAGAGGGAGAGAGGTAGAGAGAGAGGTGAGAGAGGTAGAGAGGTAGAGAGGTAGAGAGAGAGGTAGAGAGAGGTGAGAGAGGTAGAGAGAGGTAGAGAGAGGTAGAGAGGAGAGAGGTGAGGAGAGAGAGGTAGAGAGGTGGAGAGAGAGGTAGAGAGGTAGAGAGAGGGAGAGGTGAGAGGTAGAGAGGTAGAGAGAGGTAGAGAGGTAGAGAGAGGTAGAGAGAGGAGAGAGGTAGAGAGGTAGGAGAGAGGTAGAGAGGAGAGAGGTAGAGAGAGGTAGAGAGAGGTAGAGAGGTAGAGAGAGGTAGAGAGGTAGAGAGGAGAGAGAGAGGTAGAGAGGGAGAGGAGAGAGAGAGAGGTAGAGAGGTAGAGAGGGTAGAGAGGAGAGAGAGGGTAGAGAGGGTAGAGAGGTAGAGAGAGAGAGTAGAGAGAGGTAGAGAGGTAGAGAGTAGAGAGAGAGGTAGAGAGGTAGAGAGAGGTAGAGAGGTAGAGAGAGAGATGAGAGAGAGGTAGAGAGAGGAGGTAGAGAGAGAGGTAGAGAGGGAGAGGTAGAGAGAGGTAGAGAGAGAGGTAGAGAGAGGTAGAGAGAGAGTAGAGAGAGAGGTAGAGAGAGAGAGGTAGAGAGAGAGAGAGAGAGAGAGGTAGAGAGAGAGGTGAGAGAGGTAGAGAGAGTAGAGAGAGAGAGAGGTAGAGAGGTAGAGAGGGAGGGAGAGAGAGGTAGAGAGAGAGGTAGAGAGTAGAGAGAGGTAGAGAGAGGTAGAGAGAGGTAGAGAGAGGTGAGAGAGAGGTAGAGAGAGGTAGAGAGGTAGAGAGAGAGAGAGAGGTAGAGAGAGAGTAGAGAGAGAGGTAGAGAGAGTAGAGAGAGGTAGAGAGAGAGGTAGAGAGAGAGAGAGGTAGAGAGAGGTAGAGAGAGAGGGAGAGAGAGAGAGAGAGAGAGGTAGAGAGGTAGAGAGAGAGGTAGAGAGAGGTAGAGAGAGGTAGAGAGAGAGGTAGAGAGGTGAGAGAGAGGTAGAGAGAGGTAGAGAGAGGTGAGAGAGAGAGAGGTAGAGAGAGGTGAGAGTAGAGAGAGAGAGGTAGAGAGGTAGAGAGAGAGAGAGAGAGAGAGGTAGAGAGAGAGAGAGAGGTAGAGAGGTAGAGAGAGAGAGAGAGAGAGTAGAGAGAGGTAGAGGGAGGTAGAGAGAGGTAGAGGAGAGAGTAGAGAGGTGAGAGAGAGGTAGAGAGAGAGAGGTAGAGAGAGGTAGAGAGAGGGTGAGAGAGAGTAGAGAGAGAGAGGTGAGAGAGGTAGAGAGAGGTAGAGAGGTAGAGAGGGAGAGAGGTAGAGAGGTAGAGAGAGAGGTAGAGAGGTAGAGAGGTAGAGAGAGGTAGAGAGAGGTAGAGAGAGGTAGAGAGAGAGAGAGTGAGAGATGAGAGAGAGGTAGAGAGGTAGAGAGGGTAGAGAGAGGTAGAGAGGTAGAGAGGTAGAGAGAGTAGAGAGGTAGAGAGAGGTAGAGAGGAGTGAGAGAGAGAGGTAGAGAGAGGTAGAGAGGAGGTGAGAGAGAGAGGTAGAGAGAGAGGTAGAGAGGGAGAGAGAGGTAGAGAGGGTAGAGAGAGGTAGAGAGAGAGGTAGAGAGAGAGTGAGAGAGGTAGAGGTAGAGAGAGGTAGAGAGGTAGAGAGAGGTAGAGAGGTAGAGAGAGGTAGAGAGGTAGAGAGAGAGGTAGAGAGAGGTAGAGGTAGAGAGAGTAGAGAGGTAGAGAGAGAGGTAGAGAGAGAGAGAGGTAGAGAGAGGGAGGTAGAGAGAGAGAGGTAGAGAGAGAGAGGTAGAGAGGTAGAGAGAGAGAGAGAGAGAGGTAGAGAGAGATAGGAGAGAGGTAGAGAGGTAGAGAGAGAGGTGAGAGAGAGGTAGAGAGAGGTAGAGAGGTAGAGAGAGGTAGAGAGGGTAGAGAGTAGAGAGAGAGAGAGAGGTGAGAGAGGTAGAGAGAGAGGTAGAGAGAGTAGAGGTGAGAGAGAGGTAGAGAGGTAGAGAGGGAGGTAGAGAGGTAGAGAGTAGAGGAGAGGTAGAGAGGTAGAGAGGTAGAGAGAGAGAGGTAGAGAGAGGTAGAGAGGTAGAGAGAGAGAGGTAGAGAGAGGTAGAGAGGTAGAGAGAGAGGTAGAGAGAGGTAGAGAGGTAGAGAGGTAGAGAGGAGAGGTAGAGAGGAGAGAGAGAGGTAGAGAGAGAGGTAGAGAGGTAGAGAGAGGTAGGAGAGAGAGGTAGAGAGAGGTAGAGAGAGGTAGAGAGAGGTAGAGAGGTAGAGAGAGAGTGAGAGAGGTAGAGAGGTAGAGAGAGTAGAGAGGGTAGAGAGAGGTGAGAGAGGTAGAGAGAGTGAGAGAGAGGTGAGAGAGAGGTGAGAGAGGTAGAGAGAGAGTAGAGAGGGAGAGAGGTAGAGAGGTAGAGAGAGAGGTAGAGAGGGTAGAGAGAGAGGTAGAGAGAGGTAGAGAGGTGAGAGGTAGAGAGAGAGAGGTAGAGAGGGTAGAGAGAGGTAGTGGAGAGAGGTAGAGAGGTGGAGAGAGGTAGAGAGAGGTAGAGGTAGAGAGAGGTAGAGAGGTAGAGGTAGAGAGAGGTAGAGAGAGGTAGAGAGGTAGGAGGTAGAGAGAGGTAGAGAGGTAGAGGGAGAGGTAGAGAGGTAGAGAGAGAGAGGGTAGAGAGAGAGGTAGAGAGGTAGAGAGAGAGAGGTAGAGAGAGAGGTAGAGAGAGGAGAGAGAGAGGTAGAGAGGTAGAGAGAGAGAGAGGTAGAGAGAGGTAGAGAGAGAGGTAGAGAGGTAGAGAGAGGTAGAGAGAGAGGTAGAGAGAGTAGAGAGGTGAGAGAGAGGTAGAGAGGTAGAGAGAGAGAGGTAGAGAGGTAGAGAGAGAGGTAGAGAGTAGAGAGGTAGAGAGAGGTAGAGAGAGAGGTAGAGAGGTAGAGAGGTGGAGAGAGGTAGAGAGGGTGAGAGAGAGGTAGAGAGAGAGGTAGAGAGGTAGAGAGAGAGTAGAGAGGTAGAGAGGTAGAGAGAGGTAGAGGTAGGAGAGAGAGGTAGAGAGAGGTAGAGAGAGGTAGAGAGGTAGAGAGAGAGGTAGAGAGAGGTAGAGAGGTAGAGAGAGAGAGAGGTAGAGAGAGGTAGAGAGTAGAGAGAGAGAGAGAGAGAGAGAGGTAGAGAGGTAGAGAGAGAGGTAGAGAGAGAGTAGAGAGAGAGAGAGAGAGGTGAGAGAGGTAGAGAGGTAGAGGGTAGAGAGAGGTAGAGTAGAGAGAGGTAGAGGTAGAGAGAGAGGTGAGAGAGAGAGGTAGAGAGGTAGGGAGGTAGAGAGAGAGGTAGAGAGAGAGGTAGAGGAGAGGTAGAGAGGTAGAGGTAGAGAGGTAGAGGTAGAGAGAGAGGTAGAGAGGGAGAGGTGAGGAGAGAGGTAGAGAGAGGTGAGAGAGAGGTAGAGAGGAGGTAGAGAGGTAGAGAGAGAGAGAGAGGTAGAGAGGTAGAGAGAGAGGAGAGAGGTAGAGAGAGGTAGAGAGGTAGAGAGAGAGAGAGGTAGAGAGAGGTAGAGAGAGAGGTAGAGAGGTAGAGAGGTAGAGAGGTGAGAGAGAGGTAGAGAGGTAGAGAGGTAGAGAGAGAGGAGAGAGAGAGGTAGAGAGAGAGTAGAGAGAGGTAGAGAGAGTAGAGAGAGGTAGAGAGGTAGAGAGAGGTAGAGAGGGTAGAGAGAGGTAGAGAGGTAGAGAGGTAGAGAGAGAGAGGTAGAGAGAGGTAGAGAGAGAGGTAGAGAGAGAGTAGAGAGGGTAGAGAGGTAGAGAGAGGTAGAGAGAGGTAGAGAGAGTAGAGAGAGAGAGGTAGAGAGAGGTAGAGAGGTAGAGAGGTAGAGAGAGGTAGAGAGAGAGAGAGGTAGAGAGAGGTAGAGAGGTAGAGAGAGGTAGAGAGGTAGAGAGAGGTAGAGAGAGGTAGAGAGGTAGAGAGGTAGAGAGAGGTAGAGAGGTAGAGAGAGGTAGAGAGGTGTAGAGGTAGAGAGGTAGAGAGAGGTAGAGAGGTAGAGAGAGGTAGAGAGAGGTAGAGAGAGAGGTAGAGAGAGAGAGAGAGGTAGAGAGAGGTAGAGAGAGAGAGGTAGAGAGAGGTAGAGAGAGAGGTAGAGAGAGGTAGAGAGAGGTAGAGAGAGGTAGAGAGAGGTAGAGAGAGAGGTAGAGAGGTAGAGAGGTAGAGAGGTAGAGAGAGAAAGAGAGGTAGAGAGGTAGAGGTAGAGAGGTAGAGAGAGGTAGAGAGGTGAGAGAGGTAGAGAGGTAGAGAGAGGTAGAGAGAGGTAGAGAGGAGAGGTAGAGAGAGAGGTAGAGAGGTAGAGAGAGAGAGGTAGAGAGAGAGAGAGAGGTAGAGAGAGTAGAGAGAGAGAGAGAGGTAGAGAGGTAGAGTAGAGAGAGGTAGAGAGAGGTAGAGAGAGGTAGAGAGGTAGAGAGAGGTAGAGAGGTAGAGAGAGAGAGAGGTAGAGAGAGGTAGGTAGAGAGGTAGAGAGAGAGGTAGAGGGAGAGAGAGGTAGAGAGGTGAGAGAGAGGTAGAGAGTAGAGGTAGAGAGAGAGGTAGAGAGAGGTAGAGAGGGTAGAGAGGTGAGAGAGAGGTAGAGAGGTAGAGAGAGGTAGAGAGAGAGAGAGAGGTAGAGAGAGGTAGAGGAGAGAGGTAGAGAGAGATGAGAGGTAGAGAGGTAGAGAGGTAGGTAGAGAGAGGTGAGAGAGGTAGAGAGAGGTGAGAGAGGTGAGAGGTAGAGAGAGAGAGAGGTAGAGAGAGGTAGAGAGGTAGAGAGAGAGGTAGAGAGGTAGAGAGAGGTAGAGGGAGAGAGGTAGAGAGAGAGGTAGAGAGAGAGAGGTAGAGAGAGTAGAGAGAGGTAGAGAGAGGTAGAGAGGTAGAGAGAGAGTAGAGAGGTAGAGGTAGAGAGAGGTAGAGAGAGGTAGAGAGGTAGAGAGAGAGGTAGAGAGGTAGAGAGAGGGTAGAGAGAGGTAGAGAGAGGATAGAGAGGTAGAGAGAGGTAGAGAGGTAGAGAGAGAGTAGAGAGGTAGAGAGAGGTAGAGAGGTAGAGAGAGGTAGAGAGAGGTAGAGAGAGAGAGAGTAGAGAGGTAGAGAGAGGTAGAGAGAGAGGTAGAGAGAGAGAGAGAGAGGTAGAGAGAGAGAGGTAGAGAGGAGAGAGAGAGGTAGAGAGAGAGTAGAGAGAGGTAGAGAGAGGGTAGAGAGAGAGAGAGAGAGGTAGAGAGGAGAGAGAGAGAGGTAGAGAGGTAGAGGTAGAGAGGTAGAGAGGTAGAGAGGTAGAGAGAGGTAGAGAGAGGTAGAGAGAGAGAGAGAGGTAGAGTAGAGAGAGGTAGAGAGAGAGGTAGAGAGGTAGAGGAGAGAGAGAGAGGTAGAGAGAGGTAGAGAGAGAGAGAGAGGTAGAGAGAGTAGAGAGAGAGAGAGAGAGGTAGAGAGGTAGAGAGAGAGGTAGAGAGAGAGGTAGAGAGAGAGGTAGAGAGAGAGAGAGAGGTAGAGAGGTAGAGAGAGGTAGAGAGAGGTAGAGAGAGAGGTAGAGAGAGAGGTAGAGAGAGGTAGAGAGAGTAGAGAGAGTAGAGAGGTAGAGAGAGAGAGGTAGAGAGAGGTAGAGAGGTAGAGAGAGTAGAGAGAGAGTAGAGAGGTAGAGAGAGAGAGTAGAGGAGAGAGGTAGAGGAGAGAGAGGTAGAGAGAGAGAGAGGTAGAGAGAGAGAGGTAGAGAGAGAGGAGAGAGGTAGAGAGGAGAGAGGTAGAGAGAGAGAGAGAGAGAGAGGTAGAGAGAGGTAGAGAGAGAGGTAGAGAGAGAGGTAGAGAGAGTAGAGAGAGAGAGGTAGAGAGAGAGAGAGAGAGAGAGAGGTAGAGAGGTAGAGAGGTAGAGAGAGGTAGAGAGGTAGAGAGGTAGAGAGGTAGAGAGGTAGAGAGAGGTAGAGAGGTAGAGAGAGTAGAGAGGTAGAGAGGTAGAGAGATGAGAGAGAGGTAGAGAGAGAGGTAGAGAGGTAGAGAGAGAGAGTAGAGAGGTAGAGAGGTAGAGAGAGTAGAGAGGTAGAGAGAGAGTAGAGAGAGGTAGAGAGGTAGAGAGAGGTAGAGAGAGGTAGAGAGAGGTAGAGAGAGAGAGTAGAGAGAGAGAGGTAGAGTAGAGAGGTAGAGAGAGAGGTAGAGAGAGGTAGAGAGAGGTAGAGAGGTAGAGAGAGGTAGAGAGAGAGGTAGAGAGAGAGTAGAGAGGTAGAGAGAGTAGAGAGAGGTGAGAGAGAGGTAGAGAGAGAGAGGTAGAGAGAGGTAGAGAGGTGAGAGAGAGGTAGAGAGAGGTAGAGAGGTAGAGAGAGGTAGAGAGAGAGGTAGAGAGAGGTAGAGAGGTAGAGAGAGGTAGAGAGAGAGGTAGAGAGGTAGGAGGTAGAGAGGTAGAGAGGAGGTGAGAGGTAGAGAGAGTAGAGAGAGGTAGAGAGAGAGTAGAGAGGTAGAGAGGTAGAGAGAGGTAGAGAGAGAGTAGGAGAGAGGTAGAGAGAGGTAGAGAGGTAGAGAGGTAGAGAGAGTAGAGAGAGAGAGGTAGAGAGGTAGAGAGAGAGTAGAGGTAGAGAGAGGAGAGAGGTAGAGAGGTAGAGAGAGAGGTAGAGAGAGAGGTAGAGAGGTAGAGAGAGTGAGAGAGAGGTAGAGAGGTAGAGAGAGGTAGAGAGAGTAGAGAGTAGAGAGGTAGAGAGAGGTAGAGAGAGGTAGAGAGAGGTAGAGAGAGAGAGGTAGAGAGGTAGAGAGAGGTAGAGAGAGGTAGAGAGGTAGAGAGAGGTAGAGAGAGAGGTAGAGAGGTAGAGAGAGGTAGAGAGGTAGAGAGAGGTAGAGAGGTAGAGAGAGGTAGAGAGAGAGAGAGAGGTAGAGAGAGAGGTAGAGAGGTAGAGAGAAGTAGAGAGGTAGAGAGAGGTAGCGAGGTAGGGAGGTAGAGAGGGGTAGAGAGGTAGAGAGAGAGAGGTAGAGAGGTAGAGAGAGGTAGAGAGGTAGAGAGAGGTAGAGAGGTAGAGAGAGAGAGGTAGAGAGTAGAGAGAGAGAGAGAGTAGAGAGAGTAGAGAGAGAGAGAGAGAGAGAGAGAGTAGAGAGGTAGAGAGAGAGAGTAGAGAGAGGTAGAGAGAGAGTAGAGAGAGTAGAGAGAGGTAGAGAGAGTAGAGAGAGGTAGAGAGGTGAGAGAGAGAGGTAGAGAGAGTAGAGAGAGGTAGAGAGGTAGAGAGAGAGAGAGAGAGAGAGAGAGAGGTAGAGAGAGTAGAGAGGAGGTAGAGAGAGGTAGAGAGAGAGAGAGAGAGAGGTAGAGAGGGAGAGAGAGGTAGAGAGAGAGAGAGAGGTAGAGAGGTAGAGAGAGGTAGAGAGAGTAGAGAGAGAGAGAGGTAGAGAGAGAGTAGAGAGGTAGAGAGAGAGGTAGAGAGAGAGAGGTAGAGAGGTAGAGAGAGAGTAGAGAGAGAGGTAGAGAGAGGTAGAGAGAGAGGTAGAGAGAGGTAGAGAGAGTAGAGAGAGAGAGAGGTAGAGAGGTAGAGAGAGGTAGAGAGAGAGGTAGAGAGAGAGGAGAGAGAGGTAGAGAGAGGAGAGAGAGGTAGAGAGGGTAGAGAGAGAGAGAGGTAGAGAGAGAGAGAGAGGTAGAGAGGTAGAGAGGTAGAGAGAGAGGTAGAGAGGTAGAGAGGTAGAGAGGTAGAGAGAGAGAGAGAGAGAGGTAGAGAGGTAGAGAGGTAGAGAGGTGAGAGAGAGGTAGAGAGAGAGAGGGAGAGGAGAGAGAGGTAGAGAGGTAGAGAGGTAGAGAGAGTAGAGGAGAGGAGAGAGGTAGAGAGAGAGAGGTAGAGAGAGAGGTAGAGAGGTAGAGAGAGAGAGGTAGAGAGAGGTAGAGAGGGTAGAGAGGAGAGGTAGAGAGAGAGGTGAGAGAGGTAGAGAGGTAGAGAGAGAGAGAGGTAGAGAGAGGTAGAGAGAGAGTAGAGAGAGTAGAGAGAGGTAGAGAGGTGAGAGAGGTAGAGAGGTAGAGAGAGAGGTAGAGAGGAGGTAGAGAGGTAGAGAGGTAGAGAGAGGTAGAGAGAGAGAGAGAGAGAGAGTAGAGAGGAGAGAGAGAGAGGGAGAGAGGGTAGAGAGAGTAGAGAGAGGTAGAGAGAGAGAGAGAGAGAGAGGTAGAGAGAGGTAGAGAGGTAGAGAGAGAGAGAGAGAGAGGTAGAGAGAGAGGTAGAGAGAGTAGAGAGGTAGAGAGGTAGAGAGAGAGAGGTAGAGAGGTAGAGAGAGGTAGAGAGAGGTAGAGAGAGGTAGAGAGGTAGAGAGAGAGAGAGGTGAGAGAGAGAGAGGTAGAGAGAGGTAGAGAGGAGAGAGAGAGAGAGAGGTAGAGAGGGTGAGAGAGAGGTAGAGAGGTAGAGAGTAGAGAGGTAGAGAGAGGTAGAGAGAGAGAGAGAGAGAGAGGTAGAGAGAGGGAGAGAGGAGAGAGAGGTAGAGAGGAGAGAGAGTGAGAGAGGTAGAGAGAGAGAGAGAGAGAGAGGTAGAGAGAGTAGAGAGAGAGTAGAGAGAGGTAGAGAGAGAGGGAGAGAGAGAGAGAGAGAGAGAGAGGTAGAGAGAGGTAGAGAGGGTAGAGAGGTAGAGAGAGTAGAGAGAGAGAGGTAGAGAGAGAGGTGAGAGAGGTAGAGAGAGTAGAGAGAGGTAGAGAGAGAGAGGTAGAGAGAGGTAGAGAGAGAGAGAGAGGTAGAGAGGGAGAGGTAGAGAGGTAGAGAGGTGAGAGGTAGAGAGAGAGGTAGAGAGGTAGAGAGAGAGGTAGAGAGAGTAGAGAGAGGTAGAGAGGTAGAGAGAGGTAGAGAGAGTAGAGAGGTAGAGAGGTAGAGAGAGGTAGAGAGGTGGAGAGAGGTGAGAGAGGGAGAGGTGAGAGAGAGAGAGGTGAGAGGGAGAGAGGGAGAGGTAGAGAGGTAGAGAGAGAGAGAGAGAGAGAGAGAGAGAGAGAGAGAGAGAGGTAGAGAGAGGTAGAGAGGGTAGAGAGAGGTAGAGAGGTAGAGAGGTAGAGAGGGTGAGAGAGGTAGAGAGAGGTAGAGAGGTAGAGAGGTAGAGAGGTAGATGTAGAGAGGTAGAGAGGTAGAGAGGTAGAGAGAGGTAGAGAGAGGTAGAGAGAGGTAGAGAGGTAGAGAGAGAGAGGTAGAGAGTGTCACGGTCCCTCGGAGGCCTCTCAGGATTGGTTCGTTGCTCAATGGGGTCCACCTATTGACAACCTCAATTCCGAATTGCCATGAGGGCACGGAAGATTAAGGGGTCAATCGGGGAAGGAAAGGATGGGAACAGCGGGGAGGGAGACCTGTGAAAAAGAAAGGCTAATTAAAGTTACATGGCACTTAAACAGCCAGGAACATAACACTTAGCGGTTTACAATACTATCTTAAATAGGCCTACCTGTAAAGCAAAATAACAAGTTCTGGCAGACGCAAGTAGAAGGACAATTTAGTATTCATCAAAGACCTTCTCTTGGCTACCTTGTCTTCTAAGGCCTGGAAGGAATTACACAATACTCAGGCGTATGAACTGCGAGCAAACAACATAAATTTAGGCAATATCTCATAAACTCTTCTAGAACATAGACACTGTGATTTGTGAGTTTATAGTACCCACCAGTAGAGATGTGTGCTTGGGCCTCACAAGGGAGGAAGGAATAGGCTTACTTCAGCTACCTCTCACTGTTCGCCCCTGCTAGAAGACGAACAAAAGACACACACTTACAACATATATACCAACGAGTATCTGAGTATCCAGGATAGCTTTTTATAGCTAACTTAACAAATAACAAATGCAACCATTCCTTGTTGTGCATAAGCTCATTAGATATGAGGATAATATACCACCTGGTATATGTAGAAAGTCTTGGCAATGTAGTGTAGGGAACTCCGTAGAAACCATGGGGTTGCTACTTAGTGTTTGGCAAAAGAATCGGGTTTCTTTAGTATAGCAAGAATGAGCACGTTCCGATATTCAAACGCGGTGCATTTGGCAGCTAATATCGGCGGTAGAAGAAATAAATGCTCTGAGTGGTGTCACTGACACCCTTACCCTACTGGGCATTGAGGAATCCTTCGGTCTGGCTCTGCGAACATCACAGGATAATCTGCGGCGTTTCTCTCCCGGCTCCGGCTTACGTAGCCGACAGGAAGCCTACACCGCGTCACTTCCGGTGCGCACGCCCCATACCGCACAGGCCGCTGGGAGCTGTAGTTCTGTTGCTCCGGTGGCGTCATAGCATCTTTCGGTGAAGGACGGCAGCCTTCTCCCAGAAGTTCCTCCGCGTTGGTGGGTTTGAGGAGTGGACAGCGGTCGAGTCTTGGTACGTAACAGAGAGAGAGGTAGAGAGAGAGGTAGAGAGAGAGGTAGAGAGAGGTAGAGAGGTAGAGAGGTAGAGAGAGAGAGGTAGAGAGAGAGAGGTAGAGAGAGAGGTAGAGAGAGGTAGAGAGGTAGAGAGGTAGAGAGGTGGAGAGAGGTAGAGAGGTAGAGAGAGAGAGGTAGAGAGAGGGTAGAGAGAGAGAGGTAGAGAGATAGAGAGAGGTAGAGAGGTAGAGGGTAGGAGAGGTGGAGAGGTAGAGAGGTAGAGAGAGGTAGAGAGAGAGAGGTAGAGAGAGAGAGTGAGAGAGAGGTAGAGGGGTAGAAGAAGAGAGGGAGAGAGGTAGAGAGAGAGGTAGAGAGAGAGGTAGGAGAGAGAGAGGTAGAGAGAGAGGTAGAGAGGAGGTGGAGAGGTAGAGGTAGAGAGGTAGAGAGAGGTAGAGAGAGGTAGAGAGGTGGAGGTAGAGAGGTGGAGAGGTAGAGAGCGAGAGAGGTGAGAGAGAGGTAGGAGGTAGAGAGAGGCAGAGAGAGGCAGAGAGAGGTAGAGGGGTAGAGAGGGGTGGCGAGGTAGAGAGAGGCAGAGAGAGATAGAGAGGTAGAGAGGTAGGGAGAGGTGAGAGAGAGAGAGGTAGAGAGAGAGAGGTAGAGAGAGAGGTGGGAGAGGTGGAGAGAGGTAGAGAGAGGTAGAGAGGTAGAGAGAGAGAGGTAGAGAGAGAGGTAGAGAGAGAGAGGTAGAGAGAGAGGTAGAGAGGTGGCGAGAGGTAGAGAGGTAGGAGAGAGAGAGAGAGAGAGGTAGAGAGGTAGAGGTAGAGAGAGAGGTAGAGAGAGAGGTAGAGAGAGAGGTAGAGAGAGGTAGAAAGGTAGAGAGAGAGAGGTAGAGAGAGAGGTAGAGAGAGAGAGGTAGAGAGGTAGAGAGGTAGAGAGAGGTAGAGAGGTAGAGAGGTAGAGAGGTAGAGAGGTAGAGAGGTAGAGAGAGGTAGAGAGGTAGAGAGAGAGGTAGAGAGAGGTAGAGAGGTAGAGAGAGAGAGGTAGGGGTAGAGAGGTAGTAAGGGAGAGGTAGAGAGGTGGAGAGAGAGAGAGAGAGGTAGAGAGAGAGGTAGAGAGAGGTAGAGAGGTAGAGAGAGGTAGAGAGGTGTAGAGAGGTAGAGAGAGAGAGGTAGAGAGAGAGGTAGAGAGGTAGAGAGAGGTAGAGAGGTAGAGAGGTAGAGGTAGAGATGTAGAGAGGTAGAGAGGTGTAGAGAGGTGTAGAGATGTAGAGAGAGGTAGAGAGAGAGGTAGAGAGGTGAGAGAGAGGTGGAGAGGTAGAGAGGTAGAGGTAGAGAGGTAGAGAGGTAGAGAGCGAGAGCGGTGGAGAGAGGTAGAGAGGTAGAGAGAGGCAGAGAGAGGCAGAGAGAGGTAGAGAGGTAGAGAGGGGTAGCGAGGTAGAGAGAGGTAGAGAGAGATAGAGAGGTAGAGAGGTAGAGAGAGAGAGAGGTAGAGAGAGAGAGGTAGAGAGAGAGGTAGAGAGGTAGAGAGAGGTAGAGAGAGGTAGAGAGAGGTAGAGAGAGAGAGGTAGAGAGAGAGGTAGAGAGAGAGAGGTAGAGAGAGAGGTAGAGAGGTAGCGAGAGGTAGAGAGGTAGAGAGAGGCAGAGAGAGGTAGAGAGGTAGAGAGGGGGTAGAGAGGTAGAGAGAGGTAGAGAGAGATAGAGAGGTAGAGAGGTAGAGAGGGGTAGAGAGGTAGAGAGAGGGTGAGAGAGAGGTAGAGAGGTAGGAGAGAGGTAGAGAGGTAGAGAGGTAGAGAGGTAGAGGGAGAGGGTAGAGAGGTGAGAGAGAGATGGAGAGTTAGAGAGAGGTAGAGAGAGAGAGGTGAGAGAGAGGTAGAGAGTTGTAGAGAGAGGTGGAGAGGTGGAGAGAGGAGAGGTAGAGAGGTAGAGAGAGTTAGAGAGGTAGAGAGAGAGAGAGGTAGAGAGATAGAGAGAGAGAGAGTAGAGAGAGAGGTGAGAGAGAGAGGTAGAGAGAGAGAGGTAGGAGAGAGGTAGGAGGTAGAGAGGTAGAGGTAGAGAGGGAGAGGTAGAGAGGTAGAGAGGTAGAGCAGTTCATCAAAATGCTCAGGTGGCAGGATCAGTTTTTAGGCCACAAAGCTGCGGGTTCATGTTTAATACTTTATTGGGCGATTAATTAAAACACATACGATATACTCAGTAATGCACGCAAGCTGACCCTTTCTATGTAAACAAGGAGGCACTGCTCGCTCCTGCAGGCAAAACGCCGTGGGATGCGAGGAATGCAGCTGAGGGGGAGGGGTGGGGTGAGTGCGGCCGAGAGCACAACACTAGTAGCAAGCATTTTTAAACGAAAAAAATTCGTGTAGCTTAAAAAAAGTAAATGTACGCATTAGCATGTAAGTTCCCACAATGTTCAAAATAATTAATTAACAAATGCTCCGCGTTATTTTTTTACCATTCGTAAGTACAAAACAAAAAAACAGCATTTTTTTCAGTGCTCAGATGTTTGTTTTTAAATATACACCATCTCCAAAATAATACAATATAAACCTTCATTCTTCCTTAACATACACAAAAAAAACAAGGGGAAGGTAAGATAAAAAACGCGGCCCGCGCTCTGCTTAATGACTGTTTTGAAGCACACTCGTGCTTGTGGCACCATCCGCCTTGCGGGAGCGAGCAACAGCCAATTAGCATGCGCGCCGCTGCTCGCTCCTGCAAGGTGGATGCCGCCACAAGCACGAGTATGTGCTTCAAAAAGAGCAGAGCGACAGCTAAAGGCCCTCCTAAGCAGCGCATGCGCGCTGCGTAGGCGAGACCTAAAAATGAGATGGTGTAGGAACTGGCGCTGCAGTGGTGCTTTAAATGCCAGTGCAACGTGGAAGCTTGTTCTGCAGTGGTAGGTTACATATTTGACAATGTGGACACTGTCATGGCAGTGGAGTTTAACGTACCAGAGTAATGTGCAAACTGGCGCAGTAATACAGGACTTACTGAGAGAATAGAGAAACTATCACGAGCATGGCATTGGTGATGTACATATGCGGCAAAACCGGTATGACCTTAGTGTTTTTAATATCAGTGTAATTTGAATACGTTATTTACATACTAGGGCAGTCTTGACTCTCTTTACATACTAAGTCAATGTGGAAATTGGCACAGCAATGTTTGATTTACCAGCTACAGCATCTGCCTCAGTATATATAGTGATAGTTACCTCTGCTCCCTGAGGCATATATCTCCAACATCAGTAACATTGTAATCAGTATCCACTGGAATATATGAAGCAGTCACAGGTTTAATATAGCCTTAGAGCCCGATGTAGCTGGCTCTACCAGCCATTAAAGGCCAGCTCCAGCGTTAAAGGCCCAGCCGAAGGCGAGGGCCTTTAACAAGAGAGCAGACCTTTAATGGCCGGTAGAGCCTGCTACGGAGGGCTCTTATACAAATTAGAACATTCTGCCCTTAGAGGGCAGAATGTTCTAATCTGTATAAGAGCATTGGAATGTGGAGCACTCCATTGAATACAATGGATTGCTCCGGGCTTCTACGGGCTGGTTGAAGCCCGCAGAGCGACATTTCAATGTTGTTTTTGTTCACAGCTGCGAACAAAGGCCTATTGGAGCCCAAGGGGGTTTAAACCCCTCGGGCTCCAAGAGGTGGCCTTTGTTTTTAGTAAGTAGAACATTCTGCTCTCTAGGGGCTGAATGTTCTAATAGCCTTAGAGCCCTACTAGTGGGCTCTACCGGCCATTAAAGGCCCGCGCCCTTGTTAAAGGCCCGAGCCGAAAATGGCCGGTAGAGTTCACTGCGTCAGGCTCTAAGGCTATAAAACAAAGGCCTCTCGAGCCCAAGGGGATTTCCCTCGGGCTCCGAGAGGCCATTGTTCACAGCAACAGCTGTGAAATGAATAAAACATTGGAATGTTGCTCTCCGGGCTTCTACCGGCCAAATGGAGTGCTCAACATGCCACTGTTGTAATAGGCAGCAGTGGTGGCAGGCTGACACATTCAACGTCATATTATTAACAAATCTATGTAATATGTGTTGGTGATTCTAATATCCTTGGTATTTAGCATCACTTGGATACGGCATTAACCGCCATATGATTGCTTATGACAACGGCCCGCTGACATACAGTGGTATCAATTCTAGACATGTTTTAATTTTAATGATGATGAACTGCCACAGGAATATTGATGGATATTTTATTTCTCGGCAATGTTTTTAGGCCGATATTTAATATCCCAGCATATTACTTACAATTAGGATTTTCCTCAGTGGGACACATTGAATCAGATAGAAGCTGCTTCTCCTGTGGCACAAATATTTGTCGTCTGTGCATCCAGTGTTTCCATCAGGCGCACAATCTTCTTCTCTGCACATACTTGATTTGTTACTGCTGAAAAATAACCCTGGTGCAGGGCCAGGTTCCTTGGCCCAGGGGTGTTTTATGAGTTCCTTTCAGAGCTGCCTGCAGAATATAAAACTGCTTTGCCAATATATTTAGAAAATTGTGCTGCAAAATGAGTGCGCGTGCCAAAAACTGTAGCGGGTGTCGGGCTCACTCTGTAAAATATGAAGATGTATTAAAATATTTACCAGGGAGTCTTTTCGCGCTCAATGTAGCCCTGTGAATGTGTCCTGGAAGAGAAATGTCTCCAATAAAGCGACATCCTCACTTAATGAAACTCAGACACATTATTCTTAGGGCATAATTGGCCGGAGAGAGTTTGGAAATTGCATAATGCTACCAGCCCCTGAAACATGGAACTTCTGAGCAACATTAACATCTGCAAAACAGAGATACAAAGGTTTCTGGTGGGTCCAGTCTCTCTTAGAGGAGCCTGGTCCTGCACAAGACCCCCATCAGGGCTACAGACCTCTATATAAATGCTACAATACAATGCAATGCTTCAACAAAGTCTATCATGGAAAAAGAAGGGACCCCTTCAAAGTGATAAACTTCGAGAGACTCAGCAGTGGAAGTTTCCTTCTCACAATATAAGGAACATCCTACGGTGCAGAGCAAATCAATCAGGAATTGATGAGGGACAAAAATCAGAAAGGAATAAGAGCAGTAATCAATGGCAGCGGAACACTGCTATTGGGAAAGTGTAGGGGAAGACAATTAAGAGATCCTGGGAACAAAGGGACAGTAAACAGCAAACCAGAAGCACAAGATACCCAAAGACAGTAATCAAGAGGAGTAGAGAAACAAACATACAGAACACTCTTGCCAGGTAAGCCTCCAAGAGGCAAACAAAAGACCTCCTCTAAGTGTCCAGGTTTACCTTTCAGTAGCATGGTCTTAGCCAGTGGCTGCTCGCAGAGAGAATGGTGTGGGGCGGTGGGGCGGGGGCGGGGCAGGGTGTGGGGGTAGTGGAGTCGGACATACGACAGCAAGGAGTAAAGTAAGTAAATAAATAATTAAAACTATTTACCTTGCGCTCGCTGCATCGCCGAGTGTCTGCCTAGAGCTGAAAAATTAATTATCATCTACAGAATTAATACAAAGCGTGTGAAGGTCTATGATGTGTTTGTTAGTACTTTCTGTATGAGCATGCTTCTGCGATTCAATTATGTTCAAGGTAACAGGTTCATAAACTGTAACATAGTAAATGAACACTAATATGATAGAGTTAGCCTGATAACAAGTGGTCATTCCCACAAGTAAAATATCTACACCTTAACATCCTACAAGAGTCAAAAGAAAAGGTATGGAAGTCTGAGAAGAAATGAGGGTCCCTTTTTCTCCCCATGCAGAAACAACAAGATGTACAATATCTGAGTTTATAATCTTCGAGAGGGTTCCTGAAGCAGGGTTTGTAAATATACATCCAAATCCTGCAACACCGATAGTTTCCTTGATTACTCCTCTATACACAGTCCAGTCTTTTGTTGACTTTCAAGTATACAGCAGTCAGCAAAATTTCAATACTGTGGCAACAAGGTTCAGGTCCGCAACCATGTCCCTTGATTGCGTAACAAGAGCACTCCAGACCCTGAGGAAGGAACTGATACTCTGTGATTTGAAATGCAAATCTTGTGAGAGTCCGGTGGCTTCATGAGATATGTCACTGAACTTCTTCCGTTTCGTATTGTGTGTCTAGCATAAATGTAAAGCCTCTCTTCTAGCAGTGCCAATGCCCCGCGCACACTGCCAACCTTTCCTGCACTGAATGTATGCACAGTCAAGCAGTCTGTGAAAGGGGAACGGTATGTGCCTTATGGGCCACGTCAGGAGCTTTGGAATTCCTCCTGTAATCTGCATAGGCCATACCAGGAGTCTATGGTTTATCTAGGCAGCATTGTGAGCACCAAGCAAAGATAGCCTAACATGCCCAAACACTAAATCACACCTATGTATTCACATTCATTGGTGACCCACCACTGTTTCCTTGACAAGTGTCTACTACTGATACTGGATATAGGTTGGACTTGCCTACTTTCATTCAGTTGAGCTAACACTGCTCCAATTCCAAAGTCATAGGCATAAATACAGACAATTCATTTCTTGCTGTAGTCTGGGGCTCTCAGTAGTAAGACTGTCCTGAAAGACTCTGTCAAGTAAGTTATCAAATGGCTTTGGCCAACTAGAGGTTTCATTGACCAACCCTGGCTACCTTTTGAAGTCAGTCCAGCTAAAAGTGTCACAATCTTTGACCTTGGGCAATGTTTCTGTTCTGTGCCCAGTAAGGTGCGGTAAGAATCTTACTAATCCATGCTGAGATGTTCCCAGTCCATAATGGACTAAAATTTAGCTTGGAGAGACTGCATCTTTTCACAACCTATTTCTTGGTTCAAGTACAGATCCCTGTTCTATTTGGCATTGACTAGCCTATGTAGCCTAGTCAGCGTGTTGACGTGTTTCAAGCACTTTCTTGAGGTTTAGCAGATAGGCCTCCTAAATATCACTGCACACTGAAACAGCGCCCAAGTAGATGGCTTGATGTCTCTCAGACCAGACACATCTAGTTCACTAGCTTCTAGAAAATAGCTTGGGCAATACACAAGGCATTATTTTAGGCGCAAAAATGTCTTTCTTTGACACCTTCAAGTAGTAAAACTCACCAGCACCTCAAAATAAGACTGCATTAAGTAATAAATTGTCAACGAGTCTCAGATCTGTTGCACCAGAATTAGGGGCCAGACTCACTGAGTATGATCGGGAAACCCTTGAGAGGTCAATTAACCTTAAATCCATTTTTTTATATTTGCCATTTAATGCTGTCATTTACCTCACCCTCTCTGTATAGGGGTTGACGTTTGTATGCCCCTGCTGACCTCAGAGCCATACTGGGGCTCTCCACCTATGTAAACAGGAAACCTTCAGTGATTACATTGGTCAACTCATTGCACCACGGCTTCAGCCATCTCAACAGCCCCTCTATACTCCTGCCTCACCCTCAACTAACATTACGCATTAAACAAACTCCAGCACCATCCGCGCACAAACTTCGTTCAAAGCCAAATAGTTGACTCAGGGTTTGCCACCTCAACTGTACCTCCTTATCAAGTGATACGGGCACTCGTGTATCCTCTAACCATTCTATTACTCAACTATCCTGAAGAAGTTAACTTAAAACTTCCAGAACCACATGCACATAGAACAGCATCAATGCCACTTAATTGGGAACGATTCTGCGAAGCATAATAAACACCTGAAGCTCTAAACTAAACAAATGGGAGTGGCCTTAGGCACACAGATTCATGCACATAGTACCTCACGGTCAGAACCCTTCAGATTCCTCATGTTCAGGCTCTTTCCATTTGCTCATTGCTTGAAAATAGTAAACCAAGTCGAGGTAGAGAGTATTACCTGCAGAGATTACAAAGACGAAGGAGATCCAAGATGGCCGCCGGGGAGCGACCATTAAGTCAGCAGTCTAGTGTGCTTGCCCTAGATTGCAATCAGGAATGTCCAGGTGATGCGCCCGTCGAACTGCGCACTTCACCTGAAGACTTCGCGGGAGTAGGAGTTTTGGACCTTGGCGGCGCGAAAGTTAGACAGGGACCTTCCGTCGCGAGTTCACTTGACGAGCCTATGGTTCCAGGGCGGAACTGAGTTTGCAGAGATTTAGTAAGACGAACTATTTCAGTACATAGTTATTTTTGAGGAAATATATCCAGAGCGCGGCTCGCACTACTCAGCAGCATTTTTTCCTTTTAAGCTGAATTTCAAGTACTCGAATTGAGGGGAAAAAGAATGGCTGCGTGTTGGCAAAATATTATTTGGAGACTCCAGGTTTAATTTAATTGAGGAATGAAACATTGTTGCAGAGTATCGTTTTTGTTTAGTTACTAGTGGCAAGTGTTACTTCCCTCACGTAGACTTATTAACAGACTATCAGGCACACCACCCCCTTACTACCCAATAGTGCTACTTACCTTCTTGAGCTATTTCAGTCCTAGTTGAGGAGAACATTAGTCGCTAGTCTGCACTGATATATATATATATAATTTTTAGGAGAATTTACATAGACTAGTTAATTCAATTAGAAGAAAGAATAACAATAAATATAAATAGAACTTACCTGCTATCGAAATCTGAAGAACTATCAGAGCCATCTATAAGCCTTGTAGGTAAGAGCCTGAAAAGACAGAACAAGTAAATTAAAAAGATTTAAGTCTGAACAGTTGTTTAATCATACATCTAATTAATAGTTTCAGCCAAGGTTTACCAATACAATAAAACAAGAAGAAAAGAAGAGGGGCACACGTCACCAGAAGACTGGGTAGGTCATAGAGTAAAAGTAAATAAAAACAAATGCAAAAGATATTGTAATGTTAAGAGGTATTGATACTAACGAAGGGTTTATTACAGTTCCAACAAGACAACTCTGGGCGAGAATCTTTTAAATAGCAGAAGAAGAAGAAGACCCGGAAGGAACCAGAATTCGAAGTGTGGCAGTCTCTTCTCTGTCCCCATCCCCTTTCCCCCTGTAGATTCCTTGGCTGGTCATGTGCTAGAGAACGTGCGGCCGGGAAGCTGTAGTGGGGCATTGGGAACATACGTCGTTCTGCTCCTGTGCATCAGAGACCTTCTGACAGAGTGAAGTGCCCACGCTGTAATTGCACCTGAGCAGAATGACGGAGGGATTCGATTCGATTTAAAGAAGCTAGGAGAAGTCTTAGAGGGGATACAAAAGGAGCTGATAGTAGTCAGAGAAGAAAATAGGGAGCTTAAGCAGGACCTGCTCACATCACGTAGAGAGACTACAGAATTGAACCTTAAAATGAATAATTTAGTATCTGGGACCAGTTTTAAGAATCCCTCTATGTTTGGTGAATATGCTAGTCCAAGGTTACGACCCAAATGATTCATTCCTTGTCCCCGGTAATTCCTTTAGCTCCCCTGAGCGTTTTAATGGAGACCCACAGAAGGCCCAAATATTTTTGACCCAATGTACTTTGCATTTCATGTGGCGACCCGCAGTCTTTCCTGACGCACAGTCGCAAGTGGCCTTCATGCTTTCATATCTTAGTGGAGACGCTGCTTCCTGGTCAATGCCCATGGTAACCAGAAATGACCCAATTTTGTATGATCTAGAGGAATTTAAGAAGGAATTTCTTCGGATTTTTGATCGGCGTAAAGCTTCGCAGGCCACAGATAATGAATTGTTAGAAATCAAGCAGGGTAATCGGGACTTGATTGCATACCTGGCCCAGTTTAACAAACTAGTCGTGGAGACCGAATGGCCCGAGAATAAACGAGCAGCGGTGTTTTATCGTGGTTTAAAGGATGAATTGAAGGATGCCCTAGCCCAAGTGCCAAACAGACCCACAGAGATCTCTGCACTTATTGATCTGGTGTTGGAAATCGATTTTCGCCAGAGTGAACGAAGAGGGAGAAAAAGAGGGATTTTCGCGCCGGCCCACCTAGATTTGATCGAGCAAGAACAGAAAGTACACGGGCGAGCGATTTACAACATGGGTCTGTACCGATGTAGATTGGAGCAATTCGCGGCCCGCTTTCAAAAGAAGAGAAGGAAAGAAGGCGTGCCAATAAACAATGCTTGTATTGTGGAGGAAGTGGGCATTTTGTTCGTAACTGTACCAAGAAGCCAAAACAGATGCTGTCGGAAAACGCTCAGCACCATCAGTGAAGGGAGTTGGACTGATGGTTGCCGATTTAGAGACAACTCCGAGAGATCATTCCCTAGCAAATACCTTGCAGTCTTCTTCACCACATCTCATTATGATTATGACACTGCAGTTTCGTGAAATCACCTTAAAACAAATTACAGTGATGGTAGACTCAGGTGCCACAGGTAATTTTTGTGATTTAATGTTTGCAGAAAAGATTGGGTTAAAGGCCATCAGAAAGGAAAAAAGCGAAGCAGTACGAGCTGTGGATGGTACTAACCTCTCATCGGGTCCCATACTTAGCCACACTGAATTAGTTGAATTGAAGACTGAGGAAGGGCATTGTGAAACTCTGCAATTTAATCTAATAGATGCACCTCAATTTCAACTAATATTGGGACTACCGTGGCTTACGGAGCATAATCCAACAATAGACTGGAGTGCTCGATCCATCACGTTGGATTCAGAATTTTGCAAAGAAAATTGTTATAAGCATGACAAAAAAAAATATGGACTCTCCGGCGTCACATCTATGCGAAGGAGGAGCAACCATTTGTGTAATCCAAACCACTGAATTACCTCCCGAATATGTTGAGTTCCAAGACGTTTTTAGTGAGGTCGAGGCAGAAAAGCTCCCACCACATAGAGAATTCGACTGTAAGATTGAGCTGGAACCTGGTTCCAATCTTCCATGTAGCAGAATATATGCTTTGACTGAAAAAGAAGATCGGCATTTAAAGGAGTATTTACAGAAGAACCTCAATAATGGATTCATCAGGCCCTCCCAATCTCCAGTCTCTTCGCCACTTTTCTTCATTCCTAAGAAGAATGGTGAATTGAGGACGTGCATTGATTATAGGGCATAACGATTAAGAACCGCTACCCCTTGCCTTTAATTTCGGTTCTATTGGATCAAGTGAAAAGCGCGCAAATCTACACCAAGTTAGATTTGAGGGGGCCTATCATCTAGTCCGAATTAAGCAGGGAGATGAGTGGAAAACAGCTTTCCGAACAAAACATGGGCTATATGAATATCAAGTAATGCCCTATGGGCTTTGTAACGCCCCTGCCGCATTTCAATACTTTATCAATGATGTGTTGAAAGAGTTCATAGATCAAAGCGCAATTGTTTACATTGACGATATCCTGATATACTCCAATACTGTGGAAGAGCATCAAGAACATGTGAAAGGAGTTTTGCAAAAGCTGCGTGAGAACTGTTTGTACGTTAAATTGGAGAAATGCGCTTTTAACGTGAACACAGTAGAATTTTTAGGATTTGTACTGTCTCCTAAAGGGATCAATATGGATGAGAATAAGATCAAAGCAGTTACAGAATGGGAATCTCCAAGATCCGTGAAGTAAGTCCAAAGTTTTATTGGCTTTGCCAATTTTTATAGGAGGTTTATCCAAGATTTTTCCAAGAAATTGATTCCTCTGACCAAGTTGCTAAGGAAGGGAGTTAAATTTAACTGGACCAATGAAGCTGAAGAAGCCTTTGTGAAATTAAAGGGAGATTTCACTACTGCCCCAATCTTATTGCATCCAGATCCTTCCGAGCCTTTCTATGTAGAGACAGATGCCTCCAATTTAGCATTGGGCGGAGTCCTGTCTCAAAGACACAAAGACACAGGACAATTGCATCCGGGGGCCTTTCGCTCACGAAAGTTAACCCCGCTGAAGTAAACTACACCATAACTGAAAAAGAGTTGTTGGCTATTAAGGATGCATTCAAGGTGTGGAGGCATTATTTGATGGGTGCTCGTCACACAGTCCCCGTCTACACAGACCATCGTAATCTAAAATGTTTAAAGTCAGCCAGGACATTGACTCCCAGACAACTTCGTTGGTCATTATATTTTGCTGACTATGACTTCGTGATCACTTACAGACCAGGTACGCAAAATGGAAAGGCAGATGCATTATCCAGAATTGGCACAGAGAGTGTTCAGGAGGAGATTGAAAATCAAAGTATAATTGCCGAAGAAAAGATCATCGGAACAGTGTTAAAAGAAACCAAGAAAGATTCAGCACAAGTTTCCATGGGGTCAGAAGAAATTCAGGAATGGGTAAACCAGGATGCTAGACGAGAAGTTCGTGGACATTTACCATATCATGATGGAGCTCTCTATTTGCCTACAAGGGAGTTACAACAAAAGCCTTGACAGAGTGCCATGATCATATATTGGCCGGGCATAAAGGAATCCAGAAAACGGAAGACTTGGTAAAGCGACGCTTTTGGTGGCCCAATATGACCAAGGATATTCGTCAGTATGTGACCACTTGCGAAATCTGTGCAAGAGGAAAATCGGAGAGACAAGCCCCAAAAGGACTTTTGCAGCCTTTGCCCACACCACCTTACCCCTGGCATACTGTGACATTAGATCTGATAGTGGAGTTACCATCTAGTCAAGGGTTTGACACGATATTGGTGTGTGTAGATGCATTCACTAAGATGGCACATTTTGTCCCACTAAAAGGGGTACCAACAGCTAGGAAGTTAGCACACGCTTTTAGTCAGACAGTAGTGCGGGCTCATGGGATTCCCAAGGTTTTAGTGTCTGACCGGGGTTCTCAATTTCTATCTCGTTTTTGGAGGGCTTTCACTAAGAAACTCAACATAGAAACTAGGTACACCACTAGTTATCACCCAGAGTCTGATGGCCAAACAGAAAGAGCAAATCAGGAATTAGAACAGTATCTCAGATTAAGCCTGTTGGATCAAGAAGGAGACTAGCCAGAATACCTTTGGGCTGCAGAGTTCGCTCATAATAATGTGAAAAATCTGTCCACTGGTTATTTCCCATTTTATTTAAACTCGGGCAGACATCCTAATCAGTCAATACATTTTCATGAAGTAGAGGTTCCAGCAGCGAAAGATTTAGTGGAAAAAATGACCCAAGTACACAGTCTAGCTATTAGGAATCTCACTAAAGCTAAGGAAAGTTACAAGTATTATGCTGACAAAAAGAGGAGGAAGGAACCTGATTTCCAAGTTGGAGAAAAGGTTTGGTTGAGTACTAAAAATCTTAGGTTAAAAGGAAACAGAAAACTACAAACAAGATTTGTAGGTCCTTATTTAATTGAAAAAGGTTGAGCTCCTTGACTTTCCAGTTGAAACTACCTGAGTCTCTAAAGATACACTCAGTGTTCCATGTTTCCCTACTAAAAAACGCTTCCAGAGAATTAAGAGTGAATAAACCCCCAAAACCAATTCAATCTTGGGAAGGAGTAGAGTTTGAAGTAAAAACAAATCTTAGACTCAAAAGAAACTAAGGGTCAGATTTACTACCTGTTAGATTGGAAGGGTTATGGTCCAGAAGAAAGGTCTTGGGAGCTGAGTTCGGATGTACATGCACCTCGATTAATTAGGAATTTTCACAAGAAGTGTCCAGACAAACCCAAGCCGGAGGGACCTGCTTTGCGCGGGGGGTACTGTCAGAACCCTTCAGATTCCTCATGTTCAGGCTCTTTCCATTTGCTCATTGCTTGAGAATAGTAAACCAAGTCGAGGTAGAGAGTATTACCTGCAGAGATTACAAAGACGAAGGAGATCCAAGATGGCCGCCGGGGAGCGACCATTAAGTCAGCAGTCTTGCCCTAGATTGCAATCAGGAATGTCCAGGTGATGCGCCCGTTGAAGTGCACACTTCACCTGAAGACTTCGCGGGAGTAGGAGTTTTGGACCTTGGCGGCGCAAAGTTAGACAGGGACCTTCCGTCGCGAGTTCACTTGACGAGCCTACAGTTCCAGGGCGGAATTGAGTTTGCAGAGATTTAGTAAGACAAACTATTTCAGGACATAGTTATTTTTGAAGAAATATATCCAGAACGCGGCTCGCGCTACTCAGCAGCATTTTTTCCTTTTAAGCTGAATTTCAAGTACTCGAATTGAGGGGAAAAAGAATGGCTGCGAGTTGCCAAAATATTATTTGGAGACTC
This sequence comes from Calotriton arnoldi, assembly GCA_963921515.1. Classification (NCBI taxonomy): domain Eukaryota; kingdom Metazoa; phylum Chordata; class Amphibia; order Caudata; family Salamandridae; genus Calotriton; species Calotriton arnoldi. The sequence goes on along the minus strand of CAWUFW010011355.1, from coordinate 46,857 downwards.
CAGGTTTAATTTCATTGAGGAATGAAACATTGTTGCAGAGTATCGTTTTTTGTCTAGTTACTAGTGGCAAGTGTTACTTCCCTCACGTAGACTTATTAACAGACAATCAGGCACCCCCCTTACTACCCACTAGTGCTACTTACCTTCTTGAGCTATTTCAGTCCTAGTTGAGGAGAACATTAGTCGCTAGTCTGCACTGATATATATATATATAATTTTTAGGAGAATTTACATAGACTAGTTAATTCAATTAGAAGAAAGAATAACAATAAATATAAATAGAACTTACCTGCTATCGAAATCTGAAGAACTATCAGAGCCATCTGTAAGCCTTGTAGGTAAGACCTGAAAAGACAGAACAAGTAAATTAAAAAGATTTAAGTCTGAACAGTTGTTTAATCATACATCTAATTAATAGTTTCAGCCAAGGTTTACCAATACAATAAAACAAGAAGAAAAGAAGAGGGGCACACGTCACCAGAAGACTGGGTAGGTCATAGAGTAAAAGTAAATAAAAACAAATGCAAAAGATATTGTAATGTTAAGAGGTATTGATACTAACGAAGGGTTTATTACAGTTCCAACAAGACAACTCTGGGCGAGAATCTTTTAAATAGCAGAAGAAGAAGAAGACCCCGGAAGGAACCAGAATTCGAAGTGTGGCAGTCTCTTCTCTGTCCCCATCCCCTTTCCCCCTGTAGATTCCTTGGCTGGTCATGTGCTAGAGAACGTGCGGCTGGGAAGCTGTAGTGGGGCATTGGGAACATACGTCGTTCTGCTCCTGTGCATCAGAGACCTTCTGACACTCACACAGATCTTTAGAAAGATCTAGGTGCCACTTCCCATTATAATCCACCCTTAAATATATTTATCTAGCCTTAGTGGCTACTATCCAATATAACTCAGCTGTAAGCAATATGAAACACCACCAAATACAGTGTCAACGGACCACTTTGACTCTGGTTAACAATAATCCCAGAACTGTAAAGAACACCCAGATTCTAATGGCACTTTGGGACCACATACATCATGGGAATGTGTTATACAAATGCACATAATATAACATATTTAAATCGCGATTCAATGCAGCTATCACAGGCTATAGGCATCACAGTTAGAAGTCCCCTCCCTAAGGGGGTGAATGAGTAATGGCTGCACGCCCTAAGCGAAGCCACATAACCCAATACCAGAGCTCAGGGTGACACCTAACATGACTAGAATTGATTCTAGGAGCATGCACAAGTGTAATGCTTGTGCAGGGGGTTTACTGCATGTTCTTTATACCTGCTCCCCTGGGTGAGATTGTTGTTCAGACTCCATGCTATTCTTTTGAAGGTTTCTCGAGTGAGAGTGCTGACAAAAGTGACAATAGTGATGGTGGTTGTGGGAGAAGCGGGCACCCAACATCAGCATTACAACAGCTCGGCAGCCACCGAGCAGTGTTTCTCAAAACCTCTCCTGCCAGTCATGACTTGGTATCAATCAATAATAAACTTTATTCGGCTCAAATAAAACCATAAAAGTGCACAGTGCAAATGGGAACAACACACATTAAAATTAACAGTGTACAATAAAACATTAATATCGCAAGGCACCAAAATCAATAATCGGCCAATGCTCATGATCCTAAAACTTTTTAAATAATTAAATAAATAAATAGATTATATCAATATTCTTGAGAGCCTATCAGCACCACGATGCATCCTCCCAACCAAGTTAACAGTACATAAAATCTTAAAAACCACTTGAAATTGATTGACAACAATAATAATAAAAAATTATTAACTGCCCAACTTCTAAAGTGCATGGTGTCTTCTTAGCTTAATTGCAGTAATAATATAGTTAAGAACAGCAGTACAAATTTCAACAGAAGACAGATTTTGAAAATAAACTATCCCCTCCCTATAAGATGTAAAATTCCTTTAAAAAAATTGGTCAAGGTGAGGTGGTAATGTATTGTGGCTATTAATTAATGTGGTGGATTTGAGGAGTGTATTTACTGCTTAGTAAATACTTTTAGGTATTCGTTGGGTGGTAGAGGGCAAATATGTAAGCCAGTGCCTGAATAGAACTTGCCACCAGATATCCTCCGCTCGTGGCAGGGTCATAAGTTGTAGTGAAGTGGTAGGATTTCAACCTGCGTCACGACTGTGTAACCAGGCATCTTCCAGCATGAGATGACGATGAAGAAGTTTCTAGATGGACGAGCCTCATCAATACAGTATTTTCACTTTGAACCTTTTCTACTTGAACAGGCAACTGTCCAGTAGGTTTTCAGAGGCAGGCCTTGAGTGTTTTGTCAGCTGTTTTGCTGAGGTAGGTGATGTCATGATGTTGATGAACTTTGTGAAGAGGGCACATCATTTCGGGGTGTCCAAGGTAGGGCTAGGAGGGACGGATGCAGGCTACATTTTCAGGGAAACCACTGACTACGTAAATGATTCTCAGTGAGGCCCTCATTAGGAGTGGCCCGAGAGTTATTATCGATTTAAAGGGAAAAACATGTAATATGTTCTATTTATTGAACCCATAAATTCAAAACCCCACGATATTATTATTTATCAAATGCGCACCGGACTCAGGCCACTCATAATGATGGCCTTGGTTTCATTGTATGTTAATTTTCTATTTGGACATCCTGAAAACCTGACATGGATCAAGCCTTCCTGGGCCTATGCTAGACCTTCCTGACCTATGCTAGACTTCCTATGCTAGACTTCCATGACCTATGCTAGACTTCCCTTACCTATGTTTCACGTCCCTAGCCTATGCTAGACTTCCTATGCTAGACTTCCATGGCCTACACTAGACTTCCCCGGTCTATGCTAGACTTCCTATGCTAGGCTTCCATGGCCTATGCTAGACTTCCATGACCTATGCTAGACTTCCCTTACCTATGTTTGACGTCCCTGGCCTATGCTAGACTTCCTATGCTAGACTTCCTATGCTAGGCTTCCATGGCCTATGCTAGACTTCCATGACCTATGCTAGACGTCCTATGCTAGTCCTCCCTGACCTATGCTAGACTTCCCATGCCTAGGCTAGACTTAAAATTCTAGACTTCCATGGCCTCTGCTAGACTTCCTCATCTTTAACCCTCCACCCCCAGCACCACAACTCCCAGCAGCCTCTGCTAATGAGTAGGATTGCTGATGTTTTCCCACCGCCAGCCCTTATTACAGGGCGCCTCCTCCCACATCGCGGGACTCATCTTGAACCCTCCACCCCACAGGACCACAACTCCCAGCAGCCTCCGCTACTGGGAGTAGTATTGCTAGCCCTTATTAGAGGTGCCTCCTCCTGCAGCGCTGGCAGAGCCCAGGCCAGGGGCAGGCCCGTCCGCGCCCATCAAAGCCCAGAGGAGGCTGGGCTGGGCCACCCTCTTTCATTGACCCCATCTTCAGGTACTGTGTCTGACCCCTATCCCTGCCCCTGCCCCTGCACTGCCTGCTGTCCCTATCCCTATGCTGCCTGCTGTCCCTGCGCTGCCTGCTGTCCCTGCAATGCCTGCTGTCCCTATCCCTGCGCTGCCTGCTGTCCCTGTGCTGCCTGCTTTCCTTGTAGCGCCTGCTATTCCTATCCCTGCACTGACTGCTCTCCCTGTCCCAGCACTGCTTGTTGTCCCTGCACTGCTTGCCGTCCCTATCTCTGCGCTGCCTGTTGTCCCTGCCCCTGCGCCGCCTGCTGTCCTTGCCCCTGCACTGCCTGCTGTCCCTGCCCCAACTCAACTCCGACAAAACTGAAATACTGATCCTCGGGAGGAACACTTCCACATGGTACCACAGCTGGTGGCCTGCAGAACTCGGACCTACACCCACACTGACCTACCATGCAAGTAACCTCTGCATCATCCTCGACAGCCAACTCACCATTAAACAACAAGTCAATGCAGTCGCCGTCTACTGCTTCCACACACTTCGCATGCTCTGCAGAATCTTCAGATGGATCACAACCAACACCAGAAAGACCGTCACTCAGGCCCTCGTCACCAGCCGCCTTGACTACGGCAACACCCTCTATGCGGCATCTCCACCCAGCTCCACAGAAGACTCTAGACCATACAGAACGCTGCAGCCAGACTCATCCAGGACCTCCCCAAATGAACCCACATCGCCCCCACCTGAGATACCTCCACTGGCTCTCCATCCAGAAGAGATGCCAGTTTGAGATCCTCACGCATGTCTACAAAGCCCTCCATGACCTAGGGCCTGCCTACATCAACCATTGACTGAACTTCCACCAACCCTCTAGACACCTGCACTCCTCTTCACTTGCTCTCGCATACACCCCCGCATCCTTCCCAGCGGTGGCCGCTCCTTCTCCTACATCGCTGCCAAGACCTGGAACAACCTTCCCCTCAAGCTCCGTACAGCCCCCTCGCTGGCAGACTTCAGAAAGAGACTCAAGAACTGGCTTTTCAACTGAGATCCAGCGCCCAGATACCCCTATGGGTGCCAGTGTTGCTCTTTACAAATGATGTTTGATTGACTGATTGGTTTGACTTCCTTGGCCTATGCTAAACTTCTCTGGCTTATGCTAGACTTCCATGGCCTCTTCTAGACTTCCTATGCTATTCCTCCCTGACCTATGCTAGACTTCCATGGCCTATGCTAGCCTTCCTATGCAAGACCTCCCTGAACTATGCTAGATTTCCTATGCAAGACTTCCCTGGCCTGTGCTAGACTTACAATTCTAGGCTTCCATGGCCTATGCTAGACTTTCCTGGCCTATGCTACTCTTCCTAGGCCTATACTAGACTTCCTATGCTAGACCTCCTGACCAGTGGCGGCCGGCACAGGTAAACACGGTGGGTGGGGCGGGTGGGAGTGGGGAGAAGTCGACAGACGACAGAATAGGTATAATTAAATAAATAAATAACACCTATTCCGTCGTTTGTCGACTTCCCCCACTGCGCCCTGCCCCGCCCCACCACCCACCTCGGTTACCTGTGCCGGCCGCCGCTGTCCCTGACCTATGCTAGATTTCCCTTAAAGAGACTTCATGATGGTGTTTTTATGATCAAACACTTGAGTTTGTGGACAGCAGACACCGTGTGGTTTGAGGCCCTTTTAAATGTATTTAGGGACATTGCTGGTAGCCGTATATAAAGGGCATTGGTCTAATAAAGGTGGGCCATAACCACTGCTTGTCCAAGTCCATATTCTGAAGCTTGGTCGGTATCAGGATTCTTAGGTGGAAGACAGTTCTTTGGGTGACCTCATTCTCATGGGGTTGAAAAGGCAGTTTCGGTTGAGAGATGACCCCGGGCTGCAAACTTCTATTAGCGGGAGAAGCGGGTAACGTGGTTACTGAAACCTGCATCTCTGCGGCTGTCCGAGGCCCCGCAGGGCGCCACTAAAGAGGGCAGCCCTCTAGTGCCAGCTGGGCACCCCACACCCCCGTAGGGGCAGGGACTCAGGGAGGAGTCCCCCAAGCCTGGTCGCAGCGCGATAGGCGAGAATCACGTCCGGGGCGCGAGGACAGGGGGAGGGGTATATAGGCCTCCCCCACCATCTTGTCGTCCTCTTTCGCGCGCCCGGACACGCCGTCTCCCACCCTACCGCTTACCCGGCGTGGTTCGTGGCAGGCAGGAGGCAGAGAAGGTTGTAATGTTGTCTTTTTCGTTGCAGGCGGAGTTACAGGGCGATCTGGAAGCAGAGGGGTACAGAAGGGTACCTCTGCGCGGCACCATGGTGGGTGCCAGAGCCAAATCCTAGGAGCCTCATGGGAGGTTCCTAGAAAACCGTGTCGGCGCCCCGTTAGTCCTTCGGGCGGTTGTGGGCCTGAACAACCGGGGGTTTGCTATGCTATGCTACGCTCCGCCCTGAAAGGGGCGTGAGTAATAAGGAACCATGTGTCACGTGATCCGGGAAGAGGATCACCAGAAGTGGCAGCACAGATGGGGTTCGCCCCAGTGCTGCTTGGCTCATCAGGCGGGCAGGCGGCCCCAGACGGTTGCCTGCCCTTGGATCGCCCGTAAGATAACCCACCATATTACATAACGGTGTATGTAATAAACCTGCACTAATTTTTACCCAAACAAGAAATGTGTTGTGTGATTATTTATGAGCATGCATGTTACGTTGGAGGGGTGGGGTAGGTTGCCAATGCTGGTACTAAGTACTTAACAAAGAATGCCAAAGATAAAGGGTCTGATAAACCGCTAATGCACTAACAACTACCATCAGACCCCTTCCAATCATAAGTGAAAATTCCAGAAGCCAAAATCTGTGTCATCACAAGGGCTTGTCATGTGAGCCACATTAAGCTAGCCCTGGGTTTTTAGCTAATAGCACTCGGCATTCTGGGACTTGTGGTTTTCCTTTCTCTGTTTAAAATATGGGTGTGTTAATTCCTAGAATGCAGAACACTGCTGTATTACAGAATCGGGACGGCGTGAAGGCAGTGCTTTAAATGGGCCGGTACTTACTGGTACTGAGTACCGGCACTTCCGAATTTTCTGGCCGTCAGTACCGGCACTTTTCTTAGGTGAGGGAGAGTACCGGTACCTTCATTGAGGGCACAGCAGGCTCAGGTTCGGTATCTCCTGCAGCTCAGGGCAGATGCCGCTCTGCTTCCGAGGAGCTTGCAAGTCATTGAGCCCCTCAGTGGCCTTTTGCAGAGTCGCTGCTGGAGATTCCAGCAGCGCCCACTTGAATGTCCCCAGACTGCAGGGGGTTGAGAGGGCTTGCCTTGCGTCATGCTGTGATCAACAGGACAGGGTCTAGACAGACCCTGCACTGTTGATCAGGTGCGCAACAGCTATTAGGCATAAAGTGCTTAAGGCTCCCCACCCCCTTCCTCCATCAGGCGTGTGAAAGGGGCTGGGGCTGCCAGTCAGTAATCCTGTCCCATTTATGGAAATGTACTGGCCGTACTAAAGTGAGTGGCAGCGACACACAATCCCCTACCTTCTCCAAAGCTGTTTTTTTCTCCATCTTTTTGTTCAGCACAGAGGCTGCTCTCCTTTGTGTGCCCCTCTGTTGAAGCACGAAACGAAGATGTAAAGTGGATAAATGTTTATTCAAGTAGTAACATCATAAGGGCCCACACGCAGGTGGAAACAGTATCGTGTGAAGAACAGCTCTCAAAAGATCAAATCCGCCGAACATTCTATAACGTCATTTATATAAGATAAATGAACGTTCCAACAGATGGCATGATAAACACTAGTCTACCAAGGAAATAAAGATATGAAAAAACATTAGATGATGAGTATATACAAAACAAGCATTGAAAATGTAAATAAATGTACAACACCCTCCAACACTAATCGCTGCCTTTACACGTTAACAGTGACTGACCTGGGTACTGGCTCCATGGGTGTAAAGTTAGCCCTTCCCATAGAGAAACGAACAGCAGGGAACGCTGCAGCACTCCAGGAATGAGCTCCATGACAACTGGCAAATGGATTTGGTTGAGGGTAAGTTAAGATGAACATAGAAGGAAGGGGGAGGGATGAATGTACAGAAGTGAGGTGACAGGTGAAGTTAGGATTGCCACTTTTTCACATAAAAATACCAGATATTTGTTGAGTTCTGAAATCATGAATGGGCTTTGAAATGGTATTTTAACACAAATTTGTGTACAGTCAAAAATCCTGTGCATTTCTTGTTAACTTTAATAATCGTTTATACATACATATATATATGTCTGTGTGCTTGCCGACCTGTGTGTGCCTATTTTTGTGTGAGAGAAAGAGGGAGAGAATCAGGACACTCTCAGGAGATATTTTAAAGGGAATGGGTGGAATGCTTTTGTGTTCATCTCAGCTTGTTTCGCTCTCTGTGTGTGCACGCTTGAGAATATATAGTATTGTGCCAAACAACAACAAATAACATATGGCATTAAGAAGCAGCAAATATTACAAAACAAGGAAACAACATATCATCCTGTTTGGCGTTCATTTTGTGTAATGAGTTAACCTGTTTTGTTTACATAAAAGCATTTCTCATGCGTTTTGATATGTGCTGCAACTGGTACAGAGGTCATTATGTATCATCATATCTTGCCCTTTGCCCCGCCCCGCCCATTTGCCACACCTCTAACTCATTTTAATGAGTACCTGCACTTATTTTTCCCATTTAAAGCACTGCGTGAAGGTGACCCCCATGACATGGGGCCAGTTGGTACTGGCACCTCATTGAGAGTGGTCCTGAACGTTCCACCAGCGCAGGCGTAGAGCCAGCCCACCCTATCCACCCCTAACCCTGTCCCCGCCCCTGTAATGTGACTCTCGCAAGCAGCGGGACTAATGAAAGATGGCTGAGCTCAAATGTGCTCACCGTGGCCTACTTTATCATGCCTCTAGGTAGATTTCTGTCATTACTTTATCTCACTGTACAGATTTAACTCCCGCGCCCAGGTTCTGCTTAAACGGTGATAACAACTCTAAGCTTTCCGTAGCTGTCAAATGGCTCCATGCGGCTCGTGACACCTCCAGTCAGTACAGGCCTTTTAGACGCTCCTGTAAGCCGAGACGTATCGCTTTGCTTTTATCATTTGATGGGGGGACTACAATACTAAGCAACTAGTCGTCTTGGCTAAAGGCCAGGGCTGAATGAAGGTTTCACACTTCGGTGGGGGTCCCCTGGCAGCTATGATTTATGTGGCATCAATCAGTGAAGCGGATAAGCGTCTATTGCATTGTGGGACTTGCAGTGCAGTGGTTCATCTGATAGCAGCCTGTGTGGGGATTGATTTCCCAGGGTGCTTGGGGCGGCTGGCGGAAAGGTTTTTGACAGCCTGGCTTGTCCTTGTTGTGTGGGGAATATCCTCGACAGAGCCGTGTAAATACTGGCGGAGTGCGCGGGTGGAGGCTCGCGGCCCTGCTGCCCTTCACGCCTCAAGTGTTATGACGCTGCCTGCGTGACGCAAGAGGGAATGGCGCGTGCCCCAGGGACCCCCTAGAGGTAGAGGGCAGTGAAGTGCCGCTAACAGACACACACACTCCATTTATGGATTACCTCCCACTCCCCGGTCCTCGGGGGATGACGACTGCGTTTAACAAGGTGGCTTGTACATCTGTTTTCTGGGGGCTGTGGGGAGGGGGGAGGGGGAATGGAACCTGAGGGGCGAAATGAACACGCTGGTACCTCCTCTTTCACCACCTCATCGTCGACGATTCGAATTTATTACCCCAGTCAGTGTCTGCCAGCTGGTGTTCTTTCCGTGTCTGCATTAATGCTGCCTACCACTTTATTGTCATTCCATTCAACGCAAGCGTTATTTACTTCTTGCAGTCTCATCTCCCCTCTGTCTCTTTCCCGCTTCTCATTTTTTTTTTTTTTTAGGTCAAAGCCTTCCAGACAGCTTAGCTGTCTGTGCTAAGAACATCTTGGGGGACTTTCAGAAAGCTTTCTTAGGAATGCATTCCGCCCGTTGCTTACCATTGGCTTTGTGGTTTGTAACTCACATTTTCTGGCTCTCTATTTGCTGGCTTTATTTGTTTTTAGGCTGTCTAAAGCGAGTTTGTCCCTACCAAGGAGCAAAGCCTTTTCACACTACCACTCTTTCCTTTTCACACTACCACTCCTTGAATTCTTCCAGGAGTGCACCTTTTGGTAAACAGGCCTGTAAATCTTATTCTTATCATGTCACGTTTGTTGTGCAGTCAAAGACAGAGGTCAAATGTCAGGCTCTGTCTTTCAAGGGAGCTTGGCGCTTACTTTTCTTTCTCTGACTTCAAAGTGAGAGGATTTATGTGACAATCTTGCTGGATACTGGGGATTGGAAAAGATTTTTTTTCTAGCACACAACATTTAAATGACTTGTGCAAGTATTTGTAAACTGTATAGTTTTATTAGTAAAACTGTATGTGCAAATGTATTGGTCATTTCAATTGAAAATGTGTTGTCTGTAGTGGCAGTGTGCTACAACACCATGCATACTCCACTCTACTCTGCGTAGCACTCTGCACCACTGCACTCTACTCTAAGCCACTCCACTCGATGCCTCTCCACTCTGCAGCACTCTACTGTATGGCAATGCACTCTCTGCCAAACTAATCTATACCACTGCACTCTTTGTCACTTCACTCTACACCACTCCAGTCTAGGCCACTTCACTCTATGCCACTTCACTCTACGCCACTTCACTCTACGCCACTCTGCAACAATGCACTCTATGCCACTGCACTTTATGCCAATGCACCAGTTCACTCTGTACCACTCAACTCTACACCAATCCACTGTACAACACTCTGATCTACACTGCACTCTACACCACTTTATTCTATGCCTTTCCTCTCTTTGCCACTGCACTCAATGCCACTGCACTCTACTCTGCACCACTGTACTCTATGCCATTGCTCTCTATACCACTTGACTCCATGCCACTGCACTCTATACCACTCTACTCTGCAACACTGCACTCTACGCCACTGAACTCTGCAGTACTCCACTCTACACCACTCTAGACCAATGCACTCTATGCCACTTTCCGCCACTGCACTCTACCCTGCACCACTCTGCTCTGAAACAGTCTACTCTGTCACTGCACTCTATGCCACTGCACTCTGCGCCACTCCGCTCTATGCCACTGCACTCTGCGCCACTCTATTCTAAACCACTGCTTTCTACACCACTGCACTCTATGCCATGACACTCTACTCTGCACAACTCTACGCCACTGCACTCTACACCACCCCCAGTGGCGGCTGACATGGATTGGGATGGTGGGGGGGTGTAGAAAAATAAACTTACCTCGTCACTGCGGCTCTCCTCCGTCGTCTCTCCGCGTTCAGCCGGAACGGAAGCAGGAAGAATATAGGCTCACCTAAGCCAATCACGATGCTTCTGTTAGCAGCGTCGTGATTGGTCTGAGCACCGTGGTTCGGCGCTCAAACAGGGACTATGAGCCTGTGCATGTTCTCCAAGCAGGCTGTGATACAGCCTTAGTGAAGACCATGCTAAGTGCGCATGACTGTTTGGCCGGTCCAAGACGGCTGGCCAAACCGTCATGCGCACTGAAAGAGTGCCCACCACTCCTCTCCCTGCTCTGTGAGCAGAGCAGCCCAGTCCCTCTCCTCACTGCAGAACTGCCTCAGCAGGGAAAAATAAAATGATTATAACACAAGTTATTATCATTTTATTTTTCCTTTTACACTGCTGAAAAGCAGTGGGGTGACGCTCCTTTGCCTTAGCGGATGAGCCGCCACTGAACACTGCACTCTACGACACTGCATTTTACGACACTCTACTCTGCAACAATGCACGCTACGCCCACTGAAGTCTACGTCACTCCACTCTGCACTACTGCATTCTATGCCAATGCACTCTATGCCACGCTACTCTGCATCACTCCACTCTACACCACTGCACTCTGCAGTATTCCACTCTATGCCACTGCACTCTCCACGCCAATGGATTCTCTGTCACTGTACTCCACTCTACTCTGCATGACCGCACTCAGTGCCACTGCACTTTATGCCACTCTACTCTGCGCAACTGCACTCTATTCCACTGCACTCTACTATCCACCGCTCTGATCTACACCACTGTATTCTACAACGCTGCATTGTAAGCTGCTGAATTCTATGCCACTGTACTCTACGCCAACATACTCTGCAACACTCTACACCAATTCATCCGGCACAAGTCTACTCTACATCACTGCACGCCACTGTTTCTGCTCCATGCCACTGCACTCTACTCTGCATCACTGCACTCCAAGCCACTCTACTCAACACCACTCTACTGTACACCACTGCACTCTACGACAATGCGCTCTATGCCACTCTGCTCTGCAACACTGCACTCTATGCCACTGAACTCTATGCCACTCTACACCACTGCATTCTATGCCACTGCACTCTATAGAACTATACTCTGCACCACTCTATGCCCCTCTACTCTGCACCACTCTATACCACTGCACTCTATGCCACTCTACACTGCACCTCTACACTCTACTCTACACCACTGCACTCAGCAATGCAACCCTCCAATCAATGCCACTGCATTCTACAAAGCTGCATTTTATGCTGCTGAATTCTATGCCGCTGTACTCTATGCCACTGCACACTGCGCCACTATACTCTGCAACACTCTAGGGCAATGCACTCTACACCATTCCACTCTAATCTACGCCACTCCACTGTATGCCACTCTACACAACTCCTCTCTATGCCACTCCAATACACAACACTTTACTGTTCGCCATTCCACTCCACGACTCTCCACGCCACTCTCCTCTATGCCTCTAACTTTTAGCCATGCTGAACAGCAGCCACTCTGGTGTACAACATGGCTAAAACACATTAGTAAAGTCAGTATCTCTTGCATAGGCGAGACCTATTGGCTTTCCCAATGCTTGTTTTCTCTAACCTCTCCCACTCTCTCTCTTCTGAACTCTCCTTATATTTTCTATCTTTCGGCTCCCCACTCTCCTAATTTTTATTCTATTTAAGTCAGTCTTCTTCCTTCTTCAGTCATCTGTCTTTTCGCCTCGCACAGCCATGCATGCTGCTGTGTAAAAGTTTTGATCAAAATATTACTGATTCCATACGTTATCTTCCCCTCTCTCAATTGTAGCTTTCTATCACATTTATTGCTGCCAAGTTTCCAAGGTCCATGCGTGATGTGCTGCTCCAGTCCAGGTTTTTCTATGAATTCTGGGACCTGTAGTCATGTTCACTCCATTATAAAACTTTTAAGGTTCGTATATTTTGTCTTTGTTTCCTGCTAGAAATTTTCACTCTCCTTCCAATATATCTCTTTTAGACCTCCTACTCTCTCTTGTTACGCCATCCTGAGTAGTTTTACTTTTCACCTTCCCTCCTTTTGACTAATTCCCTATCTCCCCTTATTGTTGTCCTCATTTCCTCCTACATTAATCCCCGTCCTCATCTCGCTCCATGATTCCATACTTTCCCCTTCCTCTCTCTTTCTCCTAAGCATCCTTCTTTTTCTTGTTTTTTTGCCAGCTCTTGACTATTTTACCTATTACATATTTCCATTCCCCCACGCCTCCTCCATGACACGAATCTCCTTTTCTTTTTCATCTCAATCCCTATCTGGCACTTTTCCTTTCTGGTCCTTAGGCCTTTTGCATCCCCCCACCCCCAACCTGTATTACGCAGGCAGTGAAAAGGACAGCCTCCTGGGTCTTGGGGTCCTTATCTGCTGCCAAGTTCTTGATCCGCAACATGGCTACCACTGTTTCTGCGGCACCGGCCCTTGTGTCCGATAAAATATGACCAAATCACTCGATTTTAGAGATGTGAGAATAACCTAGTCCTGTCTAAACGCAGGATGGAGGGTTCCTCCCAGGCTCACAGTTGGACTGGCCTACAGTGAAGACAGGAGATTTCTTGACAGAATGAGAACTAGTGAAGTGGATGGATTACAGGATAACTACAACGCCTCTGTTGAACTTGGTACTGATATGTATTTCTAAGCGAAAGAACCCTAAATAGAAATAATCTAATTTCTTGGTTTGCATAGTGCTCCCTTTGCTCCACATATGCTTGGTTTCTTCGTATCTGAGGCTTCTTTCAGTGAAGTTCTTAGGCGAAGATGAAGCCACTTGTGACATCAAGGCCTATGAACTTGAACACATGGCATCTCCATAGGATCTCATGTTAAATATGCGCACTGCCGGGTGCGGAACTTTTACAGAAGTTGAATCCTCACAGGTTAACATTGTCCCCTTATAGCATATGGTGGCTGAATTTGAGAAAAGCGAACACGGTCCAGACACAAACCAGTCAAAGAAATGCAGAAAACAGCTTTGACCGTAAGGATAATATTAATGTCTCTGGAATGGATAGATGTCATTTTTTGTCAAAGTAATTAACTATGAGTGTACACAAATAATTGATGAGTGTGCAATAATCATATATGGTGTACACTGCCTGTCTGTCTCTGCTGCGCATCACCTCCCTTGAGCTAGGCCTTGACTGCTTGACCAACATACCTTAGGAGTAAAGATGCCTTTGAGGCCCTGCTTCCATCACACACCTGGTACCAACATCCTGTTCAGTAGGCAACAAATTAAGTTTCACCTTTAACCTTTAGGTGGTCAATACTACGTAAAGACCGGGAAAACTGTTGTGTGTTTCATGTATAACCCACGCTGTGGGGATCGATTCGGTCCTCACAGTGTGGGTTAACCTTGTCAGATTCTGATAAACACTATCTTTGTGAGGACCAGTCGCAGTGGTGTGTTTAGGTACTTTCGAGCGAGTGTATCCTAAAACTAAAAGCGCAGTTAGATGTGCCTCGGTCTGCTTTGTAACCTTCCCGACTATCAAAGCACATGTGGAGTTAGAATAGTAAGTACACACTTCATTACGGTTAATGGCCGGTCCTCATAATAATAGGTATGCGGGGGGGTGTGTGTGAGAGAGAGAGAATGTGTGTAGCTCCTATGGTGTGTTTTGCAATGTATACTAGGGAGTTTGTGTACTACTTAAGTCAAGTGCTGAAGAGGTTTTGTAAATTTGTGTGTGTGTGCGCAAATGCACTTCTTACTGCCACTGTCAACCTGCTCTCCGTATATCTTTTACTTCTGTTATACTGCTTCTGTTGACCTATCATCTCTGCCTCTCTTCTGCCTATGGTGGCCTGTTAGCAGCCTGCTGCCCTATTTGTCTGGTGTCTAAGACTGCTGAAGCTTTATTTAAACATGAACAAGTATTGGCAAGGCCAGTAGATCTTGCCTTTGGGACCTATTGACATTGCCAATGCCTTTTGGCGATGCTGTACAACTTCCTTACAGTGGCACAAAATATTGGCAAAATGCTGTGCAGCATGGCCAAAAGGGTAAAAAAAAATAAGTGCAATGACGTGATCAAAGTGTCCTTGTCATTTTGTAGGTAGGCTCATGTGTCATGCATGCGCACCTACAAAATGATGTGGCACCATTTTTTGTTTACTGATCCAAGATGGAACTGTAAATTAAAAAAATGGAAAAAGAAGCAGAGAGAAAGTACTTTCTATTTTTTTACGATGGAGGGATCAGCAGCAATTTGCTTTCTGGTCCTCCCACAAAAAAAAATCTTTATTACAAAAAAATACGTGGGGGGCCATGGAGAGGGTGAAGAGGGTCAGTAGCGGGGGCAGGAGAGGGGAGTGAAAGGGCAGCACACAAGGGACAGCAACATGGCGGTTTGGGAGAAGCATGTGATCAAGAAAGCAACAGGGAGCACAGAAATAGGAGGGAGTTTGGCAGCGTGTAAGAACCACACAAGAGAGCTTGGAGCATGAGCAATCCAGCAACACTGAGGTTGGGAGGGTGGGTATGTGGCAGGGAGTGAAGGACATGAGAAGAAAGCTACAAAACACACACACTCTCATGTTGTGCTCAAGCAAAGTGAGTTGTGGAAGGACAGAAGAAAGCCTATCAGGCAGATGGTGAAGAGCCTTTTCTCCAGAAACAAACACAAGATGGAGAAGTTGGGACAAGGAAAGCCATTGAATAAGAAGCAAGCAAATGAATGACAATAAAGCCAGCCAATGGTAAGCAGTAGGTGGGCTGTAAGCCCCCTTAAGTTCTTGGTAAGCCCACAATATGTCTTTTGCAATCAGACAGCTTGTGCTGGTTGGTGGCTTGACCTAAAAAGCAGTTTAACCATCATTGACAAAGCACATGCTGAAAGTATTCTCTCTCAGATGCAGGGCCGGACTGGTCGTAGCGGGCATCGGGCATTTCCCTAAGAGGCTGAAAGGTTGGGGGACGGTTTTGTAGTGGCAAGGGCCGGTTTTGTTACTGGGGGCCGGTTTTGCAGCAGTGCTGCAATATCGGCCCCCAGTAACAAAAGCAGCAGTGCTTGACACCTGCAACCCCACTCCATCCTGGGGGTTTGGTCTGACAAGATTGCCAGGGCTGCTTTGGGTTTGTAGTCCAGCCCTGCTCAGGTGCTTGTTGGAGTGAGTGTGATGTAGGAATCTACTTTCCCAAGCGGCAAATAATTTATTTTCCATATTTCAACACTGGAACATATTGTCAGAATGTATGTGCACTTCAACACAAAATGCAAAGGTATAATATTTCACGGTTCCCTGTCAAATGTGTATTTCATCAACAGAATGACAGCAACCAAACCACTCTGCAAAGCTTTACCATTGTCAGGGCTACTATGATGTTACAGTACATATTTTCGGGCTTTTATTGCACAAAATGTAGTGGCAAAACCCATATTATACATGGGAATATGGAAAATATTTCATGATTGCTTGTGAAACATAACTTTTTTCAACATCATAAGAGCCCTAAAACCGCTCTGTAAAGGGTTTGCTACTACAATTATGCAGCATGGAGTACCAAATAATGCAACATGGTTATTCAAATTATGCAGCAAAAAATGCTAATTATGCACCACATTCTCTGTCAGTTTAATTTCTATCCGTTTCAGGTAGAAACATTTGTAGTGAAACCTGAAAGATTTACAAATTATGTGGCAAGTGCAGTAAATCCCTCATTATACTGTAAACACTGGAACCACCGAATTTCCTGAATTCACTGACCTCACCATTACCTATTGTTTTTATTAACAATTTTCCAAAAAAGGTAAACAAAGCCTAAACATTCTAATTCCAATCATTGCACATTTTTAGCTGCAATGTTTTCAAGCTGAATGCCCTAAAATGAACATGTAGCATAAAAGAGATAATGGGTATAATGTCAATCACTCAATCAATTCCTGTACTGGGTTAATAACAAAACAATAACAGAAAATAATAAAAACGTAGATTTTAATTAACAATAAGTATCCCAAATACATATCAGTTTAAAACAATGCAACAGCCATTAGGGATTTAATAAAAAATAAAGAACTGCAGGGTTTTATTAGTGACTTTAATATAGCTACCGAATGCATTACATATCAGAAGATCTGATAACATCTGTAAAAACATTAGGGCAGGTATGCACTTTTGAACCAATCTTTTTTAACAGAGGAACTAAGTAAGATTGACACATATGCTTATAAAAAAAATAATAAAGTGCTTCAAAGTTTGTGCGAACTTGCCATCACAAGGACAGTAGATGGTGCAGGCAGGCTATATCCACCATTTTGGAAAAGAGAGCAGGTGATGGCCAATATCCGAATGGAAATGTGTTATCAGGGATCGCTCCCAAGAGTTCATCACAATTGATAGATACAGTTCCATTTTCAGTGTGGTCCTCAGTATAGAATGTGACTTGTCAAGTTCCACCAGTTCCTTATTCAGACATTGACGAGTTAAAAATTCATTCTTAGCCAATGGTATGTCATTTTTCAACATAATGTTAGGGGTATAAAACAGGTTGATTCTTCCAAGTATGTTAAATAATTTCCTAATGTAACAAAAGCATGGTATCTTTTGGTGACATTCCATTCTAAGGCAGTATTGAGCTCTCTGTTAATGATGGTGGCTGGGTTAGTCCACACTGACAGCCAGAGAAGCAAGGGTGATACTTTAGTTAGGTCCTCCAAATAACACAACCCAAGCTCTTCATGACATGAGAAGTTAGGGCTAGTTGGGAAGAGTCCCAAAAGGCAGCAACAAAACCTATTTTCTTCAGCTTGAAGAGGTGCCAAATTTACATAGACTCCTATAACAGCCCAATACTTGACAATCAAAAGACATTTGCTTTTGTATTTCCTCAGCATATGGTTAACAGGCTTAAACCCTAATCCTGATGCGCCACTCCTAATGATTGAATGAAGTGCTTGAACTGGTTGGATATTAAAGTAGACCCGTGGCCAGAGGAATCAAAGTTAATGCCCAAGTAATTGAATTAGGTCACCTTCTCCACCTTTTTACCTTTGATTGCCAGTGATTTGGTTTCGTTCGACCAGAGGCCAGGAAACATTATAAATGTTTTTATCAGATTAGTTCAGGTCCAGATCATCCACGAAACTGACAAAGGCATCAATGCATTTTTTTTTGCCCATTTGCCATTCTAGACCTGAAAACTGCATCATCCGCATAGAGAAGGATGGGAATGGGTCTTTTCCGAAATCTGGGCATGTCTTCGCCTTTGGCATCTAGATAACAGTACAGTTTGTTAAAATATAATAAAAAGGGTATGGGCCAGGACACAGCCTTATCGGATGCCTCTGCTTATGTTCAATGGGGGCCATACATTCACCTTTAGGACTGTACCTAACACTAGTGGATAGCTTCTGTACTGACCTCAGCACCGCGAGAGTGGTGCTGAGGTGACTGGGAAGCAGCACCCTTTAACACCCTCTGGCCAGGTGTGGCCAAAGGTTCTAAAATAAAGGGGCAAGGACAGCTCGGGGTTTTCCGCCCAGAGTAGAGTACTATACTTAGAGTATGTGTTATGTGTATTGCGGCTGCGACGCGCTAGTGCAGTGACCGCCATATCATATAGGAAGGATCCCCACACTGGCGACGAGGGTGGTGACTCCATATGCCCACCAGCAGCAACCAAGCACCGACTCCGCAACCCTGCATGGAATGCCGGTGCGCCCTACTTTCGGCGCAGGTGCCGCTGTGTGGGAGGCCCACCGTGATCGGCAGCATGCTCGGCGCTGTCCTCGCTGCGATGCATCATCATCCACCCGCCGGAGCTCTACTGCTCCACCCGAGGCAGCTCCAGCCCAGGGTGATATGAGCGAATGGTCAGCCAACTAGGAATCCGTTTGTGGTTGCGGCCCCTCCTCCGACTGCATCCTCCGTCACGCTCTGACGAGCGTAATCAGCTAAACCCCCTCACGGAGGCCCCGGGGGCCTGCTACCTGTGACGCGCCCCAGAGCCTTTGCTTCTGCCAGCGAGGGCGAGGCCCGCAAAGGGACACTGAGGCCAACATCAGAAAGACACAAGACAACAGGGAAAAGGAAAAAAATTAAAGGAACAGAAGTTCCAGGATATGAAACTAAAGAAATAAAGACTCACCTGTTTACCTGCTAGACAGCTGCCTGAAACACCACACCTTCTCCACAACCCAGATACTGGAAGCCAGGTGCCCCTGAGGATACAAAAAACAAAACAAGCATGAGCTACTACAAGGGACAACTGTTGAGACCCTCATTAAGCGCAGACTGCAACAAATCTTCTGCATCAGCTGGGTGAGTACGCCACTCCACCCCGCGCTCAGCATCCGCACCCTCTCCCAGCCATGGCGGATGAAGCAGTCAACGCCGTTCCTCAGCAGGCACAACCTCCCGCCCTTCTACCGCCCAGCACACACAAGTCAGCACGCTGCCACCATTCAGTAATAAATAATAATAATAACATGGTATTTGTAAAGCGCAAACTAATCAACCCTAAGGGTCTCAAGGCACTGGGGGCCATCGGGCGGATTAAGCGTGCAAATTGCCCAGAGTCACAGGTTGCTGGGCGCCGGGAATCAAATCGTGAGCCCCGTGCTCAGCCACCCTGGCCGCTGCGCCACACCTCTCCCACAGTGAACTTGCGGACCCCGCCACTGAATCTCCCGCTGGAAAATATGGATTGGCGACTGGACAACTATTTTGTTGCGACCCGAGAGACAGACGGCACGGTTGAGATCCCTGCTGCTCCATTACGCTGGGGAAGAGATCTACAAACGTTTTGCACACCTACCCAAAACAGGAGCGGCAAACCACTATGATGCAGCCGTCAGAGCACTCAATGCTCACTTTGACCCATGGCTCAACCTGGACTACGAGCGCTTCAAACTCCGCAAAGCCCGCCAACGGGAAGGGAGTCCATGGACACCCTCTACGCACACTTGCGAGAACTGGCCAGCACATGCACAGCTGACGACCAGCCCAAAGGGGTGTGAGCGCAAATCATACAAGGCTGCCGGAACAAAACACTAAGAGGCCTCATCCTACGCCAACCTGATATCCCCTTGGAAGATATCCTTATCCTGGTGCGATCCCATGACCTATCCAACGCCAGAGCGACAGAAATGGGCATCGCCATCACACAGCAACCAGAAAGAACCATGACGGTAAAAATTGAACGCGCTGATGCAGTCCGTACATGTGGAAAAGAGAACAAGTCACACCAAACAACCAACCCCCCACCCGGATCCCGATGCGGATACTGTGGGAGAGAAGAAAACCCCCTTGAAGAATGCCCAGCCCAAGGACGAACATGCTCCAAGTGTGGCACCCTCAACCATTTCGCCACCGCATGCAGAGGGGTGGCCAAGAAACAGGAGCGCACGAGGCAGACAGCCACCTTCGAAGTCCGTGCGTCAACTGTCTCTGGAAGACCCAGAACCCCAGGGAGCATCGAAAACATCACAACGTCATCGCTACCGCCTAGAAGACTCGTTCCCCTATGACGAAGAAGAAATATTCCTCATCTCATTTGCAGGTGACCTCAAGCGATGCATGCGTCTGCAACCAACATGCATGGCTGAAGTAGCAGGATCCAGCGTCAAAGCCCTAATTGACACTGGCACCTCTGTCAATATAATGCTACCTCCAAAAGGCAAAATGACTGTCCAACTAAGAGTGGAAGGCCAAGAAATCACAACCACCTTCCACGTGGTTGACAGAGAGGCAGACACTCTGGTGGGAAGCCACACCGCAGAAGACCTAGGTCTAGTCACCTTTGCATATGCTATAAAAACCTTCCAGACGGATGAGATACTAGACCTGTTTTCTCACCTCTTCACAGGACTTGGGTGTTTGAAGGCACCCCGGGTCAAGCTGCATATTGATAAATCGGTCAAGCCAGTAGCCCTCTGGCACTGATGAATACCATTTCACCTGAAGCCCCTGGTCGAACAAGAGCTACACAAACTCAAACAACAAGGGGTAATAAAGAAAGTTTCTGGTCTGATGCCGTGGGTTTCACCCATGGTGATTGCTGAAAAGCCAAAGCAACCCAGCAAAATACGGCTGTGCATAGACATGCACCTCCCCAACCCAGCGATTACAAGAGAGAGACACATACGCCCACGATGAACGACATAATAGCCGACCTCAATGGATTACAATAGTTCTCGAAGTTGGACCTCAACGCTGGGTATCCACAACTAATGCTAGCGGATGAAAGCCGTTACATAACAACATTCTCAATGCATCTAGGACTACGCCAGTACAAACGACGGAACTTCAGAATTTCGTCAGCGGCACAAGTTTTTCAAGATGCGATTCGAGAGACTCTGTCTGGCCTGCAAGGGGTATTGAATGTCAGTGATGACATCTCGATTCATTTATCATCCATCGAAGAACATCACTGGCACCTCAGAGCAGCTTTGAAATGACTGTCTAACCATGGCATCACGCTTCATAAGGAAAAGTGTTCATTCTTTCAGAACTCCATCAAGTTCTTTGGCTACGTGTTTAATCAGGAAGGAGTTCAAGTAGATCCTCATAAGTACCACGCCACCAAGCAAGCACCAGCTCTGACCACTGTGTCTGAAGTGCGCAGCTTCCTGGGACTGGCCCCGTACTGCGGTCAGTTCATTCCCAATCTAGCCACCGTGGCCGAACCCCTCCGGGCACTAAAAAGGAAAGTCGCTGCATGGAAGTGGGGCCGAGAAGAAGAAGCCTTTCACAATATCAAAGAAGCCCTGCTCAGCAAGACCACCATGGCTTACTTCGACGCAACGAGAAACAGAACTCCTGGTTGACGCCAGTCCTGTAGGCCTGAGAGCAGTGATCACCCAAGAAGTGGAACCAGGGAAATGGGCACCCCTTGCGTTTGCCAGCAAAGCCCTCATGCCAATGGACCATTATGAAATAATGGGGTGACCCACAATAGTCTACGGACCTGGGTAACGTTCGGTATAGAAAACAATGGTCCTAGACTACTTCTAGTTGATTTTTAGTTCTGAAAGGTATTCATTAAGTCAAAATCCATATACATGTTACACATAGAAATCAAATTGCATCATAAATGTACCCCAACGCTTTCTCAATTCAATTTAAATATATCCTCAGAATGACACACAAGCACCATAAATAGCTCCAATAGTGACTGTTTAATTTCACAGTTATTATAACAGATCACTGTAAACAATGCTTCAAAAACAGAAAAAGAGGTTGCTCCAAGGGAGTGTGAAGAAGAAGAGTGCTCGTGAAATAGAACAGATATATAGGGAGGGAAATCAGAGTATAAACTAAACAATCAATTTAACATAATAATGTCCTTAGTAAACTGGTTGTGGTTTACAGTAGCACCAGTCTTACAATTGGGCCTGTCTCCAATGGATTAACAAATGTTTGCTGTTTCCTGATGGCGCACAGAGTTTATTCATCTGTGAAAAAGGGAGGGCTAGGGTGAAGTTAGGTACAGGCCCACTGGGGGAGAGTGTCGACGTTTCGACCCTTGCGCATGGAGGGTAGTTTTAATCCTCTGCAGGCGGGTCTTCCTCAGGACGGGGGAGGGGAGACAACCTATGATGAAGTGAAGTCAGGATTACAGCCCCTCAGGCGGCGGTCCGCATTAATTCAGCTGTAAAAATCTTCCCTTAAAAAACTGTTAAAGTGAAGTAAACAGTTATGTTTACAAATTAAAACCGAAAAACTACTGAAATCCACAAACTAGAGTTAGGAGCACAGTCCATAACTCACACAATTCCCATACAAACGATAACTCACACTCTAAATGGCATTCTCGTGACTTTCTCAAGTGAATTTTACGTTTTTAAAAAATATGACTGTGTTATACCCAAAGCTAACCATAATTTCACTTTTACCTTTGTTTTTAGGTCGAGCCTGGGCAGCGCATTCGCTGCTCTGCGAGCCATGCTGTATTGGAGTATGTACTTGAAGCCCCGCCCACTCTCCGCCAATATTGGTCATTGGCTTGTGTCATTGTCCTTCGTAAATGCTGGCTTCTGATTCGTTATTAGGCTTGTTAGTCCCTCATTAGTACCGCCTTGTCTTCATTTGTAACCTCCCACGAGGACTGGCCTTCTTAATTTGGTTGTTACACGTCTGTAAGCACTATTTCGTTTAATGAGTTTCTCTCACTGCAGGAGGGTTTCTCATGCGCAGTTGTGACCACCGGCTTGTTTAACTCGTATCAAATGGGGAGCTCTTCAGGGGCCATGGGAGACTAAAGGGGGCAACTCATCAATGCCTTTAAGGGGGGTCTAAAGTGCGTGATGTAAATTCCGCTAGAACTGGCGTGTTCATTTTCTGAACGAACATCTTAGGTTTCCTACCCCGCTCAACCGCTAAAAACCATGACTTCAACAAAGGGCTCTTACCCTCTTTTCTCAATTTGTTCCTGTATGAAATGGAGCCAAAAAAATCTTTGGCTGCAAATGTCTCTTTGGATACACTTTCCCACAACTGCAAGCACGAACCAGGCCGGAAGGTATTCTAGCGATTTACCGAGCAGTTCTCTAGTTCCAAAGTGGCAGCTCGCTGCGCTTTGCTTCTCGGCTCAGATTACCTTTAAAGGGTGTGCTTTCACCCCCTGCTTAAAGTTGCTCTCGCTCATTTGCTTTTCTCCCCTGCCCGCCACATTGCTCTGTCTATGCTATATACACATATACATAGACGGGATGCATAATGAATAACCATGTAGTATGTTCCAATATTGCCTTTAAGGGGTTAGTAGTATAAACCACAAAGGCAGAGTGGTTTGTAAATTTTTTATAACTCTAACATGAAAATGTAGGACCATTTTACTCGTGTTAACTATTAGATATTTTTATATCACACATTTATTTTGGGATAGAAAGCTTGTAAGATATTTTTTTCAAACACGGACTGTTTGTTCAAAATAGTAAGTGAAGTACTGGATTAGTTTAGTTGTCTGTAATAAAAAATAAAAGAAAAATGGCTAATTATTTAGTTAAACATGAAGGATTTTAGAAAAAACAACACCCTTTGCATTGTTAACAAGCATTGGCATAGCCAATAGGTCTCGCTTTTGGGACCTTATAAGTATTTAGTTATGAAGCACAATATCCTTGGTGCAACAACATCAACTGTTACATGGCTAAACACTTATAAGGTCCCAAAGGCAAGACCTATTGGCTATGCTAATGCTTGTTTAATTTATTATAATTAACTGAGGTTCCCTGTGTTTTTAGTTCTGGCCTCCAGGAGACACCTTTTGCATTAGCTATCTCTCCATGTTCCTGTTACCAAAAAATCATAAATTAGAAATTAAAACACATATATAATATAATATATATATAGCGGTGTGTTGGGTCAGCCCTCTTCATCCTGTGGTGTGTTCCGATGTTATTCACATTGTGATTCTGCCGACCACATCATACAGTAATGAGCAGTGGGTCTGCCCACATCACCCTTCGGCTTTGTCATAAATTTGAGTAACAGCATTTTGTCTGATCACATGTGCATATCCGCCTACAAAGGAGTGCGCTTGAGTGTCAGGACTGTCAAATCAAAACCCATAGTGCCATTTTTTTGTGCCAATTAAAATTACAGGTTTTCCTGTGATGTGCATAAAGACAAAAAATTGGTTCTTTACTTGCTCCAAGTGCACCTCCCTGCTAGGATTCATTCCTCTTTGTCCTATTGAAATTCAATGTAGTAGTATTTTTAAAAAATCTAAATATCTCTGAAGAGGAAAAATACAAACTGAGAAGCTTAAACAGTGAAAAGTGGAAGAGAAGAAATATGGACAAATATGTAAGAGAATAATAAAAGGGGCAGAGAGATAGCAAGTAGAGAGCACAAAGAGGGAGGAAAAGAACATGAAGAGGAAGAATGAAGCATGAAGAGAAAATGAAACAAAGAAAGGGAGAAGTTAAGCAGTGGGAGCAGTATAGTGGAAGAAAGGTGAAGTTCATGAAGCTTGTGTGTTGAAACTGAAATACAAGTGAGTGTGAGTGGTGGAAATGTAGAGTGTGACAGAAATAATATGTGAGAGCAAAGCAGAAGGAGAAAGATTAGTGGAGAGAGGTAGATTGAGCGTCAGAGTGAGAGAAAGATAGATTGACAGGTAGACAGAGAAAGATGAAGAAGCTGAGAGAGAGCTAGAGGGAGAGCAAGAGAAATCGAGAGCTAATGAGAGAGAAATGAAAGTTGGGAAGAAGTACAGAGTAAAAAAGGAGAGCAAGAAAATAAAAAGAATAAAAAATGTAAAGTTGTGACAGAGTGAGAGCTAGAAAGCACGACAGAAAGAGAAAAATTAAGAGAATTGAGAGAAGGTGGGAGAAAGGAAGAGAGTGAGAGAAAAAAAAGAGCACTAAAGCGAGTAAGAGGGAAAGAGGGAAAGAGAGTGAAAGACATCTAGGAGTACAGGGAGCGAGAACGCTTAAAAGTGAGAGCGAAAGAACAAATGAGAGAAAAAGAGAGCAAGAGAGAAAAGCACGTGTGAATGGAAGTCTGTGCATATTGTGAGTGATTAAATATCGAGATAAATATCATTACAGAATCTATAAACGTGCTACAAATGCATCTCGTGTTATTCAAAACCCATTAAAGTAAAAAAAAAAAAGCAAGCCACAGCACGATTGCCGACGAAATAGCTCAGCTGGCTAATGCAAATACTGCAGCAGTGATTGCAGGTCAACTGTCCGAATCCCACTGACCTAGATAAAACAAGGGCCATTGAGTTGGTGAGTAGACTACACCCTCATTCCACAGTGCTACGAAGCTTCAAAACTGAGGGCAAAGCACTAGATAAAACACAAGAGTTCTTACGGTATGAATCGCGAGCTGCTATTTTTAGGACTAGTAAGTTCAGGTCACACAAGTACGCATGACTACCATTTCAATGTGGCGAACTGGCAGGCAAGAGACTCCTGATGAAATCACCACAGGAATAATGTATTTGTCCCAAGGTCTTTACTTCTCACCGACCAGGGGAGTAGGTAGCCCTCAAATGTGCAGCAGGTCACAGTTCAGTGGCACTGGAACCCGGGATTGCGAGGAACCCACTGTGCCCCCAGTTCAATTGCTGTTCCGCCTGCACCTCGGTGTTTACCTCGGCTAACCTGCCCTGTGTCCTCAATTGACACCCTCCATCCGGAGGCACCGCGACTGCAGAAGGACACGTGAAAAGCAGGGATAGAATAACCGAAAATAAATACCCTTTAGCCTCCACCTTGCTTGAAAACAAGACAGTTTCACGGGTTCTGGAAACAGAAAATTAGAACTCAAGCACACTTACCGTAAAAGGGGAAGGTGTTATCGTTTAATATGAAATGAAGGGCAGAGGCGGCAACTTCTCTCCCAGGCAGGCAGCCATGTCTTCTGCAGCTCCTGGCGGGGGAGAAGCAGAGATATGAGCGGCTATTTAAAGCCCACTACATGCCTGGGCGGCAGGACTGTGGTTCATGTTCGGGTGCCTGGGAGATAGATGCCAGAGTCCAGGATGCCCATTGTTAATCCACCGTTGTCTATGGGTATTTATACCGTATTTTTCTCGAAGCCAGCGTTCCGTGTGCAGACTCTGCAATGCTAGATAAGACCAACGTTAGGGAGGTGAGGGAAGCTGCCTCCCCTCCGTGGTCTGGTTCTCAAACCTTCTCGCTGTGGGGGCACGTCGTGAAAGATCTTGAATGGATTTTAATAACAAGCATTGGCCGCGAAAGTGATCGCGATGCACCGCGATGCACTTAATGACCCGCTGCGCGGCGGGAGGGGGCCTGCGTGATTCCCTTGCGGGAGCGAGCAGCAAGGCGCCATAATTGATAACATATGGCGCCGCTGCTCGCTCCCGCAAGGGAATCATCAAGCGTACACGCGTTGCCATTGAAGGCAATGGAACGCGTGCACGTTTTTGTGCGAAAAAGGGAATCGACGGCTAAAGGTCTTTTTCCTATGCAGCGCATGCGCGCTGCGTAGGCGAGACCTAAAAACATACCCTATCTGTATGTGGGAGAGATTGTAGAAACTGTTTTCTTCAATATGGACCTAGCAATGGGCACTGACTGGAATCAACATGTTTAGGTTTTGTTTACCTTTCTTGAATAGAGTATTGAAAAAACAGGGAAATCTGGTTAAGGCCAGTAGGGTATGCGGGCTTTGCGGCACATTTACTTTGCAGATGGACATTTTGTCGCTTGCACTGCAGCGTCTAATTAAACAGCGCTGCAGTTGGAGATGGTGAAATGCCTGTGGGAAAGGATCAGGGGCACCAGTGTGTGTGGAGGGGGAGGGAGTGCACCCCATGAAAAAAAATGGCAATCACCACTGGGCAAATACCGGTGTCAAGAGTGTGTCGATGTTTGCTGCGCTGTGAAATGTTCGCAAATAGGCCTGTAGAATGTGCAATTCTGTGGTGTTTTCAACAAAATTATGATTTTTGTTTTTAGCATACATGTGTCAAAATAATACTGCTAACATATTTGGGAATATGTTACCTTCTCTTTTCAGGACATTTAGATGACCCTGCTTTATAATTTAGTCCTACATTGTTGTACAATCCTAGCAACCCTGCCAGTGGCAAAACTCTGCAGAGTGGCTGACATTATGATGAAGAAACCCATATTTCACAGAGACCCTTGAAATACTTTCCATTTGAATGAGTTTTTAGATTGCTACATTTTGTGCAATAAAAGAAAAGCACCCAACAGGAAACCTTCATGTGAGGATCTAAAAATAGCAGGATCACAAAAGTGGCATTTCACATTTAACTCCTGTAGGATTATTTGCTCCTCCATACAGAAAATAACGGCTGAACAGAAATACACCAAACCTGGCATGTAAATAGAACTTTACTCAAGGAAGTGCCTTTATTTGGTTTGGCATAAATCTGTTCAGCAATGAAAAAAAAAGTATTCCTGTCTAGGGATGACGAGGTTACATTTTTAGAGATATCTGGACTGTAAATTTGCAGATCCTCCATGGATTTGCAGCTGAAATTAAAAAAATAAAGGTGCACCATTGGACCTACCCTGACACCCGGGCCTATGTGAGGAGGTTTGCCAAAGTGACCCCATCCCCGCAATAAAATATCATTATTCATTGTATAAAGGAATTTGTGAATCCTATGCTCAATTTGTGAATCTTGAATCCTTACTGGGTCCTGTAGACCTGCCTTAGGATTTGTGAATACTGCAAAGGATTTGTGAAGTTTGTGGGAAAACAAAATGTTTCAGTGTGCTACTGCTGCGTTGTGACAAATGGCCATGCCTAGGGGCTGGGTGTGGGTGGGAGCAGGGCCTGGACAGGCTTCGCCTCTGTGCAGGCTCTGCGGCCAACACCTCCACTGCACATGACTAAAGGGTGTTAGTGACCTGCAGAGTGTTGAGTGCAGGGCCTTGCGCAGTAGGCTTTGGCCGGCGGCAGTGGGTTGGATGCAGATCTTTTTCTCAACCCCACTATGCATGACTAATCCAGAATGAAAGAAGTGAATACTGGAGAGACTCTGAGCTCCTGATGATGACTGACTGAAGACCCAAATATGCCTTTAATGTACTTCATACACTAAGTTCATAAATGTTACAAACCCAACAGGAAGACCAATAGTCTCTTCTATAGGATCTTTTTTTGCAAACGCTTCCAAATATGTAGATACTTTTCTAGCAACTTTTGTAAAACAAATGTGCTTCTTTCTAAAAGACACAACAGACCTGCTATGACAATTTCAGAGTATTCCATGGAATGATAGTTACTGTTTTGCAACAATGTATGTAGCATCACTCTGTACATGTACTGAGTATGACTTTGAGTTATAACGTAAATATTTCCTAAAAACGTAAATATTGCCAGACTGAAACATGATCATGGAAATGATGGAAGCTGGTTTAAAAAAACAATGTCTTTATGTTTTTGAAATAAAACATTTCTTACAGAAACTTTGTTGTTTCTCTTTTACACTGACGATCTCCTTTTGATGTGGGATAGAGAGAGAAAAAAAATCCAAATGTATTTTGAGAGCCTCCATGAAAATGAGTATAGTATTCAGCACACTTATGCCTTCCACAAGGAAAAGTTTGAATTTGTTTTGTAAGTGAAACAACGTTTTTAGGAAAGACACCGCAACAAATAGTATATTACATACCAAAAGCTACTGTGACAAGAAATTAAAGTGGAGCTCTCCTTAAGGGAGAGTAAGAACAAATTGTTCATTGGACGAAAAAACTAAAAACCTTTGGAGAGAGTAAAAATATGTTTTCAAATGAGGGAATATCCTAATGATTTAACCGAAGGGGCTGAGAGCAGGTCCACATTGAAGAAAAACTATTAATAGCTAAAAAACAGAGAAATGAAGAACAAGAAAAAGATGAGAAAATCAGATTCTATTTCTATTTTCCAGGATTTATATAGCGCATGGCTGCCCAACGGTCCTCTCAGCACTGGTAAAGACCTTCGCTCTAGATAAGGATATCTATGAGTCACTAGACTAAGTAAAGGGAGTTCCCTTAGTCCAAGTGCGAGTTGATGAGGACCTGAACTACTATTCTGCGCTGGTTGATAGGAAGCCAGCTCAAGAAATTTCTTAAGGCGCAAAGAAGTTTGGAGCAGCATGCAGCATCTTTTTAGCCTGGATTTCCATAGTGAGCCTTTCATTGATCCAGAAATCTAAACTCTTCACTGATGGAGCAGGTGCCGGGAGCAACCCTACCTCATTTGGCTGGCTAAGTTCATTCCAAAGGGAGGGGTTCTATCCTACCACCAAAACCTCTGTTTTGTCTCTGTTAGATGACTGTCCAACATCCAGCTAGTAACATGCTTGAAACAAGCATTTAGCCTCTGCGAGGTGTTCTTAATATCTGTAGAGAGTGAGACCACAATCTGAGTTTCATTTAGCATACGAGACAAGCGCGAACCCATATGTTTGCACAATTTCTGCCAGAGCGCGTACATAAAGATTAAAAGGGTGGGACTCAATGAGGATCCCTGAGGTACCCCACCATTTAATGACAAGGTTGTAGATAAGGAGGAGTCCACCTGGACTTGGAAGCTTTGCAGTTTTAGAAAATCATTAGCCATAGAGGGCATTTCCATTTACTCCTGCCTCCTTCATTCTCTGAATGAGGACTGGGTGGGATACCGTATCGCAGGCGGCACTCGGGTCCAGCAAGATCATTGCTGCTGAGCCGCCTTGATCCACGATTGATCTTAGTTGCAGTTCAGATTCATGGCAACGTGGAACATAGAACAGCCTGAAACCAAAATCTTTTGTAGCCATTTGCACTTCTTGAAAGATGACCCAGACACAGGCAAAAAAATGGGTGCACATCCAGCTATCACATACTGAAGCGCTTCATCATTGGCAGATATACTAACAAACAGTTATTTTCATGCCGAGGACAATGCAGAGTGGCTAGTAAAGGAACAAAAAGGCTTTTGGAAATGCAACAAATGCAAGGCACTCAAACAAGGGATTACCCTTAAGGAATATGAAATCAATGTGATACAACAAAAAATCAAGTAAAAAATAATTTGTGAGGGCACATATACAACATATGTATTAGAGTGTCCATGCACATTGAAATACATTGGAAGCATGACATACTAACTGCAAAAATGAATACCTGAACACATATGAGCAATAAATAATAAAGATCCAAGTTACCAAACGGCTGGACATAATCAGAATGTGCATACGGTAGATCCATAAAATTTAAAATACTAGGGCATTTATGTAATGGAAAAATCAGTAAGGAGGGGAGGCAGAATAAAGCGTTTGAGTCAATTGGAGTCATTTTATAACTAAAAACAAAGTCCCCAGCTGGTTATAATCAAGATAAAGACCTGTAGGCATATTTATATAAAGAAATGTTTCAGAAAGATTAACTATTAATAGGATTGAAAGCATGATAAACAATGTGGTTAAAATAATGATCATCAGCCCACCAGAGGGTAAGCAAGAGTGTTGTGTATGATTGGTTACAAGTAACAATCCATGGGAGATGAAGTGTATAGAATATCTGCAGAGTCCTGTTACGGCATGTGTAATCCCTCAAGAGATTCAGTGAAGACATTAATCTCTGTGAAAATAAATTCAATTTATTAAACTGAGGCTAAGATTGAATAATTTTAAGAGAAGAATTTGCAAACTGAAGAAATTCCCTTTTTTAACACCAAGTTCTGGTGGAATTACATACCAGGTGTTTTCCTTTTATTGCACAAATTGCAGTTTCATCTGCCCTCCCCATAGTAGTGAAAGGTGCATGGCTTGTGGCCTTAGAAAAATACTACTTTTTCAATCATATGGTAAACACCGCTAATACCCTCATTTAAAGCTACTAGCAAACATATTTTATTGTATACTCGGGAATACAGTAAACGTTCCTAACTGCAACATATCTACACAATAATAATAGATAATTTACTTGGCTTGTAGCAGTGAAACTAGCACTGAAATGTTGATCCGTCTGCAAGAAGGCGGTAACAGCAGTAAGCACAGTTACATGGGGTACTAAATGAATTCCAGCTGTTTATCAGTGACATAAATACTAAACAAAACATACTTGACCATATATGCTGCTGCGGGACATGTTGTGACCCTGCAGAAAATACCCTGATCACCAGCCCAATCAAGAAGCAGCAACAAATGCAAAATACCAGTAGGCAGAGGAGAAGGAGATGGGCTACTAGGTGACTCCACATGAAGACGAATCCATACAGCATGAGCGCAGCTCCCATCCTCACCGCATACAGATTTGACCTGGGCAGCATCATGCTTCTGATGGCCTCAACAAACAACACCTTCACCTTGAAATAATTGCAGCCATATCACCACCCATGAAGCTGTTTTAAATTACTGTCATCAGTGCTTATCAAAGTATGGTTGCTTTGGCACATGGCATGTCCCAAGCCTCATTTTGCTACTTTCTGCAGCAGGCCATGAATGCCATTTTGATGTAAGCGGCATATGACATTTCATTTCCTAAAGGCGGGCAAACTGTGAATGCCATGATAACCCACTGTTATGGCCTTGAAAATTATACAAGTGTGGACAATATAATTGGCTGCTCCCTTTCAATTGGTACCATCTAACCACTAGAGGAGGTTACTGTAATCAGAAAAAAGCATGTGATTAATTGTAGTGCCTTGAAGATACCCTTAAGCCATATCGTCAAACCGAATGTGAGCAGTAGCTCTAATAGTGAACATATAAGTAAACCAAAAACACACTATTATTGTCCAGATGTCTTTGACGCTGATCCAACTTTACCATACATGTATGCTCACTTCCGCAGCTTTGCAAGTGGCTGTGTTTCTCTGCAGCATCAGCATCCCTTACACCAAGAGTCTACACCACCCCCAGAGTAGGCATTCAGATGTCCCTAATGCAAATACCTTTAAACAACGACACCAGCGACTTATAGAAAAGATCGATCAGATGATGCGCCTGACATACTTACTCACAGGTTGTCTAGTGTCAGAGGCACCCATAGAATGCATCCGCGATAGATACTGTGCAGTTCTCACAAACTGATGCAAAGACTGTCAGGATTGAGACAGCCACGTCTAGGCTGTGGAGTTTACTAACAAAAAAATATAGATCTTTTGGGATTATTTAATAGATGGTGGACGTATAAATAAGCTAAAAAAAATACCTTAAACTCTCTGGACAAGCTGCTATTGACGGGGATAGTTACATGATAATCATACCGTTAGAGTAGTGCTTCCTAAAATATTTTGTACTCTCCAGTTAAGAATGGGGTGAAGATTTTATACCCACAGAAAGCCACAGCACCGGCATAAACCACAGTTTTAGTTCTGGTTTGATAGTGCAGCTATCTGCACGACCTATTGTTACCAGCTTTTCAAATTATACATAGAGTGGGCTTGTCTCTACCCACAAGGGTGTTTCTCTCTCACCTAATGCTATTAGCTGTTTGGTGTGTCATTCCACCTCCCATGGGGTACTTGCATTGCAGTTGTTGTAGCGTTGGTGTGCTGGACCTTTGGTTTTTATAATTTAACTATTTTATTCTTAGTTCATTTAACCTCTTGCTACCAGTCAAAAATCTCCTTGGTCCTCCGATGGATCTTGTTCTGTGCTGAAAGGGACTGGAGTACTCGGAGGATAAACAATTATCAAATGAGGATCAGGAATAAGATAATTGCTACATTACATTTACATTCATAAGATTTTAGAAACCCAATTTATCAAATAGAAAGGAAAACATATTAGTCAAGTGATTTACCCATAAGGAAATAATGAGACAAAATCAGCAGATTTAGGTTACATATCAAAGTTTAGTATTTCAGATTTACAGTGACAGTGATATGAATCTTCCTCAGCCGAGGGAGATCATGGACATCTATAACATTTAGATCAATGGGATATCAGTTGAGCCTCATACAAACCCTTAGGAGAGTTCATTGAGTTCCAAATGACCAGTTCCAGTTCGTTTAAGACAGGAAATCTGTCTTAGTCCGTTGCTGTAACGTCAGAATCACAGCAGTAAGGCGCTAACTTTTCAGCCGAAAAAGTTCCACTATGCTAGTTTACCAGCCGGCAGCAGATCGCAGTATTACGTCACAGTTTGCGTTGTCTTTAGATGTCCAAGCCGTCAGTCTTAATGCTGCAAAATGGGTGAGTAAACGAACCAAACAAATCATGCGGAAGATTCTCTCTTTAGTTCAAAAGTCTTAAGCAATTATGCTTCAGTAGTTCCGCGGTGACACCCCTTGACATCACCAAATTTGTCAGACCACTCTGTCCCATTGGTCGTCTTCGATAGGGTTAGATGATGTAGTAGGTAGAAAGTATACAATTCTGAATAATTAAGTGATCCAGGTTTACGTAGCTTCCTCAAACTATTACAAGTTTAGTTATATGAACAATGTGACACTGAGAAAATAGACGCGTTCATGCTCTGATCTTTCCGCCTGCTAGTACTCAAGCATCTTTTCTAGCATCTATCTGTTTTTGTTGCAAGTTCAGTCAAATTGTGCTACAGATGTCAAAGGAAGAAAATGATAGTTAGAACGCAAGTGGCAACTTTACGAAAAGTTCCCATAGGCTTCAGACTATTCAGTTCATAAGTTCACGTTAGAAAAAGAAGCAAGATTTGAGGCCTACATGAAATAAAGCTTGTTTGTGATGACATTATGCTAAAATATGAATCTCACATTGCATAGTATGAAATATTAATCTTTTAACTAAATGCATTAATATAATTTCAATTATATCGTAATTAACTCATGTAAGTATAGGGTACTCATAACATTTTGAAAATGTCGGGGGCACCAGAGCGCCCACAGCAAGATGGCCGCACATTAGTGAAGCTCTGCCGGCTGGGTTCTAAACATCCGCCACTGATCCTACCATCCTTCTCGAACAGATATGAAATATACCCCCTAGGCTGGCCTGAACTGACTAGTGCACTCTGCGAAGGGGTAATCTCATCGGACAGTGTGACACATTGTGGAGAGGTGGCAGAGAAAACAGCGCGACCGAGCCGGGAGCTGAGGTTTGGTGCCTGGGCCACGGTCGTCTTCAAATTGCTGCACCAGAGCCGAGGCCTACGGCTTTACTGCCAAAGAAAATACGCAGTGATTGCAGGAGGAACAAAGAGGCAGAGAAGACCCCACGAACAGCTGCGCAAGGGAGCAAGTTCAGACCGGCTCAATCTGCCCCGGCCGCGCAGCGGAAGAGGTGAAGGTGAGACCTCACCGGCCACGCTTGTAAATCGAGGCCACAGTGCCGGCCTAACGAAAGTGGACGCAGCAGTGATTACAGGCCAGAAAAGTGGCAACGGCGCCGCAAGAATCTATTGGCACCGGTTAGGGGCACACGGAGCTGTAGAACCAGATTACATGGGACAGTCGACAGTGGCACTAATACAGAGGAGGCTGTTGAACGGTATGTGGCTAGCTGCGCAGCCCAGCAATGCATGGTGGCAATACTCGCTCTATGTGCTAGGCCTATAGACTATACACCCAAACCTAATTTTACGGATGCAACAACGCGCTACACAATGATACTCACTGTGTAGTGCTATAGTGCTGACAACATTGGTATCAAAGACAGGAGCCGTTGAGACTTACAAGTCCCTATGTCACTGGAAGATTATACCTAAATAAAGGAGCAGGAGAGCTACAGTGCAGCAATAGAGAGCCATGGACTTGCAAAATTATAGTGCTGTGTGGCACTTGGCCCCACATCTCGTATTCTCCCCAGTCGTGATGAGAAGGAAAGGTACCAGGCAGTAGACATCACCTACAACCCGCCACTGCTGTAGATCGACGAGAAGTGATTTGATTTGATTTGTCGACTTATATAGCGCACAAATGCCCGAAGGCGTCTTGGCGGTGGGGTATGGCAGAACATATAGGTAGTGAGGTTGGGCGATGCGTAATAGATTTCTGAAGCTCAGTCAGCAAAGAGCCAAGTTTTCAGTAGTCTTCTGAAGGACATGAGTGAGGTACTGTTTTTTATCGACATTGGCAAACTATTCCAAGTTTTTGCTGTTCCCAATATGAAACTTCTTCCTCCCCAGCGAACCTGCCTGTACTTGGGTAATTGCAGCAGTTTTAAATGAGAGGATCTGAGATTTCTGGCTGGCACGTACCATTTCAAGTGCGATCTCAGATATAGCGGTCCTTTACCCTGAAGTGCCTTATAGGCCAGACATTGTGATTTAAAAATGATTCTCTTCCCCACTGCGAGCCAGTGGAGGGTTCTCAATCTATGGGAGATTGCTTCATGTTTGGGGACACCCAGTATCAATCTGGCGGCAGCGTTCTGCAGACGCTGCAGTTTTTGTAGATACTGGGATTGCAGCCCTACATATAGGGCGTTGCCGTAGTCCAATCTTGAAAGGACCAATGCTGTCACCAACGTCTTTACTGCTTCAGGGGGTATGAAAGAGCGAATCTTTCTAATCATCTTTAAGATCCCCCAGATAGTGGATGAAAGCTTGTTAATTTGACCGTCAAAAGTCAGTTTGTCATCAAAAACCACAGCGTAGCTACTGCAGCAACATAAAATAGCGACGTATTGTGGCGCCATTGCACGGGCCCACCATGGGGAAGGCGGACAAGATGCAAGCAAGACTCACTTTTGAAACGAGAGGCTCAGCGAAACAACCTCCAGACACTGGAGCGGAGGGGGGCAACCCACTGGGACAGTGGAGGGAGTACCCTAGAAACAACACTGAAGACTTAGACGCGCGCTCCTGCCGCAATCACCTATGTATAATTGGAGTGCCGGAATCCACAAACACCAGAAAAAAGGAAACCTATATTGAGGGCATGAGGACGACGATATTTGGAGCCGAGAACTTGTCCCAACTGCTGGTGGTGGAGCGTGCGCACCGTGCTCTCATGGGGCGACCCCCGCCGGGGGCTTCACCGCGTCCCATCGTAGCATGAATTATCGAGACAGGGATGCTGTTCGCTGGCTGTCCAGTGAAAAAGGAGAAGTCCAATATTAAGGGAACCAGATCAACTTCTACCCTGATTTCACAGTTGTCGTACAGTCGGCTAGGAGAGAGTTCCTACCGGTCAAGCACCAGCTACAAACATCAAATATCCCACATGCCATGCTGTACCTGGTGCGCCTTCGTGTGGAACATCGTGGCCAACAGAAAATCTTCACGACGCCTAAAGCGGCTAAAGATTACCTAAAAACACTCTCGCCTGGTACCTGGCGAGCCTTCGTGTGGAACAACATGGCCAACAGAAAATCTTCACGACGCCTTAAGCGGCTAAAGATTACCTAAAAACACTCTTGCCTGGTAAACAAGCCCGAAACCCAACGGAAGTAGATGGACGTAGACGATGAAGAAGCTTAATCACTTTGACTAAACACTGCGCCTCACCTGGGGCTATGTGGGTGCACTGGGCGGACACCTGAGAGCATGGTGGCGGCCAAGCCGGCATGCTGGGGGCGGCAGAAAAATACAGACAGAGTTCAGCTGACTGGGGATGGTTAATTTTGCTCCTGAGAACCCGGCCACCTCCGTACACCTGGAGGGAGCCTGGGAACCTGGCTCACCCCGCGAGGGAGCTCCCCAGGTGAGTCTAGCACTTTGTGCTACAATTTCTTGTTTTTGTGTGTATTACTAAAGCTGAAATTCTGTATGTTTATTGTTAACCTGGGGATGTCTTTGGCTAGTTGGGGCTGCTGAAGTGGGTGGGGGAGAATGTTGGGTTGTTTATATGTTGTATACCCACACATGATGCAGAGTGACTTTACACTGGGGAGTAAATCTACTCTTACAAAGACGGCATGGCTGGCTGACATGGCACATTGTAAGAAACAACTAGAACTGTATGCTGAGGAGGGCCACTGATTGCTTATTTACAATCAACCATCGGGAATGGTGGGCAAGGCGCTGGACAGTAAACACTAAAGTTCTATTATTCAAGATATGTATCATATCTGAAATCATTATTCACAATAAATATGTATGTGATGGCGCTTATACGACCTCTATATTTAAATAAAAAGGGGGGTGAATGTAGGCAGGATTTGTATTAGTAAATGGTAATGTGTGGGGTACTGTTGGTATATGACACTTTGATTGCATGATACATATATTGTGATGAAAATAAAAATAAAACTTTTTGGGGAAAATGTCACTGTTACTCACATATAGACTATATGAGTTTTCTTTGCACATATGTTATTAAAGCACACGTTTTTAAAGGCACATCACAAGAAAGATTCACAAACTACAGCTTTAGCTAAAACCCGTGTAGCACGTACTTTTCTTTTGTCATTTTCAGTGCACACATTACACATTTTAATGTACTATTTATCTCTAACACGTGAAACGTTACATTTTCGCAAATTAATATCTTAATTATCGATACTATCACATTATCTAGTCACAGGATCAAGTGTCATTAAAGTGTTAAAATTCACATCTATTTAGTAAATATAAAATGCAACATAAGCTCATTCTAACATTCTGCATGCTTTAACTATGCAGTATCTAAATTAGAATTACGTTTTCTCATTTTCTAGAAATGTGGAGCTTAACACACGTTTTGTCAATTGTCGCAAATTAGTAAGAGGAACACCTCTCCTCTATCACAGTGCATGAGAGACTATTTTACATCTCAAAAGTACAGAGACTCATCACAATTTAAATTCTTTATCTCATGTATACATTGTATACTGAAAGTAATAGTTTTATGCTGGGCTTGACCTTGCAGCTTCCTGCAACATCCATTGTAACAAAATCTTTAAATATACATAGAGGATCTTTGACTCTATCCTTTGGAGCAGTTTTCACTCATTTGCCATTTTGGTGAGGCATTCTTCCTCCTAGCGAGTGCTTGCTTGCAACAATGTATGAGAACAATTTAACATCTACAAAGTACACAGAATAATTGCATTTTAAATGCCATACACGCAAATGAAATGCATATAGAAAAGAGCCCTTTTTGACTTGTCCTTTTCAAAGGTTTAGTCGGACCTCTCATTCCAAATACACTAATAGATAATCATTGGTAAAACCAATAGGTGTATGGCTCAAACATGCCAGCATAGGCAAGCACAAATGCAGTTTGCATACTTTTGCACATTAAGACCAGATCTATTCGCTTTGCCGATGCATGTTTTGATTTTTCATTGCAGCATTATTTTTTAAATAAAGATTTTACCCAGGGCTCAAAATTCAAGTCAGAACCAATGGCTTTGCCAATAATTTTTGTTATGAGAGAAGTTTGGGAGAGGAATAATCTCAATGCCTCCACAATCCCCAGAGCTGAGTATATAAGTAGGTAAACTACTTTTGTTAATGAAGTTGTTACATAGATCTGCAAGATGGCCTGTGGTGGGTGCCACATGGGCATCAGAGCTTCTACTCGGAGCCTGAGAAGGACTTCTCTGCTATCCTGGGTTTGAGTACCTGATACACTCCCCGTCCCACTGGCTCCCGCTCTGACACAGCCAAGGCAATGACATAACTTTGAATTTGCATGGCACAATAGTTATTGTAGTGTATTGTAGCACTGGTACATTGTCTCCTACAATTACTAGACCACTAGAAATGTTTGAAGCATTGGTCGTGGACAAGTATTTGGCTAGTCCGTTTGATGGGTGATGGTGCATAAGTATATAGTGTGGTCTATGGGTGACATGCATGAGGTTCAGAGGGGTTCTCCAAGCATGTTACAGTGACCTGGTGGCTGAGCTCAAGCATAAAGTGAAGAACATGCAGTCTCATCAACCTATGCCCAGCATCTTCAAACAAGAAGCTGCTCCTTTTGTTGTGCATAAGTCACCTCATTGGGGACTGTCCACTTCCTATGAAATAAAATTTTCTTATATAGTGCGCCTACAGAAATGTTGCTTTCTTTAAACACTGTATATAAAAGCTATTACTATTCCTCAATTTAATCATACTTGATTTATCAACCTCAAAAGTATGGAGGGATGAGTAGGCCACGCCGGAACATTAATCCATGTCCTGCAGGTCACAGCAGGTTTGAGCAGCGAGTGTTTAGTTCTAGCTTGCCGTCTATTGCTAAGCACAAAAAACATTATGGTAGCTCAGTCGATAATGCATCTTCTGCTGAAATGTGGGCGCACACATCAAGATACTAGTCCAGGACCTGGTCTGAATTACCATAAATGGCTAAAAAACGAGCTACATTGAGTCAGCTAATACTAACAACTATAATTTACAGTTCTAGTGTGTGCACTGTGTTTAGAAATAAGTTACGGGTTTGAAAGCAGCTGCTGCGGAGTTCCTTTGTCCACTAGTTTTCAGGCAACAGTAAAAATATCAAGATAACTTTGATGGTTAAGGTTCCTGCTAGAGAGAGATTGGAGTTTTGTCTAGTGGCACTTTTGACTCCTCATAAAGTAGCAGAGAGAGTAAATATGCCTGCTGCAAAGAACATGTACCACACAACTGTATTTTATATGGATCGCTCAGTGAGTTACTGCTTTTGTCACAGAGATCCTTTTGTTACTTGCAGTTTATAAGTTACAATCCTATTATAGCACAGTGACCTATGAACTGTCATCAATGAGCTGCATGCAAACTGCATAGTATAGGTTAGAACATTATGTTTTTTTCCCCAGTCATTCATTATTCTAAAGTTGCTAAATAGCATCAGTTTAGGTAGACATACATTCTTATTAGTAAAGCCATCCTCAACCACGTAGTACGTTTTAAATCCTATGTTTGTGCTTCTACAGACCAAACACTCTTAAAATATACTGCCTACTAGTATGGATGACGTGATTGCTACACGTTGCAATCCTCATTGTCTTATGTAACATTCCCTATAGACTGATTTACACACATATGATTAATTGTCTCTGTATTATGTGTTTGTGATGTAAAGTTCTCTGACACCCTACACTGGTATGAGTAGTGCTATAAAACAAATGAAATGCATATGAGAGAGGGACTATGGAGAGATGAGGGGCCCTGTTGGAGGGTGGTAGTGAGGGAATCCGTGGTGAAAGAGCTAACTGGGGGAATGGGGCGCTAGAAAATATTGACCCACTTGCGCCACCAGCACTATTAAGCCGGCCCTGCTCGACCTTGACAAACTGGGGGCAAGTTAGTTCCCTAAATTGTTTTGCTGGGTGCTGCAGGAAGGGAGACCATTCAGTATCAAATGACCCCTTGTCTTGCTTGATAGTAGGGGTCAGCTTCTCCAATGTTAAAAGCTCCCACACCTTGTGGGTCCAAA
Source organism: Calotriton arnoldi (assembly GCA_963921515.1). Lineage (NCBI taxonomy): Eukaryota > Metazoa > Chordata > Amphibia > Caudata > Salamandridae > Calotriton > Calotriton arnoldi. The sequence continues at coordinate 6,454 of CAWUFW010011355.1, read as the reverse complement.
GATTCTTAGTGGAGAGTTAGACTTTTCCCGAAAGGCGTACGATAGACTGAACTGTTAAGAACAAAACGACAACCATGAACATTCTGCGCCATCTTGTCTGATGAAAGTTCCTACGTGCACATAAACTACAGTCATTCTGATTGACCACAGCCATTTTGTACTCTGTTGGTCACCTTCATTTCACCCTGTCCTCTAGCAGCCTTCTGACTCTCTGACCAAACCTGATATGTGTGCTGGGGGCTATAAACTATTTCCACGACAAACATCAACATCACCTGCTGCCTCAAACTCGTCTTTCCTCTCATCCCTGCACAAACAGGTTACAAATACCAAACAGACTCTTGCAAGCATGGTTTATTGCACTGCACACAGCAAGACTTGTTTTTGCCAACAATGGGACCTGTTTTTATCAACAGAACGGACTCTTAGATCTGGCCGGTCTCACTTGTGTTTAGACCCTGAAGCAAGGTCCAGCTGCAATTAAATTGTCTGTTTTTGACCTGGGCGGGAGGAGAGTTAATGTTGGGCTTGTGTAACCATGTTGATGAAACAATGTTGGGCTTGTGTAACCATGCTGATGAAACAATGTCGGGCTTGTGTGACAACCTGCCCGGGGCGGAGACTCCAAGCTTGTAATCATGATAAATGAAACTAATACATTGTGTAAAACCTGTATAAAAGGAAGAGCCAAAAGCATTGCCAGTAGAACACCTCCCTGAAGACATCCTGGTGTCAGCAGTTGACGTGGTCTCCTCTAAGAGTAATAAACCTTTTTCTTGCCTTCCAGCTTCCAGCGCCTGCCTCGTTATTTTAGATAGTGAATCCAAAGTGGATTAAAGGTGACCTTGCGCCGGGCAGCATTGGGGATCTCAGGAGACTCGCTGCTTTTCACAAATTGGCGACCCAACGGGGGCCCATCAGAGACACGTGGGTAAAGTAGAGAGGTCCTAACGACGGAGTGAACGACTAAATGATTGGAGTGCACCTGCCTGAAAGAGACCCTCGTCTGGCTGCCAATCGACTGAACTTCACCGGTTCCGAACGGACCTCTCTCGAGTGACCTGCGGTCCTGACTGGGGCCTTACAGGAACGCCACATTGATTGTTGGAGTAAGAGGACAACCAGGCGCTGGAAGGGGAATACGAAGAACTGTCCATACGGTCCGGGTAAGGTCGTGAGAAAACATGACTTAAATTGATTGATTGATAGAAATACTAGTATTCCTTTTTGAGTTATTTGAGACATTCCCTGCTTGCAAACAACGTAGAATAGGAATATTCTCTCTTTGCAGACAGCGAAGGACAGGTAGTGCAGACTTTTGTCTAACATTAATTGAGATATTCATTTTGACCGCTAAATACGTCATGCCTGTTTTCTCTAGATTGTTTGATTGTTTTGGACCGGACCGTTTGTTAGAGGTCAGTCATCCGGCACCGCCGGAAGGCACCCCTAACAAGGACATGTACGTAAAATATGGATTAGCCACCGTAGCTTATAGCAAACTATGGCATAAGTACACTAGGAAGGACCGGGTAAATCAGTGGTCACTGACGGGATCTTTCGATCCCGCTAAAATAGAAACGTTAGAATTAGCTCTCCACAAAAAGAAAGCTAGACCAGCCATGTTTGATAGTTTTGGTTTATGGCGAAAAGAGGCAGCTCAACGAAAGAAAAGAGAAGAAGCTAGACAAGATAAAGAAACGCGAAAATGAGCTTACCAAGCCTGTAAAAGTTAGAAGAAGAACTAAAAGAAAAGGAAATCGATAAAAAGGAACAGGAATCAAAAATATCAGGTCAATGCCCTGTTAGAACGCCCTTAACTCTTTACCCCGAGTTACCAGCAAAACAGGGGGTAGATGATGATTTATTGTTAGGTCCCCCAATGATATACATGCCACCCCCTTATGCCCCTACTCATCCCGTAGTACAACGCCAGGACCCCCAAAGTATAGCTGGAGATGGCACAATCGCCTCAGTCTCCACCGCCTCTGCTCCCACCGAGCCACCCACACCAAATGCCTCATCAAAGGAGGCAGTAGTAGAGGTAGGAACCAAGGAAATAGGAGCGCCCAGGGTCCCGCGATTAAGTAAAAATGAGCGAGCAGGCATTGATAAAATAGTTAAAACCCTCATAGATAGGAAAGAAACAGAAGAACACGTAACAGACATATGCGACTCCTATGTTGAAAACCGCAAACGATACTTTATTGTACGTCTCTGTTACCACACCCTTACTGCATATGAAGAGAAGTACCAAGACGTAGGGCCCGAGCGATTAGTGGCTCTCTACAGGAAGGTAGACATCGGAGATGAAGGCGACAACGATGTTGCAGAACTATTTTCATCCACACTAGAAGTATTGCGTCACCTCATAGAACAAGGACAGATAGATAGGGACAGGACAACTAAGGTAGCAGGACCCCCAGTGGAAAAAACAGATAGCATGATGCCAATAAAAGAAGCTGCCCCTACCTGGGTACCTCCTAGAGGACAAGGGACTAATGACGATATAAACCATCAAGACGCTAGAGGAAGGGTGGTCTACAATTGGGTGTATCAGCCATGGGACAGACAGGACATCCTGACCTTCCGTAAATCTTTGCCGGATTTACGAAAGAACCCCACCGCCTTTTACACCGAGCTAGGTACCGCTCTGGGATCAACAATAATGACACTTGCCGACATAGACTTGTTCTTCGGGTTATGTTTGCCAGCAGATGTGTGGAAACATGTTAGGAAAGTAGACCATACCGAACTGTTTGGTCATATCTGGGAACAACTCGACACACTAGATAAACAGCGGAACCCTGGTCAAAAACCAGTTAAAGCAATATTAGACCTCCCTGACAAAATAGTGCAGAAAGTGAAAACGCTGATCCCAGAGAAAAAGATAGACTGGTCCATAGTAACCGCATGCCGCCAGAAACCACAAGAGGACGTCTCAGAGTACTTCTCCAGATTTGAAACTGTGTTCTCTGATTACAGTGGACAAGACATGTCCACCGCAACCGGACACCACTTATTTGTGCAGAACTACGTCAAAGGATTACTGCCAGATGTATCCCAGAAACTACAAGCCAGCGAAAGTAGTTGGGCAGCATCTAAACCGACGGCCATTCTCCAAATGGCCCAGTACTACGAGCATCAGAGAAACGAAAATGACAGGGCTACAGAAAGGAAAAAGAAGGACTTGAAGGAAAGGGTAATGATAGCACAACTCCAGGGGCGAATACAGAAGGGGAGCAATATAGGGGAGGAAACCAGCAGAATACCCCTAGAGTACAGCCACCTAGGAACAATCCATCTACATCATATGTAGGACGCCAAGACCTAGGACAGGATCAATGTGCATTTTGCAAAAAATATGGACACTGGAAATCCCAATGCCCGGCTTTGTTAGGAGCTGCTAGGGGCAGAGGAGCGAGGGAAATAGCAAGTGGACAGAGAGGAAGAGGACGTGGAAGAGGGTACGCGAGTGAAGCAAGCGAGGAAAGGCCAGGAAGAATGAACGCATTTGACCATCCCAGACAGAATCAGTACCAACAGACAGATTATGACAATACGTACGACTTTGCATAGGACAGCCAGGGGCAAGGAAGGGATCCAGTCGAGCTCTGCGTTGATCAGCAAGGCCCTTATGTTACCGCTGAGGTCCTGGGCACAAGGTCGCCATTTTTGGTAGACACAGGAGCAACACGTAGTGCACTATCCAAACAACTGATTCCAAGGGCACCCTTGTCAGGCTCACATGTGACCTCAATAGGATTTGACGGTACGCCCTCCACCAACCCTTTGTCCCGACCCATCCCTTTTAATCTTGACAGCAATGGCGTCGAAACGACATTCCTCCTCTCATCTAACACCCCAGACGCCATTATGGGCCTCGACCTTTTGAAACACTTCCATGCGACTATCAGATGCTCACTAGACGGAGTGCGTGTCATCCTGTATGACAACCCCCAACGCCATAGAGAGAACCCTTTTCAGCACATGTTTTCCATCTCTGAGACTGACATATCCCTACTGGACACTTTGCCATCACACTTATGGGCTAGGGCTGATTCAGACGTAGGACGAATGATGATTGACCCAGTACACGTAACAATACGACAGGACGCAACCCTACCGAAGGTACCGCAGTACAAAATATCGCCAGAGGGTGAGAAAGCACTAACAGAGATCATACACTCTTTGGTAGAGGCAGGGGTGGTAGAGGAAGTAGTGAGCAACATTTGTAACAGTCCCATACTACCGATTGTAAAGAGACAGGGAGAGGGAGATGGGAAAGCCTACCGCTTCATCATTGACCTGCGGGAGGTAAACAAAATCGTAGTACCACAATACCCAGTAGTTTCCGACATCACGACAATTTTGACTTTAATCCCCTCCACTGCCACCACCTTCACTGTGATCGACCTCAAGGACGCCTTCTTTTTCATACCTATACACGAGGACAGCCGCTATCTTTTTGGATTTACCCTAAATTCCCGTTCGTATAGATTTTGTAGAGCACCTCAGGGGTACACTGAGAGCCCAAGTATCTATAGCCAGGCGCTTAAAAGACAGTTGGACGCCATACAATTGCCAGATGGAGTGGCACTAATACAATATGTAGACGACATCCTTCTAGCAGCAGACACCATACCAATAGCCGTCACAGCCACCATCAAACTACTCCATTTCCTTGCTGAGAATGGTCATAAGGTCTCCCGAAAGAAACTGCAGTTCTGTAAATCACAAGTGACCTATTTGGGTCACCTTTTATCAAAAGAAGGGAGAAAACTCACGCCTGACAGGATCCAGACAATTCTAGGCACCCCTGTCCCCAAAAATCAGAAGCAAGTCCGCTCTTTGATAGGCCTCACCTCGTTTTGCAGACAGTGGTTACCGAACTTTAGCCTCATTGTCAAACCCCTTCTCTCCCTCCTAGCTAAGGACATCCCCTCACCTCTCCCCTGGACCCCCGAATGCCAGACAGCCTTTAAAGAACTACGCAATACCCTTTGCTCAGCACCAGTCCTAGGAACCCCAGATTACTCCAATTTCGGGATTCTATGGAAAGAAAGAGGGTTCCTGACTTCACACGGTACACCCATCCTGCATGGAGATTTAGTCTCCGCCTTGACGGAAGCAGTCCTCCTCCCCAAAAAGCTAGCAGTGATAAAATGCCAAGCACATAGGAAAGTGACAGATCTCATTGGACAGGGAAATGCGCTAGCAGACGTTACTGCCCGAGCCACGGCAGAAGACAGAACTATGACACGAATGTATGTGACCAGGTCACAAGCTGAACAATGGACTGATGCTAGGACCACTGTAAGGGACATACAGACTACAGGCACACAAGACGAATTGACCGAGTGGGAAAAGGTGGGACTAAAAGACGAGGAAGATTGCTGGAGAACTAAAGACGGAAATAAATGGCTGTTACCCAATGCCTACCTCATCCCCATATTGACCATGGCACATTTACCAGCACACATAGGCTCCACCCCCATGATTGAACTAATCACAAGAGTATGGCATAATGTCAAGATAACAGAATCTGCAAAGCGCCTAGTACAACAATGTATAGTATGCCTACAACACAACCCAGGGAAAGGGACAGTAGTACCACGGGGAGGGTTTGGAGTCCCTGATCACCCCTTTGAAGTCCTTCAAATGGATTACATCCAACTAGAGAGATGCCATGGTCTAAAATATGTCCTGGTGGTTGTGTTCGCTTTTAGCAAATGGGTGGAGGCATATCCCACCCGCGACAATACTGCCATAGCCACTGCAAAAGTATTGTTGAAAGAATTCTTCCCCGGTACGGCCTTTGCAGAATTTTATGGAGCGACAACGGCCCACACTTCGTAGCCGAAGTGATACAGAACATACTGAAAGGGTTGGGGGTAAAACAAAAATTCCATGCCGTCTTCCACCCCCAATCAGCGGGCCTGGTAGAGAGACACAATGCAACATTGAAACTAAAGCTAGCCAAAATAGTTGCCACAACCGGGTTGAAATGGCCCGACGCCCTTCCATTGGCATTGCTATCAATGCGCTCCACCCCGACCAAACACAGACTGACCCCGTATGAAGTGGTCTTCGGCAGGCCTATGAACATTTGGGCGGCACCAAGACCCACCTCCATTAACGATGTCCCGAACATATTAATGTCAGACTATCTGCATAAATTGACAAACGAGCTAACAATTATCCACCAACAGGTGCAGCAAGCCTTGCCTGACGTATCCAGGGGCCCAGGACATGTGATAAAGCCTGGGGACTTCATCCTAGTTCGCAACTTCCAAAGAACGAAGAATCTGGAGCCCACGTGGACGGGCCCCTGGCAAGTCTTGATCACCACTCGAACTGCCCTCCGAGTGGAAGGAAAAAGAAATTGGCTGCACGCCCACCACTGCAAGAAAGTCCCTCCAACGCTGGCAACCTGTGAAGAGGTGGAGGTGCA